>JAVJGJ010000014.1:61741857-61875369 GCA_035590215.1 Microhierax caerulescens | reverse complement strand
GTAGCATCAGAGAGGTATGTGATACTTGCAAATGCTTCCAGAGAATGGGCCGCTTTTTACATTTCACAACTGGAATAAGTGATTTTAATTGCTCAATGTGCGTGTGACCTGGATTCAGGTGCTACTTCCTTTTCATATACAAGCTGAGAAATAGCAAACAGGGCATCAAGGGACTGGTGTGTGTTATAGAATCATCTAGGTTGGAAAAGACCTTTAAGATCATCAAGTTCTATTGTTAACCCAGGACTGCCAAATAGACCTGTGTTGTTATGTTTGAACTCAATATTTTTTTGAGGAATATTTAGGCAATTTTCTATCTGAATTAAAAAGGAATCCCCTGGGAAGAAGTACTCAGTGGTTCCTCTGTGTATGAAGGGAGCTCTACAAGAGTTTGGAAACCTGCCTGACACTTGAGCCATAGATAGATTGCCAAATTATGCATTTTCCTTCTTGTGTTGCCTCTAGGACATGAGGCAGATGGTGTTTTTATGATACGCTTACCAAATAAAACTTCATTCAAAGAAGCAAGTACCTTCATTGTATTCCCCATCTTGCATGTTCCTTAGACCACTAGTTTCATTCTCCAAACTGGGAGATGACTTCAAAGTCTATGGTGAAACTATAGAAGCTAACTGCTGCCACCACGTACTGGGTGGTGGTGCTGGCGTGTGTACCTGTGACAACGAGGCGTATGGTTCAAATAGTGCCACTATTAGAGTGTTTTAAGCACATGTTCTCAACACTCAGCTCTTGGCACAAGTCTCTGCTGTAAAGATATTTACCATAAAAATATGGCCATGGTTCCTTAACACCCCTTGATTTTGACTGTTTGCCTATGAATTCCTTGTGGACTAGCTTGCCTCCTGTGACTTTAAATGATACTTCAATTAAATCCCACTGTTTTTGTTACAAAAACCTGCCTACCACTTTTCCTTTTCTGTCCAGTTTTGAACTTTGCTTTAGTTTTGTCTAGCTCAATGGATCTCTTAAACATCCTCATTTCAATATTTTGAGGAAGGAGCTTTCTTTCCCAAAGTTATTTCTCTCTCAGTAGACCACCATTAAAGATTTAACATATACCTTTTGTTTGCAGTGTGCAGTGTATGTGCTGAATTGCCATGAACAAAGCAGAAAGTGAGTTAAAGGAGGTGAAATTTCAGAACTACAATTCCACAGCTCTTATCATCAGATCCAATGCTGAAGTCATGCTCACAGCTCCTTCAGTTGTCATATTTGATTCTTTCGCACTCCCTGCAAATGCAACACCTTTGCCATGATGTCTTGAAATACTGAGGCTGAGCCCTTTTCATGGATTCAGTGAGTGCTGACTTTTTAAACCATGCATTTGTTACCAGAAATAACACATCTATTCCCTTCTTTCAAAAAGAAAAAAAAAATAAAAAAAAAAAAGAAAAAAAAGAAAAAGAAATACTACTTCTTACTGGCAGAATATAACATACATAGCATAAACACATCTGGAAATAGGAAATCGGTTGAAACTGACTTGCCTAGAAACTGAAAATAAATTTGTCCTATAAAAGTATACATTGGTTTAAAATACTAAATTTATTTCCCTAATATTTGTGTACACTCGTGTAATAAATTAAAAAGAAGTATTTGGACAGTACTTAAAGAAAATAAGCTACTCTACAAAAATGTTTATCTGAAGCACCACACACACAATGCATTATAATATTTGGTAATCAGGCATAAAAGTCAGTATTTCTGTTTTCTGCAGTCAAAGGCAAATTAATGAGAATTCCTGATTACCAGCGAGTGATTTCCTAAATTTTAAAATTCCAGAAGAGCTAATGATGTAGGGCCAGAGTCATGTCTGACCAACAGCAGCGCATTACAGTGGGGATAATTCTGCTGAAGTAAATGGGGTTTGGCTTACTGTCAGGTCTTCATCTCATTCGATTTATTCCAGCATAATTAGCAACAGTGGGACTGAGATCTCCAACAAAACAAGGATGAAGAGCTTTTCAGGTTGCTACTCAAAAAAGAATGAAAAGTCAAGGTATGGAGAACACAGTAGAAAATTAAGAGAGGATCAACAGTCTAGGTAGTTGGAAGCATTATTACGGAAAAAAACCCCTATTTTGAGACCTAGTGCAGGTGGTGATTAGGCGGATGGCCTGCTACCTTGGGTGAAGAAACAAATTTCAGACTATCTTCTTCCTCTGTTACTGGTATTTTTTTTCACACATGATTATTATTATTATTTTTAAATAGCATAGTGTGCTGTGTCTGGCTGGGATGATGTTAATTTTCCTCACAGTAGCCCATATGGTGCTGTGGTTTGGATTTGTGACTAGAAGGTATGGCTAATACATCAGCGTTTATGCTGTTCCTGAGCAGTACTTACACAGCATCACGGGGAGGGTGTTGGTGTAGGATATAGCCATCGCTCAGAGACTGGCTGAGCACTGATCTACTTGGGAAGGCAGCGAGTGATGCCTTTGCACCACTTTTGGTTTTTCCCCTCTTTCTTTGCTTATTTCTTCATCTTGACCAACAAGCTTTCTTGCTTTTGTTTTTCCTGTTCTTTCCCTCATCCCACCAGAGAAAAGGAGGAGCGAACAAGTGGCTGTGTGTGGCTTAGCTGCTGGCTGTGGTCAACTCACCATAGATTTGAAAAATAATCTTGATCCTGTACAGAGAGAAATTCCTACTTATTTTTGTGACAATTTTGCATTTGCAAACACTGGGGTGCTAGGTTTGTTACAAACTCCATGCCTATATGAGGAGTGATTCTCCATCACAACAAATTGCCATGTGGAGTGTGATCATGCCATGCACATTTCACATCATCATTCACAGTGGATGGGCCTGGGTGTTAGCGGATGCCTTAAGATGGCTTTAAGCAGGTTAATTCTTGTGCTATAGTATTGATACAAGCTGAACTGACCTGTCATCCTTTCTTTTGTTGGAGCAGTATCTTTTTATGACATGGTGCATCTATTCATTTACACAGGAAAGCTCTGTGAAGGAAATAGTGTTGCGTTTTCAAAAGCTGCTGGCTTTGACACCAGGTCAGCTGAAATCATCATGCTTAAGGGGAAACTGGGGATTGTGCTCACAGCTGACAGAGAATGTTTCCACAACCAGTGTTAGTGCAAGCTTTGGTCCTGCACATCTGTCAGTGTTCATTTAATATAGGTGAGCATGGTTAGAGAATTACTCTGTCTTCACGTCTTCAGATTGACAAGGACCATGATTCTTATGTGAATGTCGCTGTTGTAAGCCAGAGAGAGGTCACATCTTCAGATGTTATGGTACTGTGTGGGAGGTAACAGAAAAATAAGGGAAGAATGCAAATGGCATAGATAGGGATGATAGGTGTTAGGCCTAAAAGAAAGACATTAAAAAAAATTCCTAGACTGTATTTCTTTGGGGCTGCTTCTCATCTATTCATGTGTTGTATTCTCATGTGCACAGTAAGGGAGCGCATCGCCAATGCTTGTTGTTTAAAGATAGAAAAGATAAATATGAAAATCCAGAATGCCTTTTTACTGCTCCTTAAACCACAACAACCGGCAACAAAGACACCCATTCCATTTCTGAGCTCGAGAGAGAAAGCAATATATCACATCAATCAATAAACCCAAATCCGCTGTAACCTTCAATAGATGACAAATAACAGTAGCAGTAATCCTTACTAAATAGACTTCTTGCAAAGTATCATCCATTAGTCTTCATAAAGTGCATTGAGATCCTCAAATTTAAAAGTACTAGATGCTATGTGTGCAAAACATAAGTTTGCAGAAAAATTACCAGTACGGATTAAGTCCCATATATCTGCATGCACTGATCATGTGTTGGTCTGATTTTCATTTAATTTGTATTGGTGTTAATCAAAAACTACTTGAGTCACAGAAGTTACAGTCCTGCGATATATGTGAGATTACAATTAAATGTGATACATTTTTCAATGTTTTAAATATATAATACCTATTTCAAGATGCTATAAATCTATACCTAGTTCTTCTATGGGACTTTTACAAATCTAATATAGACATAGGTCTGATCCTTCAACAGAATTATACGAACTGGCATAAGCTGAGGATCTGTCATGAAAGGAAATTGAGTACAGAGTATAATGAGATTATTCATTGTGATACGGATAGAGACTAGGATGAGATATCATGACTATATTTCATTCTGCTGAGAAAAGGCTTGAGCTATAAGGAAATTAATCTAGTGGAGTAATTACAATCTGCTTACTTAAACCCCCTTCCCCATCTAAGCACTTTCAGCTTGATTAGGGAAAAAAAGATGAAATCCGGCTAGGGTGTGTCAGAAACAATTTCAAAAGAGTTTTAAATTGTTAAGAAGGATATATATATATATATATATATATATTCTGCCAATTGCTTATTTAATTGACAGCAATAAGTCAATGTACAATTAATCAAATGAAAATCACACTTCATACTTTATGCTGTTTTTTTCTTTGTTTCTCTAACCCTCCTTCCTATCTTTTTGTTTTCCTCATTTTCCTGTGACAACTCTTCTCTTTCATGCACAGCTTTCTCTCTTGCCCATTTGCTCCCCCTTCACAGCTTCTGTAGAAAAAGCAAGAGAATATCCCAGGAAAAGCAGGAGCAGGTTAGGGATTTTCTGAATAGAATGACCCTGAGCTTGATTCTGTGCTGTTTAGGCCTGCAAGATATTCCAATTGGCTTAGAAAGCAGAAACATCAGCCCTTGGAAAGGCAGACAGGGCCTCTGTTTCCATCTGACTGTCTATTACTCTCTTCTCTGTTCTAAAAAATCAAGGATTTAATGAACACTAGCAACTGGCAAATCTAATGTGTTGAAGGGGACAGGAAACTTAACCTGAAGATTTTGCCACCAAAGCATGCCCTGGTTTGAGAATAAGTCCAGCAAACAATGCTCTCTTACAAAGCTGAGCATCATTTACTGAGCTCAAACTAAGCATTTTATTTTCAAAGTTGACTACCAAATACTTGGCAAAGTACACTGCTTTCATTGACTAGATATTCCTCTCTAAAACAATTTGTACAGACCTGCAAAATCATTAAGTCTGTTTTCTGCAAGTACAAATAATGAATGTGTTGTAAGAACATCTAGAAATGAACCTGTGACAGAAATTTAATGAACAGACATCTAGATCCTGGTGTTTTGAAATACAAAATAGGACTCGGTAACATATTTTATTTTCTTTCTATCTCTTTCTTCAGACATGAGTTTCAACCGTACATGATTTTTTTGTCCCCAGTATACAATTGCAAAGAGCTCTAGCTGAACTTTTGGATTTAAATGACTTTATAAGTAACTGAACAATGCTATTGTTTGGATCATGCTTCATGCTTGACCTTCACCATGCAGGTGTTGGTGTTCAGAGTAGGAAGCTTTTTCCATGTAAGAGAGAAAAAATAAATTCCACATAATTTTTCTTTCACAGGCCAAAACATTTTATTTCTACCTTATTTCTTATTGTCTTACTAATTATAAGATGACAGTGATTCCATGAGCAACTCCCTAATAAACCTGTGAAAGTATGACTGTGTTGATATTTAGTATTTTGGAGTAATCTTGCACAGAACACTAGGAAAATATATTGAGTCATTATTTTCAAAACACATCAGAACTTTGATCTCTAAGTGAGAAAGAAATTGTGTGTAACTTCTGGCCTAATATGTTCATCTTTGAATACTGTTTTGTTTTCCAATAGAATTAGCAGACAGAGTTTACATATCAGACTAAATATCTATTTACATGCACATATGTATAATAACTAATTACCTCCCCTTTAATTTCTTTTCCCTAGGGCAACTGAGATAATAATAGAAAATTTTAGATATTTTTTTCAGGCTTTGTTGAGAGTTGAAAGGCCCTTGGGCTACATGAAAATTAGAGAATTACATTAATCTATTTTTGTCAAATTAAGAGCATTTGAAAAGACCCAAGCATGACATGTAAGATCACCCTCACTGTATCTTTGTTGTAATAAATGAGGCCTTAGTTTGTCCTCCCTTATCAAATACATTAAAAAAGTTTATACTAGTGTCATATATCTCCTGGGATATAGCTGTGAAAGCTCATGGTTCTCATTTGAGTTTTTGTTGTGACAGGAACAAGGCTTTCCTTACTGGTAGGTGAAGACAGGGCAGCAATCACATTCAGCTTTTTATGGAAGGAAAAGGTTGGCCCGTTGCTCTCTGTTTCCAGAAGGAAAAGAGAAATTGCTGCTGTGGAAGGACCGTTGGAGGAAAAGCAGCATACCCAGTCAGGGGGTCTGCGAAGGTGCTTCTGTGATCTTCCCATGGTCTGTGTGACTTTTTGTACAAATGCAGGGACTGGCACGTGCAGAGATGAAAAAACCCGAAACTGTTTCTTCCTCCCTGCAGTCTGATTAACCTTATTACATGCAAGATGCAAGGTGAGTCTAAGCCCAAGCAGGTCTTTCACTAAGGCCTCAGCATTTTGTCTGGAATTACAATTCTAGGGTGTTGCTACAGGTGTCTAGTTCAAACCACACATCTCCCATGTGCCCTTCCTCATAGAAAAACAATGTCCTTTCTGGTGTCCTAAGTAAATTTATATTCCTTAGAAAATGACGAACTGCACCTCAAAGTTTTAGTGGAGTTTTCCAGATGAAATTGAACACAACAAATTAATTTTGCCCATAATTTTTATTTTGTTTCCCAAGCAGCGGTAGCCAGTGGTGCTATTGTCTTGGAGCTGGGGGAAAAAAGTGTGCTCGGGGCAATGTGATCCTGACTGTGTGTGCTGTTGCTTCAGTCAGGTAACTGTGGTTTGAACTCGCTCCTGACCTTTTAAATCACTTGTCTGCTAGCTGGGCACAGAGAGTAACAACACACGCAGTTCTTAAAAGCACAAGTCCATGGCTTTCATCTTCATGACGCCTAGGTTTATGGAGGGAGAAGAATGAGCTGTACATGAAAAATAGTTAATTGTGTTAATCGCTTACCACCTGGGAGGGCTGAGGAGTCCTGGTCCACTTTGTGAGAATGCTGACATGGAGAAACACATGCAATATCGCATGGACAAGCTAATATTTGTACGTAAGCCTTATAAAATCAGGATCAATTCTGTCTTCCAGGGAAGCGGATAGCAAAGCTTCCAGTGACTTCCATGAGCATGGGCTTGTGCCCCATGTGCTTCTTTTCGCTCAGTTCAGCATGTTCAAACACATATTACAATAACCTTATTGCAGTGTAATTCCTTCCAGCCACCAAGTGTTACTTTAATTGCATAGCTCATATTTACTGTATGCTACAAGGCTTTAATTTCTTTTAGATCTGTGACTTTAAGTGTGACAAGGCTATTGTTTTGGTGTGCTGGTACATGAGAGAAACGTCCCTTTGCATTTCTGGCAAAATGGCAATGCTTTGCTAGACCAGCCATTCAAAAGAAAAATTGTAAGATGGCAGAGGAGCTGCTGGCATATATTCTTGAAGGAGAATTAATCTTCCTGTTCTGATTTGGGACACGTTGGCTTAACAAACAGCTTGAAACAGCAAAAGTCCATTCACTGCTGATCCTAGCAGATGAAAACAATAAAAATACTCAAAATAAACCAGGCACTCAATCTCTAGAAATAACCTTTTGTATTCAAAGATAAAAGCTTAAGGTACTGGCTAGTTGCCAAAGAAAAACCCAGAACTGCAGCTGAAAATGCATATATTCCTTTCAAGCTCTGTAGTCAGGGTCATACCATTAATTATAGATGACAGCATGAGGTTTAAAAAAAAATGGTTTCAACCTCACCTTTAGGCTGAAGTGAAGCAAATGTTTCATTCTCTGGGAGCATTACTCTGGCATGTTCTAGAATGATTAAAACATTCAAAAACTGAAAGCAGGTGTCCTTTCAGGGCAAAGGTGGTTCTTGATACTCACTTTAGTAGCATCAGAAATAGTCTTCAGGCTTAATGACACTCTATTGGCAGCATAATTTCTGCTGTTATGGGCTCTTTATTTAATGGTAAGCAAGGTGGATAGTAGTGCTTTTCTGAAAAATTAAATACAATACACATTCTGAACATGTTTCTTCTCTACCCTATTTCCTTATGTAGCTATTTACATCAAAATTATAAATAGCAGTCTAAATAAAAAGATCTGAATTTTGTGTTATATACCTTCTTTTTCTAAACCTAGGAGTCTCACTCAGTTGCCTAAACATAGGACATAGTGCTCTTTGATGTGAGGTATCTGCATGGGGCTGGAAGACACAAGATCTGTGGAAGTCCCATCCCAATCTGATCTGGCAGGCCACGCAGGAAAGTAGGCAGGACTACCCTGGACATCCCAAGTGCCACTAGATGCTTGTGTTTAGATCACCGAATCAAGCTCTAGCAGTCTACACAAGGTACAAAGAAGTGCAAAATCAGGTCCACTGTGGGTACTTTCTGGAAACTGTGATTCTTCTCTCATACTCTCATAATCCACTTTTTTCTGGAAACTTTGCTTTTTAATATCTCTGAACAATTCACGTGTAAACTGTCTGCATTCTCAACTTTGTCATCAGGTATGCTCAGTAACTGCAGCATCTCCACTCACTATTGAGACATGAATTCTCCATGTGAAATCTTGCAGCCCTAGATACTAATCAAGGACTGGTTGAGATGAGCATCTGCAGCATTATTAAAAAGGCTTTAAAGTTTACAAATCCACAGGGAATCCTTGGTGGCTTTGCAAGACTAATGTTTCTCACTATGTGAAATGAAATGTGAGGACTTAACTTTGGCTTTCCGCAGAGTGCAGAAAAAAAGGATTTCTTCCCTGTTGTTCTGTAAGACCATATACCTTAGTAGACTTATCAACATGAAGACAAGATACACAGGAAAGTTTCTTACCAGTAGGATAGTGGACTTTCTAGGAATCCAGTGAGAACAGGATGATTTGCCTTGTGTGTTAAAGATGTGAACGTAATTGATATCACCATTCTTTTCTTTCTTTACCTAAGACACCCTCTTTACCACCTACAACTTTATGTGCAGAACTTCTTACTGAGGATGTTTTTCTTAGGAAAGAATTGCTTCCATTTGCAGTCTAGGCAGAGGTGGCATGAGACTGGAGTGTGCCTTTGAGAAATTCAGAAGTAGATGGCAGACATTACCTTTGAGATAGCTGAATAACACCAGCTTCAAATGATTACTGTTTGTTTTCTACACAACATCTGTGAGAATAAGGGAAGGAAAGGCTGCCAAAGATTTGCAAGCAGGGAGAGAGAAGCTATCAAGACATCCTGAGCGCTGTTTTGGTTGCCAGGACACAGCGTGAAGGACATCTTTTTCACCCGCTTTAAGGAAGGATGGGGACTTTGGGGTTTTGCTGTGCTCTGAGGATATTTTTGGCTGCAGAACAGGGTATCAGTCTATAGGAGGCATTATACATAGTCTGTGTGCTCTCACAAATACTAAAGGTAGTGGATCTTTAGACAGAAAAGCACAGACAACTTCAGCACCTGCAACTGCAGGAGTGAACGGTTTGCCTGCCATCGGGTAAGTATTTGCTGTGTATGGTTTGTGGATACCGCAGCAGGGCTTTAGCTGATAGACAAAAATTAAAATGTTCTGTAATTTCACAAAACATGACTTTATTGTCCTTAAAATTAAATCAGTACAAACAGTGCCAAAACTGCAAACACTGAGAACATTTAGAACACTGAGAACTGCAAACAATAGGACTTTAAATTAAAGGACGGGGGAGATGTAACTCAATAGCTTGTAGCCAAAAATTGGTTCGGAGCTGCAGTGAACAAACAGATTTTCTCCTGGTAGGCTACTTGAAAGCCAGGATGGTAAAACACAGTGTGGCACTGAGGTCTGCAGGGTCCTAAGGGCTCTCCCAAGAATCTAATTGGAAAACATTTTGCTCTATCCAGGTGATTTCTCCACCATGTAAAAGATAGATCTGGTGAGTCTTGTGTCTGTTGAAATAGATTTAAAATGGTATTGGAGGCAGCAGGAAAGGAATGACAAATCCAAGAGAGTACTTGCTGTCTGTTTGTTTTCTTTTTCTTCAAATGCGAGCTGTTCATTTTCATATTTCTTTTTATTTGACCTCTCTTTCACTGAAAATCTCATTCTGTTAATCCTTGGGTCAGGAAGTTTTTTGCCCCTGAGCCACCTAGTCATGTTTTACAGAAGTCTTTAGAAACGCCACAAATGTTTCTTCTTTTCCCTTTCTTTCTTCTTCTTCTTTTTTTTTTTTTAAAAAAAACCCCAACAACAACAAAAAACCAAATCAAACAACTCTCATGTTACAGGTATTAGACAAAGGCTGACTCTGGTGTTTTGAATGGACTGAACATTTTAAGCACAGACCACATAGCACAGGAAAACCAACAGAAATTTATTCTTATTTGTACTGTTTTCATGTTAGCAAACACATCTTCATTTGACACTTCAGCATGTCTTCAGAGTCTCCTAGTCTTGGATGACTCTGAAGATGGGTCATTCATCATGTATTCCTTATGTCTTTCCATTGCAATCTGAGTTTGCTGTCAGAGTATCCAAGTTACTAGTGGTTTTCTGCTGCATCTCATTTCTTTCAGTGGGGTCTGAGGCCTTGTGACCACATGTCTACAAATAGCGTCTTCCTTAAAGAGGTGAAGCTGTAGAGAGAGTTCTGATGAAACCAGGCAATAAACTTCCCCAGGGAGCCCTGATGTTTGAAAGTAACCTCTCAATGTGACAATATAGCAAGCTAAGGCCTAAAACCAATTTAACAAGGTGTGTGCTGTTGCTATGGATTAAAATAATCTGGAAGAATGCAGTCACCTTTTTGGGAATCAGAGAGGAGACCGCAGTAGCTCTGTTTGCAATACCAAAGTCCTACCAGAGAGCTTTTTATGTGTTGTTCCTTTCTGTGTCAACTCTTCTCAGCCCAGAGTTCATGGAGTCAATAACGCTGCTTTGTTTTTACTGGTTTAGGCAGTGTGCCTCTGTGTGTGTGTACGTCTCTGTGGGTGTGTGTGTAATTACAATGTTTGTGTCCTGCAAATTGCACTGGGCAATATGTTGCCTAACATCTACTTTGCATATTCTACAATATATTTTTTAGAGAATGTGAAAATCATATTGATATAAGTTTTACTGGTAATGAAAAAGAACCTAATTAAGATTTAAGGAAAATATAAGCAGATCAGCTAAGACTTTACTGAACTATGCATTGACAAGTTTTCTACTGAAAAGAAAATACTATTGTAAGATCCATCCTGGTAGCAAGCTCACCCTGACTTTCTGAATTAATTCGCTTGGTGAACAAACCACAATGTGTATTTTGTACATAGTACAGAGTCAGACATTCTCAGCTCACAAATGTCCCCCTCTGGTAAGGGTTTAAAAACTCCTGCAATGTGGAAGTGAAAAAATGGGATGGCTTCAGGAGGGGAGGGACACTTGGAGCTAGACAAAGGAGGGTAAGGAGCTCAATGGCAAGACTGAGAACTCAGCAACATACAACATGTGTATTTTGCAATTGTGCTGAAGTATTCCAAATAGACAGCCCATGATCATTATGCAGAGAGTAAGATTTACTCTTGAAAAAGCAGAGCGAATCTCAGAGGAATCCACATGAAAGAACAGCTATTAGGCTCATGCACACAGGAGAAATAACCCATCTATATCCCCTCTTGTATCAAATGGCAACGTGCAGTCAAGTCTGAACTGCTGAACAAATAAAGTGTTAGAGCAATTACCGCAAGGGACAATGAATATGCCGAAAACAGTTTGGGGAAATGTCTTAATGAACCAGCAAAGCATGTGGAAGAATGAGAAAAATAAGATGAAACCAAAGTATCTCAGTGAGAGCTAACAGGGACCATGCCTGTACTGAGGGAATGAATCCCAGCTCCAAGGTCATCTCTTGGCTGCATCCTCAGTTCTTGTCATGGTAAGATTTGAGTGCATGTCAGCCCCCTCCAGCACCCTGGCTTCCATGTGAGGCAAACCCTGGGATGCAGGCAGCAAAGGAGACACAAAGCACGGTCGGAAGGAAAAGGAGAACGGAGGTGTGGGGCCCACTGCTCTGCTCCTTCAGTCCAACTCAACGGCGTTTGAGATACGTGCCGCTAACTCTCTGATTCACTTCATGAAAAGCTCAATCACTCTGTCAGCTGACTTGTTAACAAAGTTATTGATAGTAAGTTATCAATAAAGGGTGTGATCTATTGCTGGCGGGCTTGATTACAACATTTGCCTTGTATACTAATTACATTTGTTACAGATAGGTGATTTTTATGTATTGATTGGCAAATAAGATGAAGTAAATATGGACACCTTATTGCTTTGAGATAATCCTTAAATTATGACTGGACAGGGTAATATACTTAAAAAATGGCCAAAATCATGTCAACACAGAACATGTGATACATAATCCCACAGAAGTGTGTAAACTTAATGAATGGAATTGAGTATTCTAACATCTCTTGCATTCACTTCCATCAGTTTTTCGCCCCAAACATTTTCTTTGTCTTTCTGAAGATTTCAAAATAATTATGCAAAATTGGTCTGTTCAGAAATATTTGGCCTGTTTCTTCATTACATCACAGTTTTGCTGCTGGATGGTACCTGTCAAAATTGCTTGTGACATGTTCCTATTCTAAGTAACATTCCACATAACAAACTTGAGTACATCTAAGCCTTGTACAAAGTAAACCATCCAACTTCCTTCCAGATTCCAGCTAGGACTGTAGCATTACACCAGTTCTGTGAAAAATAGGAGTGCCAGGCTTTAAATAAATGATTTAAGAATAATGGTTCCATACTTCAGTAAAGTCACTTGATATGGAGGCATGGTTGTCTTTATTTGCTGGTAAAAACAAACGATACATTGAGTTTCTGTTTTACATCTTGCAACAAACACAATTCCTATAGAGGTGTTCATTATTTAAATTCTGATTTTGAATAGAGAATCGAGAGTCAGTGAGAACTGTAGATTTCTGCAGACAGATCTTTTGTGCTGCAGCAGGTTTTTTTACAGCAAGAAGAACACCATAAAGCAAAATCCACTGCAGTCACTGGCAACTAAGATTAACAGCTCAGGTGTCAATTGCACTGCTGACACATTTTCACTTGGAGTTTGGCTGAATGCCCCAGCTCATTTCACAAAACCCTCTTGAACAGTAACATTCAGACTGTAACAGCTTTCACCTTCTATCCGTCTGGTTGAGATGATGAATAAGCAACTGGGAAGGTAAAAGTCCCCAAAACCTTAAGAACCACTTTTGACCCTCAAGGCTGTTTGGCCCACTAAGGGCCTTTTGCTGGGTGAGCGAGGACACCCCCAGCAGGCACAGCCCTCTCACCATTTTACAACGAGAGAGGCATTTTCTCACATGATCACTCTGCCATCCAACCGCTGCATGTCTGTTTTAAGTCAGCCTGTTTCCAGACACACCAGATGGGAATAATGTTGGAGAACACTCAAAAGGAGCTGTGCATGGAATAAAATGGGGAAATGCTTCCATGGGTATGCTCTAGACAGCCCTATGTGAATACCATGCAGCTGTGCAAATTGCTAGCAGATTAAGATATTGGGTGTTGAAATGCATGAGAAAAAATAAAATCCTCAGGCTGAGGCACAGCACCCTGTATTTGGCAAATCTTAAACACTTGTAGTTCAGTCGTTCAGCTTCTTTCTCCCACCTCCTCCCTGTGAATATTCATGTGTAGTTTTAGGCTTGCTTACTGCCTTTTCACGTTATTCGTGGTGGGTGCTGTGACTCATGTTGCTTGCCTCAGACTCCTTTCTCCTTGTTCCCCCACAGCTCCTCACATAATCTCCCACGCACCAAACACACCTCCCTCCATTCATTTCCTATAGACTCCTGAGAGGAGTTGCTAGGCTTTTTCTTTTGCAGAAGATGCAACACCCCACAGAACCGTCAAAACTTGCTGTCCTCATTCCCGGCTGAGCCATCTGCAACAGGGAGCTCCTCCCCTCCTCACCTTAGTCATCCTCTATTACAACACACAGCCATCTCTGACCTCACTTCTCTCTCTGTAACAACACCTACGACACCTACACAGCGAAGCTGACGCAGTGCTCCTGACTCTCCTTCCTGTGACACAATCACCCAGTGCTTCATCCCTTCTGAATTAATTTTGGTATTCAGTGTTGCTAGTGCTGCTTACGCAGAGAAAAAAAGCCCTCTTCCTGAAGCAGGGCTCTTGCTCCTTGTTTGATCTCCATGTTTGGGGAGGGTTCGTTACTGGCTGAGGTGTGGTAGTGCTCAGAGCGACGCTGAGCTCTTGACCATGAGCATAACTCGGAAGTGGTGTCAGAGCATCTGCTACCGGATCCTTTTCAGACAGTGTCGACATGTGCCAACAGCAATATGGTCACTGATCAGAGGATTATAAAATGGCCCTAAACATGTGATCTGTGCTGAAGTTTAGTACAGGAGAGCATAGGTTAAAAAAAACCAACTTACCTTAAATAAAAACTAGTGTGGTTATAAAAAACATTCAGTCAGTGCTGTTTTGTGAGTGCTTTCTAGAACATATAAAAGGCTGAGCTCAAAGCTCTGTGAATCAAAAGTAACTTGCAGAAGAAAAGTAAGCTATTCCAATGTCAGTGAGGTCAGGAATAACCACTGGTCTTTGCCTTAAAGAGAAACGATCCAAGCTAATACAAAAAGAGACAAGCCGTTAAAAGATGAGACTGGGAGAAAGCAATGAAAAGGTGGGATTGATCCTGTGGATCTAGCACAACCTATTGTGGCTATGACATGTTTGGAGAGATTTAAAAAATAGGGTGGATTTTTTGCTATACTGATTTCAAGAGCTTCAGATACCTTTAATTTAGTTAATAGCTTGTGTATGGAACAGTCTCAATAGCTTAGCACTGAAATGGTCCTTGTGTGTATCAAATGCTTCCTTTGCATTTCATTCCACTAGGCAAAATCACTAATCACTCTTGTATTAAAAAAACAAACAAACAAACAAACAACAACACCAAAACCAACAAAAAACCAACAGCTCATTTTTTTTTCAGAAATATTAACTGAAAATTGTCACATTTCTGTGAAGTCTAGTTTATGACACCAGTGCAAAAGAGACCAGTTAGTAAAATGGTAAACTTGCACCCCTGTTTTTTATGCTACACTTATATGTGCATGTAGCTAATCTCATTTGTACTAGGAGTCAATCCATGAGCATCTTGGAGAGAGGAATGACATAAATATTTTTTAAAACCTGACTTCTTGAAGCAGTTTTATTCTGGTTGATTCCTAGCTCTATGGTACAGTGTTTCTTCCTGGGAACGGGCTACTAAAAGCATACATATTCCATAACTCCTACACTCCATGCTATAAAAAGCTACAGAACAGCATCCATGTGATGCTTTCCATAGGGATACTACAAGTGCTTGCTGAAATCTTATATCCTATTTTTATTTTGAAATCTCTAGTATGAAAGATTTGTACATTTTATCTTCATTTTGATATAACTTCAGTTGACCTTGCACTAACAAAAATTGCACCTCTTGTCCACAAGAAAGAAAACAGAAAGAGCCACTGGCATAATAAGACCATATTTCTTCTCATTAAGTCAGTAGACTTTTATTGTCTGTCTCATCCGAGACAGGTGCCTCTTTCTGCTGCGTGATAAGGGAGCTATGCTCTGAATGAGGGGTTTCTGCAAGACTCCTGTGGTTACCCAGGGGGGTTTTGGGCATTTCAGATTGGAAATTAAAAAAAAAAAAAAAAAAAGTGCTCTGAATAGGTAACTTCTTAAAGTGAATGCTATGCTTCCATCAGAAGTTAAAAATCATGATAATGTGAAAAGGCATGGAGAAAAAATCTTTAAATAAATAAATCCTTTAGCTGTCAGGACAACCAGTGATAAGAGTTTAGGATTGGATAAAGTAGGACTTAGAAAAATGTATCACATGAACAAGATATAAATTGCTGAAGCAGTCTAACTACTGAAGAAATGTTTGCAAAGCTACTAACTTCTGTAAGAGTTGCAAAAGGAGCTATTCCAGTCCTCTGAGTCCATTTACAGTCAAAACCAATTATTTAACTATGTACTCCCTTAAACGGTTGGCTATATTCCATGTTTCAGGTAAATTTATGCTTTATTATAGCTGTGTGGCAAAGTCTACAAACATCAAATCAGCTTATATGGATGTTCTCAAGTAGTAGCCTTCCCCCCCTCCCCCCCCCAACAACTTTATTTTAAACACTTGGTAAAATATTTATGTGTGAAAAAGAAAAGTTTAAGCAGTGCCTCTCCAATGGATTGTATAAACCCAGTCAAGTAAAAATGTTCTTATATGATCACATTATGTGGTTTTTCCTTATAAGCTGACCCAGTCAAGGGTGTGTATGATGACTGTTTGAGCTGTTTGTTCAGTTCACCCAGTGTTCATCTGTTTAGGGATCCTTGATGCTGTTGGCTTGCCAGTAAGCTATTACGTGCATGTATCTGCATGCCATTTATGGGAAGATGAACAGCACAAAACATGAATTGTGTTTTTACACAGAAAATATTTAGTCTATTCCTATTCAAATACAGCCATTCCCCTAGCTCCTGCCACTACCGTCCTACAAACTCGGCTACTGCAATCAGGAAAGTAAAGGAGGCTTTGGTACCAATTAGCTTGTGCTTTAAAAGCAAAACGTTTCACTCCATTTTGTCACACACAGGGACGCATCAAGGGTCCAAAAAGCTTCTTATGAAGACAATAGCTTTTCAGGCTAGAAAAAGAATTTTAGGGAAAGATGTAATAAAGGTTTAAAGACCTTCAGGTTTTGGCATAAAAGAAGTGTTGTCTAAGCCTTGGAGAATATTTCAGAGAGAATTTGTGGGTAACTGAGGAGCTAAAGGCATCTTATGCTTAGAAAGCTCCGTAAGCACCTCCCAGTAAGTGAGAAATGAGGATTAAATCTTACTTCTCCAACGCTCTCTACCTGTGTACCTGAGATCAGAGGGACCCCAGCCATGGAGTTTCTTTCAACGCTCAAACTAGGGTCTTTCTCTTCTCTCAGAACACACCTGGCGGGGCAGCAGTGATACAAAAAACTCACACCTTGATAACCGTGGGATCAGGCAGAAGCTGCAAGAGAAAGTATTTGCCAGGGCCACGCAGGGAGAAGGTCTGATCCATGTACACTTGTAGCAGGCCTACTCCAAGATATCTGCTGAGTCTATGCCCTCAAGGGAGGCGAGAGAAATTGTAGCACTGCAGCCCCCAGCTCCAGCCTGGGCTCCTAAGGTCTCAACAGTGGTTTTAAATTCCAGCCAGTCTCGCTTCTGGAGCCTAAGCTTCTGTCTTTGTTGTTGAAAAACACCAAATTAACTTGCTCAAAGCTCAATGGTACTGCAAGAAAATGGATATAGGTATGCAAGCTAGTTTATCTGAGCTAGTTGAGACAGTGCTTCAGTCACTGCAGTGGCTGCAGTGAAGGTGTGTTTTGAGGTGTCACTTTAAATTAGAGTTAACAAGATATTACTAGAGTGCACAAGAGGTGTTTGCATCTATGTATGTAAGTGACTGTTGAAATAAGATACCCTTTGCTGTGTGATACATTCATACCAAAAGAAAGTGTGCAATTTTCACAGAATAGCTGTTTTTTCTTGTTTCTTAATTTTTTGGGTCTTTGCCATGCAATCAAAATGTTTCTTTAATTCAGCTTTTGACGGATTAGCAAGTGATTTGTTATCCTACTAGCACATGCTTAGGTCAGCAGTAGTAAGCAACTTTTAAGAATATTGATCTAGCTTTATCTATTCTTTAGATTCCATTTATATTACTTTTGGGCTTTGAAAATAAAGTATTTCTTTATGTATCAATTACAGGAAAAGCAGAGGTTTTGTGCTTTTATCTGGACATCACATGACTGCATGAAAGAATTGATAACAGTCTCCACTCCCAAAATTAACTAGAAATGGCTCTGAGTCACACATTTGGCATAAGCAAAAATGTTCCCCAAATTAGGAAATATTCAAACTCTGAGGTTTTGTTCAGCTTGTTACAAAGCTGTGAGCTGGCTGTGAATCTCAGATGTGGATCCAAATTTTATCAAGTTCCAGGAATGTTCAACCCCAAGACGTGGGTGTTCTGTTCAGGTTCATGTCTAGAATTATTAAACATCTAATCTGGTTTCCTAAGGAAATAGATCTTATGTGGTTACACTACCTGTCAGTCCCTACCTAATATATTTTGAATGAATTAGCTGATGGCAATCAATCTGGAAAGAGTGGTAGACATCTCAGAAATAAGCTTATAAGCTACAAGCATTGTGGATGCTGGATTCTTCATAGAACATTTCCTACGTTCTGTGTGAAATAGGTATCTTTCCTTGCTTAAAGTGCCAAGAGACCTGGATGACTAGCTACATACATTAAGCAATTTAGGGTGTTGAGGCACCTAGATAATTTTTCTACTAAACCCCTACATGATTAGAAGTGTGAGCACAACTAGAGTGAGGAGGCAGCACAGGAGGAGCTAAAAGTAATTTCTGAACTCAAGTTGCTCCCAGGTGGAAATCTAATGTACATTCAGTGGATATAGTCCAAAGGTTTGCAGCTAAGGACTAAAAAAAACCCAAAACCAGTCCAGTCAACTGCTTCTTATGCAAGAGGAAAGAAGTTCTACTTTACCACTCTTTGGCTTGTGCAAAGTTACATATGTTCAGAGTTGAATATAGGTCTTTGAAGAGCTACAGGTATGAGTTTGTATCATACTGGATTCCCAGAAGCTGTGAGGCTGGACAAGAACTCAGGAATTCAATGAGATCATCGTTTCTGCCTCTGATCAGCCTGTACCCTCAGCACATAAGTATTGTAACTCATACGTTGCATGTACAGACTTTCTTCAGTTACACCATTACCATTATTACACCTGGGAGCACTGTAACTTGTTCCAGTGGCATACAATCCACAAATATATTTATTACTCCTGGAGAAATATAAGATAACTGGGAAAGGAGAAAGTCCTATCAGTAGTAATATTTGCAGAAGAAGCTCCAGGAAGCTAACAGTGAGCAAGGCATGTTTGGGGACAAAGGTCTACTTCTCAAAATAACAAATTACCACATTTTGAAACAATGGGTGATATAGGAATATTTTAGCATACCAGTGAATTTGCCAAAGCTCCATCTTAATTGTCATAGTTTATAGCACAGGTTACTGACCTTACAGACTGCTTCTGGCTGCCCAAACAACTTAATCCAGCCTCTAAGTAGCTGTGCAGTTATTGGGAGGGATAGGTTAAGAATAGTAGATGGTTTCTAAACATTCTTTCTCAGAAGTTCTTTATCGATATTCCTAATTTGTATCTAGATACTTTCCCAGGAAAGAACAAGTTAGCTTGGCACGTTACAGTGGTCATATGTATTTTAATCTTAGGTAGTACAGGCCTGAGGAACATATATTGGGAGAAATTTTCTACCTGGCAAGAACAACCTCTTTATGTACTCAAAAGCTTTCTCATCAAGCTCATGATTCTTTGAAGGATTTTTCTATTAATCCTTTCATATTGACCTGATTTTAGAAGCAGCACCAGCAGCAATATTTGGTTTCTAGACCTGTCTCCTCTGGAGTTCTCAGTAATATCAACGTTACAGTAGATTCATGAATTAAATAGTTGAATAATTATCTCTGAGGAGCCTCATTACAGGAAATGAACAGCAGCACAAGGGTTTTCCAAATTACATATCAGAACCATTCCCATTCATAATTTACCCAAACCTTTGGTCCAATCTTTCCAAAGCCAAACAAAACATCAACGTTGTTTTCTTTTTCACTTTCTAAGGAGGTGTGTAAGTGGCACAAAAAGCTGTTACCTCAAACGGATGTGTGTCTAATAGAGTATACTTGCTGACTGACAGAAAAGCCTTCAGGCAGGCAAACATTATGGACTGACTAACCCATCTGAGATGCAGAAGGTAGGACTGATTCAGTTGCCAAAGTGCAGGTACATGGTGTCGTTTGTGACATCTGAGGATATTCAAGACAGTTTCATGGAGCTGGATGATCCAGGATATGAGGAAGATTCACATCCTTTAGAAGTGACATACTAAGAAACTTATAGGCACTTACTTCTGGGCAATTAAGCTTCATTCCAGATGTTCCTTTAGTACTGTAGGAAGGTTCTGGATTGCATGTACTGGTAAATGTGTACAGTCTGAATATGGTGCTGAATCTTAACTGTGTAGGTCTATTGTAGATACCTATACTGTAGCTACCTAGAGAACCTTCATTTCAGCTTAACCAGCTGCTTTCTGGAACCCTGTTTGGGCTCCAGTGGTCTCTTCAGAAAGACTCAAGACTCATCTGGGTCTTTTGTCACACTTGCAGCTCCCTATGGATGTTTTGCACACTGTAGTGCATTTCTGATGACACAGATGTTTAGCTAAATGAACCAAGAGGTGACACCTAAATATGAACATGCTGCTAGTTATCTTTGTACTGAATGCCCTTCTCCTTTTGTAGTGTGTCTTTTTTCAATGGTATATGAAATAAAAATCCAGAAACATTTAATAGCATAGAAGCAATGCTATTAATACATCCATTTTTTGTGTGCCCCAAAACGCAATGTCTCACATACATATCTTGTACTTTCATTTTTCCTCATAAAAAAGAATTTAGGAGTCATTCTCCATTGGATCAGCTGAAAAATCTCGGTGGTGTAAAAATTAACATATATAAATGGTAATTCATTATGCCTGTTAAAACCTTCCACAATCAAATATTCAAATCTCCAGCTAATGAAATTTGGCTGAGAATAGGTTGAACCAGGTCAATTTGCCAGCAGGGGATCCAACTGTATGATTATAAACTAAGAACAACTTTCGTTTCTCAAATCTGTTGAACTTGAGAGGTAGTGGGCTAGAACTGAAGCTGTTTAACCAAACTGCAGCAATGAGCAGTGGACTACATTTTGAAAAGCTGGTGTACTAACCACCAGGATATGTGCCTCTCCATCCAATTTTACACTGTTTAGAGCATTGCCAGGAGAAGTCTTCTGCTCATGGTGGCATAAGAAGCCATTATCAGGTTGTCCAGAGCCATTCAGTCAACATCTGTAAAGCTTATCTAATGGACAATGTTGTCAGCAATTAGGTGATTTTGCAAATGTGAACCTGCAGAAGTTTCAACAGTTATTTGAGTAAGTGATAAATGACTGGTGATTTTTAGTACAACAGTGATGCTTCACTAGTAGATGCGATAGAGGGCTAGGCCATAGAGTCCTATTGAATGTACTTTCAAAACTGAAAGTGTCTAATTACACTTTCCAATTGGTTAGTGGCTTATGAGGGTTTATCAAGATTAATTATCATTATTGTAAACAATTTGTCTTTGAATAATGTGAATATAGAGTGACTTCCTGAAATTCACACACTAATAAATAGAGGGGGTCAGCGCCAGTTTTTGTTTGTGTATTTGGAGCATTCATCAGTCACGTTACTGACATGTAGTCAGTCCTCTGAAACACAACACAGCAAGCTCAGTTAAATTCAGATTGACAGCGTGAAAAGAGAGTTGGCAGAACACAGGGTCCCGTTGCTAAGCAAGGCTTGGCAATACAACACACGCACATTATGGTGCTTGTGATGACACCATGAGGAGAGGAGATGTTTTCAATTTAATGAAAATCCATCATTTCAGAGGAGATGGGGCGGAGCAGTAGCAAACAGGGTGAATGGATGGGAGACGTGTCCACAGGGAACAAAATTTTGCTATTAGTTACATCAGCATGAATACGTTAACTTCTTCAGAGATACTCTGGATTAACTGTGGAGTCACTAAAATATGCCAAGCATTATGCTGAAACTGTTTGTAAGGTTTTTTTAAAAACCAGACCATATCTTTCACAGTGCTTCCATCGTGCTTCTTTGTCACTTCAAGTCAGTGTGAAAATTACAGATAGTTCCACCTGGCTGTGGAGTTCTCAGTCACAGTCACATTCCTTCAGGGAACTGCAGCCCTCAGTGTGCCCCGTCCTTGAGCTGGGCCCACAACCGTGGCATTGTGCTACCCTCTCCTTCCCCTTCGCAAGTGCATATTGCCCCTCGGGCCTGAGGGGGAACTGTCTACAGAGCTGGAGAAGTTCTGGGGCTGATGAGGTCATGCTGGAGAAGGTGGAGGAGACCTTTCTACCCACTGGGGAGTCCCCACCGCAGCCTGAGTTGGATGTCTTCTGACTGTCCTGTCTTCCACCTTCCTTCTACGGTCGATCCTTGGCTGGGCATCTTCCCTGTGTTTCCAAGTCCAGCCCTGCCACCACACTTCCTGCTATAGCCCTAAATAGCTTTTTAGCATTTTGAGACTTTGCTTGCTTCTCCCCTCTTCCCTATCCTACTAGTCTAGTGGGATGTTTTCATTCAAGTTTTTTTTAAGGTATCGTTACCACTCTGAGCCTACTAACTATTTCAGCTTTCATAACAGGACAACCCAAATTTACTTCAGCTCTGCAATTTTCAGAGTTAACTGTAACCATTCCCTGTTTAGTTACATGTAAATGAAGCAGAGTGAAATCTTGTCGTTTATCAAGTCAATGACAAAAATTACATTGACTTTATGTCTATTGCTAAAATATGGAAACCAAGAGTCCTTTATAGTTGTGGACTCTTGTATATCTTCTTGGTATATCCTGACAGTAATGCCTAGTGCATTATCTCCATCCTTTCTTTGCCGTTGCTTTCACTGGAAGCAAAGCCAGACATCACAACAGGAAGGGGTCGGTGATCTGGATGGAAGGGGACTGCTCTACTGTTAAGAGACAGCAGTGAAGGCCAAGTTTTCATCTAGATCTCCCACTTAGAGGATCACAAAGTGGACAGGGAGGATAGCCAGGAGGGAAAGATCTGCCAGCCATCAATTCTGTGTTTCCAAATGGTAGATGGCATGTCTATTGTGAAGCCATTACTTGAAATATGGCCAAATCGCTATGAAGATTTCAAAACCAGCTATTGTTCTGTATTCTAATGGCTGTAGGAGGAGCCATTTTAAGTTCACCCAAGGTTTGCTGATGTAGGTGCTGAAAGCTCTGGAATGAGTCAAACAAGTGTCAAAGAGTGTAACTTAAGTACAAAAGAGAACACAGTGAAGCCTAGGAATGCATGTGAGTGCTTTGCTGGATCAATTCAGCGTGTCTAGCGTGTCACGAGATAGAGCCAGAGGTCTGTATTTTTAATACTCCAAAACCTGTGTTTCCATAAGAGGTGTCACTAACTGCAGGAGAAGTTGCTTGATATTAGAGAGACAGGATTTTAGTCAATCATATTTGTTGTCTTCGCTTCACGTTGGTTTGGTTTAGAGGTATTTACCAAGGAACCTATTGCCTCTCCCTCTGTACTACACCATCTCTACCAGGATAGAATCTCCTTTCTGATACAGTATTCAAGTATCTTTCTAAATATGCACTTATTTCAGTGAGAAAGCATAGACCTTCAGGCTGTGGGCTGGTTGTGTAAGCTGTTAAATTGCTGGTGGAATGAGTGTGCTCTTGCAGGAGTGAGGACATGTGTGCATGGATGCACCATCACTACTCCTCCCCCTAAAATCACTCCCTTTCAATTCATGGATCTTCTTTACCTGCAACAAGTTAATCACGGGAGTTTGGGGGCTGATAGGTCTGCCCGTTGTATTTTTAGACAGATAATAAAAGTCAGGGTGGATCAGGGAGCAAGTATTCCTACTAGGGAACAAATATTTTTAAAAACTGAGGGTGACGTGGCTTTTAGCTAAATAATCTGAAGATCAGCTAAGCCTGAAATCCTTCTTCTAATATCAGATTTGTTATGATATTACATTATTAAGAGTCACGGTGATGATTTTCAAGCCAAGCTAAGAAAATACCTTACTTTCTGCTTGGGACTATTTGAACTAGTCATTTAACAACATTAATTTTTCCTGCATTTAACATACCTCAGAGATAAAATTCTATTCAAAATCATCTTTAAATAAATCAATAGTGTATTTTTCCTTTTGACAGCTAAATAAAGAATGCAGTACAATTACTTTGATATGCCTGCATTTTTTATTCCTTTTTAACTTGTTATAAAATAGAGGGAAGATATTTGATTCAGTAATTTTATAATTAATTACTCGTGATTAATTAGTTGTTATTACTGACTTTAAAGTACATCTTAGAGGAATAGTGGAAAGATTCTGTGTTCACACATTTCATAATAAGATCTCACTTACTGGATAGAAAGTCATAGTTCAAAGGTAGCAAGTTTCAGTCTGAATGGTCAAACGCTGTTGTAGGGTTCTGTTTTTCTTTCAGAGGCAAATGTGTTATTTCTTCACTTCCAGCCACTCTTCCCTTATCTCTTTCAGTCTACCTTTCTGTTTCTTTTCTTTCATTAGAGTCCTTTATGTGTCTTCTGCCATAGCCTTTTCCCCCACCAAACACATACCTTAACATACTGTACTGCTATCTTCTATTCATTCCTTTAAAACTTGATACAGCCTGTAGTCAATAATTAGCATATTGTTAAAATGAAACAGAAGAAAAGAGAGAAGAAGAACAAGACATTAGTCCCTGAATAAAACTTGAAAACCTGTGGAAGCTATTTTCCTGTCTGTGTTAATTATAAGCAAATTAAGAGGGATTTTTTTATATCCTGGACAGTACTTTCTATGTTCTTAGTGATGACCAAACGAATGACTGTTATGTTTTCACAGAAATAAATGGGTTTTATTTTTTCAAGAAGCTTGTCCACTAAAAACTTAAACTAAATGTAAAGAAATCCTAGTTCTATAGGAGTCCTTCCGTGGAGGACCAGATCCAGATGTGCTTAGCTTAGCTGCCTGGTGAAACTGTATGTAAGTTCACAATGCTGTTAGCAAAGACATAAAGGTGCCCTTATTTAACCAATTAATTAAAACCAAAACTCCAAGGTGAGAGTTAGAGAAAGATATTTACTTGTGGTTAGATACACGCTTGCATTAGCTGAAGAAGATGTCCTTCTGGATGCAGTTGAAGTTACCACCACTGAAATAAACCGACACTTCCTCGTTAAGGTATGTGTTGTAAGGCACTTACAAAGAAGATGAGAGTGAACCATCTCAGTCAGGGGAGCTGGATGTCCTTCTTTATGCAGGGCACAGTTATGCACCATTTCAAGAAGAAGTGATACTAGAATTATAATAATTTTTCATGTACATATCCTTTACTCCAGGCTTATGGGACACAGTCAGAAATTGTCAAAAATAAAGGTAAGCAATGATCTTCACTGCTGCTCACTGTCTGACCTATCTCATCCCTTGAAAAATCCTGTTTTCACCAAAGACATCTTGTATCTGTCTTTACAGATGGAAAATGCATCTGCATTGTAAATAGAGTACAAAACCCAGTACAAGCAGAGCAATAGATGGGTATTGAACTAGTTGCAGGATTGCCTGAAAAAAACAACAGCACTGTATAGCTATATTAAACAAAACTATTGCTCAAAAAGGACGTTGATATTTGATAACAGTAGCAAGCAGACTTACAGACTCAACAAATTTAGTGCTAATTCCATTTAGAAAAAGCACATCCATTAATCAAGCAACAAACTAACTACAAAAAAATCAGACAAGAAGTGAAATAGTTCAGGATTGTCGTTAACCATTCCACAGCACTAAACCAAATAATTATTTTTAGTCAAAAAACAGAAACAATAAACCAGGAGTTACAAAAGTAAATACACACTGAAAATCAAAAAGCAGTTGATCTCAGAACGCAATTGCACCTTTTTATCTTTACACATAATTCATTAAATTCTATATCATTTTTAGGTAGAATATGATTCCAAGAACAATACACAAAATACATCTTCAAGCTTCTCTAAGACTGCCATCGCAAGGAATCTGTGTATTAAACATTGAGTAATAAGGATACAGGTTCTCCAGACACTTGAGTTTGGTAGCTAATGAGTCTGACCTGAGGCATACAGGTGGTGAACCAAGATACTGAACACCCCCACCATCCCCCTGCCCCCCCATATTCTGAGTTTTTAGGCGGTATCACTAAGAGGTGATGTAAATGCCCTGGCTTTTGTATGGCTCTTCGAGGCAGATTGCATTCTTTCAGCACTAAAGTGAAAGTGAAAAGAAAAGAAAGTGATCAGATAAACAGTTACTCTAAAGACAAGCATTTGTCCTAGTTTTCCTTTATCATATTTATAATAAATCAAGACACAGCTAAACTCAGTTTCTATCTTTCCTTCCACTTAGCGGATGGAAATGCTAATTTTGTTATCCAAGCCCATTCTGAGGCAGACTAAGAATATTATGCATAGTCCAGATCCTCAAAAGAGGGTGAGTTTCCTTGATGTGCTGAAGATTCCAGGAGTGCAAGCTGTGCTTGCTGATGATAAAATAAAACACTTTGTTATAAAAGGCAAACATTTCTACCCAATGCCTCCTCTGTGAGTGAAGGTGGCAGAAATCATGTTCATTGAACATTTCTGATGGTGAGGAATGCACGCTTCCTGGAATACATTAGGAGAAGGGCCAGAATTCAATATCACTAGTGAGAAAGTGCCTACACTTCTCTTTAGATCAATAACACACAAAGAAGTAGGTGTAAGTCCATCTTAGAGACAGAAGGTAAGACTGATAAAGACATCCAATAAATCTCTGTAAATAGAAAGATCATCATCAAGTATCATCGTCACCCTAGTTAAACCAGCAAATCAAAAACCTATGTGGGGCAAACTGTAAAACCTAGACCCCTTCTGAACCTCTCTGGGTACTGATGGGGACCTTCCTTGCTACCACTTAGACCAGCAGATGGGCAGCATTGCCAAAGAACTGGATGGCAGTCTAATAAGTTTCTGTGTGTCATACATCATGAAGAGCTAAGTAAACTTAGCAATAAGGACCAGATTTTTCATCTGATGAACTTGGTGTCTTGTTCTTTTACCATTATTTGGGATGGGGGAGTGGGATACATCTACTTAGTATAATAATAATAATAATAATAATAATAATAATGATGCAGTGAAGCATCTGAGTAACAGATGCTTCATCATCAAAAAGGGTAGATGCAAGAGAGGTGCCAGGTAAGACCAGGTGAAGAATCAAACCCCAATATAACTGGCTTTCATGGGAGATGAAGTGGAAAGCCACATGAAAGCAGCAACTGGTTCAGCCTGCAGCAACTTGCCTCCTAAGAGGATTAGATGGTAGACTGAACTTCACACCAGAGCTCTGCTCCTTTCCCTGGCTCCTGCTGGTAGCTCAAAATTGCTTCAAGACGTTGGTTCTAAAACTTTAACGAATCCTTTCCTGTGCCCCTCAAGGCAGCTGGGATTAATGGGATGCTGCAGCTGAAGGAGCCCCCAGGGCAAGCTCTCTGCCACACAAGGCATAGCACCTTATCTGTGGCACAGCTTAATCATAGAGCTCAAGGCACATTTGCAGGTTGGCACCATTCAGACAAAATGTCAGGTTCACATCTTTGTGCAAGCGCCTTGTAATAGCTGTGTTTGTTTACAGAAGGGCTTGGCACTACTTTCCCCAGAGGTAATCCGAGGCATAAACTGGTATAAACAAATGAGGGAGTGGAAGGCACAGAATGCCGGAGTTCTTACATGTGGTGCTGAGAACCCATCTTGAAGAAACTCTTTTGAATGCCAACCTGAACTAGACTAGCTAAACCACTAAGCTTTGATTGCAGAGTTAGAACATCCCAGCCATGCCCACATACTAACAAAATAGTGGGCACTGCAGATCTTGACTCCTCCTTGTGCTTCAGAGCTGGTGCGTGTCGAGGAGGGGGGACACCTACACTTTTCCACTGTCTCTGGACTTGAGCTTCAAGGGAAGCAGAATGATGTCTGTCTTGGTCAGCTTGGACTGAGTTGTGAAGACAGTGTCCCTTCAGAATATTAGCACAGACCAAGAATTTGGAGAGCGGGATGAAAAAAAAAGTAAAAAAAAATCCCAACGGTTTCTTTAACATATTTCTCCAGTATTGTAACAAACCCCCTCACCGCCAGCAGGGAAGGATTAAAATTCTGTGTTAGTGCGGGTGGAAAGGAATTTGGAAGGAATAAACAAAAATAATCCTGGGCACATTTCCAAGAGAGTTCATAAGAAGAATGCCACAGGAATAAGTGTCTGTCAAAAGACAAGAATCTAAAAACTAATTGATTCAGCCTCTTGTGCCAAGAAGATTTGACTGTACAGAAGAGTCTTCATCTTCTTGAGTGAAGTTATGACCATAGATTGTAAATAGCGAACAAGACTTTTAAAGAGCCTCTCTCTGGTAGTGACAGAAGTGAGAATACCTCTGCAGCTAGTAGAACATGTTCTATTTTGGGCTAGTTAAGAAGAAGAAAGTATTGAACTCCCTTCCTCGTGACATTTTGAAGTGCCCAAAAGCAAAGACCTCAGGCTAATCCATTAGGTAAATGTAATAAAAAAATTAAAACTAAAACCCAAGGAAACAGTCTAACACAGAGCCAAGGGGAGCAGACGCTGTCAAGCTGGCCAAAAGCTGGAGATCATTATGGATGAAGATTTTAATATTTAAGATATATAAGTGGCTGTAAAGCATCAAGCAACTCAGTGCTGGGAAACTCGATGCTAGGATGATTCTTCATGTGCCTTTCCAGAAGGATGGGTTTCCTGTAGAAATTAAAAAAAATATCAAACACCCAAACCAACATAATTCCCAAAAGAAAACAAAAAAATCATCAATATGTAAGTCATTAGAGCTGAATAATAATAAGAACCCAAACAAATACAATGTGTGCTTTATTTTATTAGGGACTCAACAACTATTAACAATAAATTTTAAAGAGAGACAGATGTGTCAGCAATTAACAGATAAAAGCTTTCTATGAGAATACACAAAAGTGTGGACTGGGGTGTGATCCAATGGACTTGGATGAAGCTCCAAATATCTGCAGGAAAAAACATGAGAATTTTCCTCCATCCCCCAAGGGCATCGAATGCTCAAAACAGCCTTCGGCAAAATGGGGGATACTAATACCATTAGTGAAATAACATTGAATACAAGGAGGATCAGCTCTCCAGAAAGTATTTTCTTTAGTGAATATAAGATACCAAGGGCATCTGATGGTGCCTACAGCCCTAGTTGTCACACTGAAGAAATCATGGTCAAGATATGGAAAAGCAGCTCAGATCACTGCTAAACTTTGCCTGTGATGCATTTTGTTGAAGTGTTCTTGCATGGCTAAGTAAACCAGTTGTGTGTCTCAAAGTTAAAGCAGGATAAAAAATAATTGCTTGTTTCAATATGTATGTGTCCTGAAAAGGAGAATTCTGGAGAACTTTACTGCGTAACCGGAGGAGTGTCCAAGGGTGTTAGTCAAAGAGCTGGATTAAATTGTCATCTTTCTATATGATATTATGTTACATTTAATCTTGTTGCATCTCCATTCCCTATATGCAAATACGCATACTACCATGACAGAGAATTTTTGAGGATGAAATTCAGGAATGATTATGAACTGCTTCAGTTCTGTGATAGTGAAGAACACCCACCCAAGGTTCACAAGATCATGTCAAAAATAGGTCAAATTGTTTGCTGATACCTAAAATTTAAACGACAAAAAAATAAGGACTTTAGACACATCAGTGCACCAATTCTAAACAACAGTAATGATGACAGTGGTGGATAAAACAGTACACTCACAAATTGCCCTTCTGCCACCTTGAAAATAATGCTGCAGGGAAAAAAAAAATCTACTCGTTTATAATGCTGATTCTTAGAAGATAGCAAAGTGATAAGATGCACAATACAAGCAATTGTATAACCTTAGAGAAGCAGAAAGCCCAGATGGTGTTTTAAATGAAACCTTGAGACTTGACTGAATCTTGGCCATCAGTTCAAAACTTAATGTAAGGGTTCAAGGACCACTGATTGCAGCATTGTTTCCTTCAACTTGTTCTTTTATCTTAAGCCACTTGAAAATAAACATTAACAGATTAAAATCCTGAGATCCTATTATGGTTCCTCAGTTCCTGTACCTCATGCTGAGATGTTGATGTGTTTTGAGTACAAATTTCATGGCAAAGAATTGTAGAATTACAGAGTGCTTCTGCATCATCCACAGTATATAGAGCAAAGACGAAGGATGTTTTGCTCTTAGGCATCCAGTTTACTACCACTCACCATGTGTTGTTTGGTTAAATCCATGGAAATCCTTTTTAGCACTGGTGTATTAAGCCACAGAACCTCTTTTCATGGGATGTCTTCAGGATTAAAGAATATGTTAAGTGCAGTCTATTCTTGTCACCTGGCTCCAAAACCATCTCAGCTTTGACCACTTCTTGCCAGTGTACAGAGCCTGGGGAAGATCTCTCATCCTTCAGCATTCACAGCCACCTCCACTTGCAGCACCCACGTTTCTGCTTTGCCACCAGTGGCGTGTGGGCAGGCAATTAGTATGTGGCTTGCGATCGATCTCCATCTATGGAGTGGGTTTCTAAAACTTCATGTCTTATCTACTTCATTCTGCAATCCACCCCAAACCTCCCACCAGCCAAAAATCAAACAGCTTTACTTAATTCTTTCCACACACCTCCTTCAGGCAGACTAATGATCTGGTGCTGCTTATTTCTTGGTAGGAGGGAGCAGCTCCTCCAACATAGTAACCATTTGATTATAGTGAGTAGTGCCTTTTGGATCCCAAACCTTTCACTGCCTTTTCTGCAGCTCCCTGTGAATTGCTCTTCATTGCTTGTAAGCAAACCTATCAACGTAAAAGCTGAAAAAAAAAAAATATCCCCAAGCCTTCATTTTCTCTGTACCTGTTTATGTCGGGTCTCTCTTCAGCGAGAAGAGTATTTTGCTTTACAAAGGATCTTGAGGTCAAGAAAGTTTTGGGTGTAAGCAGATAAGATATATTTAAAGTGCCTTACTGAGATTATAGGTGCCTTGTATATCAAGTCTGACCAAGGTATGTTTTGATATGTCCAGGACATTGCATTCTGTAAAAAGTGATTGTGAGTGGAAATTTTGAGCAACTTGTAACAATAATAGTGCTGCTGAGCACCTTTATGTACCAGTATATTTTCAAAACCAGTCCTTCACGTGTCTATTATTTTTATCATGGTTTCTTTGTTTCCTGTTTCTTCAAGAACTTACAATTTCTGAAATGATAGTGTGAAACCAACGCAAACATTATTTTACAAGGAATTGTTTCCAAGGTCAACTATAAACATTTTTATCCATGCTGGGATTACTCCCTGGGAAAAACTGGAGTGTTGCCAAACCCAGCACATCTGTGCAGAAAAAGACCACTCCTTTGCAGAGGGCTAGCACAGGTCCCGACCACCAGCCAAGTAACCCTCTTGCTGTTGGTGTATGCAGCTCCACGTCTGTCTGCGCACACGCACCGTCATGACAATGATCAGCCGGTATCACACAAGACTGTGGGAAGGGACACAGTATCAAAATAAGCTGGAAATAGTGGAGGAGTAGCTGAAATGAGCCCGGCAGAGGGGACCCCCTTACTAAGACTGGAGGAGGAAAGCATCTGAGCAGGCCATATCAAAAACAGGGCAGTGGGCACAGACCTGAAACAATAATGTCTCCTTACAGCTCTGCATATAAACACATGTATATGCATGTATAAAACAGAACTGTGTAGGCAGAAAGTTTCATAAATAAAAGAATACTTGTAATATTTACAGATGGAAAACATTTTCAGGTGCAGATGATTCACACAAAACTACATCAGGCTCGCCCCCCACCCCATCCTTGGTCATTACTCTATGCATCTTTGCAGCAACACGCATATTAGCAATGCGTTGGAGGTCTGAACGGGATCAGTCAATTTTGTTGTTGGCTATTTAAATATACACTCAGGGTATATTCTGTCCATAAGACTTCTGACAGTCATCCAGAAATCTAAAAATATGGGTGGTAAGAAATACCGAGGGTTTTTACTGTGCTGTAGTGTCTCAAACTAAATATTTGATGTCTTACGATCAAGAAAGGTAATTACATAAAATAGATGATGACTGTACTTTAATGGCAGTTGCGATTGACTCACCCATGGGCTTTGCACACTTGGGCACTGATGTGTGTGTGTGGGCTGCTTAAATGGAAAGATTCCTTTCCCATACATGAAATATGGATATCAAAGGACCAGAGCATGAAAATTCTGCTCACACCCATCAACAATCTTTTGCCTAAGACCACTGCTGTTGTCCAAATGTGGGTGGGCTATTATTTAGTAATAGGATTACTAAGGTGAACAATTACTCAATGATTACAGGAAAGAGTTCACTACTGGCCTGGAGGGACTGATTGGCACAGTCCTCTGACTAAACAAAAGCTGACATCTTCTTTTGGGGGCAAATTTAAATGCAGTCATTTACTTAATTTGTTCCATGACACAGTCATGTCATTGGAAATTAACATGTCTGTCTTCATTAATAAGAAAGTATTTGCTTATATTAACAAGTGGGTTTTTTTACAGCTGAAGAAATCTGCTCTGCTTATTGCCTTACTAGAGATTCAGAATAGAGTGGTGGGTGGGTTTGTATGATTAAAAAGCACTATTAAAAATATTTGATAGTTGATGTGAAGTTGAGGGCTTGGCTGCATGGTCCACTCATACTTTTGCAGAATTAGAACCTGTTGATCATGGCCAAAACATAGTTTGGAGCTATTCAAATGGATTACCTGTATATTGCTACTTGAAATGTCCTCTGCAGTTATAAACTGATATAATTTTCTACACTTCTCGGACTGAACTGTTGGAATGAGTTCCTGGGTATTGCTCTGCAGTTACTGGTTTTCATTGCTGCAAAAGATGAATTTGAGTCTGGGCCAAAAATTGTATGGATGAACATATGGCCAAATGCCAAGGCTGTTTTGCAGCTTCTATAGTACTTTCTTCTCACATAATATATACAGATAGGTTGAAAGTTATATGCCATTTGTCTTGTATGGGTAAATGAAAATTCCCTCCTTTCTCCAATAGTCCACATAAAACTCTAGCTGATGGAAAGTGTCATCTCAACATGAAGTGAAAACCTGGGGGAGGAGAGAGTGAGTCAGTTCTTGAAGGCTCTGGTAGAATCAGAAGGAAGGAAGGAACAAGGTTCAGACCCCTGGGCAGCACCATGTCCTACAAAGGCAACTGCAGGGTGGCACTTACTTGAGCCTGGCCCAGGAGAAGGAGTATCTGTAAAGTTGTTGCTGTCTCATTGATGTAGTGGTCCCCTGGAATAGTGAAGGTCACAGTCACCTGTCCTTTCGGGCATATGCTCACCATCCCTGTGGTCTTTTGCCAGTGGATCTCTGTGTCTCCCCAAGCATGTGCATGGAGCTATAGGGAACTACAGGGAGTGATCAGGCTGAGTGAAAACCATACTCCAGTTTTGATTCACGTACTGAACACACAATGAAAATTGGAATAAAAGTGTCTTGGAAATTGAGGTAATTTTGTGTATAGATAGGAGTGAAACCAAAAATAACAGCAAATTCTTATAGTTCTGAGTGGATGCCTACCTGAAGAATTTGATCAAGAAATGAAAACATCTGTATCTTAATTCAAAATAATCTTCTCAGTTCTGAAGTCTACCATTGATCTTATTCTTCTCTAAAAAGACATTTCCTACTAGTCTGAGTGCAGGACCAGAAACCAGAATGCCCAAATTCTAGTGTTTTTTTTTTTTGCCACCTATGGTGTCTACCAAATTCCTGAAGGCATCTTGGTTTTGCCACAAGGTAATGAGTGTGGGAAACGGTAATCAAAAGTATTGAATAGTAAGAATACATAGGTGCTTTGCAACTGGACAGCCTCTTGTAGTTGCTAGGCATAGTGTTTACGTTTTTGCAAGCAGGTAGTGAAATCCATGCACCTTGAGACTCTTGAGCAAAAGTGGCTTGATACTTCGAGAGGTGCAGAGACCTCTCAGCTTCTGTTCTCTCCAGCAGGGGATTTAATTGTTGAACACAACTGGAAATCAGTCAAGCATATAAAGAGATAGCATGGAAATGGGAATAATGAAAATATGGATATCTAATTATAATATAAGCAAATAATAAACATGATCATTTAGTTTTTACTGGATTAAAATGACATGTACTTTTTTGCTCTTCGTATTTGAAAACAGTCCAATACCAATAGTAGTGGACAAAATTAATGGCTGAATTAAAGGGAAAGATGATACTTCACTAGTCATCTGAAGAAAAGCCTAAAGAATTGCTATGTCTGCACTCTTCCTGGTATAAGAACAGGAACCTTAGGATGGTTATAAAGATCAGTGTCATGTCCCTATTGTATATTTTACCCTAGGCACAAACTAAGTTAATATTTTATTAGGTACTCATCAGATTGAAGAAAAGTAATGGTGGAGGCAAAGTGATGGAACCATTTGCATTCCTATGAGAATGTTACATGTAAATAAAGTTGCTTCAAAAGGAAAGAAAAAAAAAAGGTGAGAGTGAAACCCTGCATTCCTGGAGTTATTCCCAGGATACTCTATCAACCAAAGCACATGCTGTTATTAGCTAAATTTAATAGACATGTAGCTTTTGGCCAGTGATTGGGTGCTCGTTTCATAGAACAGAAAAACATACCTTTCCTCTGGTCATAAAAAAAGGTAAATTAGTGGAAAGGTGTTAAAATCATACCCTCCAAATGCACATTAAAAAAAAAAATGCAATTAGCAAACTGAAGTGCATATTTTCATTGCAAAAAAAAATTCCATTTCTGTAAAAACTTTAAACAGCTATTTGCTTAGCATGGGTTTTTTGGTTTTCAGATATTGTATGGAGTCTTCTGTGGCAGACTTCCACCCAATTGTAGTTTTAGGTTAATGTCTTCAACTAGAAAACCAGCAACCTGTTTATAGGCTTTTAGATTTGGAAATGAGCCTGGTTTTTACTCTTTTTTTTTTTCTCTCCTTTTTTTCTTCTTTTTTTCTTTTCTCTAAGAGTTAGATCCATTCTGATCTAATTTTGCATGATTTTTGCTGTGCTGAAATGAACAGGGCTTTAAGCAATGTAAATTGGTGAAAGGTGCCCCTGTCCCTGGCTGGCTTGTTGAACTAGATGATCTTTGAAGGTCTGTTTCAACCCAAACCTTTCTGTGATTCTATGAAGTTAGGTATGAAATACAAGATTGGCTTTCATTGTGTCCATCTTAATCTCTCATTACATACATTCCATTACCTTTCATTTGCACAGCATCATCTGCAGTTGGTGTGAATTTGGTGGGAAACCTGTTTGTCAGAAAGTAAAGAAATCCATGCTGTCACAGTCAATGTGTGACCTTTTAAGTGGCTGCAGCTTTATGATACTAATTTTAGCCCAAGTGGCTTTTCAGCCATAAAGCCTGAACAACCATAATAATTTTAAAATCAAATACAGCAACAGAATGTCAGAGTGCTCTGACAAAAATAAAGGTGAATAATAGCAAGGAAACTTGTATTTGATGACACAGAATGTGTATGAGATTAAGCCTAGCTGTAAGAGCCTAACTGCAACAGGTAACAAAGGTATTCCATTGTAACATTTGGCATGAAGACTGTACAGAATTTATAGGCTTTATAAACTGCTTTGAAGTTTCTGGTCAGCTTAACAGAGGGGTGATACTTTTACCCTAGGGCATCAGTTATACGACCACTGTGCTTGTCTAGCTTGGGATGTAAAAATTAGGAGGAGGAAGTAATTTACTCAGTGATTTTTACCAATCAACTCAGTTCTGAAGTTTCAGTGACAGGCAACCTTAGCTTTACAAATTCCCAACTGGAATTTGGTTGCATTCAAAGTAACTGGTCCACCTACTTGTACCTCTTGGCCTCTTCATCACTTCTATGAGGGCAGTTCTCCTTCACATCAGGCAGTTGAGTTTTAGCATCTAACATGACAAGAGAAGTGTGCTGTTTGATGACACAGTTTCTACTTATTTTCCTCTGCATCCTTTGATGACAGTGGCATCAATTATCTTGACATCCTTGTTGGCTTCGACCAGGATTTCACAGAGAAGTTGAGCTGCTGAAGGACTGTGTCAGCAATTGTGATTCATTCATGACCTAAACTGCCACAATTCTACCCTTCATTCATGGTCCCTGTGTGCCTTAGAGGATGGCAGGAATCCTTTGATGCCATTTTTTACAATAAAATGGCTTCCTGCCTACAAAATCCCAGTAAGCGCTTCTGAGCCAAGGCAGAGGCCAGAGCTGATTCATGCACCATGCATGCAAACGTGAGCCTCAAACATATGTCAAATTTTCATGTTCAGTTTACAGAAGACCTGTTGGAAGATGGAAGGCGAAAGAGTAAGCAGAACACCTTCCCATCTATTTGGATCCTTGTTGGTCTCAGCTCTGAATTAAGCTCTCCAAGACCATCTCCCATATCATTTATATGCCTGATTCAGCTACCATTGAAGCCAATAGAGAAACTCCCACTGAGTTTGATGGAATGTAGATCAAGCTTTCAGGCGACCATAAATCAAAAGTGCAAGGCTTATTTACTGCTGTTGTGAGCACCATAGCAAAAGGCTGTGTCAGCAGACCTGCTAAAACCTAACATATTACATGGCTTATAAATTTGCCATAAAGCTTGACTGGAGTGTAAAACTTGGCAACAAATGCTTTGTAAGCATTCGGGTTTTGTTTGTTTGTTGGTTTTTTTTTTCGTAGAAAAGATTTTTTGCAAAATACAAAATATTTAAGTGTGACTATTTGTTAAATTTAAAGCTGCAACAAAATAAACAGTGGGCGTTGGTGAGTTCTTTTATTTTTCCATTTTCTCCTTTGTTTGAATTTGAACCAAGATGTTTTCTTAGGTTCTAACCCTGCAGACTTGTAGCACCATTTTGCTTTCAAATATTTTAAGAGAAATGAGATGATGATTTGCAAGAAAATTTGCCTGCCTGAAGAAACCATTTTGGTTCCTCATGAAAGAGTTTGTGAGATTAGTTGACCTGCAGTTATGGAAATAATTTCCCTGAGTTCTCAACACTGCTTATGTGTTTGTGTGCATAAATATAGCCACTGCACTGTCTTAACATTCAGGTCTACCTTGTCCACAAAAAAGTGCTCGTGAGCTAACAGACTGTGCCAAAGATGTTTCAGCTGTGGCTGGGACTGTATAGTTGCACCCTGAGCATGTGCACTGATTAGACACTCTGGAACACTAATAGCAACTTGTCGGTGTATTGGTTTAATATTCCCTTTCATTTTTGAGAATATGCTTCATTCCTTTGTCTCTTAATATTTGCTTATATCTCAGTCTGAGGTAACATATTGACAGGGTATATTTATTTCTCTTTTTGAGGTCCTCCGTGAAAGATTTTGTCATTTTTGGTTTGTTTCTTGCACAGAGACTTGTGTCTTACAGTAAATTAATAAACAACATGCATAAAGAAAGGCAAATCAAGCCTTCTGCCCAGGCTTATATAAAATTGTATTGCTTTTATAAAAAAAGTATTGCTTTATATACCGTTTTAGGTATTTAGCACTTCACAACAACATTCTCCTTTCAGGAGAATGCCAGCTGGTTAAGGGTTGCAGAACGGACACTGTCCTTGAGGGATCATCAGGAGATATTGCTCACGAGGGAAGCACAATGCCCCTTCAGATTTCCCATATGTGTTGGGAGTTTCTTTACTAGAGTCTCCTAATAAATGTGGGATACCCTCCCTTCCTCAGCAAAGCAGGCACAGTGCCTGCTGAAAGGTAGAAGCAAAAGAGCAATCACTTTTCCTATTGCACTCCCTCCCCACACTGTTTTTCTGGTGAGGCACTCCACAGGGGAAACAATCTTTCCCTTCTTGAAGGCAAGGACTGTTCTCATTATCCCCTTTTACACCAACCGTGTAATAGGATGAAGGGACTGTTTAGTTCTTCCTTCCCTGCAAGTCCAGGATGCTGGCCCTCAACCTACCTCTGCATAAAGCTAGTTTCACTTAAATTGAAATGTAGTTGATCATCCATCCAAACATAAGCCAGACTTGCTGGAGGCTGTAAGAGGTCATTTTTTTCCTGGCAGCTAAAACCAAAACAATAGTAAAAGCTCAGCTCATGCTGCAACTCTTTTCTGGTCACTATAAATACTATGGGAAAGAACACCAGCCCCAGCAAAAACAAATGTTAAAAAATGCAGTCTGCTATGTAACGGTTAAAATCTGCTTTCAATTTGCACCATGCAGCCACCTGAAAACCCAGTGACACCACGTGGATGTAGCAGGCAGTCACCATTGCAAAACATGCAGCCTGTTTCAGGGGACCTCAGACTTTCACTCTGAATGTCCCTAACAATGCTTTGCATGGCAATGTGTTCCTGTTCTCTGACTTGTCTCTTTCCAAAGGTCTTTGTCCCCTTCCTTCCCACCCCCCTCCAGTTGTTAAGAGCCTCAGTCCACCCCCCCCACCCCCCCACCCCATGGTTGTGTGGATTTGCTTCATTCTGACATTGAAAACCAAATGATGAATGCTGTCATTATTACCAAGAATAACTGAGTAAGGAGTTCTCCACTAGCTATCTAGCCTTTGTGTTCCTGGGCCTTTTTGTACCATTTGATTAAAATTTACCATTATGAATATGAATGCTATTATTCCTTTCTAAAAAGATTATTGTTGTTTCTATTTTTCATCTGTATTGACCTTGTCCTTTCTATGTGACAGGGACTTCATTCATATATAATGACACTGAGATGTAAAGGTGGCCCATGAAATTAGGTCCTGGAAAAAAAAAATGAATAAGGACTGAGACCTAGATGTTAAAAAAAAGCAGTTTAAAGGTTTTCTTGGCTTTTTGTTTGTTTCTAATTACTGCAGCATAATGAACGGGCTGACAAACTTATTACTCCCTCCTGAAAATCTGAAAAAAAAACCCAACCAAAACCCTGGTGGGAAAATTGTTATTTGTAGCAATGGTTTTGACTTCCTCACTGTTCCAGTTTGCTTCTGATCTGCAGACAGTAGGGATCTATTTGCGACTTAGGAGAGGAGTTCACTTCTGTGCTAATTCAGTCTTCGCCTCACTAGAAAACCCACCTGTAAGAACAGAGACTTTTTTTTCAGAGGAATCTATACTGATGGGTTTTTACAGTTTCCCCAGTAAGCTGTTTTTGTTTTCTTTCCTGCATCTCTGACTTGTTTCATATAATGCAAAGAAGTAATAGAACAGAAGTGATATAAGGGTAGAATCCCACTTGCTAAAACTTTATAATATCTTGATGACCAGAATAACTGCGAGAGCTACTGCTGGGTCTTTGAATTTCTACATTCATTCGTAGATTCACAGAGAAAGCGTTTCTCAGCTGTTCTCATGATCGTTGAACAGCGCATACACATGTCCTCCTACTATTTCATAACCTCTGTTTGCCAGCTAGTCAAAGCATGAACCAAGCTCATTGCAATTTTAGCAAGCCTCAAAACAGGGCAAGATTTTCTCTAAGATATTTCTGTTTTGGAATAGATTTGCCTCACTGGATGTGGGATATTTTAAGTAGTAGTCCAATATCAACTCGTCTTTCAAAACAGACAAAAAAAGAGCTTTTGTTAGTGGAGATGGTAATTAACATGTAATCCACATTAAAATTGTCCAATTTTATTTTATGTTTGCACAGTCTTACGTGGCTAGCTGAGAAGCTGTGTCTGGAAGAAAATCAAATACGGACTTTTTACACTGATGATTCATCAGCTCTCTGCTATCGGTCATTTGAAGTTTTCAAGTAAAAATTGGAAAGAATGAAAAGAGGGAGGGAGGAAAGGAAGGAAAGGAGGAAGCAAGAAAGGGAGGAAGGAAGGAAGGAAGGAAGGGAGGAGGAAGGAAGGGAGGAGGAAGGAAGGGAGGGAGGAAGGAAGGAAAGAGAGAAAACTATAACTCCCTAGAGGAATGTTTAGTCCATTTTGCTTGGAAGTTTTTCGTTTCACAAGCCACCCAGCACTATTTTATACAAGAACTGACACAAATTCCAGTGTTACACTTTGAAATGGATCATGTTGAACGATTCCCATTTACCAAATGATGTAGGTGTACATCATTAATATATGTTGTATGCTAAATGTATGTCTGTATTCATAGCAGAGCACATAACACACTGAAGATGCTGATCAGTTATGCAACCCATTAGACCTTCCCAGAATCTCAAGAAAGCTCTATTATGTGGATGGGAGGACTACACTTCTGAGCAGTAAAAAGTCAGCAAATGCCAAAAAAAAAAAAGGCACCTGGTACAACTGTAACTGAGTGAGACAAAATGGAAAGCCTACTGTGCATGCCAGTATATGTATGCTATTTTCTGAACCTGCTTCATCACTGTCTTACAACATTCAAGAGACCTATTCATCAAAAGTCTTCAGTATGAAAAAGTTGAACTCACAATGGTCCACAGCCTTTTATTGCGTAGATCTGCTTGATTTGATTTGTTTAATTAGAAAAGTCTACACTTCTTTCTTACCTGCACAACACACAAAGTCTTTTTCTTTCTTGAAAGATAAATGAAAGTCAAGTGATCTTCAAGGAGACAACAGGCCTGGAAGATACAGCTTCAAAAAGACATGACTTGTGGAGTGATATAAATGTTTTATAGTAGAGGACTGGAATGGAAGTAATTATGAAATCCTAAATGCAGCTTGGATGTTTTTTGGTTGGTTTTTTTTTTTTTAATTATGGAAGATAAGCTAGTTAGGTGGCAGGTAGCTCCTTTGCATTAATTATGTAAATGAACTAATGGGGGGCCAAGAGACACTCTGTTCAATCAGGTGTTCAGAGTCCACAGGTGTCCATCCACTATGTGTATAATATAGAAGCTTTATGAATTCTAAAAGTCTTTTTTACACTTGTAAGTCTGTTTTTTTTAAAATGTGTAAATGTAATACAACTGTATCTCACTCATCCAGGTTCACCGTAACTACATTCACACCAAGAAATAAAACAGTATCAGTGTTTTTTTTCCAGGCACTGAAATGCAGTCCTCTATACTGTTAAATTGCTTGAACAGCCCTCGGCATTGTTTTTGTCTAAGCCAACTAATATTCCTCCAAAACGTTTCTGGGAACAACTGAGTGTTTGTATGGGCCTGAAACAATTACCAGGAGGCAGTTTGGTTATTAGGTGTGCTAAATATACTAGTAGAAGTGTAAGCCATGGGGATGCTCTGCTGTAGAGTATTAGAAATCAGAGGTGGGATCTCAGAAAACATTTCTTAAAAGATAAAACAAAAAATAGCCACTGCTACCAATAGAAATAAAATTCAGCTATTGGTTACACTTCAGCATTCAAAACTTTATTAAGAGCAATTTAATACAGTATATACAAAGGATTTTTTTTATTATTATTATTTTGGCTACAGAGTGATGGTAATTTGACAACTATTACTGTGAAAATAATACGCAAAAGTTAAAATTACTTTGATGACAGAAACCTCTTATGTCTTGATCTCTTTTATGTGAATTTAAATGAGGAGTGCCTCATTAGAAGCTAACGAAGTTACACAACTGTGAAAGCAGGATGTGAGGATTTAAGTTGTTTGGGTACATTTATGTTGCTAAACAAACTGCCTGAAGGTGACTGCAAGTATTGGACCACTGATCTTTCACACAGTTGATTTATTTGTTGGCTTTTTCCCTTGCTCTGTTCTGCTCCCAGTGGCTCCAACCAGCTGCTCACAACAAGGCCTGGAACATGCTCTTCAGCACTGTTGACTTCCCAGACTGCTCTTGGAAACAAGTGTGGACAAAACGGTCACAGGTTTGTCTTCCTTGCCTTACCACATCTTCTAACACTGTTGGGCTTTGTGTATTCTCATGTGCTCTCACACATCCCAAAGTCGGAGCACATAATTTTGGTTTCGTGCTATAAAAACACTGTTCCAGTGGTCTACAGTATAACCCTTGCATTATTTTTTTTTAAACAGTTTGAACAGAACCTCCTTCCCCTCAGTTGCAAAAGATAACAATTGTCTTGCAGGCCAGAGGGGCAAAAGAAGACCAAGGGATAAACCATACATTGAAGATGTGACTGTTGTCACTGGATGAGATAATCCTAATTCATAGAGAAGTGAGGCTGTCCATTTGATAGACCTCTGTAACTTAGTGATGTGGACATTTCAGCCAGAAGAACGAACATTCAAGATACTAGCAGTGGGACACACAAAACATGGCACCTGATGAACTGAGAGCAAGAGGGATCAGGGGTAAAGAAGTGAAGAAGAGATTCATAAAAATGGAAATTATATGTTTATATCAGAGGGAAACTTTTTACACTAGCTCAGGAGGAAGGAAACAGATTGCAAAGTGGAGGCAGATACACACCATAATTAAGGAAAGGAGTCATGGAAAGGAAGAGGGTTTATACATTCCTGACTGATCACAGGATTTGTATAAATTATTTTTAAGAAGACTGAGGAAACTGGGATAAGCAAACACATTTTACTGCATTGTGTAGATCAACATATTTCTTGTAGTAGCTTAGCAAAATGTAGATTTTCTGAATCTTTGCATGTTTAGTGACTGTATGCATCTGCTGCCACATGATCCTTGATCTCACAGGTCTGGGAGTGGGTGGGCTTAAGCTATTTGTAAATCAGCCACTCAAAACTACTGTGATGATCTAGAGCAACTGTGCTGTGGCATCCCATTTATGCGAAAGGCTGAGAAAAAAAGAAAGAGTACCAGAATATGTGCCAGAGAGACCAATGGATCAGAGAGAGGTGCAGCCAAAGGAGGCTTCAGAGCACATAAGTCAAAAGCAGAGGACAGAGAATTAGCATGAATGTATCAAATGGACTGTTCTTTTTAAGGATTTTTTAAAAGAGTATTAATCATTAGCTCTTGAAAGGTCTGTTTATTATGAAGTTCTATTATTTATTGCAATAACCTCGAATAACTGCAAATATTTGCAATGTGCAACAGGAGTATCAAAATTCTTTTTTTTTTTTTTTTGTTTGTTTAAAGAGGAAATGAAACTACAGGAGATAAAACAATTTGAGATAAAGAGCTTTGTAGAGTCAAATTCTCAAGATCTGCATGGAAAGAGATAATTTTCAGTTTCTGTGTAGACCAAATCCCACAGATTCAATAGAAATCTGTTCAAAAGTATCTGTTGAAAATCTTGTAAGGCATCTCTCTGCATCCTTACGAATATAAATACCTCAAGCATGTGATGCCTAGTAAGCATGCATGCAGCAAGGAAGTCCAACAGAAGCAAGAGGCTCTAAAAGTCACTGTCTCTGACCTTCACCAGAAGGATGTCAATAAGTTAAGATTTGGATTCTCAGGCTTGTGAGCAATACAAAGGGCAGTTTGTGTCTGCACGCTGCCTTTGAGTAGAAACACTAATGCAAACTGCACACACTCCTCAATGCCAACACAACCTTACAAGAGTTACCTTTGTGTAGAAGTAATCAGAATTTACCGGAAGATGCCAGAATATTCCCCACTGATTATTGTTAGCTATATTAATGCAATTACAATGGCTTGAGCACTTTGGTACTTTCCAAGGACCTATTTTTATAGCAGTCTATTACTAAACTCTGACAACAGCAGCCCAAATTATGATGCACTTACTCACTCTGGAGAGTACTTTGTACCACGAGCAGTCTCACTTTGAATAAGGCATTCACGGTCTGGCCCATCACCCTTTAATTATAGATGTTTCAGAGAAGAGTGAGCATCAGGGTTTACTGCACTATTTATAACACAAGCTAACAGCCAAATGTTGTAGCGCTTCTATCACTTCAAAAGCAACAACTTCCCTTCCTTTTATGAGCTCTTCTGCTGTGCACTTTAAGCTCATTTGAATGTATCAAGAACATCATTGTAGGAAAAGAGGCATCCACAGATGAGAAATAATCCCACCCTTGGAAAAATCCAGCAGTTAATTCAAACAGCTGATTTACAGTGTCTGTTTTGGAAATTAAATACAATGGGTTTATTAGTACTAACAACAAAGCATTCTGCAATCATAGCGTGTCATCCTACTGTAAAGCATTTTAGGTTGCACTATAATAGCTATCATTGTGTGAGCTGAATACTCTCTGAAACACAAAGAAATCTGTCTTCATTATCCCTTGTACAAATATGACTACACCAAAACACTAATCTACAGAAACCAGCCTCTCTCTAGCAAAAAACTAGGAGGAAGCACTCCATCCCTGTCTTTCCAATAATGGAGTGTTAGGGCTTGCCTTTGAAGTCTCTGCCACTAAACATCGTGTGAAGTAGGGCATGAGCCTGAAAGAAGAAGTGCCTGCATTTAGTAGCATAGGTGGGCTTTTCTCAGTGTGTTAGGGAAACATCCATGGCATACCTGGGCACCACTGGGAGGACCCAGGAGGAGTTTCCATATGCTGCATACAGGTGGAAGCAAAGGAAAGGCGGCAGAGGTCAGCTTTCACTCAAGTGAGGCTCAAACACTACGTCTTTCTTTTTCTATACCGCTGTTCTGACTTTACCTGGCAGCTGGTGATTCTCCGCTGCTATATCCTAACGTAACTTTTGCTAGTTTCCCCAGCAGTGCACAGTACTAGGAAGGATGGGCCTTCCCTCTTAGTATTCCTTGTGGTACAGAACTAGTAATGGTTTTGCTGGACTGTAAGTGCTTTTGTGTGTTATATAGTGGCTGCCAGATTATATACAATTATTAAAATACATGCATATCTCATATGGTTTTGTCTCCATAAAAGCTAATTTCAGCTTTTACCCACTACGCATTCCTCTCTTTGACAGTTCCTGCTTTTTAGATACTTGCATGGCCCTTTTCATTATGGTTTACGAGCGCCTCATTAACTAGCATGTTCCCCTTATCTTTATTTAGACTTACAATAGTCTATCAGGCTAAAAACTATTACCTTCCATCGAGCAGGGAAGCCATGGAGGGCTTGTCACTACTTCCTAAGATTTTCATGGCATAACTCTCCTAAGCATTGCCTTCCTCTCCCGCTCCTGGAGGAAGCTGTTCACAGAGGCAAGAGGATTCTTCTGCAGAGGGAGCTTTAACAGCCCCCTCTAAATGGAATAACCTATCTTTGCTAAAGGAATTTTTAGTGGTTTAATTGCTTCTATATGAGTATTTTACCCTAGAGCCATGTCCGTAATGGACTTTTTTTTTTTTTTTTTTTCACCCCATGCTTCTAATCAGTAGAATTAAACTGGCAAAACTTCTAAGTGTACAAACAACAAAGTCAGAGAGATTTATCCCTGGACGTAAACATAGGGCATGCCAAAACAGAGGGCTGTTTCTCTGGGTACAAAACATGTTTTCTTTGTGTTCTAAAGCAAAGCACTGGATCAGCTCAGTTGTTGCTGTCAGCCTTTATCAGATGCTACTGACAGGAGCTTGGGAACGTGAGAATTTCTTGGAGAAATAGCTGGAGAACTCCACAGTGAAGGGAAAGGGGAGAATCACACTTCTAGCCAATATGTTCCCACCACCTATAAGGACAGGTGCATGAAAAGAATTGCTCTGGCTTGTGCCAAAGTTTCATCTTACACAGTATTAGTTCTTTTGCTCCAGGTACTCTCTGTGGAGCAGAGCAGACTGCTCTACAAGGCCACAATATAGGAATCAGAGACCCTACAATAAATGGTAAATATCCCTTTACGTCAAAGATGAGAGTCCCAGCTGCAGTGCTGTGCTTTCTGGCCTCTGTGTGTGAGGAGACATTGCACTGTAATATGAAGTGGAGTTCAGAAAGCCTAAGTAAGGTGCTGAACGAGTATCAGCCTGGTGTCATCTAACACGGAATATTAGGCACAGGGGCTTAGAGGAATTTAGGTCATCTGACTCCATCAATTTAGATCACTGAGTCCATCATAAATGCTGCCTTTTAAACACCCCGTTTTGGAGAAGAACTTAAGAGTGTGTAATAGAAATGACTTGATTTCTAATAATAGTCAATTAGAAGTTCTCTGTAATTGTACTTGGAAATGCAATGTAAGTGCTTCTGCTGGAAAAAGTAATTTGTCCTCATTTTCCTATGATTTCTAAAAATAGATTAGAATTTAATGTCATGTACCTTTGGAATGTGTATGTTTGGTAACTAACAAACTCACTTTGTCACTGTTTATGATCTAAGAATTCTTTCCATGGAAACTATTATAAGGTCACTATTATCATCAAGCAGCAATGAATGCTGTTCATATTTTAGAGAGTCATTAGGGAAAGGGCAGTCCTAAGGCCTTAAAACCCATTTGTGTGTTCAGCAGGAAAGTATAGTGTTTTCCTTGTGTATATATGATTTTATGTGTTCGTAGATAGACATTTTTGGTTTGAAGACTCAAAGTCTTCTTTGAACTGCCTCTTACAGAAACCTCCTTGCCAGTCAGAGAAAATTTATTTGGTTTCTAAACTACATGTTCGTAAATGGTATGCATTTAAATGACGACAAAACCTAGAAGGTACTACGTGGCCTCAGTTTCCACTAGCAACTTTTAAGGGTATTCATAACCTTGCAGAACTGAGGTGTTCATTCACTGAAAGCCAGATTCTGAATTGTCCCCTCCAGGAGTACAAAGTATTTTTAAAGTGAACGTACCTGTACTTTACTCCCACTGGAAGATTTCATTGCACTGCCAAGATGGTGTAAAGAAGTCCTCAAATAAAAATATGTTGCAGGACTCATTTATTAATTTAAGCTGTCCCTGTGCAAAGCTCTGATATTTACTCAAAACCAAACAGAAAAACCCCCACCAACTCTACAATATTTTTTCAATATTTCATGGTGTAAGTGACTCTTGCTTATTTCAGTGTGTCTCATAGCATTTGCACTACCGTAACGGGAGACTCCTTAGCATAAGACTTCACCAGCACACTGGAAATGTAAGCTTATGAGAATGACTTAAAAAGCTTTATTGGTGATGCATGATTATATGTATACTTCAGCTAATGAGTCTAACTTAGACTTTTGCTGAAGAACTGCCACTGATTGACAGGAGCAGCACTAGAAGCAAAGGAGAAAACATTGTCAATAGAGAACGTACTCACACATACACGCACAGATATATATCATAGCAGAAGAAGATGACATTCATCAGTCAAGGCGTTTGTTCACACTTTTCTACTATTAATTTGCTAGCAGGATTTCACATTAGTTCAAACTCTTCTCTAGCTTTTGAGAAGATTTAATTAGAATAAGTAAGCAAACTGTGAATTTCAAGATCTGTATTAAAGCAGAAAAATATAAACACAGAGATGAATTTTTGATAACAAGCTGAACATGAAGGTTTAAAATTGTTTTACTCAGAGTTGAAACTGAAAAATAATGGATCAACAAAGGTGCCTAAAACCTTGATTTGCTAATCTAATAGATAAAAATACAAATGTAAATACTTGCAGCTGTTTGTTAATACAAACTCTAGGTAATATTGGTTAGCAAATATAATAGTTTTATAAATAGGTATAATATTCACCTTAGAGTGCCACAGTACCTTAGCTAGTTATAGCAAAAAGTGTGAATAATTTCTTTTTTTCTCCCCCTTGCCTTTCTCTTTTTTTATCCCAAGCAGATTTTCTGTAGTCTTACAAAACTTACCTAATGATAGTGAATTTTTTTGATGGCTTTATTCTAAATAAAACTCCCTCTTTACTATCTTCTTTTTTCTATAAACCTTCAGAGGCATATGAATTTTATTTATGAAGCACTTTATATTACAAATCTGTGTGTCTATGAAGTATGGCTAGTTTACTGAAGATGAATTTATCTCAGCAATTTAACCCCTTTAATTTTTCTTATGCATGTCATCTTTAAAATTGTGGTTTTTTTAAAAAAAATAAAAGTTCTCCCTTTTTTAAAAGTGACAATGAAAAATTGTACTTATGTGTCTCATTTCACACACACATGTATATATGAGAAAACTTGAAGGGAAACATTTTTATATATCTTAAATGGCAGCCAAGAAGTTCTGTCTAGTCTAATGCAGAAACGAGTGGTGCAGTTTGTGAATTGACTATCTGGACTACCTTGTTTGCTACATAGGAAATCTTCTATCAGGCAAAACTAGAAGAAGGAGCACCTTGGTAGTAACACAACCTTCACGAGTCCTACAGCTCCAGAAGTTACTGTTGTTGCCTGTGGTATCTAATAATTGGATGACATTGTTTAATCGCCAATGTATTGTCAATCTCATGAAAATGTTCCTTCCTTTTTATGCTGCCAATCATGAATTTACAGTTAGTTTTATTATTTATCCTGCTATTTAATTTCTTCCAGGTTTCCAGACATGTTTGTGGCAGCAGTAGCTGTGTTCCTGAGAAAGTCATTTGTACCTGTGGCATTACTCAGAGATGATCACAAGTTACATAGGTTTCCAGACTTCTGAGATAGTAGGAACAGTCTGACATAGAAAGGGGCAGGACATCTTGGACTTTGTGGAATGATCAAACAAACCCCTAGGTAATAACAGTCTGTGCGCTCTCTGTGGGAATTACTGTAAAAGTGAGGAAATACCCCATTTACACTGTATTATATTTAGCACCCAGTGCCTGATTTTATCAGATTTGGTACAGAGATAAACATCTCAAAGAGAAATGTTTTTCTAGAGGCCTCATTAAAAAACAGGAAAAGACAATTTGAAGATAGATGACTTACATATCAGTTTAGCTTAATCACAGACACTCTCATTTGGGAGCTGGCAATATATATTGTGTGTTTGTCTGCCAGTCACCACCTCGGACTGCAGGCAATGACAATCTGAAGCAGTAATCACCTGTCCAGATATAGGCAACTAGTGCCACATGAGATGCCCTAATGCATTTCTCCTAGCCTCCAGCTGCCACTTCAGAAGACCATGCAGTAGGCCCTTATCATACCATGAGGATGGTTCAAATACCTTACAAATTACGAAGGGCAACTAAATCAAGCTCTGATTCTCCACTGACTATAGGGGGGACTTTGATGGCTAAGCTTGACTGTCTGAATTTGTACTAAATCCCAGGTCAAGTGAGGAATCCAGTTGCGTCATGTCAGTGCTGTTGTAGACATTGTCTCCTCACTGCTCCTGGCTGCTCTAGGAGGGTTTAGGTCCTATAAATCCTGTGTACCGGTCCTGTTCCCTTTCATTTGGCTTCTTGACTGAAGGAAAGCTGCAACGTAATTTCATAGGCTTTGAAATCCATGACTAAAAGAAGAATTATAAATGTTTCAACTCTGAAGAAAGTACCGATAGAAGTTTTCAGCCACCAAGGGGGCTCCCATGCAGGGGGTGCTGGAATTTGCTGATCCCAGAGCTCACCAAGCAGCTTTTCTCATGAAAGCTGAGGTTCTGGAGACAGAGCAAAGCCACTGCAGAAAGCCACTGCACACACACCCCCCACACACACACACCCCAAATGAGTCCTTTTTTAAAAAAGATAGGAGTAAAATAAGAAGACAAAGAGTACATTTGTGGTTAGTCAGCAAGAGCAGACTGTTCTTTATAGTCTTGGCTGTCACCCTGTCTTCAAGCTTTATTTATTTGAGCCTTAGTTTTGAATTTCCCCCCCAGCTCACTGGATAAACTGCACATTCAGACTGTTCAGTCAGAACAATCAACATGTGAGGGGCAACGACGTTCTTCTGGGCTTTGACTTTCTGTTTGAATTTGTCCTTCAGAGCGTGTCCCCAGCCCCTAGCCAACAGCTAAGGGGTTGCTCTTTTAGCAGCTATTGAGAAGTCACTTCAGCAGGCACCAGAGCTGCGTGTGAGGCTGGCTGCTTCAGTGAAGCCGAACTGGCTGCTAACAAGTACTGTCCTTTGCCTTTTGCAAAAGTATTACGAAGACTTGCCTCTAGCAAGTACCAGCCCCCTCCTGCCTGTCTTCACTTCGTCCTTGTCCTCCTCCTCTCCAGGCCTGAGTCTCACCTGGGCTTTGAGCTGAAAGCCCTGCTCCTGATCTGCTCCTCACAGCCATTGCCTTAGACCTGGGTGTTATTTCTTGGTAGCACACCGGTGGCAAGGGGAGGTGATTACTTTGCTTACGTGGCAATCAGACAGCCTGCTTTACTGGAAGTTACGTTTTCATTTCACAGTAATGGTCAATATGGGTCTCTCTGAAATCTCTCTGGTGTGCCTCTCCAGAGCTGTTGGTTGAATTTCATGCCATGCTACTGTTCCCTTCCAGCCAATTTTCATTTGTAGCTTTCAACTACTTTCAATTGTTCCAACAGTTTAGTAGGTAAAAGTGGAAAAAGTAGGTACTGGCACATGACCCTTCTGCTTCTGCTTCTGATTTCCCTTCATTAGTGTCTCCTAAGTGACAGGCACCACGACAATTATGTGGACACTTATGCTTTTGAGACAGCCTGTAATTCCAAGGTGTGTGCCGTGCTATGACCAGAGCAGTCTGCATATGTGGGACATGGGACAAATGAGGGAACATCTAGTACATGAATCCTGCCAAATATTAGGGAAAAATAGGTTGCTTTTCTGGTGATATTTGAATGTCCCTTGTTGTTCACATGACCTCATGTGACCTTGCCAGTATATATATGGTCTTGAAAGAACACCAGACAGTGCTCCCATACACATGTCTACAGCTACAGGAAGATAGTTAGACTTCTCTGAAAGTCAGTAGAGCTAATGGGCATTTTGCAGATGCGATTCATCTGACTTATTTTAAAAATCTTTTTTAAAATGAGATTAGTGGCTGTCTAGAAATACGTGTTTCTCTGTTAACTATGGAGGGTGCTGACCAACACAGATGTTAATGTCTCCATCACAGATGTCTTTGTCCAGATGAATGCCTCCTCCATTGGTTTTACAGGTGAGGTGAATGAGTTTTTTGTGAGTGTCCTGGTAGCTACTGAAATATGGGACAGCACAAGAGGCAGTAGTCTCCACCTGAAATTCAGGAGAACATCAGGAAATATTTTTTCACTCTGAGGGTGACCAAGCACTGGCAGAGGTTTCCCAGGGAGGTTGTGGAGTATCCATTCTTGGAAACAGTCAAAAGCTGCCTCGACATTGTCCTGGGCAATGGGTCTAGATGGTCTTCCTTGAGCAGGGGGTTGGACAAAATGACCCCAAGAGATCCCTTCCAACCACAACCTTTCTGTGATTTTGTGAACTGTCTGTTTAGACATCTCAGTCCCCTTTGCAAATCTAGTTTCAATGGTTCTCAGTTCTACTGGGAAGAAGCTGTTCAAGAAAAGCTAGTGTAAACTCACCAATATTGTTTCAAATAAATTAATAGCAAAAATATGTGTTATTGTGTGGCCAACTTTTAATAATTTCTCCTCAAAAAAAAAAAAAAGAAAAAAAAAAAAAGGCAGAGCAGCTGAAAAGGTCAAGCCTTCTGATTTTGCCGTACTTTAGTGAATCAGTACCCTTGAGTGACCTTGATTGGCACTTTATGAACATTAACAGCCTTGATAGTCTTTACTAATTGCCATGCTTCTCAACTCTGGGAATTCTGGAGACCCGTATCTGCCTTTATTAATTTATATATTTATTACGATGTTTCCTACACTATAATGTAGTGAGAACATTCCTGAAACTGTCCTGTGGTATCGCCTTTTAAGAACAGTTTTTCTCGCTGAGGAAACACTGTTCTGTGCTACACATTGGACTTTATGGCTTCACTGAGAAAATACTGCAGGGGAGGTGGGTGTGGGGAGAGAAGGGGTACCTTGCATTCATCTAAGAAAAAACCTCAAACCAACAACCTTTGAAGATGCTTTGTTTTAATTGTTTTATGTGAGTAAGGTTAGTTCAGTATGTAATAACAGGCTGTCTTGACAACAAAAGGCTGAATCAACACAGAACACGATTGGAATTATGCATGTCAATTATAATGAATCTCATTATGCAACATGAAAGTCTAATTCTATTGTAAAGGTCTGCAGTCTGCAGTTTTAAAGTTGATGTCAATGCTGAACAATAACTGCCCTCTCCTCCACCTCATAGCCATAAAGAATAAATAAAAACCTCATTTCTGTAGCTTTTTAATATGCAAATTTCCTTGGGGTAGGGGAAAAGAGAGATTTCTTTTTTTAATTAAAAACAGAAAACTGCCCTGGTCTTAAAGCAGTCCATCATGTCCATGGCTTCTTTAGCTTTAACATCTTGCTTCCCATAGGAAAAACCTAAAAAGAGCAGTGATATTAAATTTTCTCCCTGTATCAAAATAAAACCCAAGAATGATAATTTCCTATACTGTACCAGCCCAGTGTTGCGTTTATCAAAATAAAATAAAAATTTACATAGCTCTAGTGATTAAGCTCTAATTTCTAGCAAGAAGGTTACAGTAATAAATGTAATTAGCAACACTTTTATGGAATTACAGGGTAGTAAGGGTGTTGCTCTGTGTTTTGTTACAATTTGCTGTTTCCCCCATTATTTATTGCAAGTATTTTGACACTTGCTGTTGGAATGTCTAGATTTGGGAGTTTATGTTGCAGCAATAAGTACAAAGGTGGATTGTCCTTTGTGAACACGTGATTGGAATGCCACTTGAGCTCTTAAATACGGTTCCATAATTCATTGTTGAATAGTGGATAACTTCAGCTGGAAGCAGGCCTTTAACAGGCATTTTTACTTGCTGAAAGAAAACACTGTTTTGACACTATGTGACTCCAGTGGATGGGGGTATGTCAGCAAATGGTGGTCAAACAAAATTAAAAACTTAAGTCTTTAGACTGCCGTGTAGCAGGATTAGGTGAGCACATTACGGTGAAGAAGGAACATCTGCATGCCTTGCACTGAAACTGGCCTGTAGCCATCAAAAAATACTTTGCAGAATGCAGTAGGACTAGTCAGTAACCTCTCGTGCTATTGGTTATTTTCGACAGATATTGTGAAGAGGAGCTGCAGTTGACAGCAGAGCTTATAGGCATGAATACCTGTACTCCACTGGACAGGACTTTTGAATGCAAAACAGTTACCACATCTGCACTTCAGTTCCCTATGATAATTCATGGCTCAGGGCTAGTTTGCAAACAGACTCACAGTAAAATATCAATTTGTAGCTGCTGTAAAACGAGTTTTTAAATTCGTCATTTAAAAGAAAATTGACACAAGACATGTTGATTTTGAAAGAGTTGACCAGGAATTGCTTTGAACTTACACATTCCACACAGATCATGGTTATTTACTCTCTCTTTAAAAAGACACAAGATAAACAAATTTTCAGGATCCTGAAAGAAACTTGCAGTTATTAAACCTAGGACAGTTATTCAATACGCAATTAGAACAATGTGCTGGACTTTCCTTGTTTAGAATTTCTAGCAGCTTGCATAGGAAAAATATGATTCAGGCAGGTTTAGCAGCCTGAGAAAAAGAAGTTCCTGAAGCTGGCCATCAAATTTATTGTTCTTTCTGGCTATTTCTGAAAACCAACTTTGCATTTGTACCAGCAGAATGTTACTGTAACTGTGGACAGCACAGGAAATAGTAGACTCAACTGGAGAAAGGATTAAAGATAATAATTTGACAAATATATAAAAAAATACTTTCTTTTAGGTAAAAGGAAGGTTATCCTTCTTATTGTTGCTGTCATTGTTATTGTCATCTTTATTGGTGCATTTCTTCTGACGCAGTAGAAGGAAAAGACAAAAAAACAGACGAACTGGCATCCAGGCCATTTCCTCAAAGGTTGTGATTCCCTTTCAACTACTTGCAAAGATCTACGGGATCTTTGCTTAACACCAACCTTTTTGAGTTAGCTTTTTGTTGTTTTTTTCAGGAAGAAGAGGATAAAGCAGGAAGCAACAGAAATAAAAGGCTAGCTGCTTTGCAAGATTGGGTGCAAGACCTCCTATTAGAGAAAGAAAGGGAAGGGGGAGGTTTTACAGTGCCAGAGGCACAAGAAGAAAGTGGGAGCTGGAATTCATCATAGCCAATTCCCAACATAAATGAGGGCGCCTGGGCTTGTAGAAAGAGGCATAAGGGAATGGGAGGGGTGTGGAGCATAGTGAACTTTGGGTCCATTTGGCACCTCACCCTCACAACTGTTTATACGGCACTATGATATGTGCAGAGTACTTCAAAACTCAGGCAGACTCTGTTCACATGGAAATTTGCACAACCATTACCCAGTGTATATGTCAGGAGCCAACAGTGCACTCACAACAGCAATATCTGGAGACTGGTAACTGGTCATGTAACCCAGGGGTCAATACTGGGTCTAGTCCTGTTTAATATCTCCATTAATGTTCTGGATGATGGGGCACAGTGTACCCTCAGCAAGTTTGCAGATTGCACAAAAGTGAGAGGAGTGGCTGGTAGCTGAGAGGGTTGTGCTGCCATCCAGAGTGTCCTTGACAGGCTGGAGAAATGGGCTGACAGGGTCCTTATGAAGTTCCACAAGGGGAAGTGCAAAGTCCTGCACCTGGGGAGGAACAAGCCCAGGCACCAGCACATGCTGGGGGCTGCCCAGCTGGAAAGGAGCTCCGCAGAAAAGGCCCTGGGAGTCCTGGGGGACAGCAAGTTGAATGTGAGCCAGCAGTGTGCCCTTCCTTGCTGCAAAGAAGACAAATATTATTGTGGGCTGCATTGAAAAAGCACTGTCAGCAGGTGGAGAACAGTGATCCTTCCCCTCTGCTCACAGCTGGAGTACTGTGTCCAGTTCTGGGCTTCACAGTACAAGAGAGTCATAGACATACTGGGGACACTCCAGTGAAGGGCCACGAAGATGATTATGGGATTGAAGTCTCTCTTTTATGAGGAAGGTTGATGAAAGTCTGAAGCACAAGTCTTACAAGGAGCAGCTGAGGGAACTGCGCTTGATTAGCCTGGAGAGGAGGGGACTCAGTGGGGACCTTATTGCTGGCTACAGCTACCTGGAAGGAGGTTGTAGGCCAGTGGGATAGGCCTTTTCTCCCAGATAACAAGCAACAGGACAAGAGGAAGTGGCCTCAAGTTGCACCAGGGGAGATTTAGAATGGATATTATGAACAATTTCTTCACTGAAAGGATGGTCAAGCATTGGAACAGGCTGCCCAGGGAAACAGTGGAATCACCATCCCTGGAAGTATTTAAAAAACGCATAGATGTGGTGCTTAGTGACATGGTTTAGTGGTGGGCTTGGCAGTCCTGGATTAAAGGTTGGACTTGATGTTCTCAAGGATCTTTTCCAACCTAAATGATTCTGTGATTCTATGAAAGGCTGAGAGGGCTGGGACTGTTCAGCCTGGAAAAGAGAAGGCTTTGAGGGAATCTTGTCAAGTTATACAAATACCTGAAAGGAGGGTACAAAGAGGATGGAGCCAGGTGTTTGTCAATGGTGCCCAGTAACAGGACCGGAAGCAATGGTACCACCTGAAACCCAGGGCATTCCCTCTGAACGTCAAGAAACACTTTTTCACTGTGAAGGTGACCAAGCACTGCACAGGTTGCCCAAAGAGGTTGTGGTGTACCTGGAGATAATCAAAACCTGTCTGGACATGGCCCTGGGCAATGGGCTCAAGGTGGCCCTGCTTGAGCATGGTGGTTGGGCAAGATGTCCTCCAGAGGTCCCTTCCAGCCTCAACCCTTCTGTGATTCTGTGATTCTTTTATTGCATCAGCCAAAAGCTCTTCCTAACTCAGCTGCTTCAGCTGGTTTTCTTTGTGCCTATGGGGATCATTGTCAGCATCCCACCACTGACTGCATTCATGATACTCAGAAGTTACAAAAATCTCTCAAATTGGTGAAGAGGGCATAGAGGTGGTAACAATATGCTTTTCCTGATGCTATTATCAGCTTTATATTTCTGAAGTATCATTTGTGTATGTAGTAGTGCACATGCTTTCTTTCCTAAACTCTGCCTTATTTTTCAACACTCTTCCCATGGGGAGCTGCTGGACTGTGCTGCCTGTCTGTCCTAAATGTAACCCTGTGCACACCATATCGCTCTCTTTGAATGCAGACATGGAAAAAATTAGCAAATCTGTTTACTGGTAATGTCGTTAATAGATCTGTGGCACAGTGTGTGTGAGAGCTCTACCTCACAGCTGGCACCCACATGTGACGCAGTCTATTGCAGACTGTAGTGAGTGTGCACGGAGCCTGCACTTGGTGGGGAGAGGCAGTCAAGGACAGCAGCAGTCACCTCCCTTCTTCTCATGTTTTGGCTCTCTATATAAGATAGAAACCAGAAATATCAGAGACACTTACCATGTCATTTCCACTTATAGCTAATAGGCAGCAGGGCTAGAAAACCAATTTGAGTTCAGCATGCTCCCAGGTGCAGTGCCGGAGACCAGCATGGCCCAACAGACTCTGAAATTGTGACAGTTCCCAAAAGCAGGAGCACGGAAAAATACTCGGAAAGCACTGGAAGGTCCTGCTGGTCCACGTGCTGAGTAGGTACATGCCTAAAGACTGTTGACTTAAGCATTAAACAACAAACACACCGTAGGCTCATTACAATGCACAAACACTTAAGAAGCCGTGTCTCTTCTATCCTTTACATACCTTCCTTGTTAACTACACTCCTGAAAATTTTCTCAAAGCGTACATTCCCAGAAAACACGATGTCAAAAGACCTGAGATGTCCTTAGCTGGATGACCTGAATATTGCCTTAAGACCTGGTTGGGTTTGCCACCAAATAGCACCACTGCATGCCCAGTTGGGCACAGGCACAGGTTTGAAGTACAAATAACGATCTAGGCAGAGGATGGGGAATGGTTTGGAGCGTTGGAAGGGCATGCTTGGATTCATTCCCCTCCCACCCACCTGGCATTTCTGTATGTTGAAAAGCAGCTAAAAAAAATAGTCTGCATAGGATTACTATACTGTGATATCTTGCTTTGGAATCTGGAATGCTATTGTGAGCACACAAATCTTTAAGGAACTGTAACAGGCACCTGGAGACATAAGTGCTCTCCTAGAAAAGGTAGCTACTACCTGAAAAAGTCATTATAATTTTCTGCCAAATGGAAAAATAAATAATGATATAAATTAGTATCAACCAGTGAATGCTTGCATTGTCAGCAGCAGGTGTCAGGTACTGTACACACAGATCTTTGGTTGTTTTCCCAATGCTGTCTTCTCCTAAGCAATAGTTTATTTTCACACACACCTTGTACTAGAAATAAAAGTAGACTGCAGGTTTCTGTGGTCTGTGAAGCTTTTCTTCTGCTGCACAGACAAAACAATGTGTAAGCCAGGTAAATGACTGTAGACTAGCCAGAGGATTCCCCAGGGAATACCTTGTGCTTGCGGACCGTCTCCCAGAGTCGGGCTCCCAAGGTTCATGGTTTCCTGTACACAAGTTGTGAAAACAAGTCAAAGGCATAATGGTATCTTGTAGTGACAATGAGTGAAGAAAGGACGGCAGTACAGACAATTCTCTTTGGTGCAAAGAGCCACCAGACTTTTGGGTAAAATAAACCAACTATCCCTGTAGGAAGCAGGATGCTCCAGTAATTAGGGAGCCCCACACCCTGGAGAACTACGTGTTCTTGTGTACTTGTTCTGTCGCAGACCACCTCTGTGACCTCTCATGTGTCATTTAAGGCCAAAACCCTCCAAGTTTTTTTATACACTTTACCTTCCCTGAACTCCAGTTCTGGCTGGCCCATCAGGTAAACAGAGTTGATATTTTAGAAGTCTGGCAGCTCACATGTGTAGCCTTAGCTCTAATAAAAGAACTTGGCCAGTCAATAGGGAAGCAAAAGATGTCTGTCACTGCCTAAAGAGGCAGCACTTTAATGCAGAGCTGGATGCAGCCTTGAAGGGGAGGGATAAGTGGGGATGGACTGCGGGGCAGCTCCACTGCTCCCTTCCCCTAGCACTGCAGACCCCAAAGTGGGCAGTGGTAATGGGGAGGAGAGGAGGAAAGGGAAGGAGTACATCTGCTTCCTTCTCCAAGAATGCCTAACTCAGTTTCATAGGCTTTAAAATATTGTCCACATGAGGATGAGAAATGTACTTGCCTCAATGAGTGTGCTCTTCGTTTATAGTGAGCTAACTAGGTTCATCGGTCACATTTTTCTATCAGATGTGTGGTACATTGCATTGCTATTCAGGAAAACCTATTACTTCTATTACAATATATATACATACACGTCAGTGGACTCTGATGTGCAATGAACGTTTTCAGTTTAATAAATAGCAACACAAGAATTATCTGCTCTTTTGGTTTTAATCTGTGAAATGCAGTTGGCAGAAGTGCTTAGCACAGGATTTTATTTTCAGTTTTATGGATATTTGATTATAGGCAAATGAAGACCATGCAGTACATCAAGGATGTACGTATTATAATTACGGGGATGAAAGATTTTAAGTCAAGAAAATAATCTTCTGTTACAAAAAAAATGCATTTTTAACATTATGATCAGGCAAAACATCTGTGTAATGAAGCTTTTGGTGTCCATTTCATATAGATGGAACAAAGTGTATGTAGGTGCTTAAGAAATAGTAATTTTGAAGACTTTGAGCTGAAACATCAGATCCAACCCTGCAACAAAGCAAAGACTTCAGGGCATGCTCTGTATTAACCTCTTATCGGGCAAACCAATGAGTTCTAGCCCACCTCTGATTCTTGCTTTTCAAAAATTATGGAACATATTATGACAATTATTTTTAAGAAAAAATCTTTTTGGAAAACAAAATTTTCACACAGAAATGGTCACAACATATCTGTAAAACTGCAGATCGGAATGTTCGTGGAGAAAGAGAAGAGTGGATGAGCAAAACACCCTTCCATACAGGTAAAATGCAAATGCATTCATTCAATATATAAATAATTTCTATTACTGACAGCTGTGCTGTTCATAATTTCTCAAAGGTACTTCTCAAATCAGCAATTATTTTAAACCAAAGTATTTACTAATTGTGATCTACCCTCACAATTTCTGTGTTAGGTTATGATTTGCAAGCAAATAATACAGTACAATATATGAAAGTGTAAAGAAAAGAAAAAAATCCTACATAACTGCTGTGTGAACACAAAGCTATTGAATGATGATTTATGCCTAGAATAATCACTGCCATGAGCCCCTTTGGAGCGTGCAGCTGGAATTAGAATTCCTGAGCAGGAATCCTAACTGAAGGGCTGCAGCAAGGTCTGTCTTTTTTTTTTTTTTTTTCCATTTTTTTTTTTTCCTAAAGAACAAAAAACCCCCGTCTCTCCCTGTCTGGGTAGAATGGTACTGTCCCAGACAGAAAGGTCCCCATAGGCCAAGCTATTCATGTAGCACCAGGCTGCTGGGAGTACCAAGCTATGGCAGGGACAGGGAGCAAAACCAGGGAAACAACTGCAGTGCCCGCATGCCAATTAGCATGATACAGATTGGCTTTGCTTACTGGTCCTGAAGGAAGAAAGAGAGAAAGGAGGGAAGAAGAAAGAAGAGAAAGAGAAAGGGAGGAAAGAGAAAGAAAGAAGAAAAAGAGAGAAAGACAAAGAAAGAATAGGGAAAAAAGAGAGAAAGAAGAATTAGGACTATGTAAGGCAATATTTCAAGACTTAAAAATTAATCACAATTAAAAAAGATGAGGCAGCAAATCAGTCTTTATCCCAAGTTATTTTGTGAAGTCATAAAAATGTTGTTCATTATTTTGTTTTACAGAATATTCAAAATAATTTTTAAATAAACGTGTAAATGAATTCACTGAGCATATGCAAGGTTTCCTGCCTGACTGTGTCTCTGAGTGCTTTTCTCTTTTTTTTAGGCCTTTTGTGACTGTTTCTCCATCCTGTTTATGAAGACCACAATTGCACCTGTGCTTCTTTGACAAAAGGATTCATTCTAACATTTTCATTAAAAATCCCTATAAAGGAGGACACCACCAAAGAAAGCAGGTGTAAGTGAATTCACTGAGTATTCTCCAGTATGTTAATAATAAAAACATTTTTCAGGGTAACATTACAGAGTGATGTATGGGGGTTTATGCACGTCACTGCTAGTAAAACCAGCAGGAATAATCCATGTATATATCTGCATGCTGAAGGAGAATAGGAATGGATAGCAACCATCCTTTTATCATGTCCCCTGAAAAAGCACATCATTTTTCCGACAAGGGAAAGATCATGAAAAATCATGTATATAAGAAGTGGCTCCTTAATTCTAATTTGGATTATTTTAGTGGTATTCCAGTCTGCAAAGCAGTAATCATTCCCCTGTTTCTCCCCACCCCCTCACACTCTGCTATTCATGATTTTCCTGTCATGCAGACATCCCAACTGTGTTCTCTCCTTTATTATTTTATTCCACGTTTTATAGAGCACTGTATTTTCACTTTTGGTTAATGTAAACAAAGAAAACAGCTTAAATTTCCTGTGATCAACAATAATTTAAAACATCCTTATGATGGGTTTCTTAGTCTTTAAAAGCTTTCACCTTTTATAATCTTTAAGCCTCACTAACCATTATTACCCTACATATACAATCACAGTAAAAGCTTTGCAGAAAGAAGAGTGCCAAAATGCTTGGCAAACCAAACCAACCTAAGAAAATAATCCTACTAAATTTTAGACGTGCTAAATACATGCATACAGATTTATATGCATTCATATAGAGATGCATCTATACATGCACATATAGAAGTTTATATAGACATTTATATATAAAGGCTTTTCATTTTTTTTGATTGATACCTTAAACCGCTGTTGGTCTCCTTGATATCCAACGACACCTGGCAGCTCTCTGAATTTGACCAGTCATGACATTTCAGAACGCGTCTCCTGCTGCCTTTGGTTTCTTTGCTCCATGTGGAGTGAGTTCCTCCAACTGATTTGATTAACTCAGTATTTACCTCAGCTAAGGCTTGGCATCCATCACCTTCAGTGGGGAGGCAAAATGGGAAGTCTTTTTGAAAAATCCATCAGGCTGATGCTCAGAAGCCAAATGTCTTAGTGTAACACCGCGTTATGCTGCATAAGGGCAGGTTCACATGGTTAAGCTGACAGGACTGGCTGACTCACTAAACCTGGGCTCCCCTGGGCTCCCCTTGTCCCCCCTCCCAGGTGCACGCTGATGTCCCTTCACTCAGGTTGGCTCTGCAGCTTGTTTGACGATGCACTGAGATCACTCTGCTGGCAGGAAAATCCCCAGATGTAATGGTCTATTTCAGAGGGTCATGGCCAATGGGTCATGCTCTGCCTGGGTGGTGCAACAAGGTAGGTACTGCAGGGGTCTGTCCTTGGACTTGTGCTGCTTTGCATCATTATCAATGACCTGAAGGAAGTGACAAAGGACACCCTTGTTATGTCTGCAGGTCACATGAAATGGAGGGAAGCGTTCAATATGGCCAGTAGCAGGGGGTAGGGCTGCCATCCAGAGAGGCCTAGACAGACTGGAGACTGGAGGGAGGGACCAACAGGAACCTTGTGCAGTTCGGCAAGGACGGGCTGTGCACCTGGGAAGGAAGAGTCTCGTGAAATGATAAAGGTTGGGGAAGAGACTACCTCAGGAGCAACCCTGGGGAAAGGGCCCCATGGGCCCTGGAAGCTGGGCAGGAGCCCAGGAAAGATGCCATTACTCCACTACACCTACCAGGTACCTACATATATCGTTCCTCCTACCTTCCTACCAAGGGATAGGGAATAATGGCTGGATGTTTTCTTGGAGCTGTGACAGGAAATAATGACTGGATGTTCCCCTGGAGTTCTTTTTCACCTAATGAATGTAGGTACAAAGAAGAAGGAAGATCTTGACCCCTCTGTTCTGTAGTCTTTGAAGACTGTTGAAGTCCTCGCTGTTTGTCTCCACCTCATAAGCAAAACAGGCTGTTCTGTAACTGTAACCTGATTAGTAATTGTAAATTAGTATTTAACCAACTATTAGTCCACCTGCATATTTTTTTTCACAGATTACAATTTAACATCTGATTCCAAGTCATTCATAAAATCTTTAAAAGAGCAACTAGGCTGAAAATTGTCCAGCAAGAGATAAGAAATTCTGCTCATTAATATTTCCCCCTATGTTCTGTGATGTCTCAGCTGGTTTTCAATTCGTTTCATACATAAATATTTTATGAAGTGCTAATTTTAAATCAGAGTATTGTGTAATACTAAGTCTAAATCAAACTCCCAAGAAACTAGAGAAATTATATTATGCCCATTCAGTCACCTGTACCAGCTAAACTGTCAATGAATAATACCTTGTTGATAACAGGCATATCATGTGGTGATGAATACCACATATACTAAATTGGATTTTCAATTTTAGACTACACCTTTCCCCCCAAACATACACACCCACAAAGAACAGATTTTTTCCTTCTTCACAACATCTACCCTGGATACTTGAAGCCAAATCCCTCTCTGTAAGGTTGATGGATGGGTAGCTCAACTCAGGATCTAAATGGAATTTTTTTTGCTACAAGATTGCCACACCAGCCTCCTGCCACCTCTACTCCTAGTACGTATTTCTGCACAAGAACATTTTCTTCCATCTTAACATCTTGTAAGAAATTAAGTCAATTAGAGTAGCACAAAGAGATGGGTTAGATGTTAAGCTTGTGGAGGAAATATTTTGATATGGCTCCTCTCTTCCAAATTACCTCTCATCTTCCTCTTTTCTTTTCATCCTCCTCCAAGCAATGTGATACACAATAGATGAAATAGATGAGTAGGTTCTTTGTGACTCAGAACTTCCCTAAGAGAAAAGGGAAAATGTCTGTTTTAATTTGCTGTGGGAATATACTGACTCAGCACAACCTCATGCCACTTCTCACTTCTCGCCTGGCCTATGATCTTCATCTAGACACTCCTCCACTCCTTCCTTCCTGGACTGAGTTAGAAGCCGTTAGCACTGCATTTCCTAATTAGAGGTTTTGTGGCACAGCCTACAGTGACAGAAATTGGCTCGTATTTACTCATGCTATATGTAACGTATCTGCAAAAGAATCTGAGAGACCATTTGTCACAGCCAGCCTGATTAAACACGGGCAGTTTCAAGGCAGTCTCATCCATCTTCCATGAAGACCTGATGGCCATAAAACACATTGACAACTGTGGGATACAATATATATTGAGAAAGCTTTCTCTTGTAACCAAATAATATCCCTTTAGCTGAAAACAAAAATTTACATCTTATGACAGTCAAACGTCCACAGGCATGTTTTCCTAAGTATTTCCTATCTGGGAATAGCTCTATTGGAAAATGGCAGAGTGTGGGTTAGATTCGGTATCTGAGATGCCATTTTCACTAATGGTGAAGATAAGTGTAAAAAAAAATACCTTTCTTAAAGTTTTCACAAAATATTATTTATGCATTTCCCACTGTCCAGCACAGGACATCAGGGGTGGGTTCACTTTTTATTTTATTCACCACTATACCACTGATTGCCAGAGGCACCATTTCCTAGTAAGACAACTTCAGAAAGCTAATTATGGGTGATATGACAAAGACTAAACCCCTAGCAACTTGGATGCCTCCCCAGGGAAATAGTTATTTAGTCCTATAGCAGACTATTCTGTGCTAATTGTCTTGGATCTAACTACAGTTAGAGGCAATGTGATGTCCGTGATTACTGAAAAGTCATACTCTTATTTTTTTCCTCTTTCAGATTCTGCAGCAGGTTGATCTAAGACTCCTGTCTTATGGCTGTTTAGTGAAATCCCTTGCTGTTGTGGTCTCAGTCCACCCAGCATTTAAAAATTGCTGCACAATTTGCACCCTGGATGCTTTTAGAGTCAAGTAACACCTATCACTTGAAAAACTGTTCTTCTGACTTCCTTTGAAGAATCCTATCAGCACAGAAACAACTGTAGCTTAATCATAGTTTTATTTGAAAAAGAAGAACACATATTTACTTTGATTAAATTTTCCAGTTCCTGAAGGCCAGATCCTGTTCCCACTGGTGTCTGTGGCAAAACTCCCATTAACTTCAATGCAACAAAAGCAGCCACTTAGTTTGCATAATCTGTAGAAAGTAAATATTTTAACATTTCTTATCTGTGATATTTAAGTAGCTAATAAAAATGTGCATGTAACACTGGTTCATATTTATTTAAGCTGGTAAAAAAGTGACTTTCAAATAGGACAAAATATAGGACGAAAACATTCTGTAAATGAAGACTCAATAAATAAAGCAAATTTTTCCCTTTTCCTCCCCCATAGTAGAGCATATACTCTTTAATAATGCCACAGAAATATTGCTGTGAACTCTGAAAACAAATAAAATGTACTTATTATGGAGATAAAATGACACATAATGCCTTCAAGTCCTGAATTCTTCCACTACGACACATGCATATATATTTATGTAAGGAGAAGGTAAATTGACAAACTATTCAACTTCAGCATATTTCTGCAAAAGCCATCTCAGCCCAGTTGCTAATATGCTATTTATCCATTAAAGAATGTTGCTATAGTTACAATATCTATTGCAAAAATAGTCTGGTAATGTGAGAGAGTAGATGAAGAATGCAGAACAAACAAGCTTTCATATTTCTAGTGCTTGTATTTTTTTACTTGTACATGAAAGTTAAAAACTTGTAGTTAAAAACCCTTTTACTGTTGGCTCTGTTTTGAATTAAAGCTTTAGAACAGTCCTTTGTACTCAGTGGACCTATTTTCCTGTACATCTGGTATTACAGGAGCTAATGTCTATGACTCAAATAAAGACTCCAGTATAAGGGATTAACTAAAATTTCCACTATAGGAATTTTATGAGTGATTACATAGGAAAATTAAAATGTCAAGATCTGATTTAGTCATCCCAGATCTCATCTGGAAAATCAGAGGGTGTAAACACCATTTTTTACTGATAAACTGAACAAAACTGCCATATTTCAGCCTAGAGCTACACCTTCACTGCGTTCCACATGGAAACATAATAGAACTGTTTGATCTCCCCACCCTAAACTAGCTTTGGTGATATCCTTTAACTGTACAGGAGAGTACCCATGCCACAACCTGACTGCTTTGTCTTGTGGGAGTTTTGCAACAGCATTACAATGTGCAGCATAGGTATGTCTAACCAATGTGTAGATAGATACAGCGGTTTGCCAGACACTTGCTAACCTTAAAAACCTCTCCTGTCTAAAGGGATTTTTTTTTAAAAAAAGGAAAAATCCAAAAGTAATATGTCCTATCTTGTGTAATTGGACTGTCTTTTACAACTCTTCACGTAGAATCTGCACAGTTGACCCCAGTGTAAATAAAATTAGGATTAGACTCTTCCAAATAAAAAAACTCACGGTGTTAGAGTCACTGGGTTTAACTCAGACTAGGATGAAACCCTGGACAAATTCCAGAAAAGTCAGTGGAGTTACATCAGTCTTAAACCCAATTTGATATCAAAGATGTTTTTCCTCTGTGATGTTTTTGCAGTCATTCTGTTTATCAGGCAAAGAGAAGTGGTTGAGACAATGTTGCTCTCAAAGTAATCTTGAATACTTTGACCCTTCCCAGCCAAAGAGAGAAACCAGAAGGCATGTAGGTAACATCTTGCTTGGATAACCTTAGTAAAATTTAATCCAGAAAAGTTTATGGTACTTTCTGTTGGAATGTGACCCATGTAAATAAGCATTGAGGATATCTATATTGAGGGTTTTAAACACTAATGCTTATCACTCTACATAGTGAAGAAAAAAAGAGTCCTAAAGTGAGGTTGTGTCTATGTTACCAGATGATTTAGCTGCTCATTTCATCCCCTAGTGCTTGGTCATAACACTGCACAAATGTCATTCCCACTATGGTCTCTGTCTTGGAAAGACCCAACTTTGCTCCCTCACAAATAAAGTCCAGGCTGGGTTTGTGTTCTCCTCAGGCTCCTACCACTGGGCACTAGGAACAAGAGCATTGCACGTGCAGGGCAAACGCTAGGCAGTGAGAACGCAGCAATCTGCTCTACAGGAGGACACGCTCACACTAGTAGGAATACATGTTTCTTTGCAACCCTTGTTTTGGAGATACGATCATTTGCTGGAGCAGATGCATTTAACAGTATAGATTTAAGCTGTTGATTTGTCAGAATTTACTCTCTCAGGGCTAGAAGACTTATGCAGACTGCTACCTTAGCACCTGCACCTGCTCCTTTTGCCCATAGTTGTATCTGAAGTTTGGCTGTTGTGACTATCCCAAGGTACCAGCTCAGCTGAATGCAGTATCTTTTGCCCAGATCCTGCTCAAGCCAGGCTGAAATTCACAGACCCCTGCCTGCACCACCAGAGATACCCAAATCATAGAACTATGCCACGCAAAAAGGCTTTAGCAGAGAGAACAGCAGCTGCTCTCACTGGGAAATTAACTGGTTGTGCCTGTCTCTCATAGGTCTGTGGCCAGAGGATTTAGACTGGAAGAAAGGAATTTTATGCAGATGCCCTAACCATGAAGCAGTGAACAAGGTGTAGGTGCATAAATGCTCCACCACTGTTACTGAGGGTGTGTCCATCAAGTCCCTGAGACAGGGAAACAGCAAGCCAGAAGAAGCATTGTTAGATCTCAAGACATGCATTTAACAGAGCCTGACATAATATACACATTTTAGGAGCAGGCTGTATAATGCAAAACACATAAGCAGTCTTGAGGACAAGGCTTAGAGCATAAATAGAGAATAAACAGCTTTGGAGGCATTTTGTGTAGGAGAAAACTTGTGTGCAGAAGGGGACGGACAGTTGTTTCCTCACTAGTAAAGACATTGAAAGACACTGAAAGAATAGAATTGTGTAGGATGGTGAGCCATTAGCCAAAGATGTTACTAAGTCTAAGTTTGTATTTTGCTCCAGGGACTGGAAAAGTTTGTTTCTATTTTATCTGAGGAAGTCAGCATAACCCATACCACCCCAATTAATCAGTTAGCATGATCCTGTATTACCCTACTGCATTCACAGTTTGTATCATGCAGCCCAGTTCTGTATGGGCATCCTTCAGCTATCCCCAGTGGAACTGAGGGACAGTGTGCTTAGCTTAAACATACTACTCTGCCAATATATCTGCACAGCTTTTGGAAATGATGCAGATGCCTCTGGACGGTACTGTATGGCTCTCCTCCACTGACCAGTTTCTCCGTTGTGCCCTCTTTGCGGTATTTTGGAGTTGCTGGATGGAAGGAGAAAATGGTGCGAAAAAGTGAAACCAGCTATGCATGCCCTTAGGTATCTGTTATTGGGGGACTGGTGGTGTGCAAGGTAAGTCTGTCCTCAGGTATGACAGCTTTTGTGTTCTCTCCCTTCAGTCTGAACTCATCGAAGTCAAATCAACAACAAACCCGAACACTGGCACACCTCCGCTGTCGAGCTTTGCAGGCTGAACTTCAAGGCTCCCGTCAGGCTTTGTCCCCTGTATGACATCAACTAAATATATATGAATGTTCCCTCACCACCCACCTGTTGACTGCCTCACCTCCTACTAATCCAGAAACTACAAAAGGACACTTCGTTCTCTCTTGATATATTAGTAATTTATTATTAGTTTAACCTGTATTTACAGCATTTCAACATATCTAAAACCCGCATGCCAGAACTTCTAAGTAATTTCAAATTATTTTTTTCCAAATAATAGCCAATGTTAGATGAAGTACTAACAATTCTGTCAACTTCATATGCCATGTGTTCCTACATTAATTGATTACTTAATGTGAATAAGGCAATAAATGCCAATACAATAATTCTTCTCTAATCCTTATAATTCTTTTGTCTTAGTCAGACTTACAAGATTTTTCTTGTAGTATTTGCTGATCTTGACAGGGAAGCCTGTAAATGCAGTGAATGAAAAATACAAACCCCTCCTATTTTAATACAAAATTATTTTATAAAAATATTAATACTATTTTTAATTATTCTGAACCACCTATTTCATATGAACTGAATACACTCCACTGTTTCACATTAACATTCAGGAATTGTGACCTGTATTGTTTAAATGTTCTTAGTAGCTACTTATCTGCTTTATATAAACCATTACCTTTAAATCTCAGATTTTCCCAAACCAGCAGGGGTTTGTTATCATCACAGTCTCCTATTTACATACTGCTTTATTATCACTGCCAGACCTCACCAGCTGTGTTTTCTCATTTGGTTCCTTTTCTTGATCTCCAGTTTCAGTACCATCTGAGGTGGGACTGAACTACTCCACAAGTGGTTATGATGTCTGATTTCTGGGCCTGAGGCACCTCTGACCACTGGTCAGCTCTGAGCCAGCTTTCCAGGCTTAGTACCCCCGACAGCTGTTTCTCGCAGAAATGCCACTGTACTGTGGATGGCTACAAAACCCACCCTGGAGCGATGTGTATTAAACCTCCCCCACCTGGGAGGGTCTGTTTGGGAGAGGGGAAGTACTCCTTGCTACTGAAGCAGGTTGGTAGACTGCAGTATTTCATCCTTATCTCACAAAGACTTTATTCTGATGACAATCACTGTTGGAAAAACATGGGAAGTGGCCTAAAAGAGGTACTTAGTAGGGGCCTGGGAAGTCTACTCTGAGGTAGCTGGTGGCAGGAGAATGAACATAAATTACTCAAGAGGTAGATCTACATTAGGCACCTTTTTATGTAGCAGTGTAGACACAGACAAAGAGCCACTGGGTCAAAGAAAGTGAACAAAAATTCATTGGAAACATAACAGGAATTTATGTGCCTGACAGGAGATGGAAACCCTGGCTTTCTCTCAAAGTGATTTATCATACCAAAATGCACACAGCAACCCAGTACTTTATGTGGATGAACTTCCTTCCCAGGGGGTCTGGGAAAAACTTTGCCTGTCAGGCCATGCACGTGTTCTTGGTCCTTTCTTGATACCAAGTATTGCAAGTAACAAGCAGCAGGGCTTCTGTGCCAAGTAACTCCCATTCCCCGCTCCTGGGAGGAACGTGGGCAGCAGTGGCAGCTAGCACTGATGCTGCTAAGCTACTGTGTGACCCAGCTCATCTCCAGGCCCCGTCCTTCAGCCTTCAGCCTTTGTTGTGACAATGGGACAGCTGAGGGGCTGGTGCTATCTCTCCTATGCTCAACTATTTCCAGAGCTCCAGTATTGGAACATGTGCTTTTTGGCTTTCAGCGCTGTGATGATTCTGGCGCACTGCTAATAGTGTTAGAAAGTAGTCTCACATGCTGCCTTTCCCTTCAGCTCAAGAAGCATTTAATTATACTGTTTAACAAGCTTGAAGAAAAGTATTTAAGAACAGTCAGAGAAATTAAGCTTATATTACAGAAAACAGGCAGAAATAAAAATGAAAAGCTAATGCTTGAAAGCTTCCTGAAGTCAGAACAGGCTATCTATGTACTTTACTTCCATTCCTCTAAAAGGAGTAAGAAGAATAGAAAAAAATTTTCCAATCTATGAACATGTAGCTTTCCGTTCGGCTGCCATCCTCAGTTTCCTGCAGACCAATAGAGTCTTTTGTTTGTTTACATGAGCTAAGTAAAAAAGATATTTGAACATTGGCGTATGGATAGACTAGGGTTTGACACCATCCTTTCAGACAAGTGATCACACTAACATCCTCCCAAATCTTTTCAATTAAATCTATTATTTACATATAAAGCAATTCATCCTTTAGTGGTTGGATCCTTGAGGAACCCGCCTAGTGATTTTCATTAGATGGTCTCTTCTGTTGCCCATGTAACCAAGCATCCTTGCTGGCATTCATTCTGCATCAGGTCCCTGATGCTACCTGCTCCCTCCAAGAGTCCGAGACTACTGCAGAGGTAGAAAGGTTTACTCCTGTCCAGCAATGGCCAGTGACATGGTTGTTTGCTGCCCCTTCAGAACCTGTAACCAGCTCATGGGGATCTCTTTATACCTTGACCTCATTGTGAATTTATTTTCAATTGTATCTAAAAGAGTTTACTACATAGCATTATTGCTAAGTTTACCTGTGGGTGTGGTAGTTAAACCTCTATATGGCACTGCAATTCTTTTTGTAAGGATAATAAAAGGTGGAGAAAGCAGGTGATACTGGGCTTCTGCTCCTGAGTCCGATGAGAGGTTGAAAGAGATTTCCCCGTCCATCCTGTCATGGCTGTGTGGGCTACAAGCCTCTCTGATTTTTCTGGCAAATGTTTTTTATGAGATTAAAACTGCCATTGGTTTTTGAGTCATTGTGTTACAACAGCACTGCAATTTAGCAGGACTTTGCAATTGCCATGAAAGTGTGGGAGCATCAGGAAGATCAGAACAAAGGCGGATTTGGAATAGACTGAGGATATAAAAATCTATTAAAGACCTCTCTCTTTTTTCCTTCAAGTGAAAAATCAATAAAGTGGTATAAGCCAGATAGCACGAAATGTACAACTCCTAGACCTCCAATTTATGCAGAAAGTGACCTTGACCTATTCTGCAATTTCCTACATTAATTTATTATGTATCTCTCCTAACCATATCGCTACAAACCACAATGAAAAACAAAACTTAAGAGCTGGATGTGTTTCCTTTTTTTTAAAGAAACAGACTTAGCACGGAGTAAAAGAACTCAAGTTATTGTTTACAGCAAAGGGGTGAATATATATTTTTTTTACTATAACAGTCTGACTAAATAGTGATTTATTATCTAGAAGCTAGCTGCAGAATACATTTAGGAATCATATCACTCTGAACTTTGTGAAATGTTATTGCTGTCCGTACTTTTCTACCTTTAGCCTCACACTGCTTTCTGTGATATTTTCATGAGTGTATCATCACAATGAAAACAGGAAAAAGGCAATGTGAAAACAGTTTGCCAACCACATTTAGTATTCTAAAAGAACTAAATACCTACATTATCAGTTGTAGATCAGTTTATTGTATAAACTGCAATCAGAGGAAGATAATAACTTCCTCTTATATTGGCCAGGTAAGAAACAAAAGTTAACTGTGCAATTCAGGCTATACTGTGGGCAGTCAGTTGAGTTTTGAAGTAGACCTACCTCATTGCTTCAGTGCTATTTACAATGAGGAGGCTTTGAATGAATGTATGGGGAAAAAACTGGGAAATTCTGTTCCACAGAATCATAAAATGGTTTGGGTTGGAAAGGAGCTTAAAGTTTCAACCCCCCTGCCATGGCCAGGGACACCTTCCACTAAACCAGGCTGCTCAAAGCACCATCCAGCCTGGCCTTGAACACTGCCAGGGATGGGGCAGCCAGAACTGCTCTGGGCGACCTACTCCAGTGTCTCAGCACCCTCATCATAAAATATGTCTTTCTTCTGTCCAGTCTAAGCTTACCCTCTTTCAGTTTAAAACCATTACTAGTCCTATCACTACCCTCCCTGATAAATAGTGTTCCCCCCATCTTTCTTGTAGGCCCTCTTTAGGTAATGTAAGACCTATTAGGTGTCCCCAGAGCCTTCCCTTGTCTAAGATAAACAATCCCATCTCTCTCAGACTGTCCTCACAGGGGAGGTGCTCCAGCCCACTGACCATCTTCATGGGCCTCCTCTGGACTCACTCGAACAAGTCCATGTCTTTCTTATGATGGAGGCCCCAGCGCTGAATGCAGCGCTCAAGGTGGGGTCTCACAAGAGCAGAGAAGAGGGGGAGAATCACCTCCCACGACTTGCTGTAACGCTTCTTTTGATGTAGCCCAGGGTATGGTTGGTTTTCTGGGCTGCGAGCATATATTGCCAGCTCACATTCAGTTTTTCATCCACCAGTACCCTCAAGTCCTTCTCACAGGGCTGCTCTCAATCCACTCATCAGGTAGCTTGTATCCATGCTTGGGATTGCCCTGACCCAAGTGCAGTACCTTACACCTGGCCTTGTTGAACTTCATGGGACTTGCACTGTTTCTCATACTTATAGGCAAACCTTTTCTATGCTGCCTAAAACTTATCTAATGCCTGGGCAGTAGTCCAGTCCTTTCCTTTCTAGGGCTGATTTAGCCCTTTGAGTGCCTCTTTTCCTGAGGATCTACCTTAATTTGCCTATTTTGGGCTGGTGAGTCCTGTCTTGTCAGTGATGTTATTGTGGGCCAGATTTACTCAGCAATGTGCCCTTTTTTTTTCATAAGGAACTCTCCAGGTGAATGAAATCATCAGGAGGTACCATCTTTTTCAAGTATTACTTGAACACAGGACAAAAAGCAAGAGGAGGCAAGGATTTAAACCTATTCTTATTGACAGCCAAACTTCCATAGCCACTGGGAAAAGGCCACTGGGAAAAGGCCACTGGGAAAAGGCCACTGGTGATTTTTCCTTCAAGAGAAGAGGTAAAAACCATTTTCATCCAGTACAAGCTCTTCACCAACAGAAAAGGCAGATGCCTGACAATGGGTTGGACCACCCCCTTGAGCTCCTCGAGTTGCCTGTGCGGGTAGTACCAGGGATGTGCCCAGGTGTCCACACTGTCACTCTGCTGGTTTCCACCTCTCCCTTTTGACAGATCAGAGAATCTAGGCAATTCTGTTCAGGCAGATTAAATGCTTCCTCACCCTCCCCTCCAACATCCACCCTCTCCCAGGGGCACCTGCCTGAGATGAGGCAATGACTAAATGAGGTTGCCTGGATTATCAGCCTGTTCAGGTTATTCTGCTAAATACACTGTCATGATTTTACAACAGCTCCAGTTCAATTTGAATATGAAAAAGTCTTGACACTATTGTGCCTGAGGGTGACAGAAGCTGATATTTATCAAACCCAAGTTTCTATTTTCAAGCATGAGCACTAAAAGTAACTGCCTGGGTTTTATTCTATAGCATTTCACTTTTTTTTCACTAAACTGAACAAGCAGGTAGTGTAAAACACAAGATACTTTTGTGTGAAGAGCAACTACTTCCCAGAACAAATTTTCAGAAGGAATTCAAAATCCCTAGTAAAGGGCATGTCCAAAAATAGTTGCCTGTTATCGATCCTCAGCGCTCTGCAGATGGGAGGCTGACAGGGAAAGTGTCCCCCTGCGTGGATACGATGGGGTCTCAGATGCATGGGTGCAGAGCAATGTGAACTACAGCCAGCTTTGAATCTGTGCTGCATGAATATCCATCACTTCTTAAAATCCCCAAATCTGCTTGGCGATTTGCCCTTGATTTCAACACGAGCAGGATCATGCTCTCTGAGGGCGCCTGAGAGCTGCTCTGCACCTCCTGTACAAAGTGAGCACATTCATACTGGGAGCCCTGTCACTCCTATTCACTGCCCGCTGCACTAAACCCCAGGGAAGTTGTTTCTGGGTCAGTGTCTTGCGCAGTTGTTCCAAAGTCCCGGTCAGGAGTACGGAAGGGACAGACTGAAGACTTTCCAAATGTTTTCCAATCCCCCACCTTTCGCATGCTAGTTGAAATCTAGCAGTTTTACTCCTCAACCCAGCCTTCTGCTGCAGTACTGATGGGTGCTCCCCTGGCATCTGGGGGATCTATAAATCACACACATCTTTCACTTTTTCTTTTCAAATGTAACAAGCATGTGAAAAAGACGGCAGCGTGTATTTTTCCCTGACCCAAATGGATCTTTGGAAGAGCAGCATCAGGCCCACACGTAATGCTCACATTTTCATGCCAGCAGAACGAACGTCAAACCCCAGTTTTCTTCCAAGCTAACCACAGGCAAAAGCAGGGCTGCTTCGGCTGGCTGGAAACAACAGGTATAAATAACCTCCCGTGCCCTACAAAGCAAGAGCCTGGAAAGGCTCCTTGGGTTGCTTTCTGCACATCAGCCTATGAGCTTGGGGTGTTTTAATGCTCTGTTGATGCCACAGGAGCTGATAGAAGCAGGGACAGATTACACCGAGGAGGAGGTAAACAAGTTGTTTACAACTCAGCAGGGCTGCAGCATATCCTCCTTACATCGGCTGAAAGGCAATGAGAGCATTGGACACCGGGCTGCTGATGGGAAAGAATCCCTGGAGCTGCCAAGCTCTGGCTCCAGAAATGTCTGTGGGGCTTCAATAACAGGAAATCACGTGTGCTGTCATTATCAGCTGCTGAGCGAGACAGATGCACCCAGATCAATATCAGTGTCCAATATCAAAGAGCTATTGTGATGGTACCCAGCGTTTTGAACTCAGAAGAACAACAAAACTATTTTAAATGATTAAGGCTGGCATAAATCCCCTGACTCTCTTTTCTGTTTTGTTTTTGTTTTTCCTTTCTGAGGCACTGGATTCATCACCATTAAAGGAACTGAAAGTCCTCTCTGCCCAAAGTAACTTTGATCATTATTGATCTAATTAAACTCCGTTTGCTTAAGGTTGCAGTGGGAAAGGGCTGCAAATCAGCAATCTTCCTGATCTCTTGTAGTTGTAAAAGGTATCTGTTCGCTCAGCTTGGGAATCGGCCTGCCCTTCAACACAGCTGAAACTGGAATAAGCTTGCCTTACTGTGCCACATCTTACACTGTCTGCAATTCAGGAACAAAGCAAAACATCTCCAGGGCTCTTGTTCCAAGCAGGGCCGGGGGAGTGGGGGCATTCTGCACATAGGCAAGTGTCCTCCCTGCACCAACGTTAGAGCTAGGGGGGGGGTCTCACTACCACTACTCGATGCTGCTCATTTTTGCAATTGGCTTTTCCTTTCTTGTCATTTGTGCTGTCAAATAAAAAACGTTTGTAAACAAGCAATCCATTTTAGCTTCGTGCAAATTATAGACTGAGAGATGAACTCTGTTTTTACATGGAAAAACCTCTCTCCTGGTATTTCAGCACCTTTACCCCCCACCCCCCACCCTTTTTTTTTTTTTTTTCCTGGTTGGTATGCATCATGACTCTTCCAGTTAATAAGTACCTTCAGTTGAAAAAACTCTATGTGTGCCAATATAGAAGCTATAGTAGAAGCTCATAGTAGTACAACTGCCCATGAAAGTATAGTTCCAATTTTAAACAATCCATGGCCAAAACTACTTTACCTATTTTTATATTCTATTGAACTGAAAAATAGTTAGTATAACTAAACTATAATCCTGGAAGCCTAGATTTTGTTATTTCTAGGAGTTAATGCACATTTTCCTTTACCTAAGCAAGTCCTTTAAAGCTGAACTGTTGTGACTCTGTTTCCATTACTTATCTGACAGGGTATATTTAATTTTAATAACAGCAAACTCTCCTGCCTTAAGTGAAAAGTAACATTCAAATTGCATACAGCTTTTAGTGGTAAAACCTGCCTTGAAACAAATCTATCTTTTCCATTATGATGCATTGTTATTATTAGCTCTTTTAGCCTGTTCCTCCTATTCTTCCCGTTCTTCTTATTTTTCTTGAAAAAACAAAACAAAAAAAAAATCTATCAGTTTGGGGCCAGCATCAGTTATTCAGAAATTCATCTTCTGGTTTTCTTCCACATAAGAATTAAGTGTTTTAGGGCACATTTAATGAAGGGCAAAACAAAAAAAAGACGGTGTTGTCCCTATGCCAGTTCAACACATTACTCAGTCATTAGAGCACTCATAAATCTTACTTAAATACTTTGTTGAACTGAATGAATTTTATGACGCATTCCCTACCTTCTGATGTGAGTCACATTCAGTCTTTGTACTTGATGCTGTTCCATTTGACATTCAGTGACCTGAATGCAGAACAGTATTAAACCGTGGCGGTGAGGTCACTGAGACAGTAACTTATTATAAATCTTCCTTATACTTGATTCAGAGCAGAGACCTAAAATCAGTTCTTATAATCTTTAAGAGAAAACTGAATCAAACTCTGAATAAATTTCATACTGTGTGTCTAAATGAACAAAATTTTAAATGCAGAAGTTTATTTCATCAGAAGTAAAGCACAGACAGAATATATAGAGAGGAGTCCATTGGTTTTTATCTCTACCGTAGTAAGGCTTATCCTTAGTAAAGCAGATGATAGCGTCTACCATAACGTCTTCATAGGCAAGCTGGCAAAATACAGGCTAGGTAAGTGCATGTTGAGGTGGATTGAAAAATGGATGAATGGCCTGGGTCCAGAGGGTTGTGATCAGTGGTAGAGTCCATCTGGAGGCAAATCATCAATGTACTTTGTGATCAGTTTGGACCAAAGCTGCTTCACATCTGCATGAATGACCTGTACACTGGAACAGAATGCATGACCAGTAAGTTTTTGTAGATGTTCTAAAACTTGGAGGAGGGGCTGATTCACTCGAAGGTTGTGCTGCCATCAGAGAGGCCTCAACAATCTGGAGAACTGGGCTGAGAAAAATCTCCTGAAGTTCAACAAGAGGAAAGGCAAAATTCTAAACCCTGGGAGAAGTGATCGCAGGCACTGGTACGCGCTGGGAGCTGACTGGCTGGAAAGCAGCTCTGCTGAGAAAGACCCGAGATGCCGGTCAGACAGCAACGTAACCATGGGCCAGCAGTGCACCCTTGTGGCAAGAAAGGCCAACAGAATCCTGAGCTACATTAGAAAAAGCATTGCCAGCAGGTCAAGGGAGGTGATCCTTGCTTTCCACTCAGCACTGGTGAGGCCACAGCTGGAGTACTGTGTCCAGTTCTGAGTGATCCCATACAAAAAAAATAATTATTAGTTTACTGGAAAAATCCAGAAGGCCACAACGATGATTAAGGGACTGGAGCATCATGACAAACCTTATACAGACTGGACACAAACAGGACTGACAGAGAGCTCTTTCTCAGTTCCATGGGTGGTGGTGCCTAGCTGTCCTTGGTGATTTGTCTGGTGATATTCTTGGTGATTAAGTTCAATAACAAACAAGACTGGCATTCTAACTAGTTATGCAATCCTCCAGTGGTTGACATCCAAATTCTTCAAGGGACAAGTGGCATTCGGCAACATGAGATAGAGCAATAGCTCTGTGATGTTCTCTACTGTGAGATTAACCAATGACTGAAACAGGTTGCCCAGAGAGGCTGTGGAATCTCCATCCTTGGTGAAATTCAAAAGCCATCTAGACATGGTCTTGGGCAGCTAAGAAGTGGGGATTGGACCAAATGACCTGCAAATGTCTGTTACAGTCTCAACCATTCTGTGGTCTTTCATATGAGGAAAGACTGAGGGAGCTGAAACTGTTCAGCCTGGAGAAGAGACTGCTCAGGGGGGACTTTACCAATGTGTAAAATTTTTATTTTATGTATTTACATATTTCCATACATAATATGGGAGGGAATGAGGAAGCCAGACTATACTCAATAATGCCCACTTACAGAACAAGAGTCAATGGGCACAAGTTGACATATGAGAAATTCCATTTAAACATACAAAAATACTTTTATCATGGAGTGGTCAAACCCTCTACCAGGTTGCAGAAATGTTGTGGAGTCTTCATCACCGGTAACGGAATAACTTTGGTTAGGAGGGATGGCTTGAGATCATTGAGTCAAACCCCCTTTCTCCAAGAGTGATAGCTAGATCAGATTGTCCTGGTCTGTGACCAGTTGCATTTTGAATATGTTCCAATCACCACAACCATTTCAAGATAATCCAGAGTGGCTTACAGTAACATCAGCCAGCTTCCTCAGCACTTATGGGTGCAGTCCATCAGACCACATGGACTTATGTGTGCCAAATTTATTGAAGTGCTTCCTCACCTAGTTCTTGTCTACTCAGGGTAAGTTTTCCTTGTTTCAGACTTTCCCTCTGATCTCAAGGCCCTTGGATTCCTGAAGGCCATTTTTAATGGTGAGGGCTGAGGCAAAGAAGGAATTGGGTACCTCTGCTTTCTCCATATCATTTTTTGTCCAGGTGCCCTGCCCCATTCAGCATCAGGTCCATATTTTCCCTAGTCTTCTTCTTGCTCTTTATGTATTTGTAGAATATTTTGTTGCTGCCTTTCATATCCCTTGCCAGATTCAGCTACAAGTCAGCTTTGGCTTTCCTTAATCCTATCCCATCAAGATCAGACAGTAACTTTAAACTCCTCCTGGCTCACCTACATTTGTTTTCACCTATGGTAAACTTTTTTAAGTCTGACTTCAGTTAGGATCTCCTGCTTGATATCTCCACTTGATATTCATCCTACTTGTTGGGGTGGACCTTTCTTAAGCTTGGAGGAGATGATATTTAATATCATCCAGATGTTCTGGACCACTCTTTGTCTCCAGGGACTAATCCCATGGGATATGATCCCAAGCAGCTCTCTGAAGAGATTGAAGTCTGCTTTCCTGAAATCCCAGGCTGTGTTCCTGCTTTTTGTCATCTTCCCTCCTCTTAGTATCCAAAATACCACCATCTCTTGGTCACTGTAGCCAAGGCTGCCTCCAACTTTTATATCCATGCCCAGTTCTTCCTTGTTCATAAACACCATATCCTACAAAGAATTTTCCTTCTTGGTTCCTCAAATATCTGTATTTGGTAATGTGTTTTGTGTTGTCTTTTGTTTTGGGGTTGTTTGGGTTTTTTTGGTTGTTTGTTTTACTGGGGGGAGGGGGTCAGACAGTATTTTGGTGAGTTTTGTTTGATATTCTTATCAAAGATTTGTGTGGACTGGATATGGTTCACTTAATTGTTCACTTTGAATATGCAGAAATAAGGAACAAACTCCTTATGTGAACATCTTAGTTCATAAGAAAACAAATGAAAAACAGTCAAGTGAGGAATCCAGCAAGTCAGAGCCACAGGCATTGTAATGAATTGTGAAGTCTACTTTTTACAATGCTAGCCAAACACATTTCGTTTCATGGGGCATGGTAAAACACTGTTGGATGTTAAACCTCCTCATTTTGCTGGTGGTGTAGTTGCTGTTCTTCGTAGTGTGTTTAAGTTCTGATATGGTAGAAGATAGTTCTGAGATCTGCATGTTTTGACTGAGACCTTTATGTTTTTCCATTGCTTTTGGTTTCTGAAAAACACAAAATAAAATAAGGAGGAATATTATGTGAAGACAAGAAAATCAGTATAAAGAATATTGAACTATCAGCTGCTGGATTCAATAGATCTATGATAGTCTGTTCTAGCAGTTCATTTATTTTTTAATTCTTCACGGTTTCATTTAACATTTTCCTTAGCAAGTCTACAACATAAAAACAATAGGCCCATCCAGGCCAGAGGTCAGTATGTTTCATTGTCCTGTTTCTACCAGTGAGCAGTAATAGATGCTATGTGAACAGAACAAACATGTATGTGTAGTGTCTTAGAATACTCTTCCTATCACCACGCTTTTGAACGTCAGGAACTTCCAGAACCACGTGTCCATATTTAATAATATAATATGACATCATAGTTTTCTAAATAATGTATCTATTTGTTATCTATGTAATCATTAATCATTTAACAAGTATTCATATTCAATGTTTTTATATTCAAAATTTAAAAATACTCATATTCCAAAGCTTTTTTATTTTGATTTTAATTCCAAAGCATTCAGTTATAAAAAACCCCTCAAACCCAAGTCAAAACCAAGTAAGTCTGCAAATGTCCAGTGTTTGGACTTCCTTTCATTGATGAGAATTTGTCTTGACAGGTATTCATTACCCTCCCCTTAAATACAGCAGCAATAGATATTCAATGTAAGAAACACAAAAAATCTTATGCTTAGAAGGTGTTGTAACTTTAATTTCCAACTCCCTGATAATTACAAACATCATGTCTTGTCCTATCAATTTGGGCAAAAAAATTAATAATCACAGTAAAAATAAAAGTGTTAAGACCTTCTTTAATAATTCCTTTAAAACATCACTTTCAATAATTTCTTACAGCTTACCGCTTCTAAATTCAGTAAGTATACATTTGTATAAAATCATCTCCTATGAGAATTTATTTAAAAACTGAAAGCAAAATTTCAGCTGAAAGTTTTTCTTCTGTCTTACATATGATGTTCTTCTAAATATACATAAAAATGAGATTTGACTTTTGTGCAACAGGATCCCACTGTTGACTCAGTTCAGTTTATCACCTATCATATTCCTTGAGCATTTCCTCCAACAAATTATTTCCCCAATTATGCCTTTGATTTTTCTTGCTTAAACACAGTATTTGCTCTCCTTCAATTTATTGAGATGATTTAAATTCTAGTTTTGTCCTCAGAAATTGTAACCATTTTCAGCTCCAAGTCAACAATAGATATTTTTATGCACCCTTTTTATTATATTAACTAATTAATTAATATAATTATTTAATTGAACCTGATAGATGTACTGGACTCCATCTAAAATGTTATAATAGTTTTCCCGTGAGGCACTGTTAACTACTCTTTAAAGTACAGGGTTTTACTGAGCTTTAGTCATCTTACTGCTCTGCCAGTTAGACATAATTTTCTAAGTTTACTTATAAGGATGCCATGAAAAATAAAACATACCAACCAACCAATCAACTGAGGTATGTTACCTTTCCTTTTTCCTTTTATCCACTAAAGCAGAAATTTTATTCAAAAAAAGAAATTTAAATTGTTTGGCTTGATTTATTCTTGATAAATCTATCAGTGTGGCTACTACTGTAACACTAAAAAAGCCCAGTCCTGTATTATAGGACTTATAATAGTGAAGTTCTTATAGTGAAAAGAGCCATGCAAGCAGAAAACAGATGGATGATCCTTGCCTCATGACATTCACAAATTAAATATACTACAGGAGATAACAGATGCACTCAAACAGACAAGGGGAATACTCAGAAAGAATAAGACAGTATTGGTCAGTGAGAGAATCAATGATCTGTGCACAATAACAGTCTAAAAATAATTGTACTTTTTTTCCTGATTATAGATATATCTTCATTTTATAATACATATTCTTTCATTTATTCCAAAATATCTGCATATAATTTTTCATCTTTTTCTTTCTTTAGACATACTCCAGGATCTTTGCAGTTCAAAAAGCTGCTGCCAAAATAATTTCTCTTATCTGTCATTCTGCCCACCTCCCTCCCCATACCATTTGAAATGTTTGAGTAGTTTCCCATTATGTTCCAAGTCAAATTCATATCAGTTACTTGGTTAGCTTACTCCACATTTCTTAACACCTTGTCTTCACTTCCTACGATTCTATTCAAAGGATGGCAGCCTTTATTGCATCTCTATGTTTCTGTAACAAATGCCACTTGACAGGATCTAGATTTCTAAATAGACCTTGAAAAAAGCTAAAAAGTTAAGTACTTGCCTTCAGAAGAATGATCCAAGCTGCCTCAAAGTTTTATGTATTTAGTGGAAAAGTCCTGCAGCTCCTCTGTGCCTCCAGAGGATGTTATTTAGATTTTTGCTTCCTGTCTGTATGGGAACCTATATTTCTCTGAATTCCTGCTCACTAAGATGGGAAGACTTTTGGATTACTGAAATTATTTTCCAGTGGTTTAAATATAAACAGTTTTTGTGGTTTAACCCTAGAAGGCAGCAAGCCCCTCACAGCAGTTCATTCAGTCCCTCTCCAATGGGATGGCTGAGACAATCACAATGGTATTCCCATATACAAGAATACATTCTTCTGTTCCCAAAAGGGTAACTCACACTGTAAAACCTTATAGATTATATATTCTTTCCCGACATAAGAGGTTCAAAGTTATGTCTACACATTCCTGAGCAAGGCATGTAATCTCTCAGCTCACATAAGACTGGAATCCCCATTTATATGGGTTTGAATGCAGCTGGAATATGTGACATAGAGTCTAACTTGAGGTACTTCTTGTTCACTCTCATAATTAGGATCCCTGTATACTCTGCACACCTAGTGCTGGAATCACTTTGGAGGGGAAATTAGAGCTTTGAAATGATATGGTTTATCTTTCTGCTGCTAAGACAAATATGAAGCCAAGGAAGGAAAATGCATTAAATGTTAATGCACGCAAAGTGCAGTGAAAGTTTAACCTGCTAAAGCACAGTAGAACTGGGAAATACTTTTGGTATTTTGTAATTTTGACTCCCATGTCTTGCTTTAACATAAAGATTTCTATGTTAGTTCTTTATTCATTGGAAAAAGTCCAGAGGAGGGCCACAAATATGATCAGAGGACTGGAGCACTTCTCCTACGAGGACAGGCTGAGACAGATGGGTTGCTCAGCCTGGAGAAGGGAAGGCTCTGGGGAGACCTGACTGCAGCCTTCTAGTACCTAAAGGGGCCTACAGGAAAGCTGAAGAGGGACTTTTAACCAGGGCATGTAGTGATGGGACAAGGCGTAATGGCTTTAAATTGAAGACTGCAAATTTCAATTAGGTATTAGGAAGAAATTATTTTCTGTGAGGGTGGCAAGACACTGGAACAGGTTGCTCAGGGAAGCTGTGGATCCCCATCCCTGGAAGTATTCAAGGCCAGGTTTAATGGAGGTTTGAGCAACCTCTTCTAGTGGAAAGTGTCCCTTACCTAATCCAAGAAAGGGGCTTGGAACTAGATGATAACTTTAAGATCCCTTCCAACCCAAACCATTCTATGACCATTCTATGATTCTGTCAGAACAAGTATGTTTCTTCTTTTATTTTTTCTTTTCAAGCTGTAAACCTCAAAATTTATTGGTCTTTCTTTTTGTCTTTTTTTTTTTTTTTTTTTAATGAAACCTTTGCTACTATGTTGGCACCAAACATTTTTGCAACAAGTTATTCCTTTCCACCCAGAATTTTTTTCCTTTCAGGTTCATCAGCTATTTGTTACTGCAAAGCACTATCTCTTGGCTTAAATCCATCAAGAATTAAATCCTTCGTTAATCCCCCTCACATACCCATTTTACTTAAAAAGAGAGTTAAAAACTCTCCTTCCTATGATATCTTCCCACCATTCCCTAGGAAGGGGGGAAAAGACCCTCTTCAGCCACACATTCATCACATACCACCTATACAAACAGATTTCTCACCACGTTGAAAGTATTTTCCTCAGTAACCAGTAAACAGACAAGAACATAAAACAGGATAAAAGACACATTTCTGCAATAGCCTGTAATATCCCTCCCTCCCATGACTACCCATTTTACTTGATCCACTGAATTCAGCTGCTAAAAGAAAGGTGTGAAAGAACTTACTGAACTTTGCAAATTACTTTTGGCTGCAGCCAACACGTTCTATCACGTGCAGCAGAAAGTACAAATGCAGACTATTACATGCAGCAGAAAATGTACAGAGCAGTCCCATTTCTGGTATGAGCAGGCATGACACACTGCAAGGGGTCTTAGGAAATAAAGAGCTGAAAATTGTTCCATATTTGCTTATTTCATTCCAATGCTTTATTCCCCCTTTTTATGTTTCTACTGTACCACAAATATCAATGAGCTTTCTGCCCATGCTTTTATGAAGATGCAAAAATAAATCTCATGACATTCCTTGATGTATGATTTTTAATTTGTTTTGAAGAAAAACACTGTTAAATTCACAGTGACTAGTCTAAACAGATTGGGAAGGATCAGAACAAATACTGATGTCTCCATCTGTGAGAGTCACCTTAGGTTCCCTTTCCAGTCGGTGGAGAAAAGTGGGCATTCACAGGGCATGAGTCATCTCACCCTAGCATCTCCTACATCTAAAACAGGGCGGGTAAACCATGACCTAAAAGCACCTCTGCCTCTTCACTGACTATTAAGTATCTCAACTGGCTAGAGCTCAAATAAAGACATCAGTGCTGTGGAAATGCAACAGTCAATGAGGCGAATCCTGCCCTTCGTGAGTGGAGCCCAGAACAAGGAATGACTATTACCCAGCGTTCTTCAGACAAAGCTCTTCCTGCACCGTTCAGCTTTTGGTCCAGGTACCTTCGTTCAGGTGATTAACACCATGTGAATAACAGATATGTCTGTTTGGCAGCCAGACCGAGGAGCTGAGGAAAAAATATATTTAGATTGTTACAACAAATGTTAGACACCTACTGGGAAATGACTTTGTGTATCGGCAAAGGGGGCAAATCTCATATTAGATCCTAGACTAGTCTTCAGAAACATGTAAGTATAACTGAGCGGAATAAAAGAAAGGGAGGAGAGGAGGAAAGGGAGCATATTCCAAACATTACAGGGGCTAGGGGAGGAAAAGAAATATTCTGGGTGCAGTACTTCATCATTTGATTACTGAAATGGCTTACATGTTGTATAAACCTTCTGGAGGGGAGTCTGGCACAGGGGGAAGAAGGTTCAGTGATTTCTTTTTTCTTTACATTAATGACAAACTATAAAGAAATGAACTTTCCACTCGCAATTATGCAATCCAGTAGTACTCTAAAGAATGTTGCCTGTTGAAACTGAGCACAGCTGATTTCTTACACTCTTCCACAATACCCAAACACATCCTAAAAATTCCCCACCCAGGGACATGAAAACAACAGAGCTCTTGCAAAGGTGCTTCTGAAGCATGTATGTCAGCACTGGGTGGTGCAGTCTTATTTTCCAAGTCCCTAAGATGCAAAGAGTTGATGGCAGCTATTTGTACAAGACCATAAATTTAAAAGAAAACTCTGAAAGAGAAGATCATTTGCCCGCTAATCCTGTGTGTACCTCACTGCAAGTATAATGAGATAAATCCCACTCTGCACGGTAAGTCATGCTGAAATCAAAGCTCAGCAAGATTCCTCTCCCCTCCTGACTAGATTCAGCAAAGAAGAATGTTTCTTCAGCCTAAATCAAGAAATCACAAAAACTCTCAGCATTAGGCAGTTGAAAGCTAATTAGTCCTGTTACATGTTCAACTGTAAGATTCTGCAGTGGTGCAATATTGCACCAGCTTAAGTAATCAAATACCTGGCTTTAAAATATTTCAGAGGGGACTAATGGAAAGGTAACAGCAACTAATTTGTGAGTAGCTCACAGGCAGGAGCACAAGCCTCCGTCAGAAGATGCAACGCTGCTGCTCATGCAGGAAGTTGCTGGCATTCCTGCAATGAGGCACGGTTTGTTCTTACACCAGAAATCATCCGTGAAGTTGTACACCTTCTGAACATCCAAAACTGCAGCTTGATTTTTGGGAACGGGAGAGGACAGGGGATACATGGTTTTGGAAAAAAAACCAAAAACAACAGGTGCCCTAAAAAAAAATGTATGTTTAATTTAATAGTCAGGAAAACAAGCATCTGAAAATGGATAATCATTTGAGAGCTCTGGCTACAGCTCTGAGCAAATACAGCACAGATGTAACAAAAGTACTTGGGATGTTTTGTCATTGCAAAAAACAGCAGAAGGAGATGTATCCATCTGCTTGCCTACTTCTAGGTCAGTGACTCAGCCTGAGATGAGTTGATGATGGGGATAGAGCATTTGGGCAGAACGTTTTGCCTTTGATTTGATGCTGTCTGCTTTCCAGCTTCTGAGAAAACTTATGAAGGAACTTTCAAAGTCCCCTTTGGAACATGCTACCTTGTTTCTGGTTAGTGCAGAGGTTTTGCAAGCCATGCAAGACAGAAAGCAATTACACAAAAATTGTCTGCGACAGATTATTTTCTTTTCATATCTGTGAAAGATTACATGAATAGGAAGTCCCAGGTGCTGAGATGTTAGTAAAGTTTATATTATCCTATAGATTTCCCACTGTAAAAAAACTACAGAAACTGAGGGATGTTTCAGTGTCTTTACCCATGTATTACAGCAACTATTTACAGTTTGGGGGAAAAAAAAAAAAAAAAAAGGAGGAGTGAAATTGTATCTAACATTTTCCACATAGTAGAATGAAAGTGACAGGAGAAATGCCTACAAAATACCTATTTAAAGAGTTTTAAAAGCTGGTCTTTCATCACATTAAGCACAGCAGACGTATCATGCTTCTTCATTTCCCTACAATATTACCTTGTTACGTATTCCAATGAGCAGTCATGTTTTAAAACCGCACTCAGCCAAAGAAAGGGTGGGATGGGGTGGTGGGGAAGATATTGAAGTAAAATAGTCAGAGGCATATAGGGTTTTCATATCTAGGAGACAAATTTTAATCCTTTCGACTTCAAAATTGTAGCGTAACTCTTACAGTTTGAACAAGTACATGTTGTGGCTGTGCTGCTAAGTACTGCACAAAAGGTACCGCACAAAAGCGCATCCCTGTACGGCCCTACCCTGCCTACAGGATTGCAACAACCCACAGGGCAGAAGGACAGTGGGCACAGGACCAAGTTCTCCTTGCAATAGTGCTGCCTCCTCAGGAAACCAAGTAGTAGCGTAAAAACAAGTTATCGGTGAGTGAGAGCGCTACTGTACATCAGGACCGTGCTGAAGAAAAGACAAGACGAACTGTGGCGTACACTGAGGTAAATGAGGGCAGGGAATTGCGGGACCTGGGGAAGGCTGAGTGCAGTGTAATTTGGAGCAGGAGAGCAGAGGGACAGAGCGCGCTGGGAGCCAGCACGCAGGGTGGAGAGACAGAGAGCAGGTCAGGAGCAAGAACAACAATATGGCAAAGGCAAAAGGCAAAGTCATGGCTACCAGAACCAGAGGGACACGGTAGTAATTACTTTGGAGCTCAAACCACTCGTCTGCTGCGTCACATTTCTCTCACAGCTGTGAACTACCTCATTTCTCTGTCCCTACCTGTACAGCTGTAATAACGTTTCTTTGTTTTAACTGGGTGTTGTGTGGATAAACGTGTGAGTGGTTCAGATTCTGCCACCAAGATGGCAGCTGTGCCGTGGCAAGCCTGTGCTTCTCCCCACAGCAACGACTGCAGCCCACAGCTGCTGCGTTGCACCGTTCCTCCCTTACCAGCAAATACTGGTGAACCTCACGGGCGAGGTGCATGTCCTCCCTAATTACCAGAGGATCTGCTCACCCAGTGAAAGCCTTTACCTTTATAATAAACAGCTTTATTCATTCACACTGAAGATGACTTGACACCGGGATCTGCAGAATTGTTACTTCTTTGCATTTTTTGCATGGATGGACCAATGCACAGGATGGGGCTGCTCAGAGACGAACAGAGTCTTATAATAAAAGTCTTTTGGGTAGGAGCTCTGCAGCTAAGGGGAACCAAACTCTGAGTTTGATGTGTGCTTTAAGCGTATGTAGTGCTCTATGTTGTAGACACAGAGAGATCAATTCTTTGGTGTCTTCATTTAAGCATTTCAAATGAGTATTTTTTTGACCCTGACATCTCTGCCTCTCCATTCCCCTGAAGTAAAATGGGAAGACATCATTTTTCCTCACAGAGCACCTTGAAAATAGCTGCATTAATGATGACAAAGCTTGTAAGATACCACAGCAAAAAGTGTTAAGAAAACCATTGTTAGAACAAATGCTTTATAGTCAGATTAGAATTTGGATGAGAATACATAGATAATACAAGACCACTTGAAAGCATAAGATCTTAAGATAATATCAACTTCTTTTTAATGCCATCCATCTTGCAACTCTGCATGAGCCAAGCATCCATGGGAGAACTAGTATGCGACCTCATAATTAAGGAAATTGTAACATACACACAAGGGAACTTACACAGGGTGGTGTTTAAAGAGCAAGATGAAACACAAATTGCATGAAGAGACTGAGAAAAAGTTTGGGAAATCTTGTCCAAAATAAGACTATGTTACTACAGTAGCAGAAGACAGAGCCAGGAAAGTACTCTCTAAAAGTATTTTTTTTCCTGAAGTGTTGAAATCCAGAAAAGCCTTCACCCTTTCTTAGCATCTTTAAATCTCTATTGAAGACAAGATCCTAGGCTAAATATATTACTACTGTAAACAAGCGCAGCAGCTCTTGTGTTCTACAGTTAATCACTTTTTTTTTTTTGGCAGCGTGTTTTCACTGAAGTTTGCTCTTTCAGGGTGTCTGTTTTCCAAAATGCAATGGAAGCCATCTGGCCGCTCTAGAGGTAAGAAAGCAAACATAACAATTCTGACCTTTTCGACAGAAAAGATAGTTTGTTGAAACACCAGGAAGACCTTTAATTCCTATGCAAAAAGCCACTGATATTTCTAGATGTGGAAAAGTTATCACCAAAAAGTAAATCCCTAGTTAGCTTTCGCTTTGCTTCTATGCCATTTTATTAGTCACTTAGGAAATCTCAGCTACCAACCAGATGTTTAACTTCTCCTAAATTTCTAGAGGAAGCAGAATTCCCACACAGCTGCCATACATGCTCTGCCTGTAATACGGCTAAAAGGATCTTTGACTCCAAAGGTTTTCCCATCAATGTCCATTTTCACAACACACTAATGACATAGCGAGAGAGAATGGGGGAAAAAGTATTTTATATATGAGAAATGCCAAGAAAACATCACAATAAAGGGACTGTTGGAGACAGTGACTCGCTTTACACAAGTATCACAGAGCAGGGATGTGGGTCCTTTGAAATCTTTTCATATAATGAAATTCATGTCATGAATCTCACCATAATCCAGTTCAGCAGACTGCTGACCCACCATCCAGGTAAAAAGACTCAGGTTCAAAGCAGGGCATCCAAATAAAATAATAATAAAATAAAACACATAGGAAACCTGATGTCCTGCAAGAAACATCCTGGTGATGTTCAAACACAAGAAGTAGCCAAGAGAAACTACAAGCAGTGATCCCTAATGCCAAGGCCAAATGGTTTAGCATGGTCATATCCCCATTAACAATCATAACTAAAAATATAAATTTAAAATGCAAAGATATATAAAGAATTACTTATCAAAATCATACACAATACTATAGCAGACAAGCAATTATGATGTGAACATTTTACTTGCTGTTTAAAGCATGGATGACATTTATTCTTCCACAGTATTTGCTTTTCATTGGCCATGGCTTAGAATTACATTCATTAAGAGTATAAGCCACCCTACTTTATGAGCAGAAGGATGCAGAGTTGCTAGGAAACAGAAAGTTAAGATCTTAACGTAAACTTTCTTGACAGCTGGAGGAAATACTTCATTAGAAGTCCAACTGGGGCATTCAAGGAACAGAATAAAAGAGACAATGGAAGTGGGAGTCTTTTCCATATTTAGTTCCTCTACATTAATAGACATATTGTGTAGGCAAATTCCTGCATGTTATGCTAAAAAACTTACCTTTGAGGCAACAAGTTAATGAGAAACACTAAACAGAAAAGAGTTTCCTCCCCACCTCACCTCTCCAACTAAATACCGCTTACATCCCACACAAAGTCATAACTTCAACATTTACCACCAAAAGCAAGTCTTTAGGTTGTAATCTGGGAGCTCATCAGCTGAAAGGGACTCAACTGGATCAGAACAGGGGTGCAGTTATGGGATGGCTGTGACCAGACCTAGGAAACTCACGTCTCAAACGCATCAGGCAATCAGAAGGACTGCATACTGTGGCATTAAGCATTCATAAGATCTCATCTTTAACATTGCGCCCTTTAGTCACTGATGTTCAGTTCAAACGAATCCAGAAAGGTGCAGACAAATAAGTAACCCCCCTTTATTAAGGAAACTGTGTTATGAGGACATATGCGTTATGAGAGTTCTGGAGCCATGTTACACAAACAGCTACCGTATCTATGCACATATACACGTATGTCCATATGTATATTTATACATATACATGTACAAATGTTTCTAAATTGACCATACTGGGCAAGGACTTACTAGGAGAGTTTTCTAAATGAGATTTCACCTCTGATCTACAGAGAACTGCTCTCTCTGTAGTTGCGCTGCCTCTAAATGTTCAGGTTGTTCATTTCGCATAGGAAGCCTGACCTTTGCTCATTTAGCTATGCAAAGCGAACAGAAAGCAGACCACATACCAGAGGCATAGAGGAGACTGAGACAGAATATATGCTCTCAAGTCCAAGATAGGACACCCAGGTTTATATTATAAATCAATCCTTGTCAGAGCTCTCTAACCACAAAGCTAACTCACTTCAGGAGCAGGTACTCACCTGAGGTTTGCTAGCATGCTAATGCAAAGAGAATCATCCTCCCTCCTTCCTATTTTGCAGCTGCTGCGTATTTATGGCTTTCTCCTACAGAGAGAGGAAATCCTCCTGGACACAAGAACAACCATCCTCACATCACTATCCGTCCATCCGTAGAAGAGATGACTTCTTATCTCTTGCTGCTGCAGAAGACGACAGCATGCTGAAGGCATCCAAAAGACTTTGAATTTTATATCTTGTCCCCTGGAGGAGGCACAGCTCCCTTGACCTGCTCCTTTGCTCTCCTCCAGCATGGAGTTTCAATTGAAGCCACACAGGGAGGCAATGAAACTGATAGCACATAGGCTAAGTCCTGCAAGTGCCTTCCCAAGGGTGTCTGAGGGCAGCTTGGAACCCAAGCCCATCCCAGCCCAGTGCCCTCCTGACCCGTGGCACAGGTTGACAAAACCAGAAGTGCTACCAGGACTGTTACTGGAGAGGAGCAGAAAGGAGGACAGGGTCTCCCCCTCCACTGCCCCTAACATCCAGCTTTGCACAACTCGGCTGCACCCTTCCAGTAACAGTCCTGGTAGCACTTCTGTTTTCGTCAACCTGACATTCTGACCACCAAATATCACACCAAATCGCAGTATTCCTAGGCTGTGCACAGTGATAAGTAACCAAAAGGCAGTACACAGGTGAAGTATGCCTCCCATTATAATCCATTTCAGTCATAAGGATCAACATTAATACGCACTGAGAGTGGATCGTAAGGAACAGACTGGTGAAACACAATTACCAGCAATGAGGACAGCATCACAGCTGGGTAATCACCATCATAATCACAAGCAGGCTGCACAAATACCCAGTGCTCACTACAAAATGCTAGGAGAAGCAGAATGCTTAGAGCTATCTAAGAAAAACATGCCATTCGGTGTTTTCTTCTATGCCTCTCTCCACCATCATCACATAGAGAACTTCCCACAGGTAAACAGCCTGGGTTAAACCTGTGGTTGGCAACATGGTGCAAAATAGGGACTGAGACACAAATGCCACATCTGGATTCCTTCCAAAGGGTGTCCAAAAACTACCTGTGTATTTCCAGATGTTTACAGAAATCCTCTAGTCTGGGCTCCAAATATTTTCAATGACAGAAATGCCTTACTCTGGAAACGTTACAGGGCATAGCTAGTTATCAGTAAGCCTAAGAACACTCTTCTGCACGCAGCCTTTGACTTGCTTTTATTCTTAGATCACCAGTGCTGTAATAACCCTGTTAGTATTCTTTGCAAACCCTGCTAACAGTGTCCACATACACTTTACAGTATTGGTTTGGCCACAAAAGCTCAAACCTCTTGAGACATCGCTACAATAAACGTTCATCTTGGAGGATGGGATGCTTTGTCAGTACCTTTGTGGTACCTTCTTGCCTGCACAGAAATCCAACACCACCAAGTAAAATCTGTCATTTGAAAGGCTATACTATGCTTTGCGGTGGAGGTATGGCAAAGCTTCCCTCTCGTTCCACAAACAAATTCCAAAGCTCCTGTAGTTTGTGAAGATTTATAATTGATACACCAGCTCCTCACAGCTGATGCATCAAATGGGGTATAAAGATCAGGTTTAAAACCCATTTAAATGAAGTTTGCTGATACTGGATCAAGGATCTTTAGCAATATATTCAGAATATATTCAGGGTAGGTCTACAAAGCCCCAACTTGAAAACATCAAGTGTCTGAAGCCTGACACTGAAATAAATCAAAAAGCTAAAAGGAGTGTTGTAGCACATAATAATAATAATAATAAATTACTTTTCCATTGTTTATATTTATGATGATTTTCAAAGACAGCACCAGCAAGCAGGTGAACAGAGACAAAGAAGTTGGGTACAGACTCCCCTCCACGTTTTAACACTTGCCCCCTCATTTATCAAGGTCATGTGGAGGATGTCCACTTTTTTAACAGGAAAGCAGCAGGCGCCTCTGCAAAGATTTATGTGGCAGATACATCTGCAAAAAGTTACGAGCCCACATGGAGGCTGAGACACCATCTCCCCCGCTCCCACCCATTCCACTGCAAGACCTGCAGTGCCCCAGGGACAAGTATGGTAAATCCTGTGCCCTCTGAAGACATCTGCTGCTAAAAGTCAGGGACAAGACAACAATTCAAAGGCTGTAGGACTGCTGCCATTCCTGTGGATTCAGGGCACGTAGCTACTTTTTCATTTAGCATGTTTAACGCCTGAGACTCTTCCAAATAAATGCAAAAATGACAAAAAAAAAAATCCACATAGTTGCTACTTGTTGATAAAGATGTGTGAAAACCATTTAACGTATTTAAATTATGAACTATTTGCTAAAAAGAAGAGTTCACAGAAAACGGAAAAACAGTACAGCAGGAATCCTCTTTTCCCCAAGTCCTTTGTTAACTTGGGATTCCTGAACACAAACAGTGAAAGCAAGATTTCCATTGATTATCCCTTGTCCAGGGAACAAAATTGATGGCCTGTTCCTCCAACACCACAGTTTTGTGTCTGAATACTAAGTCATTATTGTAAGCAATAGAAAAAACTCTGCTAAGAGGGAAAGATTTTGGAAGAAATTATCTTATTTAGTCCTGAATCACTGTTTCTAGTCAAGTTAAAATTGCGGCAGAGGTATTTGAAGGTGTCAAGTCAGTCACAGCAACTCAGTATGTACTTTGAATGAAATCCCAGCAGGATGTTCTGGGATATTCACACAGTGGCAACTAAAGCACACAACTTTTTTTTTTTTCTTTTTTTTTATGAACCCAATTTAACTTGCTGGTCAACCAATGGCAGAACTGTTCTGCTTACAATCCAACAGATCCTCTAGTGCAATTGCCTGCAGGATGTCAACTAAAAAAATTACATTCTAGAATTATAAACATTTTACAGATGGCTAAGGAAAGCATGGACCAAGGCCACACTACTGCCCAAAACCTCCCAGCCACATCAATTACTGTTTGCCCTTTATATTTGCCTCATGCTTAAGGTATAAAGCCTAGATTGTCCCTTCTCTACACAAAGTGCTCTGACCCTCTGAGATGAAATAACTTAGCAATTTTCAGGACTGCATTAACTGCTGATTAGTTGGGTGCTAAGTTAATTAAGCATGCCTCGTTTTCATTATCTGATATGGCTGAATACTCCATTTATTCATTAAGCAGAATGCCAAGGTCATTATAGGTATTCTGGATGAAGTCTTCCATAGAGGGAGATAAACAATCTTGTATCTTTATTTAATTCTGTTAATCTGTTTTGTATATATACTTTATTAAAAAAGAGAAAAAACCAAACAACTGGCATTCTCTATTAGCTTGCATTATCAGACAATATTCCTCAAATGGATGGTTCTGTTGCATATCTTTTAGAACTCTTCATATATTTTACACTAGTATCAACATTATAAGTATTACTGGGTTTTGGCTTATAGTCACGTTTTATTTCCAGCTTTTCCAAAGATCAAAACTGAACTAGTTTCCATGTTAATCAAATCAATCTCTGCAAAGGACCAAAGAGGTGACAGACACTAGAGCTGTGCAAAGATCAAGGCATCCACACCACAACACCCCTGGTAGCCAAGGGCATCCTTGCAGGAGGTGGGGTGGGTGACCAGGACACAGAACCTGGGGCCCTCCACATCTGAAGTACCTACTCTAGAGCTCGGGCTAAGGGGTCCACACCTGGCTTTTCCTTTGTGTACAGCTCCTTTGCAAGTCCAGTAAAGTCAAAATATTTCATTACATCAGGAAACCCTTCCAGCCTGAGGAGGAGTGGTGTATTTTTTTAATATAAAAAATGAGAACTAAACAAAACCCAACAGTCAGTTCTTGATCCAGATATGAATTCAAACTAGATTTGTTTAGTAAAACACCACTAATAAAGAAAACAAACCCAACAACCCAAACAAACAAACCCCAAAAACTTTTTCCTTTAGAAGTTTACGAATTCCTACCTTGAGCCTGTAAAACACAACACAAGGCGTTCAACCTTAAACTTTGCATGTCCTAGTCCATAGCAAAATCTCTCCTCAAAGTTTAATGTTGAAGTTTCCCGATAAAGCTGCTGAAACATGCTCAAAGAGCTGTCGCACTTTTACTGAACTTCAGGTCATCTGATAAAAAAAATCCCTGAACTGAAATAGGAACCAGGACTTCCCCCACTGTGAACCTCCTTCTGTGAAAGGGTTTGGAAGCAGGTAACTGTACTAGCCTGGTGTAGCTACCTCAGAGACTGATGTAAAGATCCCTCCCTTCTCCATCTGCTTTCCTTATCACTCCCACAAAGCTTCTACACACACATACATATTTTGCATGTCCCATAAAAATGCAGATACAAAACTGGGACCTCTGCAAATTAAGTCCCAGAAGGCGTCTTGTTGTCCTTTCCCATGGTCCGTAATGAAAGTAAATCTATCTGGATAGACCAAATTAAGTTTATGTATAATTAAGTATGCCATAATGCAAATAACAAATGTAACCCCTGGGTAAAAGAAAAGAGTATCTGAGGGTGGTTTAATACAAGCTGGGATCCAAAGCACTTTTAACACCACGAGCTTAAGCGGCAGTGGAGGCAAGGATGTATGTTGGGAGACAAATTAAGGTCTGTGAATAAGATCCTCATTACTGACTCCTGTCTTCATTATCTGTATAGTAACATACTCATATGAGCATGGGTCCCTGCAGCTAAGGCTTTTGGTATTTGATGGGATTGTGGAATGAAACCTTGTAATGACTTCACCTATTCAATGGCACCTGAAACAAACACCACAGCATATGTAACTATGACTGAGGGTCAAAAACAATTCAGAAATAAAGCATGATAGCAAATCAAAGTTAGTCGTACAGCCATAGGATTCCCATAGCGGAATGATAGATTTATCTGTATATTATTTCCTTGTCATATATAAATATTTAATTCTAGCTGCAAAATATTTAAATGTAAAGAAAAGGAAAAAAGTGTATTTTCCACATCTACAGAAGCTAGATCAGAGAAAGCTAAGTTTACAACCTGATAATTTTCAGATATGTTCTTACCCTTCAGCAATATTTTGGTACACTTAGTATTTCAGTTAGAAGCATTACCAAAACAGAAGCAGATTGAGAGTTGATTCAAGACTTTCTCTGCATTTGCATTAATTATTTGCTGACAGAGCCATCCCATTCATGTAATTGTGCATAGGCATAGCATTTCATCAGAATTTTGGACCACCACAGGTTATAGTTTTAGGTTACAAGCTGACACAATCCAGGGGAGGGAAAAAGAAAAAAAACAGGAGAGAGGCAAAAAAACAGAACATCTCATGAATTATGTCAGTCTCCAAACTTTCCCAAGAAAGGAAAGGTGATAGGACTCATGCTGGTTTATCACCTCATGCTGTTCATTCTGAAGTCAAGTAGATTGACAGCTCGACACCAAATATTCTCCAGGAGGGTAAAGCTCGTTGACAAAATCAGTCTTACCTGTCTTTCACTGCTTCTCAGCTGCCCTTGTGTCAGTGTTTTATCTGGCTGCATTGCAGCTGTTAGACTTTTGCAATTTATAGGTACAGCATCTCCTTGTGAATTAGAGACAAAGTGACATCCAGTTTATTTCTGTAATTTCTTGTGTTGTCTCACAGTAAGGCAAATCTCTTAGAGAGAACACCCAAAATAAATCTTTTTAAAAAACTTAGAGAGAAGCAAATACAGGGTTGGGCATACTAAGATCAGATGCTTGCAGATATAAAGAGCAAGTCCACATTAACATTGGGCTGAGCTACGACTCGATGTTCCTATGTGAGCAGTGAAGCACGCAGAGGGTGATTCAGGACACCCCAGGAGTACATCTCTCTCCGTGGACCACACAGAGGGCTATAGCTCTTTATTCCAGGTTTCCAATTTAGTTAAAGGTGGAATCTGAGGTATTCATGTCACCTAAGTGACAAAATGAGGTCATTTACATCTGTCTGCCATTCACCTAGTATGCACCTAACAGGCTTGAAGAGCAAAATTCAGTCCTGGCACAAGCAGAGTGAATGTTAATTGAGGTCAGTAAGACATTCATTTGCTTACCACAAGGCTGCCTTCCATCCCATGAGCACGAGGACATCATGCCATTAAAGTAGAAAATCCTGATCTCCTGTCTTCTAGTTAAGTACCTTTGCAACACACCTCTTCCCATACTTGACAGTGTGTCATCTTTGCTTTTTCCAAGCTTGCGGGAAGGGAACTTTGGAAGGTCTAAGATGATTCTGACATATCTTTATACTTGGGAAAATTTTTGCACAAGCTGTACTCCCTGAATGCCAGACTTATCTTTGTTGACATAACTAATGGGAACAGCAACTTCTGCCCAAGGCCATGGTGATACCTCACCTATCAGCTTCCCTAACATTATCATTTACTTCTCCCAAGCACAAAGGTACATCTCAGTATCACAGAATAAAGAAGGAAAAAAAAAAAAAAGATAATTTGGATTATACCATACATCTGAATTCTCACAGCAGTTGCATTTCATTCTGGTGTTTTACCCCTGTTGAAACATGCACCAGAGAATGAAAAAAAATATATCAACAGAGATGCCCTATAATTAAACAGAAAACTGAACTCTTTTGCCTATGTCATGGGATTCCAGATAGAAAGATGTGTCGTTCCCACCATACACTGAATTAGCAAGATGACAATAGGTACAAACTAAAGCCCAGTTTACATAGTTGACCCAAAAGATGGACAAAGGCAGTAGATTTGATTGCATTGCCTGTCTACTTGAGAGAAGGAACTCTGGCAATAAAGGGCTTGTTAATCTACTTTCCACAGGCTAGAAACCAAAGGAAACAAGTTCATGTTACAGTGAAGGTTCTTCCTTTAAAAAATGAAGATAATTAGCAAGACATTTGGTTTAGGGACATAGCTTTCACTATAACAATTTAAGCCAACATGTAATGTCTAGTAGAAGTTGAGCCTATTGCAGGTACCACCTGACAAGTCTCTACAGCTTATTCAAGGTAGGAAGGCAATCGTGTTATTTATTTTAAATAGCTACACTTTAAAAAAAAAAAAAAGAAAAAAGAAAAAAGCGAGGAAGACAGCATGAAACTAAAAGCTAGGTGTTTCTATCCTCAACATTCACACTTAATTAAAAAAAAACAAACACCAAGCAAACAAAACAGCTTTCTCCATATCACATTACCACTTATCCTTGGTTATCCTTGGGACTTCCCATCAAATCATGTGTATTCAGCAATATTATTTCTGTTCTCCAAAGAAGAGATCCACTTCAGTCTTTCTCAAACACTCATCCTAAAGATTACTCTCTTGGGGTATGGCAGCCAAAGAGGACACCGCTGAAGCTTCCACCAAAACACTTCTGTCAAAGGTTACAGCTACTTCTTTTTTCTTTCACTGTTGTTTTTTTTTCTTTGGTTGCTTTTTTTGTTGGTTTGTTTTTCCAGTTGAAGACACCACCACCATTAGGTTAACATGGAAGGAAGCCAGGATTTTAGTTTAGAGCACAGCAACATTTCAGGTAACGGTGGATCCCCATCTCTAAAGTCCCACTGGAACCATAACCCTCTTCCACCAGGGACAAGGCCAGGGGTACTCAAACTATGGCCTGTGGGCCAGATACGGCCCCCCAGGGTCCTCAATCTGGCCCTCCAGTATTTACAGAACCCCCCCGCCCTCCCCTGCTGGGGTTGGTGGGGGGGGGAAACCAAGCAGCCTCAGATGACTGCCTGTCACCTCATCCGCGCGCCGGCCCCCTGCTTAAAAAGTATGAGGACCCCTGGACTAGGCTGTTCTACATTACCTCACATCCCGCTAAAGGAAGATACGGACTTTACCCCACAGGAGCATTCTGTAATTTTGTCCATCCTCAGATGACTCAGCACCAGGTTTTTTTAGGTTCCAACAAAAATCACTATCCACCCAGCCAATGCCAATCAGACCATCTGTGTCCTTGTCTATTGGACTTCCAGATTCAGACTGTCCAAAGCAGCTGGCATTTTTGGTTCTGTGAGTGGTGGGACATATTTTCTAAATTAATTGCTTTTCCGCCCATTGAGCTCTTTGCATAAGTGCCAGATGAGTCCCTTAATACCTGCATTTTTGCCATTTCATTACAAGCTCTCTGGTAAAATCCAACCTGTATTTTACAAAAGAATTAACCAAGAAGAAACCACCTGACTTTGCGCAGCAATTGCTATATAAAGTACTAGCATTAGCAACAGACCACAAGGCATGTAATGTCCAAACCTAGGAAAACTGGGAAAAAAAAAAAAAAAAAGGAAAAAAAAAATAATTAGAAGATGGCTGGTTTCAGCAGCATGGTAGCACTGAAAAAGCTGTGGATCTGAACTGATCGTAAGATGTTAACAGAGCACTAACATGCTCCTGTTATCTACTGCTGGCAAGATCCAGTAACAGCCTAGTTGCGGGGGAGGAAAGGAGAGAGAAAAGTGAAAGACAACAGCAAAATAAAGTGTTGCATAAGGACAAAGCATTATTAAACCAGATGCAGGTGGAAACAGCTTCAGAGGTGCTGGCTTTCTGTCCAGCCCACAAGAACATGCTGGTTCTAGAGGACAGATTTAAAGTCCACAAGCACATGACGTGGAGCAAGAGTGACTTGATTTAGCATCTGCCTCCAGCACGAGCACTCCCGAGGGCTCACAGGGCAAGATACAGCCACCCAGTGTTTTGGAGTAATCTCCACCCTGTAAAAGTCCTTTCTAAATTGAGATGAAGCAAACCCACTGCATTTTCCCTAAAAGGTACAGGAAGCTAGTTCAATTTGTATTAACACATTGGGGGGTGGTGGTGTGATGGACTAAACACCCTCACAATGCTCCCATCCATCTCCCATCAGAAGCAGAAAATCAGGCATCCAAGTACCAGGGATTGTGAACAATCCCCAGACCTCAAAGCCAGAGGTAATTTTAGGGATGGAGAAGATAAGCAATTCTCTAAGCTGCAAAGCTGAAGACAAAGCCACACAGAATCGATAATTTCAGAACCCTTAAAAAGAATAAAGCACACTTTTTCCTCAACTAGCATTTCACTGATTATACACTTGACCGCAGCAGTACCCAGGCTAAGGCAGGCACAGCAAGCTGAAGGGCTGCGTTAGCAGGATTAAATGAAGTTAGTTAATGATTTAGTTTACTGAGGTTTGTTAAATGAGGTAGCTGTGCTGAACTAAGCATACATCCCATATCACCATAACCAGAAATATTTTTTTTTTTATTATTTTTTTTTAAGTCCCAAGTCCAGGAGATGCTTCAGTTGCACATTACAATATGAAACAACCAAAGAAATGCATATCCCTACCTCCTCCCTCCTTCCTATCTGTGGTGAAAGTATCTCTCACCACCAAGTTCCCTTAACAAATCTACATGTCAATTAACAGAAAGCTTGCAAAAAAATAATCTGCAGTAACCCAACCTTTACTCGCGTTGTGCTGCTTATATAGGATCTTTGCTTTACTAAGCTAAAATGGGATAATTATTTTCTAATAGATTATAAAGCTGCCTCTATACACTTTATAATCCTATTGCCATATAAAATCTGAATTTTTAAATCTGAAGGCAAGTGTCAAATGTTTAGCAGCCTCTATGCTGCAATAAGATAAGAATCTTAAACTTGCTAGGTTTGAGATTCAATTCTTAGCATGATGGATAGATTCTGAAGGCACCCAGGGAAGGAGATTACGGTTTGTTTCAGGAAATAAAAAATTATCTAGTTAATCAGAAGATTACAGATGAAAAAAAGAGCTTCAGCTTTAAAAACAAGTAATTACATTTTCTCTCAAAGACTTTAAGAGTAAGCTGACATTCAAAGACTGTTGGTACTTTTTCCACATAAAGATGAATCTTCAGGAATAAACAGATCTGTCAACACATAGTAAACTTGTCTGAAAGAAAAGGCTGAACCCAAAATATTAGTTGAGCAAGGACCTAATTCTCACCCCAAAAAAAGCTCTAAACCCTCTCCTCCTCCAGGGAGAGTAACGCTGAGCCTAAAGCATATGCAGTGCTTTACCATATTCAGCTAAAAAAGATTCAGAACCTGTTACCGTCAGCACAAAGCCCCTCAACAGTGACATGATGTCCCAACTATTAAGAAACACCTTACCAGAACCATTCCAGCTGCATTTAATTTACCATGTACTACTTTGTTATTTTTGCATTGTTGATTCGATAAAGTGGTTTTCTACTACCCCTCTCCATGGAGTCCTGTCTCCAGGATTCAGGTCACTGAAGATCCAGGTTTGGAGGTTAGGTACTCCAAAATAGAAATAGTTTGCTGCTTTCAGTCCTTGTGGTCATGGATCACAGAATGAAGGGGATTTACTTTCTTCCTTTTCCTTTCCTCGGAAAGTAAGTAGTTAATGAGAAATAATTTATTACTGACAGCTGTCTGAGTGCTGATGGTTGGCCTGTACTTAGGACAACACAGTCTTACTGGATTGTATTTGCTTATTAAACTGGAAGTTTAACTCTCCATGAAAAGTAATCAATGTTTCCACAGGTAATTGCACTATTTATATTTAAACCACTGCCATTCTCGGAAGTGGTCTCCCAGTTTAATTTCATCCACAGAATCTCCTTCTCATTTATTTTTTCTTTTTAATTGCTCCCCTCATCTGTTCATTATATTTTCACACCGATTTTGCTCTTCGTTCTCCAGACCTTTCACTAACATCTACTACTTATGTCAAATGGCAGGACACGCGCCAGGGTGTTTATGATGACCCCAGGGCCTCGAGATGGTTGTCTCCATCTCCCCTTACAGGGACATCTCTAGATAGCAATAAAGTGTCTTTCAAACACAAAAAGTTACATTTCTCACAAAAAGAAAAAATGAGAAAAACTAGATTTTTCTTTTTTTTAAGCATAGGGCGCATAGTGACTGCATCAGAAGAGATTTTCTGCCCAGTTCTCCCTCTGGCCTATTCTTCCAGCTTCAGTCTTTATCCCCTCAGATAATTTTTGAGCCCTGCCCAGTCTCTTCTGCCTCAGGAGGTCTTAGTTGCTCAGAGTTTTTAGCATCTCACTGCTAAAGAGCATAGGGAGTGGGAAGAGAAGTTTTCAGAATGTGCTTCATTCAACGTACCTATGGTTAAAGCTGCCTACTCAGTTCAATTCAGATTTCTTGCTTTAGTATTCACCTTTTCAGTGACATACTGACTTCGGGAAATTTCAAATCATAGGCAACAAGCGTGTCCTTTAAATGATACTGAATCAAGAAACACCAACACCATGTGAACCACGTAAACACAGTTATTCCATGTTTGACAGTTTTTACTTTGCTGAAGATGACTCTCCAGAAGCTTATTCTCTGAGCAGAGTACCATCTTCAGATATTTTCTTGTGACAATACGAGGAAGACCCCTCTTGTAACAATTTTGCCTTGCTTTTTACCCTCATGATACACAGGAAAATCCCAAAATAGCTTGTTTGAAGATACTCAATATGTCTCTTGCAGGAAATTTTATTTCCAATGAGACTCTCATATGGACATCAACTGGGACAACCTCATCCTTAGAGCAATCCTATATGAATCTTCAACTAAAATATTTCACAGCAACTTTCACAGCAGCAGTCAGCTGGCAACTTTAGCATAAAGAATAATTACTCTGCAAAATATCTTCTGTCCCAAATAGTCACAGAAGCAGCTGAGGGGTGACATTTCCAGCAGGTGTATGCCTCTCGTGTGATGTAGTAATACTGTGCACACAGCGGCCAACATAGCCCAGAAATAATGGAAGATGGAGAAAATGCAGTACAAAAATCCTCGCAGAATTGAAGGTGCAGTGCATCCATGAGAAGGGAATTAGTAGCTTCACAGAACTAAAGTATTTCCCTTCTGTCCTCCCATGTCTGGCATCAAACTGCCACTTGAAGCTCTGAAAGCCACTGACTGCCCTGAACTTATCTTTTTGCTAGAGCTGGAAGAGTCTTGATAGAGGACAGAATGTCTTCTGATTAATCTGATTTGGGAAAAAAAAATAAATATCCAGAGACTTCCCTCTAAAGGAGAAGAAACTCTGTTGAAAGAACATTCAGTGACATACCATGAAACCTGACTTCTGATATTTCTATTTTCAATGAATCAAAAGAGTATTTCCCTGGCATTAGAAGTGTGAAATGGCATCTGAAGAGAAAATAGTGCTTTTACCAGACCAGTGACATTTCCCTCTCTCCCCAATGTATCAACCTAACCTGAACTGACGTTTTCTAAAATATCAACTATATGTTTTTGATAATAGCTAAACATCTTTGGTTTTAACTTGAGCTAGTGAAATAGAATTTACTCAAGTAAAGATACTAAGTTAGACTCAACATGCAATATATGCATAATTAATCTGCGTACAACTTTTTTTTTTTTTAAAATCTACTTTAATGCAGAACCTCGTCTTCCTTTAGTGAACCCAGACCCTATATTCCTGTAGCATATGACATCCAGGGCAATTTAAGATCAGAATACATACCTGCTTTCATCATTATGCTCTGGAAGCATCCCCTTCAGCGTATGACACCACAGCTAATACAGCAGCTTGTACAGATGCATTTTCTGAGCAATGTTACACTAAGGGTATTTTTGCAGAGTTGAATCCCAATCATTGGCTGAACCCATGAAAAAAACATTTTTCTCGCATTTGCTGCTAAAATGCACATTGGTTGGAAAAGGCTCAGTGCAGGGACAGGGAGATGTGTCACAGCCTGCAAGGGAAGTTCGTAAGAGTGAAGGGTAACTTTATGCTCAAGGACAAAACTCGCCTGGGTAAATTGTTTCATTCCTACAAATTCTCTCAAACTGGAATGTGACAGAGTTCAGCTGACTTTTGATGCCACAGAATGCTAGCTGAGCATCCAGGTCATTCCTTCCTCTCCAGTACTACAGGTCCAATTTTAGTAATTATGAAGTTCAGGATGTCTGGTAAACACAATACTTTAGTTACAGAGACAGAAAAAGGATCCATAGAGATTTTTACCCCAATCATGATATTTCCATCTAAAATGAAAAGCAATATAACTTTTATTAGAAAATCACCAAGAGTAAATTCAAGTCCTACAGGCTGGTTTATAGAACAAATCATTCTTTATCAAATTCAGATTCATTCTTCCTACTTCTTATGACACAGTATTGATTCTATGTGGATACATAGTATACTAAATATAATATTTAAAAGACACTGACTAGTCTCTGAAGAAAAAAAATGAGTGGATTGCATATAACAAAAATAATTTTTATGTTTGGCTTGGTCATTTGTTGCTTTTTTGGGGGAGATGCAGCATGTTGTGTTTTTTGCTGTTGTTTTTTGGGGGGTTATTTTTGGGGTGGTTTTAATATGAACTGTAACACGCAGGACCAATCTAGGAAGTTTCTTAAATCAAAAAACTTACATCTTCTTTCAAGGGGATGACAAAACCAAACTGAAAGGTTAGTCTTGTACAGTTGAAAGCATAAATACATGAAGTTTTAATTTTTAAGTTGCTAAAAAAAGATTCTTTAAGTTTTCATTGATTTTTAACACCTCATATATAATGATGCTACATTAATAAATACACTGGGTGGCTATGGCAAGTAAGATTCACTAATGAAAAAAATTTAAAGTTACTTAGATTTTTCACTTCATATTCATAATTTACACAAAATAAAGCTAAATACACCTTCTGGGAAGGACATACTTGATGTCAAGGATGCACTAAAATACATTAATATTTATAAACAAGGTTTGGGTACCGTACTGAGGATCACATGTGAAAGGGAATTCAAATTTTGATTTATTAGTTAAATTGAAAGCTCATTTAAAGAACTAAAGAAATAGTAGAGATAATTTAGAATAGTGTTTTGAGTGACATTTCAGCTTGTCTGAAATTATTTAGATGAGTAAGATGAGGGGTTGGTCATGTACTGAGCAAAATGATCTAGGGCACTTGCATTAGAATTGCAGTAAGACTATTCATAATAGCAACTTAATCTTCATATCAGCTCTAACCAGTCTTTGAAGGCTATTAGGGGTATTAAAGTGACATTAAAATTCATGTTATGGTTAAATATAATCTGTATTTCTTCAGTTTCCATACATTCCCCTCAGCTTTGCAATTGCAACTAGGAGTATTTCATATTCTTACAAAAAGTTCAGTTCAATTCTCTGTGGAGTTACCTGTGGAAGATATTTCCTTCTTGCCTTGAATTTTGACAGATTATATCCAGACATCAGGTGGCATTGCTTTAATGTAAAAAGAATTAGTCTTTCTCCCTCACTTTTTCCTACTAAGAATAAACAATGATTATAAATCCCTTGATCATGATGTCTTAGAAACTTAAAGATATCCTAAATATCCTGGTCAAATTCATCAGGCTTCAATCTGAATTTCCACATCTCTTCCTTGCTTGAACTGAATGACAAACACTGAACCCCTGCAGGGTCAATATGTGCTCACCAATGCCACAAACAGCCACACCGTGGGATATCATTGCAAGGGCTATGGTCCTCATAGGTAGGGAGTACAGACCAGAAAGCTGGGAATAGGGGTTGAAGATACACCAGCTACTTGTGTGTGGTCATGGTGACCTGTAGAAAAACTTGAGGCTGAGGACTTGTTGAGCTTGGTGCTGCAGAGACTGATGCACCCTCTGTCAATGCCCCAGAAGTTACGGGGAGGTCAGTCACGGGGAGACTTTTCCATTTGCCTGTGTTCCAGGACCATTTGCAGCTGGGTCCCCCTCCTTGGCGCAGCCTTTTTTCTGCTGGTGGAAGTCATGTCTATAACCGAAATCATTTGCAGCCATGCCAGGCACATTTCAAAACAGCTGGAAAGGTAACTTTAAAAACCAGTTATTGTTGGTTGCCCCTGCCTTTCCCTGCCACGAGGCTATTGCAGTAAGTCTAGCAAAACCCTTCACCAGAACAACGCACTTCCACTATACAGAACCCACACACCTTGTATATTTTGTGCACTGTACGAAGTCTTATTATAGATCGCCTCTGTGCCACAGAGTAATACGAGAACATGAGTTTGCAGAATATTCAATACCTTGAAGGTACAACCGTTTCCCCTACTGTACACCAGGGTTTTAACTTCACTGAAGGGATCTAGAATACTGCAAAAATCAGTCCTCCATGAAATAAGACTAGATTTCGTAAGGGAAAGAAAAAAAACTCAACAACATGGAACCCTGATATAAGACATTTTGTGCAAAAGGGAATTAAGTTTCCCTAGAACCTAAAAAAAAAACAAACCAAAAAAAACCCCAAAACCAAACAAAAAAAAAAAATCCCCAAAAAACACCAAACCTGAAATCTTGAGGTTTCCCCTGCCTCCACTCCCCAAATCCTTCATTAACACTAGCGATCTCTAAAGGCCTTCCAATAAGAGCAAGGCCATAAACACGACTTATCTGGGCCTTCAGCAGAGGGACTGTGCGGGTAAGCTAATCTCTTGTGCTATATTTATCTGCACAGTAGCAAACACAATGATTTCCTCTTTTTGAAAATGGGGATAATTCCCTGTGTGGCATGACAGGCTGCCAGCAAGGGGCAAACAAGGTAACACAGCATTCTGCAGAAAGCCAGGCGGAATACAGAGCTCCACAACTTGGATGCTAGCTCCTGTGAGCCTGTCTTCCTTACAAACAAATCATAATTAAAAAAAAAAAAAAACAAACAAAAAAACCCCCAACCAAAACACAAAAAACCCCAACACAAAATCCATTTTAGTTTTGCCTCCACTGGGGATAAAAACCTGCAAAGTCAGCAGAAGTGAGATGGTGGTCACACTTCTCAAGAGGCAAGTTTCCTCCTTTGATGAATTTTGTATTCCAAGATGAAATAACATCTTCTAGAAGAGGCACAGGGACCTGCCTGCTTTGAATCTGAGCCAGAAGGACCTGAAGATGACTTGTTTAAGAGCTGGGATGAGACCACTGATGGTTTCTTACTTCAAAAGGCAACAGTGATAGTATTGCATTGAATTGTAGCAGGTTTTCCCCTGTCCTGAATTGCCATCTCAGGTGTTACCTAGCAAAGAAGCCTCACCCTGAAAGCCTGTGGTACGGCACGGGGAGACCGCGGGCTGACATGATTAGTCTGGTGTAAGTGCACAAAGACAGCAGAGAACTGTGCAACGTTTCAGGCAAGTGAAGATGACAGGATGCTGAAGAGAGTTACAACGAACAGCCTCCTCTTTCCAAATGCTATAGCACAAAAAGAAAACTGAGGCTTATCAAGCACCAGAAAAGAAAAACAGCATGTTTTTCCTTACCTAGCTTTCACCAAGAAGATAAAACTCAACTTGTGACTGATGTTGTTTCTAGGTCATATACTGAAACTCTTTCCAAAATAGCTACATGACCATTCTCCTGGCTTCCTCAATCTGGAAGCATCTCAATGCACAAACTTTTCTTCTTTGTTTAGGAACAGGTAGAAAGGGAGTCCTATTTCCAACAGAAAAAGCGTCAGTGAGGAAGATGATGGGACAAAGCCATCTGAAGAAGAGAAAAAGGAAAACCAACAGAGCTGGAATAAGATAGAAGGAAAACGATGGGGGAGATCCCTGCAGGAGAAAGCAATGCGGTGGCACAATGAATGCCTCGGGATGGGACGGTGAGGCAGGAACAAAGCTCAGCTGGCAGCAAAGACTGAAGAATCCTGGATTGGCAAGAAACAGGGCACAGTATGGATCAGAAATGGGATGTACCAGAGTTGGAAACAAAAACAAGAGAGGAAGGCAGTATGACCACAGGGTAAGAGCTGGGCAGGATGCTCAGGGTCCCATGCATGAGAAGTAGCAGCAGGACACAGCCCCATCCCCAGGAAGGGCCCTGCACTTTGAGGGAGGAGGTGGAAGAAGACCGAGGGGGCCCTGGGGGAAACAAGAGCATGCAGGCACTGCCAGGGAGCTCCACTGCTGCCTGCGTGACCACAGGGCAACCACTGAGCAGCTGCAGGAGGCACTGCAGGGGTGTCACGAGTGTAATACTTTGTCTTGTGTTACAACGGTCACCCATGGCCCGTGCAGACCTCAAGTCATCTTCTTGCCCACAGGACAGGAAAGCTTTGTTCAAACAATCATCTACAAGCACACAAAATCTGCTGTGGCTCAGGCAGAATATATCAACGTGCAGCCTCTGCTTCTTCTCTGCTCTCTCCCATTTTTCATACTTCCCTCCCTTCCCTTTCCCTGCCTTCTTTTTCCTGAGCTTGCTAAATCCATCAGTTATACTTGCCCAGTGTGGCCTCCCCTAATTGATCCTCGCTCAGTTTTGGTTGTCACAATAAAGATGAAAAACATCCCTAATGTTTGAAGAGGAGAGATTCAAGCTCAGTGGTGTGGAAATACAGCAGTATAGCACAGTCTGTCCTGGAAAGTGAGAGACGAGAAAAGAAGAAAAAGAAGAAAACCACCCCACATTGTTCCTATTGTACCAAAGCATTTCCCAAACTCTCATAGACCTAGTGCTGAACCGTTTCAGCAGCACAGTTATGGGGGACAACCCTGATCATATGCATCGACACGTTACACAGCATTCACAATCTCCAAACAGCTGCCCTAACGTGAACTTGTTTGTCAGTCAGGCCTACAACTTCTCAAATTCTTGTAGAAAGCTTGGAGGAAAGTGTTCGGAGTGTCTCTTAATAAGCCACAAAGCAGATTGCCCATCTGTATTTTTGGTACAGTGGCTCGTTAACCATTTTGGTTTTGTTAAGCTAAGAGATGCTTTTATTGGTGCCATGAAAAAACGCAGCACCACAGCCACAGGAGGCAGCAGAACTGAAGCAGGGGCTTGTGACCACACAATTCTGCCAATGCATGTCAGGTAACTGAAGCAATAGGAACTATTTAAAATTCTCAAGAATACAATACAATAAAATACAATACAAATCTTGTTCTCAATACAAGAACTCAATTCTTGTAACGCAGAGTCAGAAGAGCCAGCAATCAAGTCATTTGGTAGAGGTCAACACACCTTATCTCTCAATAGACCCGTGCCATGATGGGATCTCCAATATAAATTTTCTTTATCTTGAAACAGTCACTCAAAGGTCCATAGAACAAACTGCTTTCAGCTTATCAGCTAAACAAGATATGGTGAAATAGAGCCCTTTGGCTTGTTTTTACTTACATGGAAGACATATACACAGAAAAACAGATCAAGTATAAGGGGTCCCTGATGTCACAGCCTGCCACCATCACTAGCCTTTAGCAGCTGCATAGGGAAGAGCAGCAAGCCAGGACACGCCTGTTCCCATGCTTCTGCAGAACAGGGACTGCTGATGTCTGGTGCAAAGGCCTTTTGAACAAGTGATACTGTTTTTTTCCATCATATAATCCTAGACAGTCCCTCTCCCTCACCACCATGAATTCCATCAGCTTTTAGTTACTATAGTTCCCTGTGGCAAGGAGTCACACAGTTTAGTGGGCGACCATCCACAGTGCCACTCAAGTACCTCCTCTTTCTGCATTAACGTGAGAAGGACTTAAGTGTTTTCAATGCTTCTCGAAATTCAGATTAGCCCTGCAGATGAAAGGCTCTTTCTGAAGTTCTGTTCTGCAGACGTTGCCACTCTGAATTTACGCATTTAAAATAACACCCGTTTCACAGTTCTTAAAGGCACATGCGCTCTGCTGCTACAGGGACGAACCTTGCAAAAAATGTTCAAAGCACAAACCTCCATGTTATCTCCCTTCCAACTTCCAACCTTTATCTTTCTGACTTAACCTCCCCACTAACCTCAACCCAAAACCTGTGGAGGAGGAGATTCCTGACAGGTTTGGATGCAGTTGTACCACAAGTTCAGTCATTGGAAAACCTGGGACAAGCAAAAAACTTAGATCCAGTAAAAACTGAGCTGAAGACAGGAGACCAACCAGTAAGGAGAAAACAATATCCTATAAAGTTAAAGGCCCAACAAGGATCGCAACCATAAATAAACTCTATTGAAATTTGGACTGTTACAAAAACGTCAATCAGAACTTCAGGCTCCAGTCCTCCCAGTAAAGAAACTTAAATCCTTGGAAAACAGGTTAGTACAAGATTTATGAGAAGTCAGTTCCTGGACAGTTGATGTCCACCCAGTAGTCCCCAAATCCCTATACTCTCCTCACCTCAATAACAAAAACTATTGTGTATTTTACAGTGCTGGATCTGAAAAATACCTTTATTAGCATACCAGTGGATGAACAGAGTCCAATTAACTTTGCTTTTGTATGGGAAATTCTGTCTACAGGACAAAAAAAATGCAACTGTGCTGGACTGGCCTTCCCCAGGGATTCAAGAACAGCACCGCAATATTTGGTAACATTTTGACAAAAGAATTGGAACAAGGCATCACAAGTATGAGACCGTTTCAGTGTTGCAATATGTAGGTGATATACTGATTGGGTCAGATACTCAGCAAAACAGTTTGGAGGCAAGTATTAGCCTACTTAATTTCTTGGGCCCAGCAGGATGCTGAGTCTCAAGAAAAAAAGGCCCAAATTGGAAAGATGGATGGGTTGTGTTGGCTCTGAATTCCAAATTTTGGCTTCATAGCTAAACCTCTATATGCTGCTACAAAAGGACAAGAAACAATGTTAGAATGGACTCCAGAAGGTCAAAAAGCTTTTGATGAAACAAAGAGAAAGTCGACAGAAGCCCCTGCATTGGGACATCCAAATTTGCAGAAGCTGTTTCAATTTTACATGCATGATAAACAGCAAGTAGCATTGGGAGTGCTTACACAGACATTAGGAAGCTGGAACAGACTGGTGGGTTATTTAATCCCACCAGTGCAGAGAAGTACGCAAAGGGTGGCCCCCTTGTTGGAAAGCAGTAGCTGCAACTGTAGATTTGATCAAAGAATCTCAGAAACTGATGCTGGGCCAACCCCTTCCTCCTATGTACCCCACGCTGCCATGGCTCTTCTTGAGAAGGGGGATCATCGCATTTCTCAGAGCCAACGGGCTCAGTATCAAGCAGTATTGCTGGAGCAAGGTGATGTGATGATTCTCTCAAACCTCTACCCTTAACCCAGCTACTCTACTTCTGGCCTCAGAAACTGGAGATTTACATCATGATTGCTTAACAACTATTGAACAAGTTCACTCCAGCAGGCTGGATCTTCGAGATAAGCTATTATCCGAGGCAGAAAAGGAACTTCTTACTGATGGAAAAACACAGAAGTATTGGAAAACAAATCGTTACCTAGCAACACTTCTGCCCAGAAGTCTGATTTAACAGTCCTCACTCAAGCCCCGGAAATAAGTCAAGGAAAAAGAGTAAACATTTATACAGATTCAAAATAGGACTTTGGAATACTGGCAAATAGGTTTTACAGAACTATCGAGATACAGTCAGTACAAATATTTGTTTATATTAGTAGACAACTTTCCTAGTTGGCCCAAGGCTTTCCCTTGTTGTACCAAGACAACTAGAGAAGTATTTAAGGACCTAGGTTTGGCATACCAGAAGGATTTTCTTTGGATAATGGACCCCATTTTATAGCAATAGTAGTGCAGAGAGCATGCAGATATTTAAACATGAACAAGAACGTTTGTGTCCATATCTCTAATGTCACAGAATACTTGGACAATTACACTGAAGAAATAAAACAAGTGGCAAAATCTAGCAGAAATCTTAGAAACTCAGCGGAAGAATATTGACTATGCAAAATGGTACATAGTTTTGGTTTTTCTCTTACTGGATGGTTGGCAAACCTACTTCAGACTGTAATTATAATAGTTATTTTTATTAATCTGTAATGCACTAAGAAATTCATTATACAAATCAACTGTAGGAATTCACTGTCTATTGATGGCTAAAAAGAATAGTCAGGCTTATGAAGCTTGTAATAAGGACAAATCTCAGCCTCAAAGGGGAGAAATGATATCAAATGATTAATAAAATTGGATGTGTTGTTAGTAGTTTGACTTTAAGACAATTAGAACAAATGAGTTCTTAATGGTTAATTCAAGGTACAAGCATTTTCGTACATCCTGCTAAGCACTTCATTAAGCCCCAGCAAGTTCTTTGTTTAAACAAGGAAAGTACCACCACAAGATGAACAAGCTGACTGGAAGTTTATCAAAAGAAGCACCAACTAAGGGGAAGGTAACTCCAGCAGGGAGAGATCGCAGCCACTGGCTCACCAACCATTGACTCAAGAAACCCCCCAGACCCAACGAGAAGTTGTGACTGAGGATGTGAATTAACACAAGCACAGAGAGAATTACTCGACAAATAGGAAACTGAGCATTAAGTAGTGAAGGCTGATGTTTTGCCTGCTGAAACACATAAATGGTGCAAAGTTTTGGCAACTGAAGAGCTAGGCATTTGTGGCTTACCACCTCATTCCTACTTGGCACAAACTAGAATAAAGGACTAGAAATACCGCGATTCGGCACGTGAGCTGGTGCTGTGCACCAGGTGACGAGCCCTCTGATGGGACATGCACTCTGCTGCTACAGCAGCTCTGCGCCTTGCCAAAATGCTCAAAAACTCCAGACTTAACCTCCCCAGTAACCTCATCCCAAATCTTGTCACCTCAGGCAAATCAAGATCTGTGCAGCACGGCAGCCAAGGCCATTACGTGTGCAAGAGCCATATCACATGCAGCAGCAACACTGGCTACTAAGCAATGCCAGGGTGAAAGATCTCTGTAGAGCTCTTCTCCACTAGATCCAGAGGAAACGCCACGTCAGATATGATTTAATTTCCTTGGTTTTGTGGCGTTGCTGTTTTCTTCCTGAAACATTATTCACTAGTGACAACTCTTCTGCTTTTAGGCTTAAAAAAAAACCCAAACAAAAAAAAAAACGTTCTTTGTTGTGGTTATTGACAGAGAGGTGGGGGTGCTAAATAAGCAAACAAGTGTTTGGTGGCATTTGCAGTCCTGTGAGGAGTCTTGGCATATTAGTCAAGCACCTGGGTACTTCACAGGTAAAGCACATGTCCATGTATTAAAAGGTCTGTGAACCATCTACGACAGGGAACAGGAGTGAACTATTTCAGAGTAGTAGAGCCACAACACGCATAGTGTGCTCATTGAGCCAGAGTTGCATTACACCTTACCCGTTTTATGGAATAAGTCACATAACTAAATAACTTCTGTGCTCCTTAGACAGCTCTACTATGGCTTCAAACATCTAGCAATAGTGAAAGCCCGTTTCCTACAAGGTTAAAGAAGTTTCTATGTCCAATTGCTTCATAGGTAAAATTTTAAGATGCAAGAACATATACTCTCCGACATTTTATAGTGATCCTGCTTCTGCTGAAGTAAGGTATGAATTAAGAAACACCACTCTTGCTAGCAGGAGCTCCACAAAGAACTGGAGAAGAACGTTTGCCCTAGAGTGGCTGGCTTAGCCACCAGCACTGACTTTGCAGTGCTGGGGCCATCACCCCCCCGAGAAGGGCAAACACCAGTGCCCCGGGCACTCACCCCATCCTTGCCTGCCCACTGTTGCTCTTTAACTGTGGCTGGAGACCTCCAGGCTTGAGGGGTGGTTCTTAGCAGCCCCTATCCCTTTCCCAAGGGGTAACGCAGCCCAGAGTCCCTTCCCACCTCCACAGGTGACAGGGCCAGCAGCCACCCCAGCTCCCCAGCACACATGCTGCATGGGAGCCAGCAGCAGGATGCTCAAGGAGGTCACTGCTGCCACTCAAAACCTGCCATTCAGTGCCACCCAGCCTTTCTGGGAGCACGCAAGAAAGCTGATAAGCAATTTTAGCCCTGCAGCAAAAGCCAGCCCTTGTTCACCAACTTTTACTGTCAGAGGGTTAAGCTATGCTCAGCCCCCAAAAACAAGCTTTATGCAGGCAGTCCAAGCCAGACACATGCTGAGATCTCCTCCACAGTGCTCGCCACTAGGCAATAATAAAGCATAAAGGATGTGTAGTGGATGCTTGGTCTTAAGCAGCTTTCTGTTCCAGTTTATAACGACAGCTTATGCTAAAGGAATGCCCTCAGTGAATTTTGTTAACGGTTCATCATGAGAAGCCAGTGTTTATGTAGCAGTATTACAGATTGTTATTATGGTTTTATGGGTAAAAGTAGGTGAAATGGATTAATACAGCAGCCCCAACAATATTATTGTTATTAATGTAGAGGTAGTTAATTTTATCACCAAATGATGTACCCTTATCTCATTTTCTCAGTACTCCGGAGCAACCTCCGCAATATCATGCACATATTACATACACACCAGAACAGCAGACAGCTGTGTGATTAAAGACACTACATCGCCAAGAATACCAATTCCTAAGTAGTTATGATTCATGAAATAAAAAATTAAAAGTGATTTCTTTTGTGTGGACATGAAAAGAAACTTTAATAGAATTAGATATTTCATTTGGCTGTTATGCCACAGAAATGTTCATGTGCTATTAAATAATTCTGTTAACTCATTGGTACACTGGAGACAAGGCTGATAGAAAACAAAAGACAAATCCTGCTAGGATCTTGTTGGCCAGCATCTGAAACCAAGAAAACTAGTTTTGTTATGCAACAGAATTTTCTGAGCTAACATAATTCTTACATATATAAAACCCAAAAGCATTGCAGTTGCAATATTCAGGGGGTTTCAGAAGAACTTATGTTCTCTGATATAAAATATTAATATTTTTTTTTTCTTGAAGCTAAAACTTACACCTGCCTAAAAATCACTCCTATCACTCAAAAAAATAAATAAATCACAAAAATCACTGAAAAAAAATAAGGTAAGTCTTCCCTGGCTTTAAACCAAGCTAAAACTTAGCAGCTCTTTATGGTACTGAATTTTCTATAACTTCTCACATATCTGTAGGAATATCATTCATCATCTTGTAATGATATTGACCGTGCTGAACAGCACCTCCCACAGATACCTTTTTGACACCACCACCACTTACCCTCACATCTTGAAATTGAAAATTGCTTTATTAAAAAGGAATTTACAACTGCATATTTTTCTGTGAAAACATCTCAGCTGTATATAGTTTTAATGGCCAAATAAGAAACTGATTTACATGTTGAACAGAGAAAAAGAAAGTTACAAAACGCCTACAGCTTTCAACCTGCTTTAAGCAGCTCCTGGATTCCCCACCAGGTCAGGAGACCCAAGCAGCAGGAGACAACACTCAGCCGGTTGGCATCTGGAGGGACTTGCAGAGCATAGCTGTTGTAGACTTTAAACAACAAAAATATAGACACCAGGTACACTTTGTCAGGTGTCTATTAGTCACTAGAATTGTGCCAGCCCACAGTCCCCAAACACACAACACTGCTGCTTCTCTTGCCTGCATTAGCGTGACCAGGTATATGCTTACACCACTGGTTCGAACTGCACGTTGTACTCCATGAGTATGTACACCCTCCAACCGTCCTCATCTGTTGCCCATAACTCCCATGCCTGCCTGTAGCATTTCTTGGATAAACACATGGCTGCCCGTGTAACCAAAGGAGTTGTTCTGCAGTCATGAGAAAGCAGGGCAGAAAAGAGCATTAATACCTCTGCCCAGCAATTCAACTCGTATACAACTTAATCCGTTTGGTTCTTTCAATTCATTCTGTCTCCAGGAGAATGCTCCCAGTCTTTGCACGCCTCCTCTTAGCAGGATTTTTCCACACCGCTAATTATTTTCGCTTCTTCCACCTCCATCTCCACTCTCTTGTCAGAATCAAGCTAAGAGCAGACACTGCTTTCCAGGTGGCTGCACACCACGGTAAGGGTGACTGACATTATTTCCCATGTTCTTTCCACAACTGCTCGTCATTTCATTTCTTAATGATACCAAACCATATTTTATTTGCGGACTGGTTAATCCTGAAGCTAGCAAAGCTGTTTCCATTCCACTGCACACATTATACTTTCTGTTGTACATTAACTTGCATACATCAATAACCAATCTGACCTACCACGTGTTGCAGTTGCCTTATTTTGCCAGGTTCCTGAAAAGCTGCTTAGTATAGAACATTAAGAAGCAAATAGGATGCACCAGGGTTCAAGAAATCTAACCTGGATGTGCACTGTCTGAAACTGGACCCAGTAGTTTCTTTGATGTGCCTGAAACAGTCATCCTGCTCTCTCACTACACTCCTTCAGGACCTGTCCTCTATCAGTTCTACTGGCATACTTCTTTGGCACTTATCAGAGGACGGTGACCAAAAGGCAGACATGAAGTAAAGTGGAACAGCAGGGCTCAATTCTGTTAATACCACCACGCTTGTGGGTGCACCTCTCCAGGAACACACAGAGGAACCCTTTAGCTTAGAGCATTTCAAAGTTCCTCAGCTCAGTTTGAAGGCAGGTGTCACTTACGCAGATCCGAGGATATCTATGCCTCTTTCACCAAGCTCAAAGTCCCTCTCCTGATACTCACTACTGCAAACTCGATCTCTGGATGTAGTTCCCTTTGAGGAGTAGTTCTTGATCAATAACTTTCAATGCATCCATTAGCTCATCTCCAAATGGCATCCAATTGCAGGAACAGGTAGTCAGAAGATGACGATTCCACTGAAACCCAAGTTCCCTGTAAAATAGGTTGCTATTCGATGTGAGTCAAGGTGGTCCACGATTGGACACTGGCTGCTCCTCGAAGTAATCTCAGTGTTTTACCACTTGGCAGTGTGACCAGAAACAGCAGTAAGAAGTCTACCTGGCCAAATCCAAGGTGGATCTCTTCAAGAAAATTAACTTCTCAGACTAGTATGTTCCATTGATCTAGCAATAACTGAGAGCAGACACTGCATTAGTTTACGTAAGAGAACGGCACAGAGAAGGTATTGCAAGAAGGAAAATGGGAACTAAGGCAAGAAAAACACTTCCACAAGATGGCTCAGGAATTTAAACATTTGCATGAAAAAAAACTTGAAAGGGAACACAAAGAGGAAAAGGTGGGGGAGCTGTAAAATATTGTGGTTACCAAAAAAGAAACAAGCAGAAGGAACAGTCAGTAGGAAACAGAGAATGGGTTTTATTCCATGTGGCAGGGGGGAGGAAGGCAGGGGCAGCAGGGGGAAGATGCTTCTTCTGAAAGGAAAAAATAAAAGCCTCCAAAGACAATTAAAAACGTCCAGGACTGTAGCTTAAAACAGTTGGCATTTTAAATGTGTCAGTAATAGAAAGGTCCATAAAACATTTGAAAAGCTTTTTCAACACCTTAATATTAAAAAAGACAACAAAATGTCCTCTGAACATAACTGTCATAATGGGGAGCGCTAGGATTCATGTAGGTACAGGTAATTTAGAACTAGAAGTTACAGGAAGAACAGGAAAGCTTTGATGAATGGTAAAAACATTGAGCAGTGTTAAGACCCTACCAAAGCCAAGGCTTACCTGAATACCACGCACAGCAGAGGCAGTTGGCTTCTGCAGCTGGGCTATTGAAAGCACTAAGGATCCAAGGCTAGAGTTACCTTGCAAGAAGATTGCCATCAATCTGCCTCTTGTAACTAAATTCAAATTGTTAGACAACTCTATGAGAAAGACTATATAGTGACAGCACCATATTTCACCTCACACCATTGCAAACAACACCAGGCTACTACTAGCATGAAAACTTCTGGTAAGTGCATCAAATACATAATTGATTCTCTTTTCCAACAGCTTTCTAGCCTTCTGATAAAAGCATCACTGGTGTCTGTATTTTAGAGAGTATACAGTCCAGGGTACGTCAGTGTTGTAGATAGCTGCTGCCAGCAAAGAGGTTTCCCCTCCCAGTGCACCCCCCGCCCCCCACCCCTTCACCTTTATGGTAAAAACATGGCAAGAAAAATATAAACAAATTCTACAAATACAGTTTGTGGTTACTTCATTTCTTTGGACCACATCAAAAGAAGTGTTTTTGTAAAGTAATGTTTCCCCCATAGCAACAACTATCACTAGAAGATCAGAATTTCATATTATTTTCACCTGTCACTTAATCCAGTTTAGCATCTGTACTGACACTTCCTCCTAGCTCTCAGCACCCACAATATCTCAAATCGCTGTTTGTGACCAGTGCTGCAGGATGTGTTCTCTCCGTTCAAGGAAGGATCAATCCCTCTTTTCCCCTAAAGCAGAAGCAATGAGCAGACACCTCTGGATAAGCAGCCAGATCAAATGTCCAAGGAAGAAGTAAAATCCCAGATTATGAACTACAGAGCATCTATTCTACAGCCGTGGAACCTCTCCCTGGGGCTTCACTGAAATTCAGTTGCTTGATAAAAGCAAGGAGATGTGATATATTCAGTTGTTTTCCCTACAGCTACTCTTATTCCAGAGACGAAGCTGAGGGAGAGGAGTGGGGAGAGAGTCACAGATGATGATAAAACTGGAGCCTTGGACACTTTAGCCAGTATATACACTTGCTCTTAAAGATTTAGAGTTCAAACCAGCAGAGAAAGATCCGTGAGCACTCCAGGAAAAAAAAAAAAAAAATATATCTGTAAGGGAATTGGCTCAGGGAATATTTATTTATAAGAAGTATCACAGAAAGAACAGAGACAGAGATGCCTGCTGCACAACACCTGGCAGCATGGTACACTGAGACATAGTGGCTATTAATTTTCAGTGTTTGCCTGTGCTATTTTCTTTTTTCAAAGACAACAAGTAGTTTAGTAACTTGTCCACGAGGAGGAAAATCTGAGGTCTGCACGTTTACAAGGCAGCTGCTTCACTGCAAAACCATTCATTCTTCTTTCCACATGACAGAAGCCTTCGAAAAGCATTGCTGGCAATGCACCAGGGACACCTAAACCACTAGCCACTCTCTTCAAAAAGCTCCATTTTGGGAAGCAATTCATAGACTACAAATTAAAACAAACCATAAAGCCACACATTAACTGAAATATTACACAGCAGCTGCAAGGAAACATTAGAAATGATGCCATGGCAAACACCACAACCAGAGAGATAAGCAACACTCAATATTGCTGGAGTGGAAGAAACATCCTCACCAGCACACGTAGGCCCAGGTTCTGGAGTGACCTTCAGCCTTAGCACTCTGGTCACACATCAAAAAAAAAAAAATACAAACTCCAGCAGAAAATGAGGGAATGACAGCACACCAAGCTTCTGGGAAGAAAACAAACAAAATTAAATGTCCTTGAAGATGTCAGAAAAGACTTCCTCATCTTGGGAGTACCCAGCTGGTAAAATATTGGGGACTTCCATCTCAAACAGATTTCTACATCAGTGCTGCTAGTATCTGCCTACAGAAACACAAGTCTCCTCTGGTGTTTTAGCTGACACTGTATTAGGCTCTGCAGCTACAGTAAATAACACTTTCTGAAATAGTAATACAGAAAACTTAGTGGTGTTTTAAAGCCCAGGTCATTTCTACTTGCTTATCTCTACAATGACAACACTGCAGGACCTCAAGAGGTCCCAACCTTGCAGCTCATTCTCCGTGTCTTCTTAGGGGTTTGCCAGAACAGCTTGGGAAACACCTGGGTAAAAAGCTTCGTTTGATATTTAGATGCCAGCACTGTTTTTAATTTGGAGTTGGTAGAAAAATCAGACAGTCACAAATTGGTAAAAGGCAGGATTATTTCATTTCCCCACCTACATTTAATCACTTCATGCTAATATGTCCCAAAAAAGTCTTTAAGCTGGCCTGTTTTCCTCCCAACAAAGTGGTGGTCAGGAATTCAGGTTTCACATGTATTTCCTTTCTTCATACAGTGTATTAGTTATTACAGCCATATAACCCTTTTATTTTTTTATTATTTTACTTATTAGGGGTGGGTGGAAAGAGAGGGAAGAGGGCAGAGGAAGCTCTTACCCTTGCTTTTAGAAGAGGGCAATCTGACCAAACTTCTGAGCAAAATAATTTGTTGATACAAAGATACTAAAAATGAACTCAATATCATGGTAAAATAAAGATGCAGAGAGCGCTGTTAGGATTAAGTAATTTTATAACAGACTTGCTCTATATGAGGAGCCAAAATTTATCTAAATTTCACAAACATGGGTCTTAAGGAAATTCAAGAAACAGTAGCATTTCAATCTTCTGGAAGGGTTGCAAAAGCACAAATCAAACCACTTGCAGTTCTCCAGTCCCTTGTACATCCATCAAATAGGGATTGAGAAAAGACTGTCTTTAACTGTCTGACAAAGCACTACAAAACACAGCGGTAATGAAAGATTGATATTTAGTCTGTTATGCTAATGAAAAATTAAATGAACCTGTAGACCTTACAATGCCAAATTTACTTTTAAAATATCTTATCCCAACATCATTGATATATCATTATTTTCAATGTCAGCTATATTGATCTTTACAATCTTTTAAAATTCACAGTTTAAAAGCACGCCTTCCAAGCAGTTTGCAGTACCTCTGATGACTACAGAGGTTCATTTCAGGAGAAATCTTTATATAATGGCCTTGTCACCAGTTACACAGGTGGAAAAAAGTCAGAAAGCCTTATTTCTAGTTGTGTTTTTCTATAACAAGTTATGTTATACATAGACCTAGCAATAGATTGCTAGACCAAGCAGCTCAAAAAAGATCACATAAGTGACAGTACAGTATCTGTCCATGGCAACATATACAAGGACAACAGTTACTAAAACTGATTAATGCTAAAAACAAAATATGAACTCATGGATAAGATTTTCCTTATGCAGATAGACTAGAATGCGGAAGTTTTGTTTCATCTTCAAAGACCACAGCTTTATTTTCTTACAAAGTGCAATAGCTGGCATTCATAAATTTATCATAAGTCAAGATTGCTGTGTTTCAGCAGTCATCCTACATTATCAAAGCTTCCCAATAGCACTATTTCCTCAAGAACTCCAATGTCAAGAATTCTGGGATGTGGAGGGCAAGCTAAAATAAAAATGAAAAAGTGTCTGGAAAAAAAGCACAGCCTACCAACAGGGGAAAAAAAAAAATCAGAAAAAAAAGTCAAAAACATTTCCTTCCATATAGGTGACTGTTCACAGGGCCCTCTGAACTATATCGTCGAGGTCAGGTTCTTACATTGTCCTCCTTGCACAGGCTCCTCGGACAACACATCTTCTCTGTCACCTTGTAGCTTTGAGGTTACCAGAGCCCCACAGTCACTCTCAAGGTGTGTTACAGGAGATACATTTACACCACATTCTAGTCTTTAAAGATTGAGAATACACAATGCATACAGCTCTCCTGAGGTATCATGGCGTCGGGTTTTCATCAAACTCCTGCATGCTGCCTTTAAGTGGAAGTGTTCGGAACTTGAGAACTAATTATATTCACAATATTCAGAAAAAAAACAAACACCCAGTCCTTAGGAGAGCGACATATGAGGTCACCTTTGGTTGCAGGCAAGATTTATACAGTCTAGGGATGTAGGTTCACTGCATGTGAGGAGAAAAAATAATACTTCCAACAGCCACGTAGATAATCTGCTAAACTCCTTCTACTGCGTAAACAACTTTTTGATGGTATACAGCACGGACTCCTGCTGGCAATTTTAGGCCTTTCTTTCTAAGGCAGCATATTTCTCAGCCTGTGCTCTGGCGTTATTATCTGGGTCAATTAACTGTTTCTGCCCTTGCCCTCTGAGCAGACATTCTCCACAAGCCACGTTGAAGTTTTGCCTCCCCTCAGTGAGTTATGTGACAGAGTACACTGGCTGGCTGCAAAGTAGTCCCTGCAGCAAAGGGCTGGGTTTGACTCTTGGGCAAGACTGAAAGCTTGTTTTACAGCTTAAATATACTAATCAGATTTATTTACAGAATTAGTAAATCTCTGAGTTGTACCTTTGGGTGCTGGGGAGCAGGGAGGGTGGTGTTAAGGTATGCCAGGTTAACTGGCATCTCCTCCTAGCTGAGCTACAATGTTTGTTGTTAACTCAATTTTCTCCTATAAATCTTCTAAACACTACCAAGTAAAGAGACTTATTTTGTAATGTTTTAAAGTCTGCTAATTTGATAATAAAGCCCCTGTGATGTACTGGATATTTTATGCACAATAGCCAGCATGCCCTGTGCCAAAGCGGAGAAAAGCAACCTGAGCTGTGTCGCATAAGTCTCCGGCTCAAGAGATGCAAACACAAACTAAGTACCATTATATCAACACAGAAGTCACACGTAAAGCAACCACCAGCAAGGCAAGGCAGGAGCTGGGCAGAGTCCCAGGGCCACCCCTGGGCCAGTTCCGTAGGACAGAAGGCCAGAAGGTCCCCCACGCTTCATTAGGGGAAGACAGCTTTCACCCTCCGGCTTTTCCCATCTCACTTCTCTCAGGACAGAACAAATTATCATTTAGAAGATGACCAGTCACCTGCTCATTCAGCATCACTAAGAAAAATTTAGACCAATATAGAGGCAAACAATGTTTTTCAGAAGCCGGGTAAACTGTAGCAGTAGTAAACCCCGGGATGAACAGCCCAGAGCCAGCCAGCCCTGGGTGCCGTGCCAGAGGACAGGCTTGTGGACAGAGCACGGAGATCTCGGGGACAGCTTCTTCCCTCTCCGAGGGGAGAGAATAAAAGGACTAACACACACACAGACTTTCTCCACACACCAGGCTGGCAGCACTAGAAAGTGAGAACCATTTGTCTTCAGTGAGAGCCCGCTTGGCACTCTTGGAAGAAACTGCTGGAGACAGAGCCTTGCTCTGCTTTCAACCACACTGGTAGTGACCAGGGAGCAGAAAGAAGCAGTTGCTGACTCAGCACTATTCTCAGGGGTGCTTCACACCAAGGTCTCCAACCAACCCTTCCAGCAGCTGGTGGGTGACCAGAGCATAAGCCATTATCAGTATTGTCCATACTGGTAGAATTACCCCTGCTAGACTACGCTGTCCATGCTGGTAGACATGCCTAGAAGGAGCAGCAGGACATGATAGAACATATATTACACCCAGAAATATGCTGTCCCATGTCAGAGGATTGCATGTGGGGTGGACCCTGCTCCAGGAAATAAAAGTTCTCCTCCACAGGCGTGTCTGAGCCAGACACCAAAGATGTGGCTTCAGCTCCCAGACCCCATTTACACTGCATCTAGACTTGCCTTGCAGATGTAACACATATGACAAGTACGTTGGCCCATTAAAGAGATCACTCATTGCCCCACAGCGCATCTTTAGGGGCTGATATTAAGCAGCCCAGGACAACAGCTGCAAAGTTGCAGTAGTTTACCCCTCCACCACCAAAAGCTTTCACAACTTCAACTGTTAAGGTGAACAAGCCACCGCACTTCTGCATTCAGCGTCGCACGGGCAGATGGCACATCTCCAGTACTGGTGAAACCAGTCATTGCATATGTGTGGGAGAGAGACCTGCACAAGAAGGCTACCAGTAAATCCAGTGGGATTCCCACAGCACTCTATGAGAACACTGACACACACCACAGCTCACCTTTTTTTGGTCTTTTAACACAAAAGTGCCCCAGATCTGTAACAAGAAATACTAATACTTCAGGGGGGTTTGATGGGTATAGGGAGGAAAGCCACATACCAACTCCTCTGCTTTTTCTCCCCCCAGATGAGTTAGCTGCATCTGGCATAGCAAACAAGCAGGACCAAAGTACCTCTCCAGTTCAAGCTGTGTTACTATCAGAAGCCTGCTACATCACCGCTTTAATCAGCAAACATAGGTCCCTAAATGGCCAAATAGTTTCTTAGATAGCAAATGAAAGGCAAGATAATTATAATGAAAATCCATTCGAATTGCCCATGCTTTGAAGATGGATAATTTGAAAGTGATAAAAAAAAAAAACCAAGCCACACGCAACCTTATTTTTCTGCAAAACAGTTCCTGTGGTTGCTTGAGCAAAAGGGAAGATGATACAATCTCCTAACAACATTTGCGTCAGAGCAACAGCTTGCAACAGTTAACACCACATTTCTGTGATCACACAGAATTTCTGGCCAGTACCATTTTCAGGTTTTGTTTTTCTCCTTCCCTGAGAGCATGGCAAGTCCATGAGAGAACACATCATTAGGAAGAGGAGCAAGGGGCACGTGAGTCTATTCATTCTATATCTCTTCCAATAAATTGATAGTTGACAAGTACATAACAGTTGTTCATATACAGATACTCATTCACTTTAATTCAAATAGACCCTTGCTTTGTGTTATTGCTGTGGATAAGCCACATCTACCTCTTCTCATCCTTCAAGCGTCACAGCAACTTCAAATATTTGAAATCGGGGGAAATTTTCCATGTTTAATAACTTATTTTGCAATAAGAAGGTCCATATTCCCTGCATTCACAAGCTACACCAATGAAACTGAACAAGTAATAGCTACTTGTACTAGCAAGCACCGCCATCCACACATGGGAAGTACTAAGCAAGCAGCTCCATTAGATGCCTCGGGACACAGTTGTGCTCGCCCACCCTGTGACACCAGCAGTGGGACAAAGCAAAACAACACTTCCATGTTTACTTCCAAAAGGCCAGTCACCATGGGGATTCTCCATGAGGATCTCGTTCAGCAACTGCAGTAACGTTGTACAGACTCAGTAATGTGCAGGTATCTTTAACAAAAAGGGCACCTGAATAGATCTCGAGCCCACAGTCAAGTGCATCATCAATTAGCCAGGCTTAAAGCCGCTGTGACACAGAGACAGCCTTCCAAGATCTGTCTTCTAGCACTTTGTTTCACTATTTTTCATTTCATTGCATAGCCTTGCAATCTTCATTTGCTTAAGAGCTTTTCCTCTTTCCAGTCTAACAGCAAGGTGTGCCAGGACACCTCAGAAGGTCCACACAGGAGAAATGAGAACTTTGCAGATGTCTCCCCCATACTCAGGGGAAGAGATGGGGTTAGGATAACTACACCTCTTCCCCCAGCAAGGAGAAGTCCGTCCAGTCATGCATTAGTGACAAGGACTAAAGCAGAATCTGCTCTTTTGGGGCACCATTTTCTCTGCAGAAATATGGGTTTCAGTCTGACACTGGGCAACACGTACTCTACCCAGGGTTGCAATCCCACATCACTTACAAGAGCATCCATTCACGGCCAGGGGCTGCAGACAGTAGTTCTCACCCTTGTTGGGAGCATTTGGAACCCAACAGGCAGTCAGAAACCCCAAAGCCTCCCATTTTCTTCAGCAGACACTAGTACTAGAGACACTTCAGGCTCCAACTGTCTTTTCCCCTAGGTTGTTAACCGTCCCCTTTGCCCGCTCCCCCACGTACAGCCTCCCCAGACAAGGACACATGCTGTATCACGGACAAGGCGACGGGCTCCGCGCAGGATGGTGCCATACTGCCAGGGCGATTGTGCTCTAAGCTGTAGCTGAACCCTTTAGATTTTGAATAAACATGAAAAATACCAAAGTATCTTGCAAGGCAGGTATGTTTTGTATTTCCAACAGATAGCTGAACTTCACAAAATAGAGCCTTTACCATTATTTAAAGCCTTCCAGCATTTACTATTCTTGAGTATTGATCGTAATCCAGATCAATAAACTCAAGTGCACAGACTGAAGTATTAACATCTCAACTAAAAATCATTCAGGCAAGATTTAATATTAAAAAAGAGGCTCAATGAACAGAAACTGAATTTTGATTTTGGTAATCCAAGTCTCAGTTGCTTTTATTTATCATTTTTTTCTTCTTTTATGACTTCACAACTATGCTGCTCTTATGTTTTACAAGTCAATCTAAAAAATGGCATCAAAAACATGTAAGTGGAAAGGCTTTCTATTGCTCCCAGACTGGGATTCCTACAAATGAGATTTTCAGTTTTCTGAATTGCAGATGTTGGGATGAACATTTCAATTTTTTAATTCTTTACCCATCATTTAAACCTTCAGATTTTTGCAGTCATTACTGTAAGTTCTGCAAGTAAAACATTCTCCCTGATTTGAAGTTTGAGGCTATTTCCACTGAAATTGATAGTGGCACTCCCACTCACTTCAGTGGCGTCTGGATATGGACAAGGATGTGCATTATTAATCTGATGACATACACTGTAATCAAGCTAATGAATTTGACAATTTGAGACTGAAAAGCACAGATTGAGGCATGTGCTGTTGACAAATGTAGAGAAATGCCAGTTTAAATAAAATACTGCATACAGAATGCAACGTTAAAAAGGCAGTTTAGTTAGATGTACCATATTTTGAAATTTAATAACTAGAAAAATTTCTAAATGGTTGATTGGACAGAAAAAAATCATTTCTTTCACTGAATGGAACTAAAATAATTTGCATATAAGCAAACCAGTGAACACTGTAGTACAAGACTTCTACAAGTTAGAAAAGTTAAAGTGTGGCACAATAAACACTATGCAAAGCATCTCTTATTCCAGACATGTAGTATCTTGGAAAAAAACACCAAACCTCTCCAAGGTCCTCCAAACCAGGTAACCCTGTTGGCATGAAGTGAAAAATCACTGAAGCAAACATTTTGCTTAGTTTTACATTACTAACCAGCTCAAATTTTGACATTCACTTTAAGTCCAAAGCTTGTATATCACCTCCCCAAGCCTTTCAACAACGCAGAGCAGCATGTATAATACTTGCCATGCAGCAGCATCAATTTTCTTAAAAGCTTGAGATGTAGAAATGCCAACTGAATTGTCTCCCTAAACAGATTTTAAAACATCATTCCACCTCAAAAAGAAAAATATAACCCTAAAAAATAATTATTTGTGGGGGGAAAGAAAAAGACCAAGTCCAAATTACTTTTGCAACTCGTATCCAAACATTGTAAATGCACCTGCTTCATTCCAATGATACAGCTGACTTAGTTTAAGAGAAAGTATGTTAATCCTACTTTAAATTGAAAGAATGTTCTGCTTCTTCATCTCAGAAGACTTCATACAGGTTTACCTTACTCAAACTCCACCCTCTCTCCATGTTACCCCATAATTCTTTCAGATCCTCTACTAATCTAATTATAAATCAAAGAGTATCACGTAAACGATGAATTGATCTACAGTCTTACAATCCACATTGTTAATCAGCCTTCATAAACAACATATTTCAAGAAGTGAAGAGCTATTCTTTCTATCCTTGGAATGTTTTTATTCCTTAGCACTGTTAATAAAATTGTGAAATTGATATACTAAAACAACCCCAAGTCTTTTTAATCCCCTTGGAAAGACTTTTTCTTTAATCAACATTTATCTTATTACACTGAAAATGCTGAACAGACATCTGTACATCTTTTTACAAGAAAAAGGATACATAGTTCTGTGGAAAAGAAGATCAGTAGATTTGTGTACATGCAGCTTTAGATCCTTTAGACCCACACTTAGGTATGACAAAGTTTTGTTTATCATTATTTGCATGAGGGGAAGATAAGCACACATAACCAGACAATGATGCTGAAGTGAACCTATATACAATAAAAAACAATTTGAAGAGATAAATGGTTTCCATCCAAAAACTCTCTAGCTTCAGATCCATAGCAGCAGCGTGTCACCATACCAGATAGGTGAGCAACCATTGGGTTCAAATGTCAACCTGATTTCAACTTGTGATAACACCATTTTATTACCTATCCATTCACATCAGCATCACCAAAACCAGGATTTCCCACACACCCTTCAAAGCCCCTAACCAGGTGGGGGTAGGAACACTATGGCTCTAACCTAGAGGCAGAAAGCTCATATCTTGTCTTGGTTAAAAAAACAAACAAAAAAAACCAACCAAAAACCAAACACAAAAGAATTTTGAAGGCACACTGATGATCTGTGGTGTTTGAGCCATGCATTCATCTCATGGCAATGCTCCACAAATTTCTCCACTGCATCCAGAATCAATGGGGAGCTCTGCTCATAATTTATTGGTGTCTCACAGACAGCAGAGGTATTGGCCAGGGGTTTTCAGATGCAAAGCCTAATGACTAATATGCCAAAACAAAATAACATTTCGTCTTGCTTTCTGTCTAGTGAAAACTTTAATCCCATTTCATTACTCAGGTATATTCCTCCCCCCACCCTCTTCCTCAGTTTGTTTTGTTTTGGTTTTGTTTTTTTTTTTTTTTCTCTAATCCTACACAGATTTCTAGGAGTATCTGTGGCTGAGAAACACCACGTGCATCAGACAAGCACCACAGTTCACAGCACAGGCTGTTCCCTGTGCAGTGAGCAAGATGTTTCTTGTCATACATAATTCACAAAGCAAATTAAACATGTCAGAGTCAGTGAATGTTGTGAAAGCTCACAAAGGAGAGAGGGACTCTTGGAGCTCAATCAACAGATGGGAAACAGCAAGGTAATAATGGCCTTGCCAATTACTTACAGGCAGAGTTTTAAAGACTTCTGACCACCTCAGAGCCGTAGTCAATATACCAAGGTGAGACTTGAAACATTTTGAGATTACTTAAAAAGCACAAGTTCTTGGCAAGACCTCATTGAAAGAAAAATTCATCTGCTCCATACAAAAGGGGAGAAATTCCCCTGAAGTGCAGAATTCCAATAATTTATAGCTGGACTGTAATAAATTAGAATGGCTTGTGTTTCTTAGTGAGGCAGAAGTGTTTTGCACCGATGCTACTGCAGCGTTGCTCAGTGCATTCTGTGCCAAACCTGAAAAATCTAAAAAGTGTGAATGCAGTGCTTATAAAACTCTTTATGAAAGTTTAAATTTATCAAGATGAAACCTCTGGCATAACTTTCACTTTTTTTTTTTTTATACAATTGCTAATGCTCCTTCATCATCAAGGAACATTGTTCATCTTAGTTCCAGAGCTGGATAGAAACCAAACCATCTTGTTGCAAGTACCAAGTCAGAAGGGATAACCACTACTACATTGCTACAATTTTACCTTTTGGTCCTTCTCATGAAGGGGAGGTAGATTATGCAAACACGCTTGGTAACTAACCTATTCTCAGTAATAAATCAAACAAATAAGTGCCTGGTAATTTTATTATAATTCGTAATAAATTGTATGATCTTTTCATTGCTGTAACTGCAACTCTTTCTCTCCCTCTCTCTCATCAGTCTTTTAATAAAGGGCTGTGGGTTTTAGTCTGAGCACCAGAGGGTAGAAAGGGAAGAAAGTATAAAAAGAGAAATTAAATTAGTAAGAGAATGTGGGGAGACGAGGAGAAAAAAGGAACTGGTATAAGAAAGCAAGCTAATCAGTCAACATTTCACGTCTTTGACTGTTATCTTGTGCTCAAGGTTAGACGTTTTTGTTCTTTGTTCCAGAAAATTTTTACAAAGCAAGAAAATTCCTTATGTGGAAAGAGCTAGACATGAGACAGTTGTGTCTTTCACCAAATGCCAGTACCCCAGGAAACTCAGGATAAAATGTAATATATAAACCCAACTCTAAGTATGCCAACACATAGAAACCATTCACCCAAGCTTTACTCAGGAGCAACACTTACTGGAACGTTTAATCTATGGTCTCAAATGGGATTTCAAAAAGAAAGTCAAGTCTTCTTCTCCACCCTGCATGTCACTTTCAGATCAATCAGTAGACTCTGACCATGCACTGCTCAAGAGCTATAAATACATGTGATAGTTTAAAAAGAGCTTTTAATTAGTCATTGGTCTTTGATAGTAGTTCAACACAACACCCAAAGCAACATATACCCATGCAGGTTGCTGCTCACTGTAGAACTAAACCAAAATCTTAGTTATTGTGCCTGGCTCATATCTTCTCCCAAAGAATCCTGTTTCTAAGTAGAGAAGCGCTTTGAGTCTGAGCTACTACAGCCAGTTATGTACCACACTTGAATTCTACCTTTACTAACCTTGCCTTCCATAACACCATCAACTTAATGCTGAAAGCCCTCCAAGCCCTCCCATTACTTTATCCTTCTAGGTACATGGATGGAGAATTCAGCAACAGGTTTGTTGACAGTTACTTTGTTACATCGAAAATCATGAGAAAAGGTCCTTAGCACAGCCAATAGCAGTATTAGATACGACTTTATTGTGCCCTTGATAAGATTTGAATGGAAGCGTCACTTGCAGCGAAAGAGTACCTGCAGTAATGAGACCCTCCCCATAATATAAGTATTACATAAAACATAATTGTATTAACAATATCAATAGAATAAAAGGGAGAATAGATAATTTTAATTTCCATTAGACTTCAGTGGTAGAATATGTTACCATCAGTGGAGGAGGACCAAAATATTTCAGTTACATAAAATTAACTCGATCAGCGAAGCTGCATCAATGAGTACCAGAAGCAGATAACTTCTAATCAAGAAGGAAAAACACAATGTAAACAAGTCTCTGTGTTCATGTGCACAACCCTACAAGGCAAGAGCCTCAGAACCACCCAAGAGATTTCGATATCTAAATTCCGTTACAGTAACAACAAACCAGGCATCCAGTTCTCCACGGTGACTCAAGGATGTTTTTTGCTCAAGGCCAAGACTGCAGCTCACTGCACTCGTACGCGTAGCTGAAACCAGTGTTTTTCTCCATGTAAATTAGGCTGCAGTCACCAAGCATCAGAAAAACAGCTCTACCAACATCAAATAATAATTACTAGGTTCTCACCAGTGAGGACTTGTCAGTGTCACGATTTCACACACACACACACGCTGGGCCAATGGAGAGAGAAATGCTTTAAGACACTTATACAAAAGGTTCTATCAAATAGGAAGGTGGAATACAACTAAAAATTAATCTATTTATATTGCAATTGAAAATCTAAACAGTTTCAGTAAGTGATCTCCATAACAGCATTAAATTTCCTATGTTTAGAAACTTGAAGTATCAAGCAAGGAACCATAGTTTTAAAGTTCTGGCTTCATTTATTCATATAATTGATAATTCAGCATGTGCTCTATCCATGTAACAGCATTAATGTTCTGGAGACATCTTTTTTAATTTCCAGCAAAAACACCTCAACTATTGTAATTCAGCCTAAAATCCATTAAAGCTAGTATATCATGCACAGAAATTGATGAACAGCAAAATTCTGAGTTAACCTAACCACCCATAAATATGAAAACATTTGTGATTTTTACAGGAAAGCTTGGTGGGGTATAAAAGGGTGGTATAAAGCAATGTACATCCTCAGCTAGCTATAAATCCTTTAACTTAATTGGAATTACAACAAACGTAACAAATCTGGGGCTACCCTGTGATTTCACAGCAACCTCCTGCTGTAAATGACAGTCTCAAAATACTGCTCTAAGCTAGCATTAACTACAGCTTGTGAAACTGCTCTTCAATCTTTCTCACAAAAAGTGACAAACAGACTGATTTTATACCAGCACAAGAAATAAATATTAATATGAACCATACCGTTCAATGGCTTAAACCACAATCTGAACTTTGAGGAAGCCGAGAGCTTAAGATTTCAGGTCAGGACGAAAACAATTCTTCAGTGTGGGGGGAGGGGGAAAAAAAAAAGCAAGAAAAATTGCTGTTTGTTGACTTGTACTGCTTTGGCTTCTAGGAGCTTATTTTAATTTTTAATCAACACCTCCAGGCAAGGTTAAGTTCCATCTTCCTTCATTTTACACAGCTGCTTATCTTCCTACCTATATTTCTGTGAGTTTACAAATTAATATTTCACTGAAAATGTGGAGTTCAGGCAAACTTATAAAAGCATCCGTCGCCATTTTTCCTCCTCTAAACCTGCTTGCGCCCAAAGGAAAAGCAGCACACGGCGGTTGAAATGGACGGTGTAGGATGACGAGACATACCAAGGCTTCTTGAATCACCCAGCACAAACATCAGCATTTCATAACACAACAGCAACGAACAATTTCATGCCAGGATTTTTCCCATCTCCAGCATAAGCACTGCCTGCAAACAGCAAAACTCTTTGTCCTTAAACTAATGAGAAGCATCGCTAGCAGTGGACCCTCAGGAAGTTGTGTGACCTTTGGATATTCTAAGGAGAAAAACCCCAAAGCTCTTGCAAACATCTGCATTTAATCGGTTACAGAATTCAGAATTAACTATGCCAGCCCATTCCATAGCTGATACGCGCAGCAGCAGCTGCTGTTCCAGCCACTGCTACTGTCGCCTAGTGACCATCCATGCCTTGATCTGAGAAATGGATTGCACCCTCTCAAACTTCTCTGTACCGTGCTTTTATGAGAGCAGTGCGATTTAATTCCTGGTTTAGAAGCAGATACATCCCTGCATGACAGATTTCACATCTAGACATCCAAGACATTGGACAAATTGAGTTTAACGGAGCTACACCGTCAGTTTATGAAATCTATAGCCGATTATGTGTTCATGCAAGTGGGTGCGCATGCTCACACACTGCAAGGAATTTAGGAAGTTCACAGCAAAACACATCCCTGTGAGCAGAGCCCATTCCATGAGAAATACAAGGTGAAAGCCTCCTCTGGTCCATTCAAGGTGCCACCTTGGAGCGGGGTGATACACCAGAGGGGTCAGGAATGCCCTCCCAGCACGCTCTCTGCTAGAGAGCACAGGAAAAAACTGGTGTCTCCAGAAACAGCACACTTCGAGTTTTCAGTGAGTGACTGGTAATTAACAACACCAAAATAGTAACTGGAGGTTTGAAGCATCTTAAGAACCCAAAGCCAATCAAACTGCTGAATACAGACATCAGCAAGAAGGATGTTCACCATCAATCTACTGCATCCTTCTAGGGTGTTGAAAGCTGCAACTCCAATGTAAAGTGTTCAGGCATCCTATGTGCAGTAGTGTATTTGCATTAGACATCTAGAAGTATCAACAAACTTTATTAAACAAACATTTTTTTCATTTGGGTTATGTATCTGAAAATAATATTTGTGAGGTTCCAGCTTCCAAGACTTCCTAAATCACAGCACTGACCACCAGAGGACCTTCGCTCTCTTCTACCAGTAAAGACCTCTGCTGAATTTGGGTCTTTCAGAGGGATGTAGAAATGCCACTTCAGGAGATCTCATAGTAAGACTAATCCCTCTGGAAAAGCCCATTAAAACAAATATTTGTCTAGAGAGACCAATAGTCAGAGCTTTTCCACAGGTTACAAAAAACCCAGGGTCAAATCCCCATCTTATCTGGTGCAGTTAGAATATTTATATCTGACATTCTGATGGGAGAGGGTGCAGCTCTGAGCTGAAGGAAGGAGGGAGAAGGACTCTACACAACCACCCCACTGTTTCCACGTTTGCCAACACACATAGGAGGATGTGCAACAGGCTTAACTGGCCCCTGACAAAGCCTTACCACAACAGGGATCAACTATTTCTGATAGCAGGTTGTTCTCCCTTCCCAATTATAACCAGAAATTTTATCTAGGACCCTAGAGGTTTATTTTTCCCCAAGTCCTGTCTGAACTTCCACTTTTCTAAGAGATCTCCATTGCAAGTTCACCACCACCATTATTTTGAAGCATCCTCACATAGCCAGCAGACCTCAGTAAAAAGGGTCACTGTGACATTACTGCTGCTTACTAAGTTTTCGCATTGAGCAGAAAACTGAGCCAACTGATATTTTCCATACCTTAAGAACATGCAATCAGCTTCGTAACAAAAGAATATTCTCCATAAAGTATTCCACATAATTTTAAAACCTGTATTAAAACAAGGTTTCTGCCTTTTTCTCACTCTCCCCAGTGGTCAGTTAAGCCAGGTTTCACCACGTTGTTCCTTTTAAGTCTGTTTTACAAGTGATTGAACGCTAGAGATGAGCAAAATGCTGCCTGCAGTATTTATGCTTATTTGTCACAGCTTGAAATTGGGCTGGGACACTGAAAGCACTTCAGAGCTCAGGCAAATCCTCCCTTTGGATTATTTACAACCTGTTGGTGCATATTCAGGAGCATACCATAAAATATCATTAAAGTAATAAATCTGTCTTCAGCTACTATGAGCTCCCCCATCTCCTCATGCTTTTTCATACATTTTCAGTTGTTATATTCCTTCCACTGCTAGCCCAAATAAGATATCTTTTTAATAATAAAACAGGCAGATTGAAAGTGCATGATGCTGAGATACCTCTGTGATACCCTCACCTACAGTGCTGTGAAACTGAGTACAGAGACTTTTTCACAGAAAGACAAATGATGCTGGACAAAGAACAGGAATAGCAACTATTTGTTGTAAACGGATTCTGCAGATAACAGCTGGAAGCTACGATACATTTCACTGTAACTAATTAAATTTGGATATACAGGTAGCAAAAAAAAAAAAAAAAAAGGTTTGCTGCTACAAACTCTTCTCATCCATGGCAGAAAAATCTGCTTTCTTGACACCAACCTCTGTGATACTTGCACAGCAACGCTGCTGTTACCCAAGCTTATAGTCCAAATTTTTTACTTTTAAGGCTCCAAGTCTCCATTCTGCAAGCATCTATTTTACCTTTCTCCCCCTTACTGTTTTGTCTCTTTTTACCCAAGGAACTTCTTAAATTTAAGCCAAGAGAAGAAAGCAGTTAAATTCTTGCCATCATTTCCTTTCCCATACCCTGGCAGAATTGTTTTTGCTAGAAATATCTGTATTCTAAAGTGGGGGGAAGTCAAATTCCCCTGGAGTGCAATATTTCTTTTCTTTATCACAAGCATCTATATATTGAATGTCATCTGTCTCCCTGAAGGAAGTTTTCCCTCCTTCCGAAGCAGTCAGACGTGTAGCATACCGCAAGACATATTTTGTGATTATTACACAAAAAGAAGAAAAAAACCCCATCCCAATATGTATTCGCTTTCCCCAGATGGCTAACTGTAACTCACAGAGAGACTGGAGACAAGGCAGAAGTGCTTATTCAGCAGGCAGGGTAGTTCAAGTTAAAGGGATCGTGTGCGTTTATAAGGCAGGATTTTGGTCTCTGTAGAAGTCTGGCTGCTTTTTAGCAACGTGCTACTTCTGCCAAGACCATCCTCAATACAGGACGCTGCACAGTTGTAGAAGAACGATACACATAGTGAAGGAGCAAAGATCAAACCAGCATTTCATTGCTCAAACACCATGAGGTCTCATATGCGAGCACAGAGGGAAGAAATAATAAAATACCTCTTCAATAAAAAGTTACAAGGCAGCCAAGAACAACATCATTTTGTTGCCGGGAGAAAAACTAAAGCAAAGGAATCTCCTGCCAGTGCTTTTGCCCAAGGAATCATCCTTGCTCCACCCTGTCTGAAGCATCCTTCGATCCCCCTCCTCAGGACTGCGCTATGGCAGCTGACATGTTCGACCACAGCTCGAGATTCACTGAGGCTTTTGTCCTTGGAGAAACAGCACAATTATCATCCAAAGGAAAACGGTATGCTACCTGCTAACTGCCTTTGGGTTTATCTGCAGGCTCTGAAACCACACTGACACTAGAAAGTAATCCTGCCTCTTGGGAATGACCGGTGTCACTTCCCGCATCACAGCACCAAGCCCTGGCTTTGTGCCCAGTGCCACCAACCGAGCCACGCACTGCACTTCGCTTCCCTCCGCTCCTTCAGGCGACACCCCCCCCCCTGCAGGGAACACTGCCATCTAAGCCAAATTTCCCAATGTAATTGGGGGGGGGGGGGGGGGCGCAAGGGCAA
>JAVJGJ010000014.1:61715461-61741757 GCA_035590215.1 Microhierax caerulescens | reverse complement strand
CCTGGTATTTCACCACCTTTACCCCCCACCCCCCACCCTTTTTTTTTTTTTTTTTTTTTTAAACCACTGGTAGGTTAAGATGTTTTTGAAGGATCTTTTTCTCTTGTGCCTTTAAAACCATTGCAAGCTCTTGCAGAGAATTCAGTAGTTTTCAGGCCTGGGATGCTGAAATCCACAGGTAGAAGGAGGGAGCTTATTTCACAGCCCAAACAGAGATGCTTTTGTTATGCAAGGACAGCCCCTCCAGCAGGATTTCTAGGATACTTTGGCCCCTCTGTTTTCAGATAGGGAAGAATCTGTGACACATGAGAAATGCACTGAGGTGAATCACACGTTTCTTTCCATTGCTTCAGCTGGGTGACTGCTGTGCTATTGGTACTTCAGAAAACAGCCAACAGCTAAAACAGATATTTGCCTTCTGCCAGTTCTGCTGGTGGCTCATCTGCTTGCATTACACACTCTGGCTTGTAATTGCATCGCTGTGTGTTTGTGTGTGTAAACTGCTCACATAATATTACATATCCTGATAAAAACAGCGCATAAGGACAAGATGGTGCAGTCTGCATGCTGGCCCTTATATACATTTCTCTTAAATGTAAGTCAGGTGCTTAAAGAGAGATAGGCAGCCTTGCAACAACAGAAGGTCCAGCCTTGATTTTATTCTGGGCTGGGGGGTGGCATCGGACCGAGAGAGGTTCGCAGGTTTACAGTCCCTTCGGGTTTGTGCCAGCGCGTGAAGGACTGTCTCCTTCCAAGGTGGGGGAGACTCAGGGTGGCAGCAGGGTCTGAGGCGCGGGCCCCTCTCCTCCAGCAGCTGAAGCCCTCCTCCACTGCTTTTTAAGACCGTCTCCATTCACCTGCCTTTAAAGCAGACCCGCTTGGTTTTCCCAGCCGGCTGCAGCCAGTAACTGGGTGGGAAGGAGGGCTGTTGCTTCGTCTCCGGCCGAGCAGTCCCCCGCAAGGAAAGAGTTAAAGGGACCGGAGCTGAGCGCAGGCAGCGCCTCCCGCCCCCCTGGGGACCCGCGGCCAAAGCCTGGGGGAAGCGGGGCCGCGCCCCCGCGGTAAGGGAGAGGGGTCCTTCATTCGTTTCCTGGGATCCCCGGGGGGGGGGTCTCCACAAATGCTGCAGAACAAACAAACACGGGAAATAACGAACGGGAGCGCAGCAGCGCGGCAACAAAGCCGGCAGCAGCCCGCGGTCGGTAGTAAACAAGCGCACACGCCGCGCACGGCGGGCCGGGGGCGCAGCCCCCCCTGAATTCCTCCTCCCCGCTTGCTCCGAGCTGGGGCTGCGAGGTGCTCGCTCACGTGCTCCGAATGAATGCACCGGTCTATTTTTACAGCTGCCTGACAGCCCTGGTTTCCTCTGGCAGATCCACCGCTAATACTATTACCTGGCAGAGGAGAAAAGAAAGGAAGCTGCTAAAATAACCGTGCACCACTGACATCGATGGAAAAGGCATTTTAGGTCGTGCAACGCATGGCCCGGCCAGCAAGGGTTGCTCCCTACAGAATAAATCCGAGTGCTCTGTAGATCAGCTTTATACTGATGTATCAGGCTCCCTGTCTAACGTGGGTGGCTCTTTTTTAGCCCAAGTTTTGGTGCTGGTTATCATGAGAGGCCTTGACCAAAGTCATAGTATGAACTGGCACGGCTTCAGTAGTAACTGTTTACCCCAGGCAAAACTTAGTCCCTTCTTTGTTCCTCTTCTGACTGTTTTTATGACATAAAATCTTATTCTCTGCAATACAGAGGTGTTCCACAAGGTCACTTGCACAAAATGTAATAAAGCAAGCTTATTGTTTCCCAGAAAGATTATGTTTGAATTTCTCCTTCCTCTTCTTTTTATTTGAACTATCTGGTTCACTTTGGCAGGGTTCAACTGTGAAAGTCAAACAAGTCCTGACCTCCCTCTCACGATGTTGGGTTTCAGACTGTTAACGTGGGTTTCAGCCTGTGAAGCAGATATTCCAGGGCTTCTCTGACCTTGTTTAAATGTTGTAATAACTGATGTTCATCAAGTGACCCAAGCCATTCCCTGGGTGCTTAGATAATCAGGTATATCCAGGATGACCTTCAGTGTGTGTCCTGCCCTGCTGACCATTTGTTCTCTTAACTCTTCATCTGGGAGGCTGGCAATCAGAAGGGAGCCAGCCAACCCCACCAAGAGGGAGCCCTCTCCAATGTGCAGCCTAGCTGGAACCCCCCTGAACTGGTGAAAGAAAATTGGAGGGAACATGGAAAATAGCAGTTGAAATCCTGGGATCGTCAAGACTCCTTGCACCCCAGCTGAGACAATTTCATGGCTGTGGTTATACCTGCATTCCCAGATCTGACAGCATTTCCATGTTTCTAAGCCAGGGTATGTGCTCCAGTCATATCCTAACTCCTAATTCTGCGCCCAAACCAGATCTGCACACCAGTGTTCTCCAGCCTGCTCCTGTGTGCCCATGGAAAAGAAACCTTGCAGGTGAGGGCTGGCCAGGGATGGTGGCACATTCCCAATGGCACTCAGTCACCCCCACGGAGCATGGGTTTGCTAAGTGTAGGTGAGTCTTTCCTTCTGTCCCTTCTGATCCAGTAGAAAGGCAAACAGATTGCCTTAAATAATTGGCTCTTCAGCGCTGTTAGACTTCAAAACGGAGTAGAGAAATAGGGCTTACAGGCTCAGGAACAGGTAGGAGGTAGTTTTAAGAAGTTGCTTCTTATCAGCTCTCAGCTGTTGGTTTCTGTCTCCCAGCTCAGACAGTGCCTGACTGTGTCCTAATTTTGATATGATAAGACTGGGTCAAACATGAAATCCAAATGATGTGCAAAAGCCATCAAGAGAAAAGTCTGCAATTTATTTATTTATTTGTTTGTTTGTTTGTTTGTACAAGGGTTTTAAACCTGTGCCATCAGCAGAGGAAGGTGTTCTGAGGAAAGAACATGAATAGATTACGAATTCCACACCTCTGCCATTTGAGATAAGATGAACACCTTTTGTTGTTTGCAATGCAATGCTATAGTACCTATGACAGGCAGCAGAACATTTCTGATTTATTCTAAGAGAGCATTGGTACACATATGGTATAGGTAGCACGTTGGAGTGTTTGTGTGGTGAGTTTTGCAGTTCTGAAACAAAATAACTTTTTAAAAAATCTAATCAGGTTTGCAATAATATTTGCAAAAAATATTTTACTATGGGGATAGACTATGAATTAAACATCTTTACAATTAGGTAAGGAACAGTACCCAAGAGATTAAATCTAAATGATAGTTCGTAGTGTAAGCCCTATGAAGTACTGAGAGAAGGTGGAAGGGAAGCAACAACATTTCAAATGATCAGAGAGAACCAGAAGAAGATAGCATGGGGGTCCAGAAGTCAAGAATGCTATAATGAAGCAACTATTGAAAGCAGTAAGGTGTTTGCATATGCAGGTGATTCCTTCAGCTGGAGGCGTCTTGGGACACACAGATACCTAGGACACTGCTGGAGGTAGAAGACAGAAGCCAGGGTGGCCTGAACCCTATTAGGAGGTGAAGAGCAGAAGACCAAGGCAAGAACTGTGACCAGCAAGGGGAAGCCAGGCCACCAGAGCATGCAGGGCAAGAAGAGAGTTAGGAAAAAGAGTTGAAGAGAGGGAAAGCAGTGACAGCAGGTCTGTGCTGAACTTCTCAATGAGAAATTACTAAGGGCCAACCAGGAAGACAGCTAAGAATAAGAAGGCTGAAGAAGGCAAAGAAACTTACAGAGACTGGGACAAGGTAATGGGGGTTAGCTACTACTGTTGTAGATGAACTGACCAAATAGCATCGGTACAGCAGGAAAGGAGGTGCAAAGACACCTCTGCAGAGGAAGCTCTCTGGTGCTGAACTTTTCCCAGACTTTTCCTAGTAGCTCAGCATTTGGCAGAGGAGGAAACTGAGTATCGCTGATATTTATTATTGTTTTAGTTCTGGATTTCACTTTCACTTTAAAAAAATGAAAGAATGGTACAGAGAAAAGTATTTATATCTTTTTTCAGCCACTATGTCTATTAAAAGTGTGACTATAGCCCTTTAAATTTCTGTTTGTAGCAGCATTCCAATGCCTCACATGGTCCTTCTAAGTAGCTACTATGTAATGGCTTTTTACAGGCATCTGCTCAAACTGTATCCAATTAAAAAAATAAATCTGGGAACAAACTGTTCCTGGTTTCAGCTGGCTGGCAGGTATGAATTCTGCTTTCATAAAAGTCTTACTCCTGTTCTCAGCTCTATTTATGGCTATCAGGCCAAGAAAACTATATCATGTAACTTTTAAGTCATAGCCATTGAATTTATCTAGTGTTGTCATCTGCAAATAGCATCAAGTCAGTAAAGAAAACAAGCTCAGAAACCTAAAACGTGGTGACATACTTCGTTATGAAACACTGCCAGGAGTTTTTGGGAGTTGTGTGTGTCACATTTCATTGGTTTTGGGGATAAATCTTATTGATTTTTTCCAAGGTTAACAGACTTCTTGTTTTCAGTAAACACAAAACAAATACGAAATCTCTGTCAGTGGTGCTATACCTTCCACCTCATGAGATCTGGAAAAAAAGCTTGCAAGCCTCCCTGGCTTAAGACCTATTCAGCATGAACACTATTAGCATTGGTGTAGAATGGTGCAAGGTGTGGAACTCTAATAACACTATTACGGCAGAATTTTTGGCACCAGGTTGAGCATTTGCTCATAAACGTGCCACAGCACATTTTTACACTTGAACCTCCCTGTGGTTCCTGAGGGTAAACGCTGCTGGCAGTGCAGCAGCAGCAGCAGCAGCGGCACATGCAAGTGTTAGAATTTGCACTTGTAAAATTTATAGGGACCAACTGGTTTTGCAGGTGTACTGCCTAACACTTGTGTGCACCCAGTTGCTGGAGCAGAAAAAGTGCGCGCTGGGGGCTGGAATGCTGGTGGGGGACCAGGGGGACGGTGCCCAGCCCGGGGCTGCCTTGAGAGGGAGAGCTCCTGGCTCTGGCCCTAAAACAGACCCTTATATGGCATCAAGTTTGGCACTCTGGAGTGTAGGTATCTCTAAACACTGCACTTTCTTAAAAGGTTAGTCAGAAAAAGATGTGGACGCTTAGAAAACGTAGGCATTTAGAATAGAAGCCTGGTCCGAGGTCTTTAGATAATGTAACTCATAATTACAAGTCAGACACTTTTAATTGTCAGACATAATCTCCGGCTCTGTATTTACTACCCATCTGCTCAGAGGCTTGTACTTGCTACCAGATTTACTGGGGGAGAGGAGCAGGGAGGAACAGGAGTGGGAGAAGTGTTGGAAGGAAACAGGAGACGGTCCTGTGGCTGCTAGGGTGCAGCAACTCCTGTCACTGTGTGGAGCTCCTTTCCCTCTTCAGGCTGCAGATGCATGGGAGCATGGTTCCTTTTCAAGACCACAAGACAAAACTTTAAAAATGAGATACTGTGTGGTCCCTAATTAATCATCCTTCATTTTTTTAATGTTCTCAGAAGCATAGGTGAGTAAATGGTTATATACAATAATCCACACATTTCCATTTTTAACGATGACTGCTATTAAGCATGGTGCAAATTAATCATTGATATAACAATATTCCAAAGCAGTATTTCATTAGACTTTACTGGCTGGTGACTTTGTTTCCATTTCTTCTCTGTTTTCCTAGTAATTTTTACCCATCACGAAATGGGTAAACCATTCACTGATTCCCCCTTTCAAAGGGAATTTGTGAGCATGGCTACCTGTTATAAATATATCATTATAAAATGTTTTATTGTTGATTCTTAGAGCTGACTACATAATTTTACCTCTTCTATCAGTGCCAAATAAGCTGTACAGTGCTGATAGCCTTTGGGTATCAGAATTAAAGAACTTTTGGTTAGGTACACCTTGTTTGATGAGTTATAACTTACAGCTTCTGATAAGCTGCGTATCGAAAGTCATATAGCATAAGAATGAGGAAAAAGGCAGAGGTGCAACCATTTTAGATGCTTCTCTGCAGGACTGAACAGCTGAGGACACCAGCTATAACATACTAATTCTAATAGATCTGTATGAGGAAGAGCTACTTTAAGAACCTTTGCAACCGACCTTCCATGTGGAATATAGCTGTGAATACACTCATCCAAATCCAGGACATACAAGCCCTGCTGCGTAGAATGCTTTGTCACTTGAACCTCTGTATGCTACAGATCCCGTTTGGGGGTGGGAATGTGTTATCTCTTTACATTCTAAATAGCTACCGAGCTACTGGGAAGCTGAGCATAACGACTCCTTTTGCAATCAGACAAACAGCTTTGCGACAAAACCTGTCTCTCTCCCAGCCCGCTCTGAGCCACCCGTCTCGGTGCCCATAGTGGCAAAGAGGCAGAGCCGGGCATGGCTGTGCCCTGGCCCCCATGCTCCCGGCCCTCCCTCGTGTAAACACCGCGGGGTCGGAATGCCGCAGGAATTTGGGGTTGGGAGCCAGCCTCCAAGGGGAGCGGGAAGGAGCAGCTGTTTTGTGTGATGGGCTGTCATCCAGAGCTTACTTAGCTCATTTGAAGCCAGGGAACCTTCTAAGGCGACGGAGAGGCTCCCCAGGAAGCTCGCAAGGCTCAGGAGCGAGGCTTGAGGGGAGCTGCCTCCTCGGTGCTGGAAGCGGCCGTGGACGCCACATGCTTGCAAGTAACACGACGCTGACACATCTCACGCTTGTCCTCGTGTGGGGAAAAGCAGACTCCAAACACATATGGCCTCTGTTCCTCCTTCGGAACACAGCAATTCGCATGCAGAAGCACCATGTGCTGCTAAACTCATCATCATTTAATGTTTTTAAATCAATCTTAAAACCGTTGTAAGTGCGTGGTGGTAACTCAAGTCCATGAGTTACCAGCTTAGTTTGACACAGGAACCCAACCTAGGCTTTCATTTACACGTTTGTGGCCAAGTCAGCCATAAGGATTGGGTTGGTTTCTGGTGACCACGTTTTGCTCAGAGCACATTAATATACCTGCCGTTCCCAGCGATGCTCTGTGGACACCTCTATCCTCATATTCACCAGCAGATAAGAACTGAAAATAACTTTCTAGCTGAGCGCCCATGAGGACAAGTCAGAAAACTGGTCCATAAATCAAGTTAATACTTTCACCTTCTTTGCAGATTTATCTCATTTTAAGTTACCCTGTACTGTACAGAGACTTCCTTAAATCGATCAGCGAGAACATCATATTCCTTTGGGACAACAGCAAGTGTCTTGCTATTCCTTCACTACTGGTCTGTGTCATTTCATGAAAATGTAGTGTTAAATCTGAGTTTTCCTGAGCTCTATCACATAGTGTTTGTCACACATTCAAGCTAAAGCTATGCACCTGCAAGCTCTACTTAAAATCAAGAGTTTTCTTTGCCAAGGGAAAGTACAAGGAAGCCTATGTGACACACACATTAACCCGAGAGAAATAAATCTGGCTAAATTGCACCAAACTGTCATTCTTTTGTTACCAAATATATTTTGTGCCTGAAAACAGCCCTAATTGTCAGCACTCCCTAAGCATGGCAAATAACTCTTTAAATAGCCACTGATCTTCATATCATTAGTTCCCCGTTCTGAAAACTGAAATGCCCTTTAATTATCCAGCTGTAGGAGCATATAAGATGGTACTAAATTTTGCTTAAGTACAGACTATTGCCAAAAAGGAAGCCAAAATACATAATTACGTTGGCATTAACATTCTATAGCTGTGTGATATCAAACTGCACAATGGCTGGAACATTCTGTGAAGGGCAATGCTGTCTGGGTAATGTAGCAGAAACACTTATCTAATAGCATGCCCTCCTGTGCCCTCTGTCAGGGCGCCAGCACATTAGTCCTATTATCAGCCTGCAAATACTGGAGGCTTCCACATTGTGGCTGCTGCCAAAAGAAACAGTCTTCCCTGTTACAGGAGCAAATGTCTATGCACATAAATGAAACTGAAGAGTAATTAGATTACAGTATCGCCAACTGACCCCTGTGCCACAAAATATTTGGGCTTGCTTAATTTACATTAATAAAGATCCCACTATTTTTACAGCATGTCTGGTTTAGTTCACAGGTCAGGCATTTTCCATAATACATTCTAAGCAGACTATTTCAGTCAAGTAAGGAAGAAATGTCAAGGTGGATGCTCGTAAAATAATCTTTAAAAACACTGTTTGAATTTCCCTTCCAATATATTATGTTTTGGTTTTTTTACATGGGTTTAGTATTTCATAGGTTGAGGGCTTGTGTTTGTTTGTTTTGATAATTTGAACTGAATAGGTAAAACAAGTGAGAAACAGTGACAAATACCTGTCCAACAACAAATCCATCAGAAAGTTATTTAATGTATTTAGTTCCTTCATTAGAAGCATATTGCAATAGTCTGTCATTGTGTGACAGGCACATTTGAAACATTTTCATTTAGTACAAGAAAAAGAGAACCGGACCTTTACACAGGATCTAAACCACACAAACAAACAAACAAACAAACAAACCAACAAATTCCAAAATTAAAATAAATGTCTTGATTATTTTAAATAAAACAAATGTTAGAATGCAGTTTTCAGGAATAGATCTATCCATTTATTGATGAGCATTCTCATTAACATGACAGAGTGAAAAAGATCTGTTCATTTGAGCCCATGTAGTTGAATTCATATTAACTTTTATAAACAATCTCTGTACTATTAAGCCCATTATATTAAAAATAAATCAGTCAGTGATCAAAGATAAGAGCTATGGGAAGGAAGTTTTCATACAGTTTAGATTTTGTGTTTATAAAATTGCAAAATATTTTCCTGAATATGTTCCTGACATAATATTGGTCCCTTCCTTCTTCTGGCTTAATTTAAATAACTCTTTCTAATCTTGAGAGTTTATAGGTGAGTAAAACCCAAAATATAATCCTACTATTTTACTATTTTAGATTAGTCGTTGCCATTTGTGTAAGATGGTTCTGTTCTACAAACTATTCTCAGAACCGCTTATCTGGAAGTACTCACGGGAAAAATGGATTCTGCTGCAAATAAAAGCTGTCAGGTATCATTCTGTAAATTCCTGTTATTTGTCAGAGGTCCTAAGGAGCACTCTGTCTGGGGCAAGAAAGCCTGGACTTGTGCAAAGCATTTGACACTGTCTCACATGATATCCTTGTCTCTATTTTCTGACATGAATTTGACAGGTGGGCCACCCAATGGATAAGGAATTGGCTGGATGGTTGTACTCAAAAGGTTGGGGTCAACGGCAAGTGTTATGATGGCAAATGACAAGTGGTGTTCCTCAGGGGTCCGTACTGGAACTGGCACTATTCAACATTTTTGTTGGTGACATGGACACTGGGAATGAGTGCACCCTCAGCAAGTTTGCCAACAATACCAAGCTCAGTGGTGCAGCTGGCACATTGGAGGGAAGGATGCCATCCAGAGGGATCCCGACAGGCTTCAGAGGTGGGTCTGTGTGAACCTTATGAAGTCCAACAAGGCCAAGCGCAAGGTCCTGCATTTACATCACATCAATCCCAAGGACACATACAGGCTGGGCAGAGAACAGGTTGAGAGCAGCCCTGAGGAGAAGGACTTGGGGCTTCTGGTGGATGAGAAGATCAACATGGCCTGGCAATGTGCACTTGCAGCCCAGAAAGCCAAAAAAATTCTGTGCTGCATCAAAAGAAGTGTGGCCAGCAGGTCAAGGGAGGCGATTCTCCCTCTTTTCTCTTGTCTCCTGAGACCCTACCTGGAGTACTGTGCTTGTCTGTGTCCTCCAACAGAAGAAGGACACAGACCTGTTGGAGTGAGTCCAGGGGAGGCCCATGAAGATGGTCAGAGGGCTGGAGCACCCCCCGTGTGAAGACAGGCTGAGAGAGTTGGGGCTGTTCAGCCTGGAGAAGAGAAGGCTCTGGGGACACCTCATAGTGGCCTTCCAGTACCTACAGGGGGCTACAAGAAAGACGGGGAGGGAGTTTTTACAAGGAGAGACAGTGACAGGACAAGGGGAAATGGCTTTAAACTGAAAGGGGGTAGATTTAGATTAAATATAAGGAAGAAATTCTTCACTGTGAACGTGGTAAGGCCCTGGAGCAGGTCAACCAGAGCAGTTGTAGATGCCCCATCCCTGGCAGCATTGAAGGCCAGGTTGGATGGGGCTTTGAGCAACCTGGTCTGGTGGAAGGTGTCCTTGGCCATGGCAGGGGGGGTGGAACTAGGTGACCTTTAAGGTCCTTACAACCCAAACCGTTCTGTGATTCTTGGGATATTTGATGGATTTATTTCAAAAGAACCAGGGATTCAGTGACTAATTTATTTAAAATTAATAATCCTCTTTATGTAATTTTATGAAAAAATGCAATAATAATAGTTTAATATGACATTGCAACAATTTACACACCTAGTTATTTTGTGACTTTATTACAGTTCTTTTATACGGTTCTGAGTGTGTCGCTATTGACAGTACAGGTTGCCAGTATTGCCTTGCACACATGTGGCTTCGAAGTGACGGAGAAACATATTTCTGACTTTTTTTGCCTAATCTCCATAGAAGCAGTGTGACCAAGCGGTGGGTATTGGAGAACACCTTCTCCTTCCTTTAAAATAAACTTCCTTTTTTTTCCATCACAGGAAGGACTAGTAAAGTAGCAGAAATAAGTTAGTGATAGTTATCAGACCTTGCTATAATCCAACAGTCTAATAAAGAAAAGAAAAATGCAGTGGATTACAGGTTAAGGGCAAACTCTTCCTTACCTGAGCAGCAGTGACTCTGGGGAAAGAAAGAAAAAAAAAACAAACCCAAAGCCACACATTTATTTGCATTTAAAATATGTGCCATTAGCTCACTTTCCTTTCACAGAAGTAACGCATCAGCACCAGATGAGCACCTCCAGTTTGATCAGTGTCTCAGAAGAGCAGGCAAGCACCTCACTTTCTAACCTGTGTACACTGCAAGGGGTGAAGCCTGATTTTCAGTGATTCCTGCTTGTAGTAAACTAATGGTTTAGTTTCCTGTACAAAGGCTGAACTTTCAGTGCAGTGCTGCATCCCCTTCTCTCTCGGTTTCATTATGCCTGGCTGCTTCCATACAACCTCCTGCACTTAATTTTCAGGACATCTTGCCTTCCTTGCAATATATGTAACATCTTCTGGTATTTCCTATGCGCACCACAATATCTGAACACTTGTTCATATTGTACATATCCCTGTACAATAACTCTGACTTGCTGTCTCTGGAAAAAGACAGCTCAACAGAAAACTCTAGAATTGATAAGTTTGGTTTTGGTAGGGTAGCAAGATACAAGTGTGCTTTATTTATTTTCCCTTGGCAGAATAAAGTGGTAGGGAGAAAGCTGAAGTCTTATGAAAGAAAGTGAGTGCAATTAAAATTAATGGAGTTGTCACTGATAAGGGGGAGTGGGAGATTTGAATTTTATTCCTTGTTCTGCTCCAGACATTCAGAACATCCTTCAACAAGTCACATAACATCAGTCTTCTGTACGAAATATGAGCACAGAAACAAATTTATGTCTGCCATACTGCCAGTATTGCATGGCATAACACAGTGATGACCATGGGGATGGGGACACATCAATGGAAATGCATAAAAGGGAGTGTAAGCAGATTTGTATTACACAAGAGAAAAAAGAGAGTGATGATTTTATCTTCTCAAGAGGAACTGGGTTAATACTTAGGAAAATCTATTTGAAAACAAGTATGTGCAATCCTGTTCCATATAGACTACTGTTTTTTCTTTGCCTATGAATATTCATGCGATCACTTTTAATTCACCTGGAAAAGTGCTTTTATTGGAAGAGAGATGGAAATTCATGTTTGAATATGATATTTCTGTGCAAACAATGGAAAGCTGCACTCAGACTGTTCTTCACCTAGACACCGTGTACTGCTCGGTTGCGTGAACTAAGGATGTGGATATTCTGAGATGAGAAAAAACTGCTGGTGGCTTTCAAAGAACCTCAGATACATCACCCAGCACAGGCAGCAGGGGCAAAGACAGGTGGTGTAATGTAAGGACAGTGCTGGCATAGTAGCAAACTCCCTGTCCCAGTGACACGTTTAGTGTGTTTCAGCCTCAAAAGGCAGCACGATCTGCCCTTAGTGTGGGACAAAACCTGGGGAGAGGGATCAGCCTCGGAGCACAGCTGAAGGGGACATGGTGTGCTGAAGGTCTTAACTGATCTTCACACTTCTGTGTCTCTCTGCCTGCAGGGTGAAATTGCGGCTAGCCCTGCATTATTAAAAGGCACAAGGTTCTGAATTCATCTTGTGTAATACGGGGATTATCAAGGATGCCTAAATTAGGAATGGAGCCACTTCACACTCCCTCTATGAGCCTCTCTAAGAGATACAGACACTGTTAGCAGGCGATTGGTATACACAGCTTTCTTTGCTGTATATTGTGTGGTGTTTTTGATGGACAGCCTCTTTTCATCTCACCCTTGCACAGTCCACACTGAAGATGTCAGCTTTCATACTGTCTCTTTTTGGCTGGTTTGAAGATTCTATGCTTTCTTCCACACCCGCCAAGTCATAGTGCTTTCTCTGTGCTAACCAGACCCCCTAGTTTTCATCCTTGCAGACCCTACCTGTCAGTATGTAAAATCCTGAAACTGCCTCGTGTCATGCATATTCATTTCAATTTACCTACAAAAATGACCCCTCCTGTTGTGTCCTGTATCTTACTGGTGTTTCTTCTGGTGTATTGTTTTTTTCAGGCTCCAAAGTTATTTTCCCATCGGCAGGAATTACAACATTTATGCATGTCACATCTTTGTTAAAGTAGCTAATGATGTGACCAATCACACAGCAAGACACGGGGATGCTGCAACTGAATAGTGAAGTGAGGAAAAACGCCCTGAGACCTGTGTTTGCACAATAACATCCAGCTCAAATAAGTCCAGGGTTCTCATTTGTTAAGCATTTACTACAAATCCATAAAAATCATGATCAATGTTCACCTATAAAATGTAAAAAGAGGTATACCTGATGACTGTTCAGAACAATTAGTCTGGCCAGCTGCGATCTGAAGTGTCTAGATGGGAAATCAAAGATAATATGACCGTTTATAATGTCTTGAGATTTGTATTTAGAAGCTGAAATTATGCAAATTCAAATGAGAGTTAATACGTGGGTTGTAACAGTGTGGATAATCAATCATGAAGACAACTTGCCTGTGGATATACCTGCTTCTCCATCACTGCTTGTTCTCAAAGTGGCCACAGACCTTTTTTTTTAGCAATAAATCCTATAGTTCAAATCAGAATTTATGATTAAGATAATTATGGATCATCCAATCTGTTTTATGTGGATGGCCAGACTAAATTACCATAATGATTTTTGCCGTCTGAAAAACTATTTTTGGACGTTTTTTTCCCATTATGTTTAAAAGGCAGTTGTTTCTTGTCAAATAGGTGAGCCTACCAGAAATCAGAAAATATGAAGGGGAGACTAAAAATGTCTCACTTTTTCACTACTGAGCTACACTTCATTATAAAAATATATCCTCTGCACATTTCATGAATAAAAAGATATTCTCAACAAATGGTTGTAATGTTGAAATACTTAAAAGACAATAAATAGAGAGTTTGTAAGATTTTTTTGGTGGCTTCTCAAATACTACTGCTTGCTGGTCTGTGACTAAAGGTAACTCTCATTACTTTGTTGCACTGTGCAGACTGAGTCTTCTAAATGTAAAGTACTACTTTCCCAATCTTTATCTTGGTTAACTATCTTTGATAACAAAACATGATAATGATTTAATTTATATTGAAAATAAAGATTAATACTACTCCATGCAAAAAAATGAAAAAAACCTATGGCTAAAATATCCATCAATGGGTTTCATTGTATAACATTATTTTTATTAAATTCATAGTGTTTGAACTGGCAGAGTCTTAGACATAGCAAGAAGCAATAACAGAAGTAACATTTTTATTCAAGGACTTGAAATATATTAGCAAAATAATGAAAAGAGAAAAATGGTAACACGAGAGACATTTCAGTGCCTCCAACCTTAGAACGGGAAGGATTTTCCTGTAAATTGTCAACCTTTTTTTTTTTTTTTTTTCTTTTCCCAGATAACTGACATTATAATGTGTACCAATCACTGTTCCTAACATATTTTAATTATTTCTAAATTCCTACAGTTCCCTTTGTAAACTTGACATATGGAAGACAGTTTCCAATCTACATATATTACCAGATACACTACTGGAGTTTTTTTCTTTTATACTGGAAAAAACACAATGACATCTTATCTGGAGCTGGTATTTGATCTTCCAAGTACTTCCTACTTTAAAATTATTCACACAGAAGGATATTACACTTTCTAAATCTTGAAAGTTTCTAAATTATACCACTACCCAGAATGATCCAATGTGTTCTGGGCTAATGGAGGCTAGTCAATTGTGCTCAAACTGGCAGTGAAAAATGCAGCAACCTGAGTTTTAATTAATTTCACGAGAGATTGTTAAAGTTGACAGAACAACCTGGCATTCAGTTTAAGAGTAGTTATTCCTATATTCTGTTAAAACAATTCTCACCACTATCTAACCTAAAATTACAGACTTTGGACAAATAAATAACATTTGGATTATCTTTTATATTCATTGTAGGGTTTCTCTTCCCAGGAAAAGTATAGCAGAAACATGTGAGTTTACTAGCCAAAAATCTGCAACAACTTTGCCAAAACAACATATGTATTTTTTTAATTTCATATGGAATACTGGGAGGTATATATGACATAGCTGTAAATCAAACCAATCTTCATTCTAATACACACATATTAAAAATTTTTGGTTTTCCTTAATTCATTCATCCATTCAAAGTCCATCAGAAGCAAGGAAACTTGTTTGCTGTATGCAAGCAAGGAGAACACCTCTTTGTTTGCTTAAAACAAAGAAACATTGCAAAAACACTAAAATATTGCACCCAGGATACTTCTTGTGTAGCAATTAAACCTTTCTAACAAGACATTTTTCATTGTACCTTGCTTCTCTTTTGCCTCGCAGAACATTTCAGGTGTTTTGACATAATAGCCCCTTTTCTTCTGAAAAGAAAACAGAAAAATGTGTATCTTCCTTAACAGCTTTTTATAATTGGACTGATTTTAAGATGAAAAAAATGTTTCAAACTAGAATGAAATGAGGCATTTGTCACTGGAGTTATTCAAAGCTGTAAGCTGTAGGTGTGTTGACAAGTGCCTACAGAATCATGACCTGATGTCATATATTTCCTTCCTTTATTCAGGTAAATAGTTCTTATTAGTCACATTGAAAATAGTGGACTAAACCCTGAAGACATACTCCGTGCTTCATCAGTTGTCAGTCAGGCAAGCCTCCTGGGAAGTCGATGGAAGTTTCTCTGGGAAATGGCAGAAGGCCCTTAAAATTGAAATGTATTTATAAGATTTGCAGGATCAGGCCTCTAATTTAGCATGAACTAAAAATGTTGATGGAAAGTTGGTCATTCAAAAAGCTGTAGAAAGGCTGAGCTGGGGCAGGCGCAATTCCAGGCAGTGCCTGTCGTGTCTCTGGATGTTGTGGGAGTAGTGCAATGAAAAGTGACTGATGTAACTTGACAGAACACTTTGAAACGACACGTTGAGCTAGATTCACTGAAAGGATAATGGACAGATGGTTTTCATTTCCAGAAATTTAATGGCTATTTGACATTCTTTGTCATTAGTGAACCTGTTTAAAACTTTATTGAACAGTGATAATTTTTGTTTCCGGTTTTAACAGAACAGTACCTCTGCTATCACTACAGCCAGCAAACCACACCCATTAAAACCCCCTGCTTCTCAGCAGAATGACTGAAAGAATGATTCCTTGCATACAAAATGTTCGTATTATTAATTGTGTGAGGGGAGAATTGGTCTTTTTTTACTTCCTAGCTGTAAAACCAGGGAAAATGCATCCTGAAACTCATATCTGACAGTATATTTACTTATCACTTTACAATGGTTGAATTTGAATAGTTCTTTGAATTGCTACTTTAAAGTTATTTTTAGAAGTAAGAAGTAAAATAAACATTCTATTTGCTCCTGAGGCCTTCTATTGTGAAGTTTGACATATGAAAAGAAACTCTGTTTTCAAGTAGACCTCTTGAAGTTAGATAAAATGTTGTAAAATGCTTCCTATTTCTTCCAAAATGATGACCCCTCCCAAAGACAAATCTAGCTATTCCTTTTCAACAAAGATTTGCATCCCAATTTATATAATTTTCTGTCTCAAATTTCAATTTTACATCAAAATTCAATCTACCAGGTAGCAGAAACGTAAATTTGTGTTATGTATTTCAGCTGCCTTACAATTAATCACATACTCCCAAAGCTCTCCTAATTTATATTTTTGGTCTCTATAGTTAATCTGCAGATTCTGCCGCCCTTACAAACTGTCAGAACATCAACTCCACTGCACACAGTGCAATCAGATTCAGAAGACAGCTAATAAAGGGTCTGTTTTTCATGAAGAAACAAAACCCCACTGCTTCTTTCAGGAATTAGAATCACGATGGGCATATGTACATGGTTTAAAGTATGAAATTACAGTTTCAGTGAGTAACTTGTAGTCCATTTTCAAAACATGCAAAGATAATTTATTTGTACATTTTACAATATTCTATTAAAAATCTGGATATTTTTTTTTAAATGTAATTTGCTGATTTATGCCTTATTAATTATTCTGCATGAATGCTAATACTGACTTATTTTTTCTTTCTTTTTTTTTTTTTTTTTTTTCCCTTGCAAAACCAATGCTGCTTTATTTGCTGCAGAAAGATAAGGTTGGTCCAGCCACGTAAGTTGATATTATGAGATCTTCATGCTCTTACAAAGGCAGACAAGAATAAAAGTTCAAATTTGTGGCCTATTGAGTCTGGCAGTGTCCTTTTAAAGCATTATTGTTTACTGATGGGTTCACGTTGTTGGGCACATTCCATTTTCATTACTTATAAATGGTACAAGGCTTATTTCGTTATTTATTTATGAAGATCCCACGTTGTTTTTTGAGTTAATGAGTTGCCAGGTAACTTCTGGAGTGTCACGCAAAAGGGCAGATGATCAGCCCCACTTAGCCCCCTCATTTTCTCTGAAAGGCATCAAAGCCCCTCTTGGGTGTGTGGCTGCTGGCTGGCTGCTGGCAGGAAACCCTTGGTGCTGTAAAACTGCCTCTGCGCCTCTGTACCAAACACCGCTCCGGTTATCTGTGCTGTGGGGGGGAATAAGGCAGAACAGCCGATCCAGCCCATGTGGGCAGCTTCGGGTGGTCCTGAGGCTGCTTCAGTTTGTGATGAGGAGAGAGCCGGGGGGTTGTGTGAACGGCTGCAGGGAAACCTCAGTCCTTTCCCACCCCCAGCATGACTGTGGCTCCCAGATCTCGAGCAGACTGCACCCACCTCCCTGCGCCGTGGAGTGTGACGCTCCAGGAGCCCGCTCTCTGGGAAGGAAGCCTTTCCGCCAGACAAGACATGGTGTTCCCAGTGAGGGTGCTTGCCGTTAGTTCCCTGGGGTGGCTCTTAGGTGAAGGGTCATACAAAGCCCAGGCATGTCGCGCTGGCAGCTGTGAGAGCCAGGTGCAGGACTGGTCCCAACTCCGCAGAGGCTTGGCATATTGCCACAAGGGTATCCATGCTCCCGAGGGGTTGAGGGGCGGGCGGCAAGTGTCAGCTGTCCCCTTGCCCTGCACTGCTGCCATTGCGGCCTGCGCTGGCCTCACCTTTAGGAAGAGGCTAGCAACTTTCTGTTCCCGCTACCAGGTGTCAGGATGGCAAAACAACGCGCCCGGGCAGGAAGTTAAGATATGCACTGGAAATACTCGTTAAAAAAGAAACAAAGTCTCCAGGTTCAATTTGAGGCATGAATCTGAGAAAAAGGGCTTCCTGCTGCCTCTGCGAGTGCTATCAAGATTAGAATTTCCTCTAAGAGTAGAGACCCCTCTAGGTTAAAAACAGTCACACAATAAAGCTTGTCAGCATTTACTAACCTAATCACCTACATGACAGAAATCAGTCAGATCTTGCTTGCCACTGTACCTGGTTGGAACCAAAATATCAGTGCAGAACAAAGATGTTTTTCAAAGCAAGGGAGAAAACATTAAAAGAGAGAGCGTCATTGCTAATCTTGGAGATTTGTAAGTGCTTCTTTTTAATTTCCAGTAATTCTTATTTTCCTTAACGATTTGTGATGGCTGACAAGTCCCCATTTCTATTTATAAAATTTAATTTTAAAATAGATTACAACTGTAAACAAACAAGAATTTTGAGTCATTATTAGTATGTAGATTAACTCGTTCACTTTTACAGTGAAAGACATATTTATTTTCTTCCACAGTGCTTTTATAAAGGCATCGCAATTCTCAGTCCTGGTTTGGAGGGATCATCTCATACACCTCTTCAGCAGTGTCTCCAGTGAGGCTGGTAGGAAGGATGCCAAAGGAACTGCTGTTGTTTCCCTGCAGCATGACAAACTCTTCAACAGGAATGGGCCAAGAACTTGTTTCAGGTATATGGCAGGATTACTGACCCAAACTGGATTTGAACCAGCAGCCATATGATTTAAATGGGAAATGCAAATTGATCTCAGAATAACCTCAGCAATCTAAGCCAGGGAAGTGACAAAAGGAAGAATGCTTAGCATGGCAATAAATAAATAAATATCCTGTTTTAGAAAACAGACCTTGTCACAAGAACTGAACGCTCACGTATCACATAGTATCTTAAGCTGAAGAATATGTGCCTGCTGGTAAACACAAAGAAAACAGTAAGAGAAAATCTCTAATGAACCTTTGCTATAATAGTATGACCAAAAGTACTGGAGTGAAAGGCACATCCCTTTTGTTGTTAGACTGATGAATACTGATTATGACAATGTCAAGGATATCAATTTACATATTATGTTACAGAGAGAGACTAGCTGAAAAGGAATACCAGCCTAACAGAACTGAGGCCCTTAGCTGAGTCCTCTTTCTAGTTTACATTTATATATACGCGCAGATATACATACATATATATATTTGTCTATATAGATGGATCTATCTAGTGACATGAACATGTAGCTCGGGAGATGTGGCTCACTATGTGCATGCATTTGCAGTATCACGTATGTTGTATCACATACCGCATATATAATGTGTCATATCTCCCAAGTGTAGCGAGTATTCATTGTGATCTTTAACAAAGCAGTAGCTTCCCAGAACTGCTCTATTGTTTTCTTCATAGAAAGTTAGGGTTTCTTGCAAAATTTACCTACCGGACGGGTAAAATTCAGACTGTGGAAATAGTCCCACATTCCAGCTAGACAAACAGACAGAGTAGGTGAAAACCATGTCAGCTTGTTGCCTGCCTGTTTCCCTGCACTTTCTGGAGTGTGCTGCTGAACAAACTATATTAGCACCAGGTGTTCAAATAGCCTGTTGCTGAAAATTCAGGGAAGAGATTTTTGTCACAGAAAGGGTTCAAAATGGCTTTTGAGAAGTAGGTTCCTTCCAGAACATCTGCTTGTGTGACAAGCATTTTACCTGTACAAGAGGATAAGTTCTGCTCCTGGAACCCAGTACATAAATTATAAAGAAAATAATAACTTCAGCCCAAAGCACCATCCACTAATCTACTTGTTTATATCACAGGTAATGTGTAAGTGCTTTTCAGAGCTAATCCTGTCAGCCATAGCATAAATGTGAAGGCCAATAAGATTACTTGGAGATGAAGCATTTTAATAGCATCACACAGTCAGGAAGTAAACAGATTATGAAAGGCAGCAACTGGCATTGATTTTATTTTGCAGCTTGGCCCAAATGTCCTAGGCTTGATGAGTCTTGTAATCAATCTTGTTTGAATTTCACATCAGATTTTATCTCGTCCAGAGGATAAGGAAACGTGCAATTTCAAAAATCAGAACATTAAAACACAAATGATGAGAGGGAAGAAAACCACCATGTAAAACCCTGTAGTGAAATCCTCTTTGCCTGGCTTCAGAGGTACCGGGCAGGGTTCAAAGGATGAATCTGTGAAACAGCTATGCAGGAGAGAATGGTGATGGTGCCTACCTGGAAGCATGGGATCTCCAGAGAGCAGTCAGATTCTGTAGGTGTGTTGCTAGACAGTCTCCAGGCTTCTCCATCTGTGGGTTTGTTTTCCTCCTCTATCACTCTGGGCCATTCCCGGTGAGGACTGCGTTGTTCTGTTGTGTTTTTAATATGAAGACATGTATCTAGAACAGAGACGTAAGCTTTAATTCTTCTGAAGGGAATCTCACTCCTGCAACAAAACTGCTTTGCAAATCAAACTGATGGAAAAGAACAATGAAGGATGTGGTCTTTCAAAACTGCACTGTTGTTTCAAATAGAAACACCGATGTGGAGGAGGGAATTTGGCCTAAATTGACAAGTCAGTGAAATTAGTGCTCCAACTGTGAGCTGTGACGTCTTTCTGACAACCATCATACTGTAAGAGCTGGTTTTCCTTACTATAATACTATTGTGAAGGTTCTTTACAACATATGTAGAGACAGAGAAGTATTTGTCTGCAAGTGTGACTTTTTTTGGAGGGCATGGGGAAAGACTAGATCAACAGACTTTGTACTAGCTCTGCCACACAAACCTTGAATACAGTGGAAGAAAGAACCATGTTTCGTGAAGTTGTCTCGCAGGACTGAATTAACAAGAAATTCATATATGCTCTTTTCATAGAACAGAGCAGTTGACACATCTTTTTCCACAACATTTTTCTCCCCAAAGCGTTGGATCATGTTCAGCATTTTGTCATAAGCCACAGAAAGTCTGTGTCTGAGATAAACCCATGCCCTTCTTCATGTGTAGTTACAACCCCATATTTCCACTGGTGTTTGCAAATCCAGTAGATTTTAATACATTTTGAGTCTGTTCAATCTGAAAATCAACCCTTCCTCTCTGTCCCTGTGGCTAGATAATTTGCTTCTGTGATAATCAGCTTTTATGCCAAATTTATTTATGCCAAATCTGCCAGTGCACTCATTTTGTGTGGTTATACTCCGTTTCATACTTCCAGGCTAAATGAGAGGACAATTACATTCCCCTTAGGTTAAGAATAGCTGAAACAAAAGAAGCTACTGCTTAAGGGTGGGCAGGGACTAGCTAATGCAGTTCAATAACCTTTGGTGCTCTGAAGTAAGAGGTATTGGTTGGATGTGAATGTGAAATATAAAGAGCAGAAATACGTTGAATGCAGACAGAGAAATAACAGCATGCTAGGAGGAAAGCAAGAGGGAGTACTGGGTGCTGGAGAGAGTCAGCACAGAGTGCACAAACAGTGCAAAAGCAGTTCGATACTCTCCTACTGATTTTGCTACAGAGTTTAGAGGGATTGGGCCATATGAACGTTTTCTGCCTATGCAAAGTATCGCATAAAACAAGTATCTGACTCCACCATTGGTTTCTCACACAGGGAGCCCTGAAGCACTGGCTAACTGCTGGGGACAGATAGACATCTCTGTATGCAAATGTTCTCAGGTTGCCCTCTAAGTCACCACTGTTTGCAGAGGTTCAGCTCTGTCTCTCACGCCACTCTCTTTGAGGGAATGGCTCAGATTTGGCATCATTCAAATTCATAAAGCATTTCAAAGAATAACTTCCACTGAAGCTTTAGCTCTTAATTTCATAAATGCGTTTGGGATTTTCAGCTTCCTCAAGTATCTGAATCAAAACATCTGTGTTTTTTGCAATGTACTACTTATCTTAAAAACTCTCCCAGATCTGGTGTATAAGTTACTGTGCACAACCCCTACAAATTATTCTCAAACTTTACTTTTCCAATAGATGTGTAAAAAGAAAATGAATGTTATTTTTGTGGGGAGGAAGGGTGGAGGAACAAGGTAAAGCTGCTAGGGAAAGAGTGGAAATCCAGAGCTACATGATTATTTTTTTTTTTTCTGTGGATTTGTAGTAGATATGCACCATCTGAGGGTCTGACTTTGTGAAAACGGATGGAGTAAAGGAAAAGAGTCTTCCATATCTTTAGAGTTCTGTGGAAGTGTTTCTCTTTTAAAGCTTCACCAGACTATTTCATGATAGGTGCGTAGTATGATTGAGCACTAAAGATCACTTCATTCTTTGTGAGAAACCTCGGGCAGGGAATATGTGACATGCATGAATATATGAAAAAAAATACTTTGACTAACGATTATTTCATAAATAATTTGTTGCAACTGATGTTCCACTGGTTGTTAATTTAGTGTATGATTTAGCCTGGAGACTTTCTGGTGTTTGCCTTCCCTGCATAGTCATCTCTTGCACAAATTTTCTGCCAAGTGTGTCAGTTCTTCGATTCATCCCTTTGACCCTGTGACCTGAGCCATCGACCAAGAACTGCATTGCATGAGAATTGCAGCTGAGCATTGAAGGGTAAGGCAAGGCTTTTCTCTCCTACTCTGCCAGCTGCTCTGTGGGCCTGTGGCCATACCTGAGTGACCCGGTACCCTCTTTTGTAAACATTGATGGGGAAATTTGGGACAGATCCCTGGCAGCTGTCACTGTCATTGCCATCTTGACTTTGGTGTTTTATCATTTCTCTACAAGGGTTGTGAGTTTGTCCACTGAGGCAGATCAAAGTTGTAATTTTAGCACTGTGATTTTGTGTAAGATTTTCACCATCACTGCTTGATTTTCAAAACTAGATTTGAAAACTGAATAGAAAAAGGAAAATAGCTCAGAAAAATTAGCTCAAATTTAACTTTTTCTTCTCCCTTATTCTAATCCTGAGGAATTATGGCATCACTCATCTTACGCTTATTTTAAGGAAGGCATCCTTCTTTTGTTTAGAGAGTCTTCTGTCTGAAGTCTTACTCCCTCTCAGCAGCTTGTCTCCCCTACCATCTCTCTTCATCTTTTGGGAAAGGTTGTGGAAAAGCCTTTTCAGCTGATATATAGACCCATATTAGCATCTGTGCACTCTAACAGTACAGGGCACCAGCTATAGTCCCTTCCCAAGAGCCTAAGCTGGTGCCCTGGCACCCAAAAAAGTGGGTCAGAGATTTTATGTGTGTGCTAACCTGCTTGACAATGTCAAATGAGCTCTCAGAACTACTACAGAAAACTCGTCTCACTGTTTTCTTTTCCATAATGGAAAGCAGGGATAATGTGGAAAACCTCCCCTGTAGCCTCCCGTTGCTGGCTGGAGGTTTCTTACCAGACTAGGTATTATCCAGTGGCACCCACTGCCTGGTTTTTCCAATTTATTCTGCTAAGCCTGTCTGGGTCGGTCTACTCAGCCCTCCTTCCCTCTGTGCTGAAGAACAATTCATCTCTTGTCATCTCTCAGCTCGAAACCTGCTTGCCTGTGCAGCCCACAGAGAGATGTTTAAGACTCATTCCAACACATTCATAATGACTTAAAGGGAAAAGAATGAGCAAATGCAAACTGTAATGTCTTCCAATCCACCATATTAATGGAGTAAAGATTGAAGTCTTCAAAATTAAAAACAGATAGGTAGCCACAGTACTATTAACCACTTCTTTGTGACACTTCTCATAGTCTAAAAATGTCATCAGTGTTTCAATATTTATGTTATCTATGTTAATGTAAAACAACAATAAAGCTATCAAAATAGAGAACCACCTCTCAAAAAATGCATAATGCTTAGTCCATGCTCTGGACTATATAAATCATACTGTAAGAAAATATCCAGATGAAATATATTTGCTGGAAACTGGTTTGGTCCTTCTGAAATCACCCATCTTTCAAAGTAAAGCAATAATTTGCAGCACATAATGTTCTAAGCTGTGGATCTACCTGGGAAAATGCATACCTCGCGTGGCAATTATAGGCCAAGACAATCACATAGCTGACTCTCTGTATAAAATGATCGGCTGTCACTGTGACAGGGAAAGGGCTATTCTGAAAATGATGTAAATTGGCTCCTTTCTATCTATTAAACTTTAAGCACTGTACAGTTGCTGAAGGAACCACAGGTCTGCAACAAGGTAACAAGCTGTCTGTATTATCATTTATAATACTGGCAACGCTTTATGAAAATGTAGGTATATTGTTTTAATCCTCCCCTAGTCCTGCCAGGTATGCTACTAATTATCCTGGCTTATGCTGTTGGCAAAAGGGCTCATATATTCTTATGTCAGCTTGCTGAAACAGCAGATTTTACAATACAGAAAATCATCCATTGTTTCCTTTCATTTATTGAAACATATATAAGGCATCTCACTGTAGCTACAATGAGAAAATGGGCACTCTGTTTTAAATATGTTGGTATAAAAAATATGCTCTGTTCTGGTACCTTAATTTCAGCTGAATTGGAAAATTTTCTCAAAAAACATTTCATTCTTCTTCAAATATTTCCGTGTCTACCTCCATCTTTTTGCAATGCAATACTCTGTGTATTATCTAGAAAGGAACAAAATTACACAGAACACAGATCACGGGTCTGCAATCTTTTCTTTATTTTGTGTTATGATTATTTCTGAGTGTTTTCTTTTTTGACTATTATATTTATCTTAAGATAATAAACCATTTATGTAGTTATTTTTTGAGTTTGATTTTAAGCCACAAGCAATAATCTTTAAGTGTATTTAAATATAAAAATAAGCATTTTGAGGAAAACGGAAACTTACATACAAGATATGCATTTTCTCTCTCTCCCCTTTATTTTGCACATGCATGAAAATATAAGAAATAAGTAGTATTGAGTATAAAGAGTATTAAGCACAGTGTAGGAAATATTTGCAGTGAAATGAAAAGCAAGGGAAACGATATAATTTTATTAGCATTTTTATGACATCTGTATACCCAAAGTATTTGCTTGAAAATAGTATATGCAGAGTAATACTGGAAGCCCTATGAGCCTAAAAAAACTCATGGGACGTACAAGGAAAACACAAAACAGATGGGATGTAAGTCTAAAGAATGTCAGGTCACCTCACTTCAAAATGTACATGGAACAAGTTTTTCCAGCAAAACTTTTATTCATTTCTGAAGTCAAAAGTCACCCTGAAATGGACTCAAAATGCAACTACAAAGAAAAATGAAATTTAGGATGACCTTAGGATCAAGTGGTCACTTAAAAGAAAATGTGATTTCCATTGCATTGTATTACATATTTAGCAATAATTTTCCCTGAATGACAAAATCAATATTTACTGTTTAAGACACATGCATTTTATATTGTGAAAACATGAAATATCCTGGTCCACAAATTCTTTTGGTACTCCACAGGGTAGAAAGCTAGAATAAGCTTTTCTGTGTAGATATATTTCTGAAAAAATGTGAATAAATGTTCTTATTCTAAGCATATTAATGATAGAATCACAAAAACATTTAGGTTGGAAAAGACCTTTAAGATTAACAAGTCCAACCATTAACCCAACACTGCCAAGTCCACCACTAAACCATGTCCCTAAGCACCACATCTATGCATTTTTTAAACACTTCCAGGGAAGGTGATGCTACCACCTCCCTGGGCAGCCTGCACAAATGCTTGACCTTCCCTTCAGTGAAGAAATTTTTCCTATTACCCAAAATAAACCTCCCCTGCAGTAACTTGAGGATGTTTTCTTTTGTGCTATCACTTGTTAACTGGGAGAAGAGACCGATCCCCACCTGCCTAGAACCTCCGTTCAGGTAGTTGTAGAGAGTAATAAGGTCTCCCCGAGCCTCCTTTTCTCCAGGATAAACCACCCCAGTTCTCTCAGCAGCTCCTCACAGGACTTGTGCTCCAGACCCTTCACCAGCTCCGTGTCCCGTCTCTGGACACGCTCCAGCACCTCAGTGTCCCCCTTGCAGTGAGGGGCCCAACACTGAACACACGATTCGAGGCGCAGCCTCACCAGTGCCCAGTGCAGGGGGACAATCACTGCCCTGGCCCTTGCTGGCCACACTGGTTCTGACACAAGCCAGGATGCTGTTGGCTGCCTTGGCCACCTTGACACACTGCTGGGTCATCTTCAGGTGGCTGTTAACCAGCACCCCCAGGTCCTTTCCCACCAGGCAGCTTTCCAGACATTCTTCCCCCAGCCTGTTTTACTGCATGGGGTTGTTGTGACCCAAGTGCAGTACCTGGCAACTCTCATTGTTGAACTTCACACAACTGGCCTCAGCCCATCAATCCAGCCTTTCCAGATCCCTCTGCAGAGCCTTCCTTCCCTCAAGCAAATCAACACTCCCTTCCAACTTGGTGTTATCTGCAAACTTCCTGAGGGTGCACTCAATCAATCTACTCATCCAGATCATCAGTAAAGATACTAGAGAGAACTGGCCTCAATACTGAGCCCTGTGGAACACCACCTGTGACCAGCTGCCAACTGGATGTAACTCTGTTTACCAC
>JAVJGJ010000014.1:61700631-61715404 GCA_035590215.1 Microhierax caerulescens | reverse complement strand
CAGCCAGTTCCTCCAGGAGAATCTTGTGGGAGATGGTGTCAAAGGCTTTACTAAGGTCCAGGTAGACAACATCCACAACATCCCCTGGTTGTCCTGCACGTGCTGTGTGATGGCACTCAGGATGGTCTGTTCCATAACTTTTCCCAGCACCAAGGTCAGACGGACAGGCCTGTAGTTTCATGCATCCTCCTTACTGCCCTTCTTGTAGATGGGAGTCACACTGGCTAACTGCAGTCTTCTGGGACCTCCCCAGTTAGCCAGGACTGTTGATAAATGATAGAGAGTGGCTTGGTGAGCTCTTTCACCAGCTCCCTCAGTATCTTCAGGCAGATCCCATCCAGCCCCATAGACTTGTGTGTGTCCAAGTGGAGCAGCAGGTCACTGATGATTTTCGTGGACTGTGGGCACTTCATTCTGCTCCCTGTCCCTGCCTTCCATCTCAGGGTGCTGAGTACCTTGTGGGTATCTGGTCTTGCTATTAAAGACAGAGACAAAGAAGGAATTAAGTACCTCAGCCTTTGTAGCAACGTTCCCCACTGCATCCAACAAAGGATGGAGATTATCCTTGGCCCTCTTTTTGCTTCTAAAGTATTTGTAAAAACATTTTTTGTTATCTTTTACAGCGGTGGCCAGCCTGAGTTCTAGCTATTATTAGGAGTAATATCTTCCTTCTACTCCACCTAGTTCTTGGCACAGATGCAAGGACCAATTGGTATAAATCGGGAAGACCAGTTGCAAGACTATAAACTGATCTTACAGACCAAATAAAAGCTGTAAACAAATGTCTGCAAAAGAAATGCAATGCTTTGATTTTGAGATATTTCTATTGGGCTTGATTTCTGATGTATTTTCATCTACAAAATTTTAAAATGAAAATCAGAACTCTTCATGAACATATTTTTTCTAGATAAACATAATTAAAATATTTTAGTTAGTTGTGATCACTATTGGCCTACAAATTGTTCTGTCTGTCTGTCTCTGGGTTTGCAAGGATAGTCTGGAGAGCAAAGGGCTCAAGGGGATCTGTCAAAGTGTATAAGTACCTAATGGAGCAAATGAAGGTGGGAGAGCCAGGCTCTTCTCAGTGACGCCCAGTGACAGTATAAGAGGCAATGGGCACAAATAAAACCCCATGAAATCCAGTAGGAACACAAAAAATATCTTCTAGTGTGAGGATAGTCAAACACAGGAACAGGTTGCCCAGAGAGGCTGTAGAGCCTTTATCCATGGAGATATTTCAAACCTGTCTGGACACCATCCTGGTGAACTGGATCTATCTGACACTTGCTTGAGCAGTGGGGCTGGACTAGATGATCTGGAGAAGTCCCTCCCAGCCTAAACATTTCTGTGATTGCAGCCTCCAGCTGTGGGAGCTCTCCCATTATGTCTATTATGAGACTGTAGCTCTGCAATTGCATGCAGATCTCTAATTTATCCTTTATAATTTTATAGCACTGCATGCTTCTGGATTATAGGCTTACTTTTGGACTGCCAGTGTGAACTCATTGTAGGGAATCAGGGTTGCTCCCATCTAATGAAAGTCTGGTGTGTATTGTAAGATGGATTTTGAGTCTTGCATTTCCTTCTGTAATGCATCTCTAATAATTAAAATGAAAAAATTCCAAGAGATTTTTTTACAGCTGTGTATGTGATTTAATTACATTAGTCATACAGAAGAGATTCATATTGTCATAGCAACTAAACCAAGATTTTTTTTCCCTCTTATACTGCTATAGTCTATTACATAAATATGATATTTCATTTTGTTCTTGGAAAGGCATGTCTGAACACTTAGTATATTTTTTGTTGGGACATACTTTCTACAGTTTGCTGTTCAGATGTAGTTCCTCAACTCAAAAATGCTGTTGCTTGAACTTAGCTTCAAGCAAATGAATAAGCTGTAGGAACACAAGTCTGCTCATCTGTGCAGAATTAAGTATGAGTGTAAAGATTCAGGTCACTAGAGCACTGAAACTCATACATAACTTTAAGCTGGAATTCAGGCACATACTAGCATTAATCAAATGATGAACCACTTCATCTGATTTAGGACCTTATGACTGGAGTTGCAAACAAATCAAGAGACCACCTTCTATGTCTTGACGTTATTTCTTATAACCAGTTCTGTGGGGATGCACCTTTGCTGCAGAACAATCTATTGATAGTGCAGTGCACTGCAATGCACTTTTAATTTGAATAATAAAACTTTGTTCATCCTTAAATTTATAAAGACTTACTCTGAAGTAATTAATTTTGCCAAGTATTCCTTTACATTTACATTGTACCTTGTTCAGGAAAAAAAAAGTAAAAACTGATAATAAACCTAACAGACCATGTCTTGGATTTTGATTGTCTAGAAAATCAGTCATTAACCCAGGAAAATCAGTAATTTTCTTGCACAGCTGCTCAAACATGCTGGGGCATTTACTATGGATAAAAAAGGGGGGAAAAAAGACATTATCAGCCCTGTAAAGCATTGATTAGAGTTTATTATATGAAATAATTACATTTAATCAATTATCACAGTTAACAAGTGATTTTTGTGGATTATTATTACCTAATTGTTATTAAAGATCTGACTACAGATGGCATATGCAATTCATTGCTTATTATTACTTTTACAAGCACAGATGGCACAGTACAACCAGTAAGACTAACAGGCAGTGATCTTTTTCCTAATATAATAACAAATTATTATGATGAGTGATTTTTTTATATTTTTTTAGTTTTGCTAAAGTGCTGCAAAATAGCTAATGGACTCAACTCTTGAGATCATTTTGTCTCAATAGCAATTCCTACAGAGTGCATGTAGAAGCCTGTTCAAGAGATTCCCAAATTAATTTACAGAGTCAAAATATTTGCATTATGATGCTCATTCCAGCTTGCCTGAAACTACCCTTTGCATAAGAATCAGTTTAACTTGAACTCTCTGAACTTTACTGGCAAAACTTCTAAGGCATTAAAATATCAATAACAGTCATACAAAGAAAGAAGTTAGCTCAAGAACATTTTAAGGCTATTTTTTAAAAAAGAGTGGTAGGTCTTTAAAAAATAGAAGAAATAAGAAAGATACTTATATAAGAGCCAAAAAAAATATCCTTTTAAACTAGCAAGGAAGAATTGTTTCAGCAAAAGTTCAAAAGTCTGCTCAGGAACAAAAACACAGCATGCATTTGATACTTTCCTACCTTCCTTTCCATCTTTGGATCCTAAGTGAGTGGGTGGGAGGACAAGTGTGTCATTTTACTGACTGTTTAATTAGATTAATGGATCCCTAAAAGCAAGACAAGTGTGCTGTGATAACTACAGCTTAATTCTTTTGGCCAAGTCTATCCAGCAATTATGTCTTGGAGTTACATTTCCTCTCCAAGTCTCCATCTCTAGTAAGCAAGCCAATCATGTCATTCATGGCTCAATGGAAATATCAAAATATCTAGAAAGTGTTACACTCCCAAGACATAATTACGGTACTGCTGCATGAGAGCTTTTATAGCCAGCAGTTGCACAAGGCTGGAACATGTTTTCACTGTTCATCTTAGGTCATATTAAAAAGGTATTGTTTGCTCTCCTTAAAAATATTCTAATCACATCTCAGAAAAGGCAAACAACAGCACTAAGTATTAATATTAGAGAAATGTTATTGGAATACTTTAGTTTTGAAAGAGAATGAAGAATATATCTCATTAAATGGACAGCAAATTTTACAGCATGTATAGTATAGATAACACAAAATCAGAAAAACCCCACAAAGCTATACACTAGCATTAAAAAAAAAAATTAAAAAAATCACCTGATAATTAAGTCAAACATGAGAATAGACAATGTGTGGGTTTTTTTTTTTTTTCAGAAGACATGTATCACAATAGCTATATCCCTAAGTATGTAGCAAATAAAAGGAGTGAAGGAAACAGAATTTATTTTTTAGATACTTGTATGCAAGTTCTGCCGTACACTAATTCTGCCATGCACTGATTATGTCTCTAAATTCAATTTATGTAATGGCACCTCTAATACTTAAGTTTGTTATTAAAACCCTCCAAAGATAACATTCTCTGCTTTCAGGCCCTTCTAAGACTGATTCAGCATGCCAAGGCATCAACGAGAACAATTCTATATGATCTGGATAAAGTTTTTAATGATGAGGTCAATATCTATCCTTATATATGGTATACTTGCAAGGTCAAAAATTATTTGATTACTTTGCCTTATTGAATTACTACTCAACAGCTGAGCTGTGGTAACTGGCAAAGTGCACACCCTAGTACAATCCATTTGGTAAGTAAAATCCATTAGCTTAAACCACTATGAAACTGTGCATAAGAAAATCACCATCAAGGAGCTGTGGTTTAACTGGTGGTTTGATCTAATGTGTTTCACTTATCACAGCTTGGCAGAGAAGCAGTTGCTTGTTTAGCCACAATAACATGATTGCTTCCATTCTAGGACCATTTTCTTACACATTTTCTATTAACTTCAACAAAGAAGGACCTGGTTCTGCCAGTCTTATGTTAAAAGGGTCCTATTCAGAGTAGCCATGGCAAAAAAAGCACCCACATGTAATTTCTTGCCCCATTGGCGTACTTTAACTGAGAATAAAATAAACTTGCCTTTAAGGCTCTGAATAATGCAGGAAATAATACAGACTGTTAGGTGAGTTGAAAATGGCAGATATGGCAGGTTCAGAGGGCAATAATCAATGGTTTGATGTTTGGTTGATGGTCAGCAACTAGCAGAGTACCCCAGAAGATGTTACTGGGACCCTTTATTTTTTAGCATAGTCGTCAAAGACCTGGATGATTTTGGAGTGTACCCACAGCAAAGTTAAATCAGAGGGTATGATTTCCATAAAAAAGAGCAGGCCCTGAGGAGGACTGGGCCAGCAAAAACCTTATGAAATTCAATAAGTAGAAGCAACAAGTTTTGCATGGCAGGTGGACAAGCTGTGTGCAGTGTTACAGGCTGGCAGGGAGGTAACTGAGAAACAGTCATGCTGAAAGGGAACCTGAACTGAGTGCGAACCAACAGGTCACTCTTGCCATGAGCAAAGGCCAATTGTTTGCAGAGCTAGTGCATGGTCAAGGAGCAGTCATCTACTCTGTAGGTCTTGCACTCTTGTACTCTGCTGTCTGGTGGTGTGATTGCATCTAGAATATTTTTTCTAGTTTTGGGCCTGTCCAAAGGACTAGTTTTGGGACCTTTTTAAGGTGAGGTGAAACTGAAGAATGTCTCATGGAAGGCTGGTAAGTAGGACATGACATAGAAGAGGATGATGGAGCTTGGCTTCTTTAACCTGGTTGGAATGAACTAAAGATAATCTAAAGGAAGTGATTATAAATAACTGAAGGGTAACTACAAAGGTGAGAGATGAACTGTTCTGTGGTGGTAGATGATACAGAAGGAGCAACACCGACCAGGAGTGACACGGGAGGTTCAGACTGGACAGCAGGAAAAACTTTTTCACCAAGAAGGTATTACAGCACTGAAGCAGGTTACCCAAACAGTTTGTGCGATACCCATTATTAGAGACCTTTATAACTTGGCTGAACAAAGCCATGGCTGACCTAACCCAGTGGCAATCCACTTTGACTGTGGCTTTGTAGTGGAGTCTCTGTAAGTCCTTTCCACCCAGAATTTCTATAGTGCAAGAATGCTATGGCTTCATGATGCATCCAGCATAGAAACTGTGTACAATTCAGGTAAGTATTTTGGACATCAATATCAGTAACAGTATCAGTAACACAACAATTTTCAATGCATGAAACTCATGGCAGACGAATGTCTAACACCACTGATGGAAGCACAACCAGAAGGGATTGGAATGGATCACATACTCCATGGTCACGGTTGAAATATAAGGATACCCTCTGAAAAGTAAGTAATGCCTTGTAAGCATTAAGTATCAAATTCTTCAAATTGCAAAAAATAAAAATCCTCAAAGTGTTCTGCAGTTTATGTCTTTTTATTATTTTTTTTTAAATTCTTCTCAGTACCAAGATCCCTCTGATGACAAAAATAGGAGTGCAAACCTTTAATTAGATTTTCTGTGGTCTAAAAATATTAACTTTCTTTCTTTTTCAGTATGGATTTATTAGGATAAGAAAAAAACTATTTGATGGAATTTCCAAGAAAAAGTTGATATAGGTGCACACAAAATACTTAAAAATCTCTGTTGCTTTCAAGTAGGATGTGACTATAGAAGTATGTTCAAATGTCTTCTTGTTTCTGAGTGGTAATTGTCTCAGTACAATACGCTTTTCCTCCCTAGTTCCTGCTTTTTAGGTTTAAAGGAGCTGTGTAGCATAAAGGAAAAAAATCAGAGTTTATATCATAGAATCATAGAACAGTTTGGGTTGGAAGGGACCTTTAAAGATCATCTGATTCAGCCCAGATTATCTAGTCCAGCTCTCATGTCTCTTTTAATATGTTTTGGGAAGTGCTTTATTTTTAACTTTTTCTGGTCTTTACTTGGAAACTGCTCTGCCTGATCTTCTCTGCACCTTGCTCAGAGAAGTGTTGCACTCACGGAAGCACCAAAACCTGAGTATAAACTCTGAGAATGATCCCTGTTGTTATCTCAGCCTGGGGGAAGCATTGACAGAGAAGGAAGAAAGCAGATCCTCACACTTTCCTTCAACATGCTCCCCCTGGTGTGTCACGTTACATTATTCTCCACCGCTGATGTGAGGAGGATTTATTGTACAGCTGCCATGAATTTCTATCACATGTATCACTTTCCTGTCTCTCTTTTTTGCTAACCAGTTCAATGTTAGCTACAGTCATCCATCCTCTAGCCTCTCTATAGCCTCCCATGCCTACATACAAATGTATGGTGCATTTGAAGCCTACATACAATGTATGGTGCAACTTTCTCCTGAAACCATCAGCCATCTGGACAACAGAATGCAAACAATAAGTTTCTATAAAGGTTAAGGTAGTACTGCCCTTAGTCAAAACATCTGCCATAAAGAGTAACTGTTGAATTAAAATTAGAGCCAAAACTTCATTGTCCTGATCTGTCAGTGAATACCTCATCGGTCCTTCTGTGGAAAGTATTTTCATCTTTGGTGAGATCCTGCAAAATATCTTTTTATTGTTACAGATGTTGTGGCTCAGGGAAAAATCTAACCTTCATAAAAGTGAAAAAGAAAATGTCAGTTTTCAAAAAATGTTTGAAATTGTGGAGGATTTGTGACAAACCAATATTTATTGGGAAGCCAGCACTCTTTATCAGAGCTAAGATGTAAAGATTTCGATATTCAAATGTGATTAGAAAGTAAGCCCATCTTTGTCTACGGTTCAAATCTTTCTGGAGTGAATGCTGTCTCCCTGTGCAATAGAAGCTTTCAGCACTTCAGAGAGAAGTGGCCAGAATCCTGCTGTAAGGCTTTGGGTCTCAAAACCTGGTATAGATTTATAATCATTAAAATAAAAATAATAAAAAAAAACCCCACTAACAAACCATGTAAAGTAAAGCAAACACAAAAGATCCCTTTGAAATACTTTTTCAAGAACAAAAGTAATGACCTGGATTCCCAGCACATGCACATGTTTAACAAGAGACAAAAGAACGTGCATGTGTATAGCTCCACAGGCAAGCAAGGCAAGCAGTTTTATGTGACTGTTTGCTTAGGCTTTGTTTTCTTTTCAGCTGTGATTTTCTCCTTTTGCATTCATTTTCAAAAAAGTATGGTTTGTCACCATGTATCTTGTGCTTGAAGCTGCCAGAGTAAGTATTAGCAAAACTACTTGACACATGAGAAATTATTTGTGTGCTCTTCTAATCTGAGAACAGAAACAGCACCATATGACTTGTCTAACCAGTCACAACTAATCAACACAACTAGAAAAACAAATATCAGGCATCGCATAAATACAGAAAATGGCTCACAAGCAGTCTCAGCATTTCTGTTGCATAACAAGCACTTACGATCTGCTCATGGATTGATCATGAGCATAGGGAAGAAAGAAGCTTAGGCTGGTGAGAAACAGCATTACTTTCTTTCTGTTGTCTTTGATTGTGACCATGTACACTGAAAGGAAAACTGCCTCTTTCTTGAAGTCTGGTACATTAGCAAAAAAACCAATTCTAAAATAAACTTCATACCAAGCTTTCCATTTCTTTTTGCTTAAATCCAATATTCCTTGGATTGAAGATCACCTAGCCCTAACTCTAGTCCTTACTTTCCTCAAGTTCTGATTTTTTATTTTTTTTTATATATAACTGTGTGTATACAGTAACTGTGAGTCAGTGTACTAGTCTTGGTGTGATGGCCAAAAATAGAGTAGAGCCTCAGCTCTGCTACAGTCAACACAGGGAGTTCCCTTTGGAGAAAGTGGCTTCTCCCAAGTACTCTAAAATCCACACACTTCCTCAAGTCTTCCTTCTGGGGACAGTGAGAAGTAGGGGTAGAAAACCAAAGATAAGAACACGTGAAAAAGAGCAACAAGGTAGGGAAACAACTTTTTAAATGTGTTGCAGATTTTCTGCTCTTTCCTTAGCTTTCCTTTGCTTTTCTGTATGGAGATTACAGTGCTATACTGATTGTTCCTAAAATGGTCTCACTTGTTGAATATTTGCCTCATGCTGGGTATCACTTGCTCTGTTGGGGAAATCTCTTAGAAAATGGTATTCAGTCATGTATTTTTCTACTAAAGGAAGCCTAAACCTAACTCTTCTGAACTGGATATTAATTTCAGAATAAAATTGTCCTTTTCTTGAGGTCTCTTCCCTTTTGAACTAGACATATATCACCTGTGGCTTAGGAACTGAGGACCACACATGAAATGAGAGAGATTACTCATCTGTGTTAATCTAGAAGATGAAGAATAGTTTACTGTTCTCAGCAGACTTACACATTTGAAAGGAACAGAGGTAGATACTTGGAAAGTCTGGGGACAATCTCCCTCTGAGGGCTTTGCAGCTGTAGTGCTCACTGTTCAGTAAAGAGAGGCACTTGTTATTTCCACCTTTCCTCGAGGTCCATGTGAGGTATTTTTATAGTGCTCCTGACTATCTTCCAAGACGGGGAGAAAATACCAAGATAAGTCAAATGGCTGTTGCTTTCTACACATACAAGAGAGGCATAATTGCTGATTCAGAGCCGTTCGTAGTCCAGGAAGCTGTCAGTAGCCCATTATCATTAAACAATTTAATATGACTTGTCAGCAACAGGATGCTGAATTTCACCCTCAGCGGCACATTTCTCAGATTCTACTTCTTTATATGCTCAAATCCAGCTGGACAAATTGCAATTTCCTGTTTTTCAGGAGAAGACGATTACACCTTTTCAGAAGCAAATAACTCAGGTTTCTGGGTGCACCCAACAGATGAACGAAGCTGATAACCAACACATGAGGTCCAAAAAGTCAGGTCAGTAGACAGAAACCAGTATGAAAGAGCTTGCTTGCCAGCATTTCTGTCCATCACATCATGTGAGCATATAAACCTAGACACCTAAGTATATAAAGCATATAAAGTATATAAGCATATAAACCTAAACCTAAGTTTTCCACGAGGAACTCACTTAAGTGTATGGCGTTTACAAGGCTGCTGCAAATGTCACCATGTTGACTAACTTTCCCTGTGTAATCTCTCGGGATTCAAAATCTAGATGTTCCTGTGTGTGCATTTCCTCGTGTGCCTAGTACAATAGACAAGATCAGACTGTCCCTAACTCTAACACAACTAATAAGAAATGGGTGCTTTGCTTTGAAAGCAAGAGTGTTCACTGCCCACATTTTTAATAAAACACTAATTAGAACGCTTATCGATAGAAAACTTTGGACAGAGAAAACTAATACCTGTGCTTCCTGTTTGCAATAATCACCAAGCTACAGAGCACTGATCATATGGAGCCAAAACCGTAAAGGTTATGAGGTGACCTGGAAGAGACCAGGAAGCCTTCGTAACCTTCAGTTAGGTGTGAAACTAAACGCTACTATTATATTGACACTCCCATACCTGGATCTACTAATTGATGTAACTTTAAAAAAAAATCATAAATGTAGACAAATTTATCTTGAACATTGCTATGCTATCTGCTTTCTTCTTAAAATATCTCCTCGCAACTTACATGAAGAGTTTAAACTCAGACAATTTTAGTTAAGTCAGTTCAAAATATATTTGGCTTATTTTAAATGGGTTCTGTAAAACAAAATATATTTTAATCACACATCTGATATTGAGCCATTATATTCTAAAAATGGTATCAAACCCTCATTTGAAAGTAAAGCATTTAATTTTGAGATAACTATTTAAGCTTTCTTGAACTTAAAAAAAGATTTGTTTCTAGTATGAATCAGTATACAAAAAATAATCCATCTTTTTCTGAGTTTTGTATATTGATTTACATTTCCTTTGTCAGAGCTGGTTCAAGATACTTGCAATTTCACTTGTCTCTGGTGTTAGATGAATATTTTTTGAATAATTTACATAGAAAAAGATTAAGCTTATGATCACACTGACTGCAAAATGTATTCCTGCTGACACTTCCATGTGCTCCTTCCATTTGTATGGTTTTGCACAAGCAGAATTGGTTTCAATTTGATAAACAATTTTGTTGGTAGTGCGTTTGGTGAAGATATCAAAGAGTGAATTGAAATGACCTTATTCTCCCTGCCTGACCTGGCTCTACAGTCTTTAAAGAGAAGAAAGGGAAAAAAGCAGGGTCAATGTTAATATTGTACTACCAATGACCTGGGGTAAACATAGTGAGAAGATCAGACGTACAAGGAGGTGCTATTTTTGCATACTCACAGTTCAGAGCTGAACCACACTCCAGCAGCTTTAAAGAAAGCATTCACAACATCTTTGAAATGCAAGCCTGAATCACAGAACATACTGTGCATTGAAAGACATCCATCTAAAGAACAATGAGTAGGCATTCTATTTTTGAAAAATACGAGCAAATAAATAGCACCACAATACACTTATTTGTAACGCGTAACAACTAGTTCTAGAGATAATTGCTAAGTGCTTGTTTACCAGAAATCTATTTACTTGAATACATTTTGAAATGGGCTATTAACGTCACTACATATGTGTCACTTATAGAAAGTTGTTGACTGAAACTGTATTCACTTATCTTCAGAGAAAAGCAAAACCCAAACATAACTATAATGTATCCATTTAAATTTAAATGTAAAAAATATTTTGTGACTTTTCCTGCAATGGATTTAGTCTGTTATTTCGGAGAACTTAGTTGTTCACACAAAAGCAGCTTAGATTAAAAAAAACAAGTGTTACACAAAGCAGCAGGAAAGAGAAGCTTCCAATGCAACCCAACTCCATCACTAATACACATTTCTGCAGCAGTAGTTTGTTTTCCTTCATGCACTAGACAGTTTTGCACTTCATGATAAAAGAAAGCATTATTACCACTGAAAGCCAACATGCACTTGTAAACCACACCTAGACCTACAAACCCACAAGGTATAGCTTTCAACATTAGTAAGCCTCTTCCCTGCATTACACTGCAGACACTGTAAGCCAAACACTCGGGTTTCTAATGGCCAGAGAGCAGTGGAAGCTGTAAAATCCTCACAGGATTGCCCAGGACCTCTTTCCCTGACAGCACTGAGAAGTGTGTGTTTAGGTTTCAGAATAGAAAAGACTTTGAACTCCATTTTGGGTAATAGCAAGAGTTGTTTAGTTGTAACTTGGTCAAATAGGCATTTGATAAAGTAGGGCTTTGGCAAAAAAAAGCCAGGAAGACAATTCCCTTTTTCTCTCAAGCTCTTTTTCCTCTTTCATTTCCAGTGCTTCTTTCTATCTTTCTGCATGATTGGTGCATTCAGCTCTTGTCATTCCCTCCATACCTTTCTTGCTCGGCCATCCACATTCCTGACCATATAGACAGCACTGACATTTATGTGGGCCTAATCACCATTGCCTGCAAGACAATGCCCAGAAAGCAGCCCTCTGATGTTGCAATCTAATTAGGTCCAAAGTGAAGATTTTGAAAAAAAAAACCAACCAAACAACAAACCCCAACAACTAGTTAACTGCCATTATAACTATAGATGTGTCTGATTTGGTAGACACCCAGCTTCAGGCCTTACACTTCCCTACAGATTAATAGCACTGAGTTTTCCTATATCCAGAAATGGCTAGCTTATACCTGGGGTTAGGTATACCAGTTCCTTTGTGGGTGCTGCTCTGAGCCCCTTTCCTCTTTCAACCATCATAAAGTCCCTTCAGATCCTGGCAGTGGGCAGGATGCCACCCTCTCTGTCAGCCAGAAAGGAGCTTCTCTCTATAGATGGTTCATAGGGTGCAGAAGCTGCCTACACATTTTTTCTGCTCCTGAACAAAGATTTTGTCCTGTAACTCTCTACATATGGTAAAACTGGCTTACTTGATGTATGGAAATTGCTGTATTGTTATCTCTTCATCTTTCCCCCCCTCTTTAGTATAATCATATGCCTTTATCTTGATATTCTCACTGCATATCTTCTAACTACTTGTTAGTGCCAATAGCCCGATGTGTATTTAACTTAATTTGTTGGGTTGAACTGTAGCAAGCCTAGGGCAGTATTAATATGCTGCGTGCATGAACATAGAGAACATGACTTTCTGCAAAAAAATAATTCTTTAGTTAGGCTAGGTCTTAGCTGGGATACCACCACTCTGTGGAAAAGAATATCTTTTTACTTTGAATAGTTTTTGAATGTCTTTTTTCTTTTCCATTCTAGAATGGAATAATGAAAATGGAAATTGTTATAGAATCATTCGCTGAAAATAGCTGAAGTAATAACATGGAGATGAATTCAAGTTCCATAGCAGGATAAACAAACAAAATCCCCAGGAAGCTAAACTTGACAAACACTAGTAACTTTATAGTAGTTGTTATTAATATTAAAGCTTTCTTTATGTGTTATTAGCTGAGCTATGTGATTCACAGTTTAATTAGATAGGAAAACTGCACAGAGCAGCAAAGCAAATTGTGTCTCCCATGAAATCTTTGAAATTTCAAAATATTTTCTATTCCACATCAGGATAAAAGCTATGACCTTTTGACAATTCTCATTTAGCAAACAACATGCCACCTCAGAGAGCACTCACACTGAGATGAAGGCACAAATCACTTCTCTTATTTAGGCTGACTTATCAGCTTTCAACTTAAAGACCCACAAAATTGCTCTAGGCATCAGGCTGTGCAGCAGTCTTGTGTGGGAAGTCAGTAGATGTGCTCTCTCCTTTGCACTGCCACCCCTAGTTTGGACTTTCTCATTAAAATGTTTGTATACATGTAAACACATATATATGTATTTAAATTTTGACCAGCTGTAAGGACAAACTTTGTAAAAGTTTTCTTTAGGCCTCATGATCTGTTCTTTTGCTAGGCTGCGAGAGGCAATGTTTGCTTTGGGGTGTTTTTGCCAGTGAGTGTTGTAGATGGCATTTTTGCAGCAATATTGGGGGCTTTTTTTGTACATTCATCTTTCTTACACAGTCACACTGAAAGTTTTCTAGCTCAGGCTCTTGTGTATAAACATTTGGATTCATTAAGCCCAAAGAAGAAATTATTTATAGAGGGTAATGATAAGGGGTGACAGTTACCTACTGGAAAGTGGGTTCATCTTTAAGAGAATAAATCTATTCAGTTATGTGCATTCTGAAAGAGATACCATTAGGTCATTGTACTCATGTTATGCATCTCAACTACTGTGTAGTTATGGTTTTCCAAAATCTTTATTCCAATCTTCATGCAAGCACTTTAAACAGTAACAGAAATAAGCCTCATTTACTTTTACCCCATGCAAATCCACTTGGGATTTACAACACTGAGCAAATGACAAGTGAGACCTATTTCACTCTAGTACCTGTTTCTTTCCCACTGTTTTATGACATTAAAACGAGTGTCACACTGCAGGTGTGCATGCGACATGCATCCTCTAAGGACACAAAAAAGGATGCTGGTTACCAAATGCAGGGTCTGATCCAGTGCTCCAGGGAGTGCCTGGGGAAACAGTAGGGGTAATGCTGGATGCTGAAACAGCCTCCCAAGTCTTTTAGGCTCAGAACTGGTAAAGGTAAAATGTTAGTGAGGCATTTCAGTCTGTGATTTAAATGTGAATAAACAGAGAAGAAAAGACTGCAAGCTCAACTTGGTGTGACAGATCTTTCCACTGCTCTACCTAGGCTTGAATTTTTTCCTCCTGTGAAAACCTGTTGCTTTCCCATCACCCTGCTTTTTTGTTTCTTAGTACCATATTTATGTTTTTATATTCTGCGATGTCTGGGGATAGATTTTACTAAAGCAAATGTCCAAACATAGCTGTGCAATGTGTTTAAAAATTCAGCATGACATCTATTAATGGAACGGTAGTTAAGCAAATAAATCTTCCATGAACAGAAATTAGAAAATTATACCTCAAAGTATTCACCTACCAAAATAGGCCATAAGGAGAAAAAAGTTACAGATTATTGTCTTGCTTTTATTTAATATTTTAATCCAGCTGGCTTGATTCCCACAATTAAACCAACAACTCTCTCCCAAGGGATTTCTCAGAATGAACAAACTGCTAATATTACAGCAATATCTTATAACATCAGGTTTCAGGGTAATGAAGTGGCAGCAGCCTTTGCTTTCTGAAAGAAAGGCAGGGAAGGGCAGGGAAGGGCAGGGAAGGGAAGGGCAGGAAAGGGCAGGAAAGGGCAGGGCAGGGCAGGGCAGGGCAGGGCAGGGCAGAGAAGGGCAGGGCAGGGAAGGGCAGGGAAGGGCAGGGAAGGGCAGGGAAGGGCAGGGAAGGGCAGGGACGGGCAGAGAAG
>JAVJGJ010000014.1:61685470-61700531 GCA_035590215.1 Microhierax caerulescens | reverse complement strand
AGGGAAGGGAAGGGAAGGGAAGGGAAGGGAAGGGAAGGGAAGGGAAGGGAAGGGAAGGGAAGGGAAGGGAAGAAGAAGGTCTTGGTTTCATAGTACAGAAACATTTCCACCTTTGGATATAAGCTGATAATAATGAGTTGTTAAGTCAATAAGGAAACTTAATTTTAAACTGCTGCTTTAAAATGGTTTGAGTTCCTATTACTTTCCACATGTATAAGTAACTTTGGGGGTTCATTTGAATTCTTAAAATCCCTCAAACCCACTATTTTCCATTTGCTGAAGTCTATGAAAGTTCTCTAGGACACATTGAGTATAGCATAATATTGCAGCACAGAATTCTTCTGTGTGCTAAGGGGCTGGTTTGCAATGACTTTATGCAAACTACCAGCTCTTTTTTTGTTGTTGTTTTGGGGTTTTTTTGCTATAAAATAGAGCTGACACTTTTCTGACTGCTTTCCAGGTTACAGTTGACACCTGAGCTGAGCCAAAACCCAATGGTTTGTTGGATGGATGATGTCATATGTGTTAAGTTGGACAGTGCTACAGCTACTAGATCTTCAGTGGTAACATAGATTATGAGGTGAGTATCAGTTATAAGCTACATCTTCCGCAGGTAGAGAGATGATTCCTATACAATTGATACAAAAAGTGTCCCACAAACCTGAGACATTAGTAAGCTGATTTAGTCCAATCTATTTAATTGACAGAAAACATTTATTACAATAGCAGAGTTTCTACAGATTTGTCATGTTCTTAAAAGCTGGATTCTAGGTAATTTTTCTTTCGTTATTAATAAATCTTCATGTTTTTGTTCACTTGTGCTTTGGTTTAGCAAGGTTATTTGTTTGGGTTTTTTAAAATTTATTTTCTGGTGTTTCAATCTATCTTTATATTACCTTCAGATAACCTGCACAGTATTCTGGAAGATACCTCATTTATGTACACAGTAAAGGCATGCTTATTTTTCCACACTCACCTGTATTTGAAATCTCTTTTGATAGGGTCTTCATGAATCGCAGAAACATTATTTAGACAAGCATCTTAAGGAGAAGATATTTACATTTCTGGATTGGAACTCCTGCATCTGGGAATATTTTATTTATTAGCTCTTCTAGCTATGTGTCTTTTTAAGACACACCAAAAAGCCTGCATGCAAAGGGAAGTAAATTACAGATACTCGCAAAAGACATCGCCTGCAGCAATCTTGCATTCTCCAATTGCCGCACAGTGGCAGTGAAGCAGATGAGTACTGCTTCCTGATGTACGTCTCACTTGTTGCAGGTTATATTTGTATTAGTATTAATTGCAGACACTGAACACCAGTGTTTCCCCATGTCTCCTGTTTCAGTCCTTTTTGTTTGGTGGTGTTTTCCAAGAAAGGAAAAAACACTTGGGGAGAACTGGTGAAGAGGAAACCTGAGGAATCTACACAGAAATGCCATATATTCCTGTGTTTATGCAAACAAGCTCATAAAAAATCTTACAGCAGAAAGTCAGAGTAGTTTGCCACATACAAGCCTGTCTGCAACTTCTACTGACATGGTAATTTCTGCTGACATGGTTAAAATAGCAAATAAACAAAACCAAAGTAATTTTTATCAAAATAAAAGCTGCTTTATCATCTGTCAGGATGACATTTATCATTAACAATCAAAAGGATGGATTAAAACCAAACCAACCTATTATATTAGCAACGAACAGTGTCTACTGGGACTGTTTCCTCAAAACGACCCCTTTGCTTCATGCAATTCAAGCAGTTTCTTGCAAAGTCCAGTTTAGTAATTCAGATAAAATACAATTGCAGACTTCTGGAAATATCAGTAACATTAAGGCCAGATAATAATAAAAAAAGAAACTAGTGAAAGTATGCAAAACTGGTGTGAAATTCATTACATGGATGAATGCTCAATGATTCTATAGTATCAAGAGTACACACATGCTGGAAATTCTCTAGGACACTTGTTTCTGTCATCTATATTAATTTAATCTCTGAATAAAGTGCTACCAACTTTAACAATTGTACTGGATCTGGCTGGGATAGAATTAATTTACATCGTAGCAGGGGCTAAACCACTGTTGGTAACACCCCAGTGTTTTGGCTACTGCTGAACAGTGCTTACCCAGCATCGAGGTTTCTTCCCTTCCCCCACACCTTCAAAAGCAAGTAGGCTGAGGGGTGGGCAATATGCTAAGAGGGGACACCACCTAGAGAGCCGACCCAAACTGACCAAGTGGTATTCTATACCATATAGTGTCATACTTTGTAAGAAAAGCTAAGGGCAAGGAGGAGGAAGGGGGGACATTCATGGTGATGGTGTTTGTCTTCTCAAGCAAGTTACATGTGCTGATGCCCTGCTCGCCAGGAAGGGTCCAGACACCTGGCAGCTGATGGGATGTAGCCAATGAATTCCTTATCTTGGTTTATGCACACAGCTTTTGCTCTCCCTATTGAACTGGTATTATCTCAATCCATGAGTCTTGGCTTCCTTCTTTTTCCTCGATGTCCTGTGGGAGAGGGGAGTGAGCAAGCGGCTGGGTGGGTGTTTGGCTGCTAGCTGGGGTCAACCCACCACAATGCTATTTCCAGCTCTTTATACAGAATCAATCAATCAATCTATCTGATCTAATTCTACAGGGAGTAGAATTATAGAACAAGTACTTGAATCACCTGATTTAGCTGCAAAACATGGGTATCCTTAAAGACATATTTTGATCTGAGCTAAATAAAAAGTATGTATTTTCTTAAGTCACATTTCTCTGGCATTTTATGATATGAAAAGACAAGAGGCTTAAATTAACACTTTTTCTTCTTCTTTTTTTTTTTTTTTTTTCTGACACACCTTTCATTAGAAATATGTTTGGTTATATTGGCCTTATCAAAATTGTTTTTCACAACTGGTCCAAAACTGAGCCAGGGTTTATGACTACTGTGACTGTGGCATATCAAAGTTGACTTTAAAGCTGGCAGTGTGCATACACAGCTGCAGTCCGAATCAGGGGTAGATGAGGACAGGCTAACTTCCCAACTGGTTCATTGACACCCCTGGGTTCATGGGCAGAGCTGGCATCCTGCCCTGAGGTTCTCAGCAGCATAGTTTGGCTGATCCTGTACTTCAGTTACTTAGTTTAAAAATTTTGCAATACTTATGCACAGGCATCCCTTATTGAGCACCAAGTATACCAGTGATAAAATAAGAATTAAAAAATAATAACAATATTGACTCAAAGTAGACATGCTCAAAGTGCTTCTTACCAGAGCAAAATGGTGTATTTAGATTCCAGCAGAGATAATGGAATTTTCCCTTTGTTCTAAAACATAATGGCATATTGACTGACTTAGTGTTAACAATTTGTATACTCATAGTTAATCATTGACCACTGAGACGCAACAAAGAAGGTGGAAGCCATCACATAAGCAAGAGTGAATTTTGCTCTATAACGATGCACAGTCAAAAGGCCCTCTTCTTATAGAAGATGGTAAAAAAGGTTTGGAGAGGCCCTGAACTTGAGCTCGATCAGAACTCAGCACCATTGAGTCTCTTCATGGTTCACTACTGGTTGTTTCAGTCTTGCCAAAGGTTCTTACTACTTACTGCCTGTGAATGCTGTGTCTGTTTTCTTTGTGTGAGTGAATTATGCTGTCAGGAGGGGGAATTAGAGATGTGCAAATTTACCTTTTTAGATGTAGGTGTGGGGATACCTTCTCTCAGATTTCAAAACTCATAGCTAAAGTTTGTTTCTTGAGCAAAAAGCAGATGTGATTCCCTCTTTGTAACCTTTTCATAAGGCTCTTTGGCTCTGATAATGAAATCCATGTTTAACTAACCTGACAGTTTGCCTAGGATTCCTCAGCCTGCCAAAAAAATGTCAAATAGCATTGAGTGGTGAGGGGCTCTGGGATGCATCGTCTCATTCCTTCTCTGAACCTGATGGTGATACTGAGAGAATTGACTCTTCATTTATTGTTATTTGCTAAGTAATGGGATCCACGGGGCTCTGAAAAATTAAGTTAATTTTTTCTTCTATAGGTACAAAGGGAGCCATAAATTTGTTTTTATAGGTTGTTATGCTGGTCCAGAACCCTGAGATCGTTTAGAAAGCACAGAGTGTTCTTTACCTTTCAACACAGGTATCTGAACTGTTTTTCATGCATATGTTTTTTTTGAATTGTATTTCATCTGGCACAGTAACCACTATTCATCTGGAGGTTCTTTTCATCTTTTGTGAACCAAATGGACATTTAGTACTAGTATCAAAGATCTTTGATACTGACATAAATCACTGTAGTTCTACTGAGCTGCTGCTGGATTACTTCTGTCAAAGTTCAGATCTTAAATTCTTTGCCTGCTTCCCTCTGTACAATGTTTATAAATACATATATATATATATATATATATTTAAAATAGCTATTTCCTGCTGCTGTTCCATAGAGGATCATATAACTAACCACAATCTACTCTGAAGCAACTAACCATGAAATCTTCTTCACCATGACATGGAGTTTTCAGTTGTTGGTGCCTAGTTATCAGCGTGACACCAAGATTTTTGTCTGATGGTGTCTGCTCTATGATCAGCTGTCAAGGGGGAGTGGTTTAGATAAGCCTATTAACCTGGATACATTTAAATAGGAGTTGATGTTAACTTGCAAAAAGTTTCTGGAAGCAGAGCTAGAGCCACTGTAAAAAGGATCCGTTTTTGTGGGTAAATGGAATCTTGTGGTCAGTTTCCGTTAACTACTTTGAGGCAAAGTATATTGAAATTTTCCACACAGGATGACTTAATTTAGGACAGCATTAACTTATAGGAGTGCCCGTGTCTATCTGTGAACACTTCTGGTGCATGAACAGATATTTGCATACGGTGTCATGGGCAAAACCAGAACTCTAATTTGTCCTGCAAATTCTCTCAGTCCATGCCTGGCAAAGAGCAAAGTCCCCTCAAAGAGCCTCCTTCTCCCAGCTGCTTCCAAGTTGGGTAAAACAACCATTAACACTTTCATTACAATTCATTTTCAGTTAATAAGGTTTTGCTGCCTCCAAATTGTTCAGAGTATCCTAAGCAAAACCTGACAGATAAGACATTGTAGTTCAGTGTTTGGAATCAGAAACAAGAACATCATACCTAATCGGTCTATCTTTCCTTTAAATGACACTTGTAAGGTTCATGTTTATGTCTTTTATGTGCAACTCACAAGCACACTGTAATGATAGCTTCAGGATCTCCAAAAGTTGGGAGTGAAGTGTGTGTAGAAATGTGTCTAAACTGAAAAAAAAAAAAAAATCAGAGATGCTTGATAGTTCTAAGTAGTTATTATGAATGCTATAGCTGCAACACTAAGAGCATACTGGGCCTCAATACGTACCCTTCTTTTCTGTAGTTTTTGATGAACCTTGCATTGCTCTGACTGGAGCATTTCTACCATGAGTAGTTATTTTAAATGTAACTCCACCTTCTTGATGCTCTGTTTCATTGACAGGAATGGCCATACCACAGATGTGCATTAAACTTTATACAGTGGGTCCGCAGTGACCCGTTCATAACACCGAGGAGACAAATGAGCAGCTCATCACAAGTACAGCTCCTCTTCTGAAGGAGGTGCTTCTATAACAGAAGGTCACTTCTAGCACAGTGAAAATACGTAATAGAAATAGATCATCTTCATTCCAGCTTCTAGCCACAGTGACCCTAGCTGCTTCATATTAGAGGTTTAGTCGCCTTAAGGAGACCCTTAGGACACTGTAAAAAGTACTGCTCATATTGCTTTCTCTTTCCAGTGATACTTTCAGTCATTCAGAGTCACAGAACTGAAAGGGACTCCCCTTAGGTCCACAAATAATCTGCTGGATGTTGTGGATAATGCAGTGACTGCACCTGATACAGAGTGCTTTCCTTGCCTGTGCCTAGCTACGTTCACGGTGGCTGGAGTTCTGGCTTGCTGCGTTTCCATATTTTTTGGTCCAGCTTGCTGAGTTAACTGTGTACAGGGTCCTAGCAACAGCAACCAATGTAAAAGCTTCTTATCTTCTGCCCAGACAGACTCAAAACTGGGTGAACAGAATGATTTACGCTCTTTACTAATGACCGCTGACTTGCTCTGAGTGTGCATTGTTACTTTGTCGGCAAAAATATTGCCCACAGGCTTTCAGCAGCAACAACAGATGGTCCTAAGGGCTCTAGCCACTTGAGGGTGTTTGCGACAGATAATTGTATGCTGAATAAAGCACAAGTATTTGCTGCTTTCATTTAATTGCTCATGTCTTTATCCACCTGCAAAACATGGCAGAGTGTCAAAACAGGCACAAGTTCTTGTGTTTTTCTGTGAAGAGTGCTTTGGTGCTTGAATGTTTCTTTCATTTTGTTTTGTCTTTTTTTTTTTTTTTTTTTTTTTTTTTTTCTTCATCAGGCCAGTTTGGGAGGGATTACCATTTCAGTCTCTTCTGTTCTGCCCTTGGCAGTATTCTGAGCTCTCTTGCTCTTGGTAGAGGGGAAACTGTTGAAGCGAGGTAGTATTTATGAACAAGACTATGTTTTTCTCCCTCCATTTATGTTTGTGCCTATAACCTAGCAGAGTTACATGCTTCCTGTGAATCTGAAATATGCTTATTAAATGGAAGCAAATTTTTGATACCTTGGACTGTGCTTTTCAGGCTTAATTTCATGTATTCTTTTGACATGTCTGTTATTGTTAGCACTAGGAGTCTACATAATTCTTTCACAGACTGTCACCTCCGTGTGATCTGCGTAAGTTCTGTCAAGGATGCTGACCTTGTGCTGCCCTCGTGCATCTGTGTCTGGCCAGGTCTGCGGTGACCCTTTACCTTCACATGAAGAGAAATAGAGTGATAACAGAATCCATGACATTTTTGTTCTGCTTACAAATGGTCACAAGTATTATTTCAGTAGGACAAACTTTTCCTAAGATGGAACAAAGCATTTTTTCATATGGAGGCCAGGAAACTGCATAGAGAGTTTCATAGCCAAAATCTTTGAGCAGCATTGCTTTCAGATTCCTTCCTAATCATTGTGATGTCAGGACTGGAAAATCCAAAAGGTCACTTTACGCAGTCCTGGAAGCAATGCTTTCTCCCTGTCTTTCTTTCCCTGAGAAATACAATGAACTGATCATGGATCTATTCATATCTTTGCATCTCATTTGAATGTGTTGAATACTTGACTTGCATTTACTGAGTGGTTCAGTCAGTGCAAATTAAACAAGACCATAAACAAGTCAGCACACCAATCTAAAAAAACGAAACCGTGAGTCAAAATGAACATCCCAGTGGTATCCTTGAAAACTGGCAGAATATTTAATTCAGCCCCCTGCTACCTGCCTGTGTTAGGCACCAGGAATGCAGTACCCTTTCCTTTATGGACTCCTGTCCAGTGCCAGATATGCTTCCCTGTTTCTGAGAAAAAAAAACCCATATTTCTGGGCATCTTGTCAGCCCATTAATGCTTAAGGCAGTCTGCATGGGACTGTAATATGAGCTTTCTGAAAATTGTCTGGAAATGATTTTATGAAAAATTTAGCTCAAAATGTCAAAATGGTTAATATCTGTATATCTAGAGATCTCAGAGAAAAGTCATATCTGAACATAAAAGTCTTCTTTGTGTTTTCAGGTATTTTGATATAACAATAATAGTAAGGGGGGAGGGTGGGGGGGAAGCTTTTCCCGTATCCTTTCCATACATTTCTACAGTTTAAGAAAAAAGACACTGTACCCCTGGGGTTATCCAGTTGAGTAAGTGGAGGCTATTCTGAATAGCGTGTCTGCACTACTGTAAAAATGCCTAAGGAAGCTTCAGAACAGTTCACTCAGCTAGTGGAATGGATCTAGTACAGGCTCTCAGACACTTTGTCTTCCAGGATGAGTTCAGATTCATTGAGGCAATCTTTTGGCACTGGGCTACCTGCACTGCAGTTCCCAGTACTCCAGGTCCCCAGAGCCCTCCCCAGGGAGGGGTGCCACACAGCATGTCCCTATGACCCCATACCAGTGCCGTATGGCTGTGGATGCAAGTGCAGGAGGCACTGCACTGCCTCCTTCCAGCACAGCTTTGGCAGGGCTAAAGACTCAGATACTACCCTCATACACAGCTATGCTGCTTTGGGACCCAAAGCAATATTTGTGTGAAGCTGTATCTAAGACAATCAGTTCCTGCTGGAGCAAAACTGGCCTCATCTGTGACACAGCTGATGCATGGCAGGCTGAGCAGGTAGATCACTTATGTGGGTGCTCTGGGAGGCCAGGCAAGCCTCACAAACTGCATTCAATTATACACTGACAGTCGGTTGTACTTGGATCCGTACTTACTGTACAGGAAAGCAAGAGTAAGTGTGGCTCTGTATCACCTCAAGCAGAGAAAAGAAAGGAGAAAGTCTCTCCCCATTTTCTGGATCACTCAGCTCTATAAAGAGTTGTGTAGGAGAGAGTGCACAACCATTTTTACAGCTTTACAAGAAGAGTGCTCTGACCCATATCTTACATGAACAGCGACGCATTACTAATGCTTGCAAAGCAAGGATTTTAAGATTTCCTTCTACCCTTTGCAATTCTTTGTCTCTCCCTTGGCAGTTGCACATGGAGAAAGCTATCAATTTTGAATCATCATTGTAAAGGGTACATGCCATTTCAGGTGCTGTGGAACATGCCCAAGTACCCCAGCTAGTGGTCTGGGTGCCATTTAGAGACTGGATGTAACAGTTCGTCACCCTGGTTCCCTTTTTCGTTTCTCCAATTTTAGTTTCAGTTTTAAAGTAGTGGAAGAGGAAAATTTCAAACAGTATGGGTAAAGCAGCACCTCCTAACTGTAGCATGTGCTTGGAAGTCACTTTTCACCTCTACCATGAAGAAGTGAGTTTTTTCCCATGTCCTTCTATGTCTTAGGTGTACCTAATGATAGGCAAGTGCAGCCTGGAGTGAAGGTCCCTGGCTGGCTGTTAAAGCGTTCACCACACAGGCTGCACTGGGGAAGTTCACCATACAAAACCTCTAAGGAGAGAATTTCAGAGGTACCAAAAGGATATGTAGTTGTTTATCAAGAAGAAATTTTATCTTGTCAAGGTAATCTTAAATCAAGACTTTTCCTAGGGTAACTGCATATGTGTATTCTGCTAAACATTAGGAAGAATTGTTTTCACTATGTCCCAGTTCACTTTTCTGTTTTACTTTACATCCTTCCCCCTGCTCCTTTTTTTCCCTTCTATTTTTTTTTTTTTTTTCCCTGTAGTCACTAAAATAGCTAAAATAGCTCATACATTGTTTTGGAACTTGTAGTACTTCTGTTACGCTGCAACTTGATTTTAAAAAGGGAAGCTTGATTGGCCCAGCTTTCAAGGAGCTGGAAAATAAGGACCTATGCAGTGTAGCATACAAAAGAGATCCAGGCTCAGCCTCGTAAAGAAAAACATCTAAACATTTATGTGATTACTAGGAACAGCATATTCTCCTGCACCCATGTGCTTCTGGACATGTTCCAAGATATTAATAGCAGTAGTGGCAGGGCTGTACATTATATTGTTATTTCCTCCTTGGAGAGAACAGAATGTTAGACTGTGAGAATATGACATGGAAACTATGTGAGTTGGCTGCCCTCTTCTACTTTATTTACTCCTTCTTAGATCCTTCTGACTTTGGGGCTTTTGCAATCACTTTAAAAGGGATTCACATCTTGCCCAGGAAGATGAACACTGGAATTTCCACTCTGGATCAGATTATGGACATTAATCCAGGCTTCTGTCTCTATCTGTCGGAAACAGAACAGACCTGAATAGTCAATAAAGTGTTAGACAAAGTCAAGATCTTAAATTTACTTCCCTCTTGAGTTACGACGGTGATCAATACTTGTCAATAGGCATAAACTTCAATAAGCTCCATTACTTTTCATCTTATTTGTACAGAGAAACGTCCTACATTTCAGCGTCAGTCTCATTAAACTAATCAACAGCACTGTGTTTCCACAAGTTTGATCTAGGACTCAGCTAAGAGCAGGCCAAATACTGCGAAGGGACAGGCCCAAGAAGCTGGGTAGAAAACTGATGCAGTTTTTCATTCCTCTTAGAGCAAGGGCTGGTCGCTTTCTGAAAAGCTGCCATGTAATTGCTAAATGGGAACCCAAGTGTCTCTTAAACTGCCTTAGTCTGCACTGAGTCTAGCTACATTTTCCAGGACTGGGTTTTAAATCAGCAGTTTCCCCAGCACGCTGGTGAGGATGAAGCTAACAGTGCTGCTGGAAGCTGCAGCTCCCTCATTTCTACACGTCCTTCCCTCTCCCGTGTGTTCCTGCCCTCTGCATCACGCTGGCAATCACACCAAAGCAACTGTCCATGCAGTGGCATAGAAAAGCAGGTCAGGGAATTGATCTGGTGTGAACCTAGCTGTTTTACGAGGTCAGGCCTGTTTTCCCCTGCTGTTCACCATGCAGCCATACCAGCTGACACCGCTGCGGACACCGGGTGATGAGCAGTGCAGGGTGGAAGTGAGGAGAGCAAGGGAGGGGAGGGAGGTGGGCAGCACCACCTCCACCCGCGGTGTAAAGTATTTTTGTAATTATGTGCTAAGATGCTGTCAAGTTTGCATTTCTTAGCAGAGTGGTTTGGTTTTTGTTTTTTTTTTTTTTCTGGAGAAGTAGGATTTTACCAGTTAATGTCCCTAGACTATGCAGGTTTGGGAAAAAACATCCCTGTGTCTCAAGACAGTGGAATATGTATGGTCTTTGTGGACAGCAGCCAGTGTAAGCTTGGAGGAAGTGGCAAAGCTAAAGTAGAACTACTTTAAACTAGAGGCAACAGGGAAGGGTTAAAGGACATTGGGAAATTGTAGATATATTGTAATAGCTAATAAATCTGAATTTTTACCCCAGACTTGAGGATTGCCTTTCTTGTTCTCCAGTTAGAAAGAATCCGTAGATTAAGACAATGAAGCCTATTAAATGTTGAAATAATGTTGCATTTCAGGGGGCAGGGATTCAATAATTTACGTAATACCTTTCAGTTTTCCATGCATTGTCTGTTAGTTACAACACAGTAACTCTGAAGGGCAGATGCCCTCTCACCATAAATCAGAATGGAATGGCGGGGGAGAGGGAGGATGCAAAGTTTTGTAGCATTTAATTTCTCTCTGATGTAGAAAGGAAAGAACCAGCAGCTCCTGTACTCTGAAGGCTGTGTGGACTATTCCCCATGGGACAGACGGTACAAGATAAGGCTTCATTTGACAGAAAGTTTCCCACAGAGGGACTTTGCTACAGATAGATGTACAACCCACCTAGCAGAAAGTCTAAGGCACCAAACCTGATGCAGCTGTGTTCACTTTGTTTATTGGGGGTGGTGCTTTGCTTAACCTAACCCTTGAGCAGCAGCTGGGGTTTGTTTCAGAGAAAATGAGATGGTTTGCTCCAGAGGAGTGAACAGTATTTACTCAACGTGGGTAGTCAGGGTTTGGGAAACAGGAAATTTGAATTGCTCGATAGTACAGGTGCTACAGGCACTTCAATGTTTTGGGGGCTTTTTAAGGTAAGGGGTGAAGCTTAAGTGTTTGAAAACTGTTTGTTCTCCAGTTTTGTGAAAGCTATCTCTACATGTATACAAAACTTCCCAACCTTTCTTACTGGGTTAGTCAATGTAAAGAGATAAATGTATAGGGTAGTCATCTCTGTGTCCTTTACAGATCTTCCGAGGTTCTTACCTGTCTGTAGATTCTGTGTAGGGACTGGAGGTGTTTATTTGTTCATAGTGGCCAACCTCCTGTCCTTTCTTCCTTCTGACCTTTCCTCACCCTTCTAGATTTAAGGGCCTAGTACCAATTGCATAATTTAGTCTTATATGGTTTTAAATACTTTTATAATTTGATTTAGAAAGATACTGATTTTTTGTGCATAGCAGAAAGTACTACAACTGCTAAACTTCTGCTTTCTGAAACCAATTGAAGTTTATTATTATTTAATTTTCTTCCAATGTGAGATACCCTGAATGTCCTATTTATGATTTATTTGATGAAACAGTGCTTCTGTGTTCCCTGTAAGATTGTTCCACTAGCAATACATTATTTTTCTTTTGGAATGAAAGTTGTACCCAGCTATATAATCAGATCTGAATTCTCTGATGAAGTTTCTGTTTGGGATCCTGCTTCAGATTGCTTTGCAAAGGCTTGTCAGAGACCAGGATTTCAGTTTTGCATTGCTGATGAAGTGATTCAGGTGCCTGGTACCACAGGGCAGTTTTGAAAATGGCAAGTGATGTGCAGGTTTAACACCATATTAGATCTGTCTCAGAGCGTAAGGGGCTACAGAGCTGGTGTGCAGCCCAGAGAATGGCAGCAGGGACTTCCCTGGCTCTGAAGCTTTCCAAAACAGGCTGGCAAAGGTGCCCACTGAGAAGATTAACCTCAAAAGGCCATACTTTCTTGATAGATATGAAAGGAACATAATTTCCTCATAAACCAGATATCCAAACACCAAGGAGGTTTGTGAAATGCTGCTACAAGATTTAGTTTTGTACATGGCATTGTGGAATAAGGTCCATTGCATTTTTTTTTTCTTTCTTCCACTTCTTGCGTTGTCTGAACACAACAACAAAAATAAGGAAGCCTGTACGCAGGACTGTAAAGCCACTTAATGGCATATATGAATTTTCAGGTTGTTCATTTTGGAAGCTTTTTGGTTTTGTTTTAAATGAAGTGATGAACTCCCAATACATTTTTATACTAATATCTAATTGCTCTGTGATAAAGATTTTGCCATGGTACCTTCCAGCAAATAAAGACACAACGTCTCAGCCTCACACAATGAGCTCATCAGGAAGTTACTTGTGGAACAGCAGCTGCAGCAAGTGTTAATCTAGAGAATTGATAAGGAAATAGGATGAACTAACTTCCCTGGAGTGCTTATCTGTCATTTAGGCTTATGTGAAATATTCTAATAATGTGCAGACCCCGGTAGCCAGAAGCTGTCACAGGGGTATCAGAGGAATCAGGGTTTGCATAACAACAGGAGGGGTTATCCTTGCTATGTTTCCTCCTCTTCTCTTGTTCCCAGTCCTCCCTGTGCCTGGAATGTAAATTCTAAACCATGGAACAAGGCAGCAAGCAAACCCATACAAGGCAGCTGGCAGGTGGGCAGCAAGTGGCCAGGACAGCAGGAGAGCACCAATACACTATATGACTTACACTCAATACAACTCTTAAGAGATTTCAAAGCATGCACAATCTGTACGGAAGACCATGCCTTAGATGTTCAACCACGTGAAGAGTGAATCCGTAATCTTGTACCTGCACATCACTCAGGTTTCCTGGAGACTCTAGTACTGGGCACTTAAAGAAACTGATTAGTCAAGAGACACCTCAGCTTACAAGGTGTTTCCTTTTTCATATAAACAAAGTGTTCATTAAAGGCTTTTCTGTGATATTTTTCATGGCTGAAAAGACTGTAATCTTAAGTAATCTTGCTGAAGTAAGATTTCAGTATGATAGCATGCTATACAAAATACATTATAAGGGTGAAAATAAGCAGCAAACCTGTGTAGTCACAGGGGAAGACAGGAGGAAATAATTTTCATTTTCAATACAAATTAATTATTTTAGACACCAGGAACACATCCTAACTTGTTAAAAGGGTGTAACAATGGAAAAGGAAACCAGAGTTGCAGCAGTGTGTAACATATTGGCAGTGTGTAAAAGCAGGACACCTCACCTGTCAGTGATGATCTGCAGATAGTAGATCCTACTGGTTCTGGCTCAGTACATGAAAGGATGATTTGGCTTGCTGACCTCCAACCTCATGTATTAGAACATTGTGAAAAGCCCTAAACTTTACATTTGAAATATCTCTGAGCTCACACAAGATGCACATGTTAAAGTCCAGCCCTCTTTTATAATTCCCCATCAGCGCTGCAGAATAGACACTGTCTAGTTCCCATCTGCCAAGACTGGAGCAGGGCTGTGCTTTGAACTGAGGTGTTACTCAATGTATTTGGAAAACTTAAAACTGAAATATTGAAATGGAGTTTAGCAAAATTTGAGCAGCTGAGCAGGATCACAGCTTTGGACTTGGGTGTCTGTGTGTTCTGTACAAGTCCCAATTTTGGTAAGTCCTTTGGCTCTGCGGATGTTGTGGGATGTGAAAGTGCCTGCCAGCTTCTGCATCCTTGAAACTGAATCTAGCCACATACCATCTGCCTTTCCTCCCCAGGCTATAGTCTTCAGCCAAAGAATATTCAGGCATGCAAGCAAGAAAACAGTGACAGCAACTTTCAGCAAGTCCCCTAGATGAATGGGTGAAGTAGGGTGCCGTCAAGGACATGCAGTGTAGAATAAATGATCCCTTAGGTTCATATGAGTAGAGACAGCATAATCATTCTTCCTGCACAAGCTAGTAGTGGATATCAAGCGAGTGGTATTCTGCCCTTCAGTATAGACGTGGTCTCTCTGAATGTGGCCCAGGCAGCTGCTCAAAATTAAATATTCAAATAAGTAAAGCTTCTGAGAAGAAGAAATCTAATCAATTTCCATTAGACAGAAAGATGTTATGGATAAGCAGGTGGTAAGCTTTACTGCCAATGAATTAATACACCTACTTCATGACCGTCAATTGTTGTCAGAAACCTGTGCTGGGCTGGAAGCCTTTTTTACAAATTGACAGTGACTGGCCAGGCTGAAAGCAGGTGTATCTGTTTGAATCCATTCTGACCTTTGGTTCATGGCATATGCTCATGTCATGTCACATTACCTCATCATATCACAAAAGCTAAATGTCGTACAGCGTCACTTCTTAACCTAAGATTGCTCATCAGCCCCATTTTTTTCAGGTTAGGGACCATGTAACAAGAGCACAGTAAACATATCGTCTCAGAAGTTATTTTAGCAGTTAGCAGTCACATAAGTTGGAGGTGATATTCATGAAAATAAACAGATATAGCATAATTTATTTAAAACCTCTCTGGGGCTTATTTAATGAGTATTATTTCCATAAACTCTTTTGCTGTGTGTTAACAAATCTTTTGAACAATTCTTTTCCATACTCAGAACCACAACCCCTTGGAAATCTGCTGCTTAAGTCAGGCTTG
>JAVJGJ010000014.1:61663553-61676175 GCA_035590215.1 Microhierax caerulescens | reverse complement strand
GCAGCTGTATGAGGTGCAACAAGGCTCAGTGCTGGGCCCTGCACTTGGGTCACAGCAACCCCACGCAGCGCTGCGGGCTGGGGGAGGAGTTGGAAAATGACCTGAGGGTGCTGGTTGACAGCCAGCTGAAGTGTGCCAGCAGTGTGCCCAGGTGGTCAAAAGGCCAACAGCATGTTTTTCAAGCTGCATGATGTCTGATGAGGACTCAAAGATTATATAGGACAGAAAATCAAGGCAGAAGAAAGCCTTTAAACTTTTAACAGCTACTTTTGGGTTGCTGTCTTGATCTTTGATGATATGGGATCTAGCATGTTACTTACAGTGTCTCTAAAGCTCAGGGAGCCCAGAACTCAGCATGGACCCAGAAGATATGTTTCAATTGTGATTATATTCATATAATCCTTTTTAATTTATTTATTGTTTAATGTTAAGTTCATATTACAGGCACAGGAACTATACCAGTAAATGTTAGACTTGAATAAATACTTTTAGTAATCAGGTTACTAAAATATAATAAATGAAGATTATTAGAGGAGTTATTTCTATTTAAGGTATTCTTGACTGCACAAACTGATTATGACTAGATTCATAAAATAAGGTTTTAGACAAAATCTAGCTTCAGGCTGTCTTCAGAACCATGAGGAGCGTCATAACGTCTGGAGGTTTCCAAAGCACTTCCCCAACCTTACCACCCACAGACAACCATTCTCATATCCCCGTTCTCTCACACTTAAACACTACACATCCCCTTGCCTATCTGATCTGTGAGGCTCAGACCACTCTGTTAGGGAGGACCTGCACTAAAAATAGCTAAGGATGGTTCAATTCACATGATCCACATGGAGATGTCCTCCCGAAAGGATGTGAAATCAGCTCCCCTAGTTTTTGGAATATTTTCCTGACTGCCAAGTTATACTGTGTTGTGAGAGAGAGGAGCCATACCTCCATACCTGTTCATTTAATAGCTGTGGTTATTTCATTGCCTCAGCTTTCTAGCCTAGTGGTTTGTTCACATCTGGACTGTGAGAAAGTTGCATTCCAATTCCCATTTTCAGAAATATTTAAGTAACTTATCTTAAGCAGTAATTAGAAAGAGCCTGGAGCACATTTCTCCCCTTTCTTTGGGAGTGCATGTCAGATTCAGCACTTTTCTTTCTGTAATCTAATGAATATCGGGAAACAGGTGGGTACATATCTGCGTAGACTGAGAGGGGACTAAAGCCCAAATAAAAACAGTGAGGGCACAAGCATTAGCTAATAGCTGTCACATGAACATTGCTGTGATGGCAATATATCTATGCTTGTCAAATTTTCCCTGTTGATGTTTCTAAGAACCTCAACAGTTCCCTTGCATCTCAAACTAAATATTCATTAGCATGGTCTTTTCAGAGAAGAGTGGATTTATGAAAAAGTATGTCTGTGAAGAGTTGAAATCATGTGTAAATTCAGACAGCATGCAACAAACAATTTATTCTGGAAAACAAAGGGTGAAAAACATTGAAAATATTGAAATATTCTGTTTCAATATTTTTAAAGAAAAATGTTTCATTTAAAAAATTAAATCTAAAGGTTATGCCAAATTTCATTGACCCACTTCTTTTTTTCATCATAAAAGTCTCTTTGAAAATTAACCTAAGTTGACAGAAAAGGAAATAAGAGGGGATTTTATTCACATACATGAGAACCAAAGCAAGCTACTTAAGTTTGAAATAATTACTTCTAGCTAATTCAAGATGTTGTTTGTTTTGGGTTTTTGTTGGTTTTTGTTTGTTTGTTTGTTTGTTTACTGTAATAAATCAAAAATCCTTAAAAAGTCAAATAATGGCTTGACAATTTTTTTACTTAAGACAATTCACAGAATAATCCATGATTCAGCCAAATTCAGCATACATCCATGTGGTTGGGGAAAGGGCCAAACCACAGGTGGGAGGACAGACAGTCTTTGCTAATGATCTAGTTCTCACAGTCACAGTATAAGTCAGCACTGGGATTTATTTATTTCTTCTCAAAATGAAAATCCTGAAGGTACAGAGAACAGCAAAACTGAAGAAAAGCATTTCCTTATACACCCATCTCTTTTGTTTAGATACTGTCAAATAGTTATGCTCACGTGGTGATTTCCTTTTAAAAACTATATATTTAGAACACAAAGCCATGAAACTTTTAATACCATTCTGGAAAACTGACTTGTACAGAGTTTAATCACATTTATTATTTAACAAGCGAATGGCAAAACTTATTTTAAGTTCCTCAGAGCATTTCAGATATTAGCAGGCTTTATAGAGATAAGAATAACAGGATTACTAGGGATGTCAATACTATAGAACAGAATTAAAAACTACAATGAATATGGCTATTACTATCACTTTAGAACTATGCTACAATCTATTACTTTTTCTTAGCAAGTTAATTAAATTCTTTGTCCCACACACAAAGGATCTGCAGTATAATAAAGTTATTAATGAAAATAAGTCAACCTTTTAGAAGGAATAGAAAAGGATCACTGGCAAAAAGGCAAATGTAACCCACTTATTCAACAATTATGCTATTGTTTTGTAAACAATACAGATTTTTAAAAGGCGTATCACTTCATGTTGTACACAGATCTTCTGTAAAATATTGGTGCAAGTATTTCTCTGGACATCTAAATCAGTTTTTAAAAGCAAAGTTTTGCTTATAATCTGCAATAAGGATGTAACTACAGCAACTAAAAAATTCCAAGTGCTCTTGCAGGAGTAACAAGTAAGGTTTACAAGCTTTAAAAATTTCTCATGGCAGCAGCTGTTGTTTTCTTTTATTGTGGTTTAATGTGGTTTCAGAATTCCCTTGGCTTTAAGACCAATGGCTTTTTAAAGTGTAAAACATATCCGATTCTTCTTACCTTATACTGAAAGACAGGCTTATTTGTTAGAAGTTTTGTTTGTTTCACATATTAAAAATTAAGCAATAAGGCACGATGTGGAGGAGGGATTATCTGATGATAACCCCAGCTTCCTGAAATTGCTTTATTGCAAATATAAATATATTTTAGATTGTTCATTGAATATTAAGGGCATTAGCATGCTCATAGAGTTTAATCTTTCCCTTTAGGATTTTAAGTTCATAAGGCTTTTTTTTTTTTTTTTTGTCTAAGCTATTTTTTAATGTGCAAGAGAGGACTTCATATACTCAAGGAATACTGTAATTGGCTGGTGCGTACTCCACTGGGGAGATTAATTTACAAGCATTGTACAGTTCTGCTAAAACTACTTTTCAACATTTTAAAATGTCAATAGTATATTTTCCCAGCCCTGTAAACACATTTTGATACACAATATAAACTTTAATGGTAGTTTTAAGACACCTCTGGGGGTATGGTTATTTAAGCAATAAGACACAGTAGGGTGTGAATTATGGTATAATAATTTCCTACCAACTGCATTGTTAGGCACGAGGCCAAAGGCCAAGGGACCAATGAGCACACTAGGTGTGAATTATGACATCATAAGTCACACTCTGGAGTGTCTTACTGCCATTACAGAAATATTTAAAACATTTTTTGACACAAATTCGTTATTCCTATAGTACTATATTTTCATGGAATATCCCGAAAAATCTTCCCCAGTAAAAAGTTAGCCATTTCATAACTTGGAATTAATAACAAAAACGAAAAAAAAAAAAGTTCTAATATCATCTGCTATTTAGTTTGTTAGATTGCACTGTGGTAACACGCTTGAAGGAAGAGCCCTAGAAAATATATGTCTTACCCAAGTTTGCAAAAAAATAGAACAAAGGCCTTCTACACAGCGGGGAATAATCTGCTTTCTCATTGTCTGGTGAAGCAGATTGCCTGAATCAGGCTTGCACTGGCTTCTCCTTTGTAACTGCATCGATGAAGCTGCTAGTAAATCTACACACCTTTTTTCCACACTTGGTTCATACTGCTGTAACAGGGCACAATACAGACTTTGAAAGAGTAGCAAAAAGGTTCCTTAGACCCCATTTGAGCTCCTGCAGCTAAGGCTGATCATGGCTGTCTCACAACTTTTAGTAAAGATTGCAAATTGTATAACGTGCATTTATACTATTTCCCATTGTAGACTCCATTTTAAACTTCGTTTTAATTAAATTTTAATGTATTTTAAACTTGACAAATGTATTCTCTCGCTTCTGGATACTCCTGCATTACAAGTGCAGCAATGATAACAGTGTCATCTGGAGATCCACAAGCTCACCTTACAAATAACTAGCTTGGTGACTGGTAGCAAGCTCACTGCCGCAGCAGAGATCTTGGCATAATCTAAACTGGCTTCTCAGTCAGTTTTTACAGCTTGCCCTAAACCCTCAGGCTGCTGTGGATTGATTGCGATCAGTCACCAAGCCAGCTAGCGGGCATTAGAGTTAGCGATATGACAGAGCTTACCAGAGGGCTATTTGCCAGACCCGATAAGCCTGAGGGCACGTCTGCATGTCTCAGTGCAGTAAGGTGTTCAGGATTGCTGAGCTAGCTGGGTAGATGTTGTTATGGCTCTGTATAGCCATGCTGTGCCATGTAGGCATAATAATTTGCATCCTGGAAGCAATGCAGTTGCAAGGTCAGACTAATCAACATCCTCGCATCCAGTTCTGGAGCCATCTCATTTCACACTCATACAGGGATCTCTCTGTATCCCTGGTTACCTGAGGGAAAAGACAGAAACCTCAATTCTTCCAGGCAAAGCCTTGTTCTGACATAATTGTTTAGTGGGTGAGAATTGTTTTCTGCATAACCTCACAGTGGTTAGCTGCCCCTCCTGGGTTGAGTGGTGATCTATGGCCACTTACATCAGCTGAAGGTAAGATTCAGAGCCCAGAGTGCCTGCTTCTCCATGGAATAGGAATGGGTAATCTCACAGAGAGGACTTCTGTGAAGTTAACTGGTAAAATTCTGAGCTAACCTGGTTTCTTCCTTTCCTTGCCCACTTGAAATGTTTATTTTAATGTCTAGCAAGCGAAGGTGCTTAATTCTGTCTACAGCTTGATGATATTCATGGGAACAATTTGAATTTTGCTGCTTCTCTGTAAAAACAAACACATGATTGTTTTTTGTCATTCATCATGATTGAAGCTTCTATCATACACAATTGAAAAACCTACATCTCTAAGCAGTTTTTTTTTTGTTTTATTTTGTTTTTTCCTCTCCCAACAACTTCCAACCAAGGGTGAGATCGCTTTTTTAAACCTAGCTTACATTTGAAAATATTAGTTCTACATCCACTTGCAAAACTACAAGTACTTTTTCCTGGATCCCAATAGGAATGGGGCAAACAGCCAAGAAAAGTGGCTCTGCATACTCCAAAACCTTAAAATAAGCAGCTCCTGACAAAATACCTGTGTATATATATAAATTACACTTTTTAGTGGCAAAGCTGTATTTCGAAGACTGCTGAGCAGTAGCTAACAAGTTGCCAGCAGCATGCTTTTCATAAATTAACATTACTGCTCAGAACTCATGTTTGCCAGATAGAATGCTCCAATTTCTGAAACCATTTTGTTACATGAAAGTTGAGGTATAAATGCATCACTGTATGACCGTAAGGACATAATCCTTTGATATACCCATCTCCATAAAGCCTTCTGGCTTGTAACAGTAAATCACAGCCCTATTTTCATAACTCATTACCATTATGTATCTTTCCACTGACACCTGACCTTACGCATAATCAGGTATGAATTTCAAACCATACTTAATCTAAATGAGTGCCTCATTACTTTACATAACCCAGAATGAAAATAAGATTTGAGATGTAACTGCAGAATTCACAGTTTATACATTCAGAAACACAAGTCCACTGAAAAGAAGTCATGCTCTCCAATTTGTGACTGTGAACAACATCAAATCACACCTGTATATAGGAGCTTTGCAAGAATTTCAGGATTGGATTTAAGAAAGGATATTGCCAGTTCTGAAGAAAGAACACAGTGTTGAAACTGTTTGGTATGTTGTTAAAGATAAACTATGAAAGAAGAATGTGAGTACTGAATTTATTACCTGTATTTTGAAGAAAGAACAACAGCACCAATTGCATAAAGTTATAAAACACCAGTAATAAACATGTAAATAATCTTCGGGTTTGCAACACCAATAGAACACAGACATCTACAAAGAAATATATATATGTTTACATGTAATATAATAAAACCATTCATTAGGGAACAAGAAACATCATATTTTTGTACTATATAAAACAGCTGTACAGTGTGCACACAGACTTTCCTGATCTCTCTAAAATGCCAGTCAGTCACTTCTCCCCATCATCATTTGCTTAACATAGTTTCTTCATTGTCCATGGGAGAACTCCAAGTGACCGTCTCATACTTTTAAATTACTTATAGTGCAGTATGGCTCCATATATATATACACACACATACATATATATACTTACAGATGCACGCATGTGTGTGTGTGTATATATAAAAAGAACAAACGCACACATGTACACGCACACATGACAGATCTAAATAGCTCCTCCATCCTGTGCTCTTGAGCGAGTGCCTGTAAAAAATGCCTGCATGCTTTATGAAGGGAAGAAAACTTGCTGATTGTGCAGATTGAAGTCATTAGAAGGTTTCATTCCTAACAAGTCTGCAAACACACACATCTGAATCACATGGTGGTATCCCATATGCCTGAAGACAGTCTGTTGCAGGAGGTATCTTCGACCTTCTTCAGCAGCGTTGGCTTCTTACAAGGGGGTGGAGGTGGGGCTGTGATTCTTTGTTCAGTGTTGTGCAAGATTTGCTGCCAGTCTTCTCTCTCTTCACACAGCTTTCTCCTCCAATCTAGAAGCTCTTGCAGAGCCACACTCTCATTCTCTGAAAGTCTAAGCTGGTGAATAACCTGTTAGTGAGAAGGAAATAATAAAAAAATGGATAAAATTAATTCTCCTGGCAGTGTAAAACTGCAGCACCCATGTTGAAACTTCACACAGGATCCTCTGCCCCTTTTGTCATGGATGTAAACTTGTGGGCAGGGCAGATTCAGGTCCCGTTTTCCTATCTCCATTGCAAGGAGCTCAGTGATATTCATAATGTATAAACAATAATGACTTTCAGCAAAAGAACTTTCCCTCGAACTCATGAGAGGTGTTTTACACTGCCAAGCCCCGTGAGAGGAGTGAACCAGCTTCTGCTCTCCATCCATAATTTGCAAAGGGCACCACGGAGCATTATAAGCTGATCCACACATTCTAGTAGGATGATGAACAGAAATCCTGCAACTGCTACAGCGTGCCCTGGCTTAGCCATGTTAGATGGTGACTGGCTGTGAACACTGCCATTCTAACATTTACAATTAAAGAAATAAATAGATGTGTGTGGGTAAGCACTCAAGTCCTACACTTTTTCTGGGGGAAAGCTGCTGTCATACTTGCTACAGCTGAAAGAAAACAGATCAAAGAACCCTGTTAATAATTTGAAATTCCAAAAGGGTTAAACTGTGTGCTTAGCTCACTGACCCCGCTACGCATTTATCATTCTTTACACTGAAAATAAAGAAAATGAATTATTCAGAATTGCCTTATTTCAATCTCATGTCTGAAAGTCAGAGAACTGAAGTTATATGAAGCAGATGCTAAAAATGAAACAAATGAAAAAAGCTCCCCTATATCAACAAAAGCTATATGAACACAGCCCTCTGAAAACCACAAAACACACTGCCTACAGTTGTAAGTAGTCCACGTTTTCAACAACTTAGTCTTAAAACTCTTGTCATATAATATTTTTATACTTGCAAAATACTCCTTTATACAGAGCAAATAGCAGCTGCAGAGGTAGGAGCGTTTTGCCCCTAAATGTAAATACCCAAACAGTCAGAACCAGAAGCCACAGCCAGACCAGCTAGTCACAGATAGGTGTTATCCTTAGAACCAGGGGCTGGCCTTTCCCTTCCCCCAGAGAATACATTAACAACTTAAAATGCAGTTTCAGTTGGCCTGACACTATAGATCTATCTTGAAGTAGCCAAACAGTTCTGTAATAGATCCAGTAACCACTTAGAAGAAACTGTTCACTCCCGTTTTATTTTTCTGTTCCTATGATTATCTGTTTTTTTCCAAGTCAGTCTGAAGCCCCTGTGACAAGTCCATGAAGCTATGAAGTCCATCTTGCCAACCTTCAAGACCCGCTGAGCACCTACGCAGCACAGCAGCACCTAGAGGAGGTACTGAGAGATATTCACCTGGGGGTCTTCTGTAGCAGAAGAGGACTATAAGGAATGTGAACCTTCCTTCTGAAGGACCCCACAGGGCACCTATAAGAGGTACCTATCACATGATGAAGGTGCTCATACTCCACACAATGGGCTCATGTGAGAAGTATGGCTGTTCCTGTCAATATTGCATTTGTAAACTTTATCTTAATGAGGGATGGCTGCATATTACGATAAAGGAATTGATGTGCAGTGCCCTTAAATGCTCATGAGACACTAGACATGTGGTCGGTTCCAGCTGCAGGGAGGGCTGAGCAGCACGAAGGGCACTTTTGTCACTGATGGGCAATGAGGGTCCCTGGGGTAGAAGACTGTATTGCCTGGGGCTCCTGATGTCCCTTCGTGGAACAGCAGGTACCTGGGCACGGAGGCTGACATGGGCTCTACATTGCTGCTTCAAAGGTGTCCTGTGCAAGTCAAACCTTTCACACGTGCTGTCGGAGGATTGGGCCCTTACATAGAGGTGTCTGAAGATCGATGGGGAATCTGCTTAACTTCTGGCTGGTTGAAATTCCAAAGAGAAATGCATTAACCATGTCTTAATAACATTTATTAATGTGTGTCTTAATAAAAGGTATTATAATGTTGAGTACAATTGTAAATTCTGCATTTTTAAGAAAGAAGAAATAAAACGGAAAGTGTTTGAAAGACTCCATTAAAGTGTATTTTGATGCCATCCCAATTGCATACCACTATGAAATAAAAAACCTATTTGCTTTTATGTTTACACAAAATGTAACAGGGCATCTCAGTGACTCAAAGGAAAATTAAATTTTCCACAGATATTGTTAGAGGGATATCAGAGATTTCTTGTGTACCAAAACACATTACCTTTTTTTTTCTTTTTCTTTTCTTTTTTTTTTTTTTTTTTTTCCCTCCCCAGGGTGGGGAGGAAAGATTAGACGACAAATAAAAACTTTGTAATTAGAAACAATTTATCAAAAAAGACAGGTGAGGCAGTTTTATCTTATAGAACAGGTGTATAGTTTGGGAGGCACTGTGGTTTACTGTGGCCAATTTCTGTAGATTTTCATGGCTTTAAATTGTGGGCATAACCCAGTTTAGAAAACAGGCAGACTAGAATCCAATCTTCCCAATTTAGACACTTTATTTGCATCTAAATTTTAGGCATTTCATGAACTCGTGAATTCATTTCATATTAGGCGTGCTCCTCAGAGAGGTGTTGGAACATACAAAAAGCAAGCTATGTTATATTGGTGTTGCAAGAGTTTCATACGAAAGAGTTTCAGAGTTAAATAATGAAAGACGTGCCTGAATACTGGTAGATGAGTATACTTATAAGAAAATAGATATTTTGAAACCCTGTATTCTTGGATGTGCTCAGGTGACAAAAGTTCAATAGCATGTCTCTAATGAAGTATGGAGGAATTTTCAGTTTTGAAAGATGGACAAAGTATTTGAATAGAGACAGTGCCACTGCTATTCTAAGAAACATAAAGGCACACAGGTGCAGGGTGAAAAGCGAGTACATTTTGCCTGGGCAAGGCAATTGACAAATGCATCCTATTTATAGCTTATAGGCACTGAAGAAGCTTTATTATCCTGACCCTGCTTATGTAAGCTGTAAATTAATGTTGGGTCAGCAGTTTCACTATAGAGCTCATTTTCCAGTATACAGTGGACAAATGTTAGTCCAGTCCACAAATTAGTGTACATCTTTGATTGTATTTTTAAAAAATGGTTGGAAAAAAGTTATTAAATCTTTACTTATGATGAGATTGATCTGGCAAGTAAGCCAGGAAAAGTTTATATTTTAACTTTGATGAAGGACATGTGATGGAAATGCAGTGGAAATGAAATGGGGGAAGACACACAAGAAATGTCAGAACTTTAAATGAATCAATGAATTTAATTAGATCTATTTGAATAACATGCTATCTTTTTCTGTTTTCCATTCATGATTGACTGTGACAAGCTAAAGATTTATTATACATATAATAATTTTACATGAAGCACAATGTAAAACAACAAGCTATGTTTCTTCATTACAGCTCCATATCCCAAACAGGTATTTTGTGAAGACTACTGATCTCTTCAGTGAACGATGAAAAAACAACTTCAGCCATTTAAAGGGTAGAGAAGATACCAACTGTAAACCAGGATTTTCCTACTCAAAGTCAATGGTCACTCAGACATGGGCAACACATCATTTGGGCTAGACCCACAAAAACACATAGCATTTAACAGCCCTGCCATCTGGTGGAAACACCATCCCTGTGTTTGGTATCTAGAGTCCTTACTGAACAAAAAAGAATAGCTGAAGTGTCAAAGACAGTGACGCACAAGAGAAGAATATGTGGAGTTGCCAAAGCTATTCACTGGAAACTGCAACATTGTTTTAGCACACAAGAGCTCGTGAAGCCAGAGCACTTTGGTTGTATGCTGGCAACCATGAAAATCTCAGCGCACAATTTTGCCTACTGAGTTATACACATTTAAGTATTGCAGTCATTGGACAATGAGCCAAGATCCTGAATTGCCTTGTGGATTTAGGCTTCTAATTTCTGCCTAAAATTCACTTCATGGCCTAAAGCAGACATATTGGATTTCAACTTTGTCTTAGAATCAAGATGAAATGCTGCAAGGTAAGTCAATAATTTATTTTAGTTATAGTCTTATTTCTTAGGCTAGTTAAAAACTCCAAGTTTTTAACTATGGAAAGTTGAAGGTTTTACGTTTTTAAATTATTTGTGACAAAACATATGCCAGATAAAAACATTAACAGGTCCATTTTAAATTAACATTAGTTTGAGTTATTTAGAGATTTGAAGCTAGAATCTCATGAAATTAATTCTGCATTAAAAAACAAAATGCTATAACTTTACAGAGGATATTTTGTAACATACAGAAGTAACAAAGAGCTTATATTGTCTATTTATATATATATATATATATATATATATATATATAATATTATATTATATTATATAGGTGCTGGAGCGTGTCCAGAGAAGGGCAACAGAGCTGGTGAAGGGTCTGGAGAAGTCTTATGAGAGGTGGCTGAGGGAACTGGGGTTATTTAGCTTGGACAAGAGAAGACTCAGGGGGACTTTACAACTATTTGAAAGAAGGTTGCAGACAAGGTGGGGGTCGGTCTCTTCTCCCAGATAACAAGCAACAGGACAAGAAGAAATGGCCTCAAGTTGTGCCAGAGGAGGTTTAGATTGGACATTAGGAAAAATTTCTTCACTGAAAGGATGGTCAAGCATTGGAACAGGCTGCCTGGGGAGGTGGTGGCACACCATCACTAGAAACATTTAAAACGTGCATATATGTGGTGCCTAGGGAGATGCTTTAGTGGTGGGTTAACAGTTGGATTTGATGATCTTAAAAGTCTTTCCCAGCCTAAATGATTATATTGTTCCATTTAATTACATTCTCAGATGTTAAAAAATAAAACTTTTTTTTTTTCCCCACAAAAAGTAGTTCTGCGTGCTTTATTACAGTTCTGTTTTTAGCTCCTTCTGTAAGTTTCAGTAAAATGCCTTAATATAGACTTAGAAGCACAACATAAAACAGATTTTTAAACCACAACAGTTTAAAGACATGTACAGTGTATTAATGTGTGTTCCTGAGACATTTGCATGAGGTAGCTAGTCCATATTTTTCCTTCAGAGAAATATTGCCAATTATTTTCTTTAATAATTTGTCAATGTTGGTGCTTTACAGTAACTGTCAATAGATGCTCACAATTAATTATTACAGCATTATGTTTCTCTTCCATTATTGCTCTAAATTGTTAGTAAAGTTGAGGTACTGTCATGGAATACATGGGGAGATTAAGTTTAGAAGAGCAATGGTTTTGCCTTTCTAAAATTTGATCAGGAATTAAAATGAATTATGTAACATATGTAAAATGTTGATAATAAATTATCATAATTATCTTAGAAATGGAACTGTCTTGACAAGCCCCACGCTTTTAATATTTTCTAGGTTGTAGGCTGCCTAAAACTGTAAGCAGAACAACTTCCAGCCAACAGGTGAGTCACAGTTATCTTTATCAAAGCCCTCAAAAGCAGTTCACAAACCCCAGCAGGTCTCCTGCAGATCGTCAGTTTTAAAGACAGAAGTGATCAGGATGTTCTTACCTATCATTTCAAAATAAAAGATGCAATTTAATTCATTAATTCTGGAATTACGGCATGCATTTCCCTCACAGCAATGTTTATAACTCCTAATAGCTTAATCTTTCTCTGTTTTCTTTTTGCATCTGATAAACCCCTACACCGGGGGTCCTCAAACTCTTTAACCAGGGGGCCGGCGCGTAGATGAAGTGGCAGGCAGTCATCTGTGGCTGCTTGGTTCCCCCCCCCCCAACGCCTGGCAGGGGGGGGCTGTAAAGAATGGGGGGCCGATTGAGGACCCTGGGGTGGC
>JAVJGJ010000014.1:61645255-61663453 GCA_035590215.1 Microhierax caerulescens | reverse complement strand
GGCGGGTTGGTTCCCCCCCCCCCCAACGCCTGGCAGGGGGGGTCTGTAAATAATGGGGGGCCGATTGAGGACCCTGGGGGGCCGTATCTGGCCCGCGGGCCGTAGTTTGAGGACCCCTGCCCTACACTGACTGCTTCCAAACATGCATGTCACATCTTTTTTCCAAACTACAAGACAGGCACATTGCAACCTCTCAAAACCTCCTGGCCCTTCAGGTTCAAACACATATTTTGGTTTTATCTGTGTTACAAAAAAAGCATAAGTTAGGAAAGCCTTGCTTTTCCACCAATTCTTGAATTAAGAAAAAAAAAAAGAAAAAATCTGTCAGGTTACATGTTATTTAACAATACAATACTCATTTAAAGATAAAAGGGGAAAGCATACAGTAAACCAAGGGTGTGTTGAGAAGCCTAGGCAAGCATTCAACATAAATCAAATCAATATGTAAATTTGTGTTTGATTGGGAAATCTGCATTGCCCATGTAAGACCCCAGCAGGGAGTAGAGAGCAGCTATGATAAATGAGTTTACATGCTTCTAAATTCCAATTAAAAATCGTCAAATACAAATGTACCACTGGGATCCAAGCTGATTCATGTGATTGTCTTGTGAATGCTGGGACAGGTGTTTTTTTTTTTTTTTTCAAATGCAGACCCACTGGATATAGTAACTTGATATGTGATATACAACAATAAAGTGATTTTAGTTCATAGTTCTTTTAAACTGATGATGAGTTTTCTTTGTGTTGGAGCAACTTTACAATCTTCCAAAACAAAACTCTCCAAATGGATGGCAAATGGGTTTATGGGAAAGGAGATAATGGCAAAGATGACAACTGCTTTGTCTGGTGCAAATCTGGAATTGCTCTGGTGGAGATATGTCAGCTTAAATAGTTAAACATGATGATCCATACCTGATACATATATTACGTTTGCTTTTTTCTAAACAAGAAAATATTTTTTCTCTCTCAATGAAAATTTCTTATTACATCAAAAGAATAAACTACTTTTAAAAGAACAGTTGTCATATAGATGACATCAAAAGAAGTTATAAATTTCCTGAAATTTAAAAATTGGGGGGAATCTTAAAAGCAACTTTATATTTAATATAAAACTGAAAAGGGATTACAATTCTGAACAAAATCAGATCACCACAAGAGTCAGGAAGAAATGCTTCCCCTTCTGACAAGCATTTTCCAGTGATCTAGATTTGTTGAAGGCCAGATTTAATTTTCTTCCAAATATCAGTCATGCGGTGATGCTGGAAGGAGGATATTCTGGTGTCAGAGACCATGCAGGTACAGGCATCTTTGATTGCCCAGTCCAGCCCTCTCCTAGCACATGATATTTGGAAAACTCTCAAGCTTCATCCTAAAAATATTGCTTGTTTGCCTTAATTTGGCTTTCTGAAAGGATTTTCTAGAAAAATCCACAAAAGAAAAGTCCACTAAGGATTACTAGCAACAAAATGACTCTGCCTCCAGAAGGCCTTTCCCCACAGATAACCAGAAACCAGGGAGAAATCACCCTGGCAAAACCAGCACCCTGCATCTCTCTGTTTTCCCTAGGCATCAACACATTCTCATTTTTTGTCAGAAAGAGAAAAGATTCATGGGCCACAAACAGCTTTGGTGTGCCTCAGACAGAAGATTTTATGTTCTTCATCTGACTACAAATCTATTTATAATGTAAATTGTCTGATTTTCTCCCATGCTCTTTGGGTTTTCTCTGTATGTTTGTTTGTTTTCTGGGGGGAGGGTGCGGTGTGTGCTTAGTTTTAGGTGATTTTTTAATTAATTTTTTGCAGGAATATATTTTAGTTGCAAAAGCAGGGCTTGGTCTTCTGTATGTGTGTACCTTTCCCTCAGTGAAGCCTGGGACCACAATATTCTCAATTAATTAGCTTAATTGCCTTCCATACAGCTTGGTGGTATTTTAGCAGTCAGGCAAAGATACTATTTTGCAAATATATAACATCAGTACACAAATCCTGCATGTAGCTGTAATGTGTGCTCTGGCAGAAGGTATTAGAACAAGGTAGGTGATGTTCAATAATACATGACAGCATACATCAGGCACTCTGATTACCTGAGCTGGGAATACAGTTGGACAAGCCTATACATTCAAAAGAGGGGTGTATTTCATTTGCTTATTTGGATCTTGTGGCTTTCTATTATTAATTAATTTGTTATTATTTATTTTGGCTGAGCTTCTTTCAACTCTAGACTTCTGATACCAACTACAAAACAACACTTTCCCAGAATGACTGAAAGATCAATTCATATTGAAATATACATGTGGTTTTGGTGGGTTTTTTTTTTGTTTGTTTGGTTTGTTTTTTTCTGTTTGTTGGGGGGTTTTTTTTGGTTTTTTTTGTTTTTTTTCTCTAAGGTAATAATTCTCTTTCCAGATACACTGGAATGATCTTTTAAACCTTCAGACCATCCTCCTAATTCACCTCTGATATTTGAGAAAAATGTCATGTTCAGGACAGCAATTGTGCCTTTCTCAAGATGAGTTCTGAAAACAAACCACTATCATAGAGGTCTTCAGAACAGCTGACCTAACAAAGGTGATACCACTTTGTACATAATCTAACAAGAAATATTTGAAAAACTGAATCATGTTGCTACTTAACTGATGACTGCTGCTTTGGTATTAATGGAGATACTTTACTTGATCAGTTAGAGACTAGGATTGCCACAATGCTTTTGAAGCAATTACAAAAACAAACATCGACTCATTTTTGCTAATGTTATGTATCATCCCTTCTTGTATAAAGCCACTACACTTATGGTCAAACAACATTAGAGGCAAACACCACTTAATTTATGGTTTGTCAGCAGTCTAAATCTCTGCTGATCTACACGTATGTGGCAGTGCGTGGCGTGACAGCAATAAAATAAAGAGCAGAAAGACCAAATTATTCTCTCTCACACCAGGCACTTATGACTAAGTCAGACATGAAGTCACTCTCCACAGGTGCTGGCAGTGGGCTAGTGGACCACGCTCCCATTGAATTCAAATTTGAAGCAGCCTTTTGGGGTAATCCATTGGCCACTGTGGCAGCCCAAGGGGAATAACGACACACTTCAGCCAAACAACTGAGCGTAGGGAGGGCACAGGACTGCTCAGGAAGTTTTTTTTTCCCTTCTCCTCAACAATCACAGCCTTCTACCAGGGGAAAATGTAATGAGGATGAAGCAACGGAGACAAAAAAGTGGCATCAAATGTGCAGGGAACTGACTGTGGCACCTACTGGTTCAAAGAGGAGAACCTGCGTTTTCCCTTTTGGAGGTCAGTCAGATCTAGGACATGCTGAGGAGAGGGGCATCAGCCCTCCAAAAGCCCTTGATACAGAAACAAAGGATATTGTACCTATTGATGAATTTATGCTATGCATTACCTCATACCATTTAATCTATAAGTCACATGGTTTTGACTGTAGGTCTTCTAAAAATAAAACCACACTCTGTTATAAGACCTGATTTTTGTCCGTATGTGACATTACAAAGAGAACTCTTTGACGTTACTGTCAAAACAATAAACAAACACAATTCAGGGGGATATACTGACTCAGATAAATGATAAATACGTAACATTCTATGTCATCTCTTAGATGTTATGTGTTTACAAAGGCATTAGTGATTTTTTATTACACCAGACTTGTTTGGTTGCTACATTTTACTTCAAAGATGATCAAAGATTACTTCCAGCTGATAGGCAAGCACAACAGACATTAATGACTAATATTAGAGCCCAGTGTTTAGAACTGTGACAATGGGTGAGGGATAGCAACACACTGCATTCTTGACTATACATTTTTTAAACTTCTGAACAGTCAAGAAAAGAAGTGATTGGCAACAAATATTAAATCAAGTGGGAACAAAGGCGGCCCTTGAAACTATAATGAATATGCAGCTCTTTCTGAGGGAAGAGACTACTGAAAGCAATGAGATTTCATGAAATAAGAGCTATGGCTTAAGCTATAATGAAACAATACATACATTCTTCACAAATATGGAAAGACATTTACATTTTTTCATTGTCAGATGTTGGCTCCTATATTACTGCAATCTCCCAATCTGCACTATGGGGTTTAAACAAAATAGAACAGATAAGACTGAATATTTTTTAATATACCAATATGCAGAAAAATAACCATCATTTTTTATCTTACCTCTTTCAGCACATGACAGATAAAACATGTTTCAGAAGTGGGTAACCAAAATCTTATGCCTGAGTGTATTGTACATCTGATATTACTTAACCTACTAGGATGGCAAACTGCTTATTTGTGTCTTCTTCTGGGAATATTTCCATAGGATGTTGAATGCATGTGGCATCATCTGATTACAAATAAGCCAACATTCAACCATTAGAAAGCTAAACTGCACAAAGAAGCTTTGCACCTTTTGATGAAAATCTACCTTTCTTTTTGGATGGCTGAATTTTCAGGAGACTATGGTTGCAAACTAACTTCCATAGAAAGCAACCCTATAAATGTAGGTGGATTATTACAATTGTTTTTATTTTTGTTCCATAAAATATCACATTGATATGTATGTGAAGATGAATATAATATCTGGAACATCACATAGACTTTCTACTTTTTTACTCCTTAGTCCCCCTCTCATTATACTCCACTACCCTCTGTTCTGTACTTGGTTCTTTCCCCCTGTTTTTCCTACCTTCCTTTTAGTTGTTTTTCTCACTTCTCTGTTTTCTTTTTCTTCTCTCTGGCTTTTCCTTCTTTCCTCTATTCTAAAAGCCCTATTCCATTTTATTATTTACCTTGTCTCTCAGTCATTTTACTCTTTTCCCCCACAACCTTACTTCTCTGAATCATCCTTTATATGGTGCCTGTTTTACTCCCCACCCCCAATTATTATCACTCTCGTCTTTAATCTGTCCCTCACTTCCCATCTGTTCATTATCTCCAGGTTGTCCATCTCATCCTGTAACAGACAGACCATGTTGCTCCTTGCTGCCCACATAAGAAACAAGGAGTATTTCAGCTGGCTTGCTTTTCTTGATTCCACTGTATCTTTCTCATACCACATCCCACTTGGTAGTGAATGTTAATAACAACTTTAAAATATTTTTACCAAAAACCCCACCAAAACCCAAACCCCAACCAACAAAAAAACAGTCCTGGATCTGTGAAAAAGAAGACGACAGGGGCCACTGAGCTTTTGTGCGAGGTGCCAAAGATATAGTCTTGCTTTTGTTGATTTTGTTTCATCTTGCTGCTGTTTCTGATATTCCAAAGAATTTTAATGTTTCAACAGTCTTTATGCTCTATTTTTCAAACATACACACTCATAGGAGACATCGAGAACAGTGGAAGCAATAAGCACAGCCTGGAGAAGAGAACCCATCAAACTGGCTGAAGAACTGAGAAATGCTTCGTGTAGAACACAAAGAGCACAGAAGTAATATTTTATACAGCTTTTTTATTTTAGAGGTTTGGTGTTTTAGACCCTGCTAAACAATTTCAACATCTGTGGAGTCTCCAGTGCACTTTGGAATCACTTCCTGGAGTGTGATGGAATAGAAATGACTCTTAGTCATAACAAAATTTTCTACCTAAGCAAGGTTTTGGCACAGACAACCAGAAGAAACATCTCTTCCATTTTGGTGGGTTCTTTAGAAAGAAATTATGGGATAAGAATTCAAGACTACAGATCCAAGCACATCTGGAAGGTCCAAACTGTTTAAACAAATCACTGAAGTAATTTGAAACAATAAGCATCTAAATAAATTTTAAATCAGTAATTTTAAATCAAGTTTGGAAAAGCAAGTTTTATGCTGTTCAGGGAGCAAGAGGCACAGCACAGCTACCAAAACGTTTTCTGTAGAAACTAAGTTAATTGCAGTCCTTGCAGCTGATATATGTGGGCTTAGTTGCTAAGAGAAAAGTAGGTTTTCTTGTAAGGGTAGATTAGGATATTGTTTCTTGCAATACTATTTTCTATTTTATTTTATGAAGAGTTCCTTGGCTAGAATGCTTTGATTTATAAGGAAAGGACAAAATGCATGGAAACTGATGTGCTGGATTGGTGAGAAGAATATGCGTAGCCCTTCTCTAACAAATAGTTTCTTAAAGATTTACTATCTGAACAAATTAAAGTGCATGAAACTTCTTCATAATGAGTTTCACCCTCAAATTCGTGGTTCCATTTTCACCTTCATTGAGGATGAAGATGAAGCTACAATGTTATAACAGATGTTAGGTTATTTATGGTTTTATGTGGTACTCACTTACTTACAAATTATAGATATAACCACTTGGAAATTGTAGATTTCCAACTGTACAGCTACAGAACACTATGAAGCAAAAGATACTAGTTTAAAAAAACCAATACTTAGTTCATCTTTTAACATGCAAGGCTTTCGTTTCTTTTGATGTAAGTTCTTTAATTTTTGATGAGACAAAAATGAAACTTTACTTTTAATACACTTCTTTTTCTAGCAAAAGAAAGAAAAATGTTATTGATAACTTTCAAATGAGAAGTATTTTGTTAGTATTTTAACATTTTTTTTCTTGTTTTGTCCTTTTTCATTCTGATAAGAATTGACGTGTAAGTAACCGTTGCCCTAGAAAAGTAGCATTTATGGCCAACAGCCAACTTTTCTTTGTCTGTTTTCAGCATGATCAAATAAGTTGCTTAGTTCACATCTACATGATATTTTATATCTTGGTAATTGCTTCCAGAAGTGTTTGTTAAAAGATTGATCATTAATGATGCATGTTGACAGATACTGAGCTGAAGAATTTGCTCTCTGAAGTGTGTAGGTTTGCAGTGTGCAGGAAGTATTAGGCAGTGATGCAGGTAATTATCACCTGATGTGACAACATGATGGGTACTGTAAGCCACAATGCCTAAACTTTAGTTGGATGTATATGAGCCTTGAGGTCCTGTAACAAAAATGAAATTAACTAACTCCTATCACTTCAGTAAGGAACTAGCCGGGAGGTACTAAAAAAAAACAAACAAACCCTAAATGTTAGAAGTCCCTGAAAGCTAATGAACCAGTTTTCTATAGCTGAAATGACAGAGTATCTACCAAGAAATCCAAGGACCCAGTCTATGTTTCTCTCCCTAAAGCAATTAGTTGATCAGTACCTTCACAGATCTGTGAAACAATCTGTCCTATTTCATACATCTGTGCAAGTATTACTTTAAAGTGATAAGGTTACTGCAGTGAAGCCTGGCAAAGACTTTTACAACAGGGTTGTAGTCACCAGCAGCTAAGAAATGTCAACTGTAATTAAAACCTATCATTTTCAAATATATGCCATGATTTGGAAATGGTGAGGAATGTTTTTTACAGTAAGAAATCTCAGCCCTGCAAGCACAGAGTTTTATAAGATTTTTTTTTTTTTTGTGGGAGGAAAATTTTTTCTTTTTCTTTTGGCAACACCGTTTTGAAGATGTTTATTCATTAAGGCAATTGTATCAAAAATCACAGAACTGCAGGTTTCTTCTCTAAACTTGTTACAGTTCTTATTGAGCTTGCATTTAGGAATTGTCCCTGCATGTAATTCTGAGTACATGGCATGGAATCTATTTTAAAGATTTGTGAAACACTTTGGCAAAGCATCTTTTTACTGAAAAGTGACATTTAAAAGTACTGAATTGAATTATGTTCAGCTTTTGGCAAGTAGTTTTGGAAAAATCAAAAAATACAAGTTTGTAAATGGTTAAAGACTTGCTTCTAAAATAAAGCATTTATATGATGCAAACTAATTTCACATAAGGATGCAGCTTCCATTTGCAAAGATAGTAAGATTATAATGGCTCCCCTATACCCAGTTCATTTAACTCTCTGTCTACTGCACTGCTGTAGCAATTTAAATGTGATCCTCCTTGATCCCAGGCAATCTTTTTAGCAACAGAGGTGTAAGGTGCTCCAAGACAAAAGTGTCTCACTGTGTTTTTATAACTGCAGCAGTGTCTGAGACTCAGATTTTTCATTCACTAGAGAGGGCTCTTTGTCCATTGTCATGCCAAATAAGTATTTGGTTGATCATTAAAATAAGGAGACAACTGAAAACATTGCCTCTGGTCGCGTTCATAATGGCATATCCTCATGTAGTGTACTGCTCTGGAGATAGCAGACCTGTAAGGTTTACTGTAAGTAGACCTGTACTTCTGCACAATGTGGCCAGAGTAAATTTTGGGAGTCTGAAAGGTATGGTGATGGCAAAAATTTGTTACTGTGTGCAAGATCGGTATATGCTTATGTGTGCCAGGGCAGCTCTGGCCAACCTTATTTACAGAGCTGAAGAGATTAGTGCAGTGCCAAGTGCTGTCCCGGCACAATTTTCCAACTCAGAATAGGCACTGTAGTTATGCCTGTGCTTTGGATATTGGGACAGAAAATGAAAGAATGAAGATTTTTGTACTAGTTTGCTCACATATTTACTCAGTTAAAACCTATTGTTTTTCAAAGCTATGTTAAGGCCAAATAGGGTGTTGAAGGTTGAATCCCACTCCTGTTGGAGTCAATGGCCAAACATTCATTTGTTTGGTTTAGGCCAGTATTTTGTTGTAATGACCTGTCAGCTGCTCCCTGCAGACAACAAGTAGCTTTTAAATGTGATAAGGTACTTCCCTTACCTTCTGGTAAAACAGTTCAGAAACCGTCCCACTGGTTAATGACAGGTTTCTGTTGAGGAGATCCCTCTCAGCTCCAACATATTTTCTCTTTGTACAATATTTGGCATTACTGTAAAATTCTTACAGTTATCTCAAAAAAAAAAATAAATTACTTGGAACTACACTTTTAGAAAAGTGAAATGTTCCACATTGTATATAAAATGTTGAGGAAAAGAATGAAGAAAACATATTATGACCAATTTTATTCCTTTTTGTTCACTTAATGCATGCCAAACTTAAATCTGTGTTATTTTAAAATGACATTAACTACGCAGAAATGTAAAAGAACCAAAGTGCAAGCTTCATACTCCCTCAGAATCTATTGCTGTTTTAATTGATAGATATTTTTATTTTAATTTTTACTTACTGATATTTGCATAAAACCAGTGAAAACTGCTTTTAAAGTCTTCACTGCTTGTATATACAAAAGAATGGTATAATTATGCATTTATTCCTATGAGTTTCATTATCATGCAACTCTTTCTGGTATGAACAAATATGTTGTAAGACACAGCATCTTGGTCCTCTCAGGGTGAAGAGACATATTTCATGCCTGAAAACAGCAGCCACACAAACAGCAACAGTAAGTTTCATAAACTTTGAACTCTACTATGAGAACCTTTCAGGATGATTATCCTCCCAACAAAAAAAGTTAGGAGTAGATTCATTATTGTCCTTAGCTCAACACAAACCTGTAAAGAAGCCTGCATTTTTCAATGGCAATGCACAAATTTGAATTAATAGCTTTCAACATGCAGCTACTATGATTTTTTTCTCTTTTACTGGTTCTCATAGACTGTCAATGAAATATTTACCTGGCTCGTGTGGCTTTCCCTATGTCTTTGAGTCGATGAGCCTGCCGTAGTGCTGGCCGACAGTCTTGAATATTCATTTTCCTCTGGTAAACCTAAAGCAGAACAACACTAATTTATAGTCTGACACTTACACATTGACTGATTTCAGCATGAGATTCAAAAGACCTTGACATGTTTTACTAAACAGGAATAGGAACAAAATCACACATTTGCCTGGATATTTACTATTTCCATGCTTACTGAAACTGGAAAAATTATGGTTTATGAAGTATGAACAGTATCATAGGTATGCACGCTGGTTTACAGAAGAGGTAATTGTACTGAAAGGGCCTGCAAATAGCACATTGCCTATATACTGGCCAGGGATTCCTCCTGCAATGCGGAAACTCCTGGCTCCTTTTCATCACAGAAGCAATACGAAGGGACTGGACAACAGGCCTGCGGTTTGCTAGCAAATTAATGTCTCTAGGTCACGCAGGAGGTCGATAGTAGGTCCAGGACTTACAACTTCATCTCCTCAGTATAGAGGTTTTTGGGTTTTGGTTTTGTTTCTTTTTTTTTTGGTAATTCTTGTATTTATTGTGCAATCTCCATGTGGGATTTAGCTGCCCAAAATTTAGCTGTGTATAAACCAGTCATCCAGTGTAAAAGAGCCAGGTGGTCTCTGTCTGGAGTCAAGAGAAACAAACGCCTCTGCACAGTGATCCTAGAGCGAGGCTCACTGCCGGCGCTAACCCATCACTTCTGCCGGAGTGGGAAGACCAGTCACATATAGCACTACAGAGGATCTGCAAGGTGCGATGAGGGGAAGCAAAGGCAGAAGCAGAAACACAATGAGTCTGTGATAGGCGTTATTGAGCCCCTCACAAACTAGAATCACAGACACTGTGGTAGGTCTGGTATCCAGCAGTTCTGGTATTGCTTTGTATAGCACATATTCCAAATTTCCATGCTACTATGGCATCCACAAACAGCATATCATTACTCCTTCTTTAGTCAACAGAACACAGCTATCCACCACAAGAAAAGGATGTACCATGGTTAGAGATATGCAAGTTGAATTGTTTTCAGTAGATCACCTGAGATTTGCTAACTAGAAATGGATAACATCTAATCTGAAGTATTTGATTAGTCTAGGCATCTACCTTTTGTGTGGCTAAAACTGGGTAAAGTGCTTCTGGGCCTAGATACGTAACTCTAGATAAGGAAAAATGAGTTCAGTCCCACTCTTTGCATATTATGCACGAAAACCACAGAATCATAATGGAAACAATTGAAAATTCAAATGCAATGAATCATAAACTACTTATGGGATTATGTACTGCACTAGACATAGTTCTGGTTCATGTTCATGTTCAGTTTCTTGTTCAATCACAAAACTGGCATAGAAACAATGTGAAACATTCCTGTCTTCCAGCCTGCTATTTTCAGTACCACAAATGCTTTTTTTTATTTTGATAAATCAGCATGAATGCTTACATAGTTACTGATATATGATTAACTCATGAAAATATAAATTGTACAAATAATGCAATAAAACAAATATAAAATAACTTGATTTTGTGAGCGAAATCGAACATGAATTTTAAAGAGAAGGAATGATCCTTATTCCTTTTTGTCCTCTACCCTGCTTTTAGTATTCCTCTTATAATGGTGCAACTCCACAGCTTTGTAACTAGGGACAGCTGGGGTTTTTTTGTTATTTGTTCTTTTGAATAAAGCCTGTGTAAACTATTCATAAATATGGATTTTCTTCTGCAGCTTCAAATCATCTGGACTTCCTCTGGACGCACGCAAGAAGTGAAGAAGGTGGAACCCCTGCTTGCAGCTCAGGAGTAAGGTCAAATCTTGCCAGAATCCAGCATTTCAGTCCTTTCCTGCCTGGTGCAGAGAGGGAGGGAGTCTGACCCCGTTCTCACAGTGACTTGGACTATGTGTTGTTTTCGAGATGTAGCTGTCACTTTGTGAAGCAGGTCCATGATATATTAGGTATGTACTGGGGCAAGGTCTGATGTTCAAGATCTCCAGTTACTAGGCTTGTAAAATACATGTAAGTTACCACTATTCCTTTCTTACCTATATTAAATACCCTGTCCTCCAACTTAAAATTCTCCCTCAGCAAAATCACATACTTTTTGGTCAAATGAAATGTTTGAAATAAATTTCCCTCCAAAAATCCAGGTTTTGTCCACACAAAACAAATCCTTTTTTTTTTTTTTTTTTTTTTTCCCCCAAATAATTTCCTGAAGGAATAATTTATTTTCACGGCTCCGGTTTGGATACAACTCAAACAAAATAATAAAATTTTATCTAAATTTCAATGAAAATTGCCTTTTAAAAGTAGGTGTTATTTATTTCATTCAAATAAAAGATATAATGTAAAATATTTTTATGATTCTAAACCATCATAAGTGAACAAAAGTACTTTCTTAGGCCAGCAGCACATTTTGAAAAAGATACTGCTTTTGCACTATATTCATACACTTCAGTATCTACTGTCCCTGACAGCCTTGAGCTAAGAATAAGGTTATCAATGATTTTCTGTTTATTTCTATGAAAAGCTATGATAAAGGTCTTATCAAATACGTAAAGTTTCCATGTACAGCAACAGCCCGTTGTCACAGATATGGCAAGCAGAGGCTTGATGCAGTTTGGAAAGATAAATGGAGTAGTTGATTACATTCTGAGAGTTTTCCTTTACGTACACCTAAGTAAATATTAGGATACCACAGCTGTGCATTGAATAAGACCTTGCTTAATTCAGCACAAGGTTGGAAGCATCGGTTTAGTGTGGGTCAGGGGCAGAACTACAGCAACATAAGTTAATCAGGGGTTCAGGCCGGAGCACAAATTACACCATCTGGACTGGGCTTTCTTGCAACTATTCTCAAGTTACCAAAAGTAAGTCTAATTTGGCAACTCTTTGGCAGTATTATGCTTCCTAACATTATTACTGCAATTATATGTGGTGGTGAAAATGATACCAGGGAATACGATTCAATCAAAAATCTCTAACTGCAGAAGTTAAATGAAAGAAATGCATTCAATTTTTTTCACATGGTCAAGAATATGGCCTTGTCCCAAGCAATATGTGTATTCAAACTAGAAACCCAATCCTTTACCCACTTACTCCCTGTAATGCCTTTTCTATATTGCTTCAAAGGAAGATCCCACACTCAGTCCCTGATCTTCTTCCGATACTTGCTATTTCCCACTTCTGCCCTGTTCTCAAATCCTCCTCTTGGGATCCTTCAGATAAATAGCTTGCATCTCAAATAGTGAAATCTAGATCATAGGACATCTAGAAGCAGTCCTGAGGTTCCAGACAACCTCTGGTCTCATAGGTTCTGCTACCCCCGAACTGGAGACCCTGCATCTCCTGAACTCCAACATCCGTATTGGCAAAACAACAGCAACACCACAGAGTCTCTGCGTCATTACAGCTGTGGCCACACATAATTCCCCAAACTTCTACCTGCCTCCATGATTCTGCATTCACACACAGGCTGGATCTACTGATCAGCTCCACTTGATACATGGACTGCCGGAGCGCGAAGGAGGCATCACCAGGAAAGGCAAGACGTAGGGCTGTATGCCGAACGGTATGTAGCCTGTGTCATGGTGACATGCCCCTTTTCTGTCAGGTTATCTGCTGCGACACCTCTCCATTCTGCAACTTGTTGCCTGATGTGCTTAGGTCTGGTGGTAAGTTCCAAGAGGCTATACAGCAGACTGTCGCCCACAGGTTAGATGGCCACCTGCTTGACAGCTAAAGCTAGACAAGACTAATCTCCTTACCTGAATAATGCATAAGGCTTCTGGTGAAACAGGCAGGTTCTTACAGTTATGCTTATGCCAATCTGCATGAACTATATAGTGAGTCCAGTCACGCAGACCTCCATACACAAGCAGCGGACCTCAGTTATCAACGAAAAGGAATAACCAGAGAGGCATCCCTGAGGGTCAGCAGCGTGCCACCTAAGCTGGGTGAACAGGTGCCCGTATGACCCTTAGGCACAATGCAGCACATTGCTCCTTCGGCCCAACTGGGCTGTCTCTATCTACTCTAATTTTCACTTGGGTTACACAGAGTAAGTACCTCTACAACACACTCCACTGGGGGTAAAGAACTGTCAGATATCTGGGGAATGTCTCCCTTTCACTAACCGAAGGCTAGGTCACCTCAGTCACTTATTACAGTTGTCATATCTCGACGTTCCACTTCATGGTTACACACTCCTTTATATCCTATTTGGTACTAATGATAACTAATTTCTGTAAACTTTTACCTGCGGTGTCTGAGTGTCTCCCATCAGAGGATCTGTTGGTTTGGGTGATTTAGGATCACAACTTTCAGCATTGTAACGTAAAAGGTTATTACAGGCTTTCTGGCTACTCTTTCTGTTTGGACAAGAAACAGCAAAAAAGCTTGCTCTTTCAGACTAAAAACTCTGGTGAGTGTGGAAGATTTGTGTCAGAAAAGTCACATTTGATAGCACAGACCTGTAGAAAGATATGACTCCTAATATTAAAGATCAACTAAAGAAGAGGATTGCATTACATAAAATGAAAAAACAACTTTTAATGAAATTCTGAACTAAGAGCAGTACCAGAAATTAACCTCAGCTTCTGAAAGCAACACAGCATGAATCTGTGAATGAATTTCCCTTGACCTAATAGTTTTTCCCTTCGATTTTTCCAGTATAGCTCTCAAACTACCAAGTGTATTATGCCTAGTTCTACCCTTAATGTTAAAGGCTATACAACTGTTCTGCTTACACAAACCATATTTAGCCTTAAGTTTTCAGGATGAAAATAACTATACCCAGTGCCATGCAAGTATTTAGACATCTGTTCCTGCATATTTGATCAAAATAAATACTTTCTATTTGTCTTGTGTCTGTTCATACTTGTGTATTTGTATTGTGTGATTTTATGCAATACAGCCTTTATATCCTTAGGATTTATGCTTTTGGGACCTTGAAGGATTTATTCTTTCTGTCATTACTCTTGAACCATCTTGATCATCTTGTTGCAATGATAAACAATTTGTCATTCACTAGTAAGGCACCTGTAGCAAAGGGAGATCCTGATTTCCCATTTTTGGTCCAACTTGTGTTGATTATAGCATAAAAAATCTCAAATTTTGGTCCTCCATGCCTCAGGCTGCTTATAGACTGGGAGCTGAGCTAATTACAAATTCTTCAACAGAGGCTGTTTTATTTTCATCACATTCAGCTTTTATTGGAGAGGGGTTTATAGTTCACACATATAAAGTTAAACCAGTTCCAGAAACATAGATATTTCACATCTCAGAAGATTCCAGCTTGACTATATCTTACAAAGTTCATTCAAGGAAACACTTCAGTAATTTCATGTTAGAAGAGCTTTGGGATTAAAACCTGCTTACCATTTGATACTGAATTCCCATTTTCAGCAGTCACAGAACTGGACAGTGGATTAGATGACTGAGTTCCATGGTTATTTGCATTCTTATCCTGGGTTTCTGATCCAACACCTGATGTATTTGGATCTTCCCTGCTCCTCAAATTCAGATTAGTTTCAGCACCTGACACAAACAGAGAAATAGCTTGTCAGCTTCCTATTAACTAGTGGCTTTCACATATAAGTAGAAATAATTATCACAGAGAAACCAAATTACTTTATCACGTTAATTTAATTAATCACTAAATTAATGAGTCCAGTGATAAATGTGGAAGGTTTAAGTCAGTGATTTTTGCAGGGTTTTTCTTTTTTTCATTGTTAATGTTCCACTTGTAGCCCTCTAAAGTTTATGGAAGTGAAAGGCATTATAAAATTCCATTTGTACTGTTTCTTTTCACCCAAAAATCAGATGATAAAGCTCAGCAAATGTTTGTATTGCCTCTAGTTTAGATTATGTTCTATTTTGCATGCATTCATATACCACTGCCATCACTGCAATGCTTTCACCATTGCATTAGGTGGTACTAGCAACAGCCATAACAGAGCTTTATTTTTTTCTATCTCCTCCCACAAGAAACAAAATGGCTTTTGATATGAAAGTGTATGTATCAGCGTTCCTCCCAGCAGAGCCTCCCCATGGGCATTATGTACCCTGCCTCAGGGCTCTGCATCCATCAATCATCATTTTCTATAAAGTTCCAGGTTTTCCTGTCATAGCCTTTTAGTTACATTTCTTCAAGACATCAAGAGGAGGTCTGATCCTGTAGGAGTTCCCAAGCTACGTACAATGCACAGACATTTCTTCAACGAGAAGGGCAAAACCCTTCTCTTTCTTTCCTCTCTGACTGACGGCACATCCATGCAAAGCAGAACAGCTCAGCTCACATCAAAGTGCCTGGAGCTGGCTCTGAGCTTGCCTGGCTTTGTCAGCCCCAAGGAACAGAGCTCAGCCATCAGCAGTGCCCGAATGGTGCTCCCCACCGGAGTTCAGGGGCTGGAGGCAGGTTCGTATCCCAGAGTCAAGACTGTGAATGGATGGGGATGGTAGGAGAGACCCACGCTGCAGTTCTGGCGTGCCTGGCTATCCCCACTCCACCCCTGTGTGGCAGGGCTGTTGAGGTTGCATGAAATGCTGCACTGGCAAGGCTATGGGCATTTTAAACGGATTTCTCTCTCTTTTCTGTGTTTCTCTTCATTTTGCAGTGAAAATATATGCATACTCTTTGCTTGCTGTAGTCAGGTTTGTTTCACAGAACACAAAGCTGAATTCAGTTCTCTGTTTGGATCCATTTCAGATTTCCTAACTGCTTCCACCTGCTCTGAGAGCTGGCCTTAGCTGCGGGGCTGACATATTATGGCTGACCTGGGTGCAGAGGTCCTCATTTAGCACTCTAAAATGGATTTTTTTCTTCTATGACAGCTCTCAAAGAGGTAATCCTTGTTTTTGGTTGTGTCTGTCTAAGCTTTGTCATAATGACAGTAACAACCAATGGAGGTCAAAAGACTAGCTATTAAACCCAACATTACAGCATTCATGCATAGTTCCAATGACATCCTCAGCTCTCCCAAAGATATAAGACATTCTTATGAGTCTTGAGCACATGAGCATTTTTCAAGGGGAAAGAAAAAACATTTTCTCACCAGGTTACAGATACTTTGCCTGCAGATTTTCAAACTTAATGTTGACTGCACAGTTGATTTTTCAGTTTTATGCCTCAACTGAAGAAAACCCACCTGGTTTACAAAGCACGAACATTTTAAAAGTGAATTCATGAAATTAAAACTATATATCCATCCTGGTTAACTTGAAATGCTTTGTTTCATTGAAAAGGGCTTTGTTATTTTTGCTTAGCTTTTAGTTATCTAACTCTGAATCTTTCTTAACATTTCCTCTTCTAACAAAAAAAGCTTTCTTGAAAAGTCAAGAAGTTTGTTTCCAAGCTCTCGGAATAAAACATTCCAATAGTTCTTTTGCTCTATCCTTTGCCCTCATTCCCTGACCATTTCTGCCAGATCTGACTGGAGAGTTTTAGTGGCACTGTTTCATAAACTGCATATTTAGGCAAATGTGCTATGTATTGAAAAAATTAGGCCAGCTCTACCCACAATAACTGACTTGGGAAAAGCAGTAGAATCAGAGTCTGAGCTGAAAAATGCATACAGTACAATTATGAGAGCATGCCTGATTTAGCTTTTGTACAAGCAAGTTGACTGCAAAATGCATCTTTGCAGCTCATATTAAATTTGTCTGAAAAGGAAATGTCACTTTTAGATGTTAATAGTCAGTGCAGTTGCCTATAGATCATAATCCACCTACATAATTATTGTGCCACCTTTTACATAAAAAGTCTCGAGGGAAGTGGCTGGGATCCTTATCTTTCTTGATATCCGAAAGATTTATTGATTTGCCTGACATCTGCAATTCATTTGAGAATGTGCAAGTGGAAAGATTTTTCTCTTGCATTCCTATTTGCAGAAGCCTTTTGTTTCACAGGTACATTGATACCTTTTCATGGCATTCATGAAGGGTTCTTGGAAAATAAAAGGTTATATTTTCTCCTTTGAATCTCTAAGATGAAATACTACAAAGAATTGTAGATAGCTACTATTGAGCTAAAATATCACGCTAAATTGGCAGAAAAAAGTAGTGGACAGAGATGCAGCATATCTTTTGGGACAGCTATCTACAGATCTGTTATCCCATTTCTTTTATTCCATCATTGTAAGAAATGCAGCCCTTTAGTTTCTAAGCAGAGGACTACATAAAGAAAATATATGTCTTAGTGCTTATTTAATTAATCTCAAGGGCGGGAAAGTAGCCTATATTGTGTTTCAAAATAATCTGGAATATATAAAGGTACTTGTACTAATTTCCTATATATAGGCATCTTCAGATCCCCATTGGAGCAGTTTCATGTGAGTCCACAGAAAAAGTGTAGCTGCATGTTGGCTGACTTCTAAAAGACTCCTGGTGAAGCCAGAGTGTGTCCCTAGCAAACAAGTACTGCTCTTTTATTTTGGATTTTGTGTAAAATGGCTGAGTTTCTCAAGAAAATATTTTCTATAAATAGGATAACAAGAGGATGTCAGGTGTAACTAGCAAACTGTCCCAGTGCTGCAAAACTTACCTGGGATCACTGGGCAATTTATGTTGGAAGGGACTTCAGGAGGTCCCTCATGCACCCCTGCTCCAAGCAGGGCCAGCTGTGGGATCAGAGCAGGTTGCTCAGGGCTTTGCCCAGCTGGGCCTTGAAACCCCCCAAGGATGGAGCCT
>JAVJGJ010000014.1:61487511-61629726 GCA_035590215.1 Microhierax caerulescens | reverse complement strand
CGATGGGCCAAGGCCAGCTGTATGAGGTGCAACAAGGCTCAGTGCTGGGTCCTGCACTTGGGTCACAGCAACCCCACGCAGCGCTGCGGGCTTGGGGAAGGGGGCTGGAAAGCTGCCTGGTGGGAAAGGACCTGGGGGTCCTGGTTAACAGCCACCTGAAGATGACCCAGCAGTGTGTCAAGGTGGCCTAGGCAGCCAACAGTGTCCTGGCTTGTGTCAGAACCACTGTGGCCAGCAGGACCAGGGAAGCAATCATTCCCATGGATTTGGCACTGGTGAGGCTGCACCTCAAATCCTATGCTCAGAGGGACACTGAGGTGCTGGAGCGTGTCCAGAGATGGGCAACAGAGCTGGTGAAGGGTCTGCAGATGAAACTTTATGAGAAACAGCTGAGGGAACTGTGGTTATTTAGTCTGGAGAAAGGAAGGCTCAGGGGAGACCTTATCACTCTCTACAACTACCTGAAAGGAGGTTGTAGGCAGGTGGTGGTTGGTCTCTTCTCCCAGATAACAAATGGTAGGACAAGAGGGAATGGCCTCAAGTTGTGCTGTGGGGGGTTTAGATTGGGTATTAGAAACAATTTATTCACAGAAAGGGTTGTTAAGCATGGGAACAGGCTGCCTGTGATGTGGTTGAGTCCCCATCCCTGGAAAGTATTTGGAAGACATGTAGATGTGGCACTTAGGGACATGATTTAGTGATGGACTCAGCAGTGTTAGGTTAGTGCTTGGACTTGATCTCAAAGGTCTTTTCCAACTGAAATGATTCTATGATTCTATATTGCCCATTTAGAATATGCTGCACACAGCTCTTAAGACAAGCTGTTTCTACAGACAGAAGTGAAGAAGCAGAGAAGCGACTTCACTCTGAATTTTAAATTCACAAAATTTTGTGTTTGGGAGATGCTACTAGGGAGAGAAATTTCTGTATACAGTGCACTGACTATTTTCAATAGGAGATTCCCTTTAAATCAGAAAAGTAATGTGAAGACTGGAGTCAGTGTTGTAATTGATATACAGAACCAGGATTTGCTTCAACTGTAATCACTTACTTAGAAGTTACAATTCCACTAGTTTAATCACCTAGGCTTTCCCCATATGCAATGGATGGAGATATATGGTAGGAATTAAACTCTCAAAATGACTGTCTCTTCATAGGTTAAGGACTTGATGCCTACATACCGAGCTTTTAGAGGGACAGAATTGGGTCAGAAGCAGCTCACCCTTACAGAGAAGCCTATTGAATCTGCTAACATCAGGATGAATTTCAGTATTCATAAGATCCATAGATTTGTTCCAGTAATAACATTAAACCCTTTATTACCTTGAAAAGGCAAATAATTAGGTGATAATGTCTGAGGACTGTGATCTCAAAAACCTTCAGCAAAATGGCAAGCTTTGCTTCTTTTTATAGTTGGCTTTTGCCCTAGATACAAAAGATGTTCTCCAGATGCTGGAATCCTAGGTATCAAGTAATCTTCAGCTATGTACAAAGGTGTATGTAAATGATAGGAAAGGTAGGAATGAAAGGATAGAAAAGGGAAATAAATACACTTTGCTGCATGACTCTCCATCTTAGCTTTACTTAGGAGAATAATAATGGCTATATCACCGAATTCAGAGTTTTATGGAGATGAAATAATGAAAACTTAAAAGAAAGTCTTCAAGTTGAAGTACATGCTGTCTACCAGACACCTAGCCATATATATTTCAAAGATTAATGCCATAAACTCATTTTCACATGATGTAACACCTGTGTTTATTTTAGTGAGACTGCTGGAATGCTAAAAATAATCTATTTAAATTTGTGTCATACAAACATTTTGCTAAAAGAAAAATTGACATCTTAGAGAAAACCTGAAGACATGTAATTTTTATATTCAATGAATTTTTTGTTTGTGTTTCTTGTGACTACAACAGACCTTTCTTTAAAAAACAAAAACTAGCAATGGTTGTATTTTATATTTTTACCTACTTTATCAGCTTCCAACGTAAGAAAGTTTTGGTGCAGAAGAAATAGTCTATACAGAAGCAAAGAGATCTGTCTTACCTTCTGGCTCCCTGATCTTACGTCCTGCTGCAGATTTTCGTAGCACACTCCGTCCTGAGTTGAACAAGCTAGTTAACTCATCAAGGGGACTGGTCAATGACCTTGAGTTTGTAGGACTGTATGGAAATGAAGATGAAGAATTTGAGTTCAATTTCCTGTGATCTGCTCTTGCCACCTTTGGGGAGTAAGGCAGTTTGGAGAATGGAGAAGATGAGCATCCAAGCTGAGCAGGATTTGGTCTCTGAGGTACTTTTGACAGATCTGAGTTTGTACCTATTTTCCCTGCATTAATCAGAAAACTAGCACAGGTCTCTGGAGGAAATGCAAAATGTGTGGAAGCCCGGTAGGAAATAGGAGGTGGTACAGGAGGAGGGGGTGGTGGGAGAGGCGGAGGTGGTGTGGAAGGAGGAGTCACTTTGCTGGAAACATTGAACACAACCAAGCCTGGAGATGCTGGTCTTTCACTCTCCCCTTTCTGGCTTTTGGAATACTGTGGTGATAATGGACTCGAGCCTTCTGACTGCACAGGGTATTTTAGATTAGTTTCCAAGACAGGAAGCTTTTTGACTTCTAGTGGTGTTAGAGGTGATTCATCAGAAGCAGGTGAACATGTGACAGGGGTTGGAGGAAACACAAGAAGTGGTGGTCTGTGCGGGAGCAAGTTAGGGAAAGGGGCTGGAATGTCACATGAGTCTTTATAGATCAAAACCGCTTGACTGTTTCCATCCAGTGATCCATCCTCAATGTTAACATTTTTTTTGCTTTCAAACAACAGAGGAGGAGATCCAGTCACTACTGTAATTATTCCATTACCATTGCTTCCTTCTTCTGGTAGAAAATACTTCATTTCTTCATACACAGATTCTCCTTGTTCTGGACTTTCTGCCTCAGCAGAACTGCTTTTCATTGCATTCCCGACCATTTCAATATAGACAGGTTCATTTTCCTCCTCTTCTTGTGACATATAGAGACTCAACACGCCATGTTGTGCCACATCAGCAGAAGCTGCTCTCTGTACTGTCACAGTGTCATAGGCACCTGGTTTAGCTACTGTGCTTGCCTGTTTTACATCCCCAGGCTTTTGGCCAGGTATTTCTTCATAAGAGCCACTAAGTTTTGTATTGGGACTCCGTTTTGGTTTTCTGGGAGGTATTTTTTTCATGGTACTATAGTCATCACTGTGTGGTCTTGGACGGGTCAGTACTAGGAAAGTGAAAAAGGTGCGTGTTATTAACAGAACAAGGTCATTTTTTTTCTTACACAGGTCTAAGTACTTTAAGTCTTCGAATGTTGCCCATCTAGTTTTACAACGAGAAGCAGTCACAAACACAGGGATTCAGTCAAAAGTAAATATATTCCGAGGAACAAAATGCAGAACTTTCAGCTCCCAAACCACAAACCTTTGCTACCTGGGCATATAATCTGTTTTGGTAATCTCTACTGCCACCAGAAGATGAGAACTAACACCTGAGGAGATATCTTTTGAATCCAAATGTTCACTGCAAGATCTGTAACACATGGAAATATGTGTTTGTTAGTCCTTTTGCCCCAAGGGAGAGAGGCATGCTTTTAACTAGGAGTTTCAGCATGGTGCTACTTTGACACACACATGTTATTGACAGTAATTTAAGTATCACCCTTTTATGTAATAGTTATAAAACTCTAATTATCAGTAGATATTATGCCTATCTCCTCTTCTTTTGTACTGCAGGTGTGGAAATAATTTATAAAGTTAGGGAATCCTATAGCCTAAGGGCAATTCCCCAACTGAGTATACAGTTAACTACACTAGATGTCTTTTCATAGCCTCCAGGCACATATGGAGTGGAGATACCAGACACCTAGGTGACAGGCTTTTTAAGATCAAAATTAGATGGTGTAAATCAGAGCTGGTTTTGGACGAAGACTCAGAAAACTGACACAATTCTTGGAAAATGAGTATTCAGCAGGAAAACTGGCCCTATTGTTTCATACATATGAAGAGAACTCCAAAGTTGTTTTGTGAGTGTGTACAAGCATTAGTATTAAAACCACGCATACATATATAAATTGTCATTCTTCTAAAAACCTTTTCTAGACCTTCTTGGTTAACCCAATCATCTCTTGCAGAGCTGGGCACAGAAAGCCAAAACCACTACAGACCTCCTTACAGAGCTCTTTAAACCATACTGGTTTAAAAATGTATGCAGTTCATCTCATCTTAAACAGAGCCTGAATGAGCAAGGGAGAGGTTAAGAAAAATGGATTTGCATCTAATGTACTGGACATGAGACAGTAATTATTTTGCAAGGAGCTGCAAAGGTTCCCACCCACTGTATGCAGGAGTACAGAACGATTACACGTAGATATAAACCCAACCTGAAGGATCTTTCCTGATAAGTCTAGAGGACCCTTTACACAAAGCATGACAAGTCAGACTTATCAAGGAAAAGTGGAATGCATTCCTTCATTTCACCTTCTACTCATTTGTTTCAAGGGTGAAGGAGAATAGAACAACCGAACTCAAAATCATGCTGTAGACACTATAATGCATTGAGACACTTTGGGACTTTCACAGCACTTTCCTTCCATTGTAAACAAGCTATGGCACAAACATAAACCACTGAATACATGTTTTTCATGTGAACATAGAGAAAAAGTAGGATGAAGTAGAGAAAAGTTTAATGTTTAACTTGGTGAAATTCAAGAGCCTAGCATTCTGTTTTAGTGTTGCAAGATACTCTTAACATACAGTTTAAATGGTGAAATAAAATGGTCACTGGGGTAGAATAGCTTATGCTGACAGACCATTTGTCTCTAGAGGAGTTCTGCAAATAGGTGTTGGTTGTTGACAAACTAGGCAATAAGAACACATGAGTATTATTTGCTGATTTGGAAATAAATGACAAATTGACTAATTTTATTTACTGCCACTGAAATATTTCAGGGAAGCGGGAGTTTTCAAAGGCGCTTGACTGGGTTTAAAAGGATCAAAGTGAAAAGAATAAATCAATAGCCTAGAGCAGCATTCGTGACTGTTTCTCTCTTTATGCCTAACCTTCATTAGCGGTTTCCTTAGAAGCTGCCGACAAGCAAGCACTAACAGCCTCGTAGGAAGCGCTCAGTCGTGTGTTGGGGTCCCTCTTTGGTTTGGGAGGAGGCTGTTTCCTTGGTGATGGCAGGCTATTGCTATCGTCCATGCTGAACACCGAGTGCAGGGAGGGGGATCTGATGGATGACCCAGCCGCAGAATGTACCAAGCCGTCCACTGCCGTGGGGACAGGGACAGAGCTGGAATGAAAGTGCTTAGGCGTTCGACAGCCGGCGAAGCTGTCCTCAGAGACCTTCCCACCCTTGTCTTCAGCTCTGAAAACACAGAAAAGAGGCCCAGATGCATTATTCAAGCAATAACAATGAACCTGTTCATGCAAACATAACAACAGCTTTTTGGTAAACAATCTCGCAACTCCCCTGCTGTGTCAAGGGGATGTGTGTAGTAATCTTGTGACAAACAAACCCAGATCAAGCTGCCAGCCTTCCTCCATTTCCTGTTTCATGATAAATCAGGACACCGGCCCTTTTTCACGCAAATGTAGCCTTCCTTAAGCAGTTTCATGTTGTTGATCAGACATTCACTGAATGAATTGTTCACACTTTGATTGTTGCACACAATCAAAAGCTGGGTTTTCAATCTGAATGATAATTTCTGGGAAATCCATTTTAATAGAAAGTTACTGAGGCAGCAAATGCTGAGCCTTTATCATTATTCTCTAAAAAGACAACTATAAATTCTGTTTAGGTAATGCAAATCTTTAAAATATTACATGACCGTTTTAACAGTCTCCATTGCTGCTTTAATAATTCCACTCAGATATCTATATATCTTACTGTTTAAGATTATTTGTTTAGTATTTTAATAACATTAATTATGACATTATGTTTAGCTATTTCAATCACAGTTTTTGAGTTTTACCTAATCTTCTCCCTTTTTTTATTATTTCCATACTTATTGAGAAATTATGTTTATCAGCTGCTTCCAACAATTTGATTTTGTTTAAAAAATCTTCTAACATTTAATTCCTCCAAAAATCAAAATATTGAAAATCTTTTAACTTAGAGTGGTAGTGTATTAGGTAGAATATGTCTACACCATCATTTTACAAAGAAATCCCCGAGCATTTTTTTTTTTTTTTTAAATTGCACTTCTGCATGGCAAATCACCAGCAGAGCTGGAATTTGTGCACAGGATACAGCCAGCTGCCCATGTAGTAAATGAAATAGCTAAAGATGAAAGCATGGTGCTCAGTGGATAATTTGTTTTCACTGTAATGTTTAATTACAGTCTTCCCTACAAAGGCATTTCCTCCAGTATGTAATCACTGGGATATTTGAAGCTAATTAAGCAGATGCACTGCCATTTTCACTTTAATAAAAGCCACTGACAAAAGCAATGAAAGCAAAGGGAATTGTTCTGGATGAAAATTAAATTCCTATGGAAAAATAAACATTTATATGTCCAGCAAGTTATAGACACATTCCTTCTATAAAGACACACCTATTACCTGAAAATGCTACCTCTGCTCATACAGCTGTCTGAGGGAAAAGAGATCAAGGACTCAGTTGCTAGAGAAAGTACCTCCAGCATTTGCTGGATTTGAAAAATAGGTACTCCTGAAAACCCTGATGGAATATAAACAAAAAATTTTGCCTGTTTCTAAATAGGATGGAAGAATTCTCCTCACAATCAATCTACCTACTTCAATGCACAATTAGGATTTCTTAGTCTGGACTTTGTTGTGTTTCAATGCCTTCCTAGCTGTTTTTTATTCTCTTGGCCATTTCCTAATGTTGGAATTTTGAGTTAGATGATTTTTTTTGGTTTTGTTTGGTTTGATGGAAATTCAGCTATAATCTATTTACTGTAGAATTTAAAAATATTGCTGTAAAAAAAAAATGCCTCGGAGACTTGAATAAATTCCTATGAAGCTCAGTGTCCCCTGAGTAGGATATTAGGGGTATCCTTAAATTTCTAGTCTTAATTACCTGATATACAGGAAAAATAGAGCCTAACATTGATTTGGGTTGAATATATAGTTGAGGATTCTCTTGCAATTCCTCACTCATTTCTATGATTTTCTAAGCATGGAAGGAAATCACTGAAATGGTAGAAACACTTTAATTCTTCACAGTAGATGTTTTTTCATCTTACCTTTTGTGGCCTTCTTCTGGTCTGTTTCTAGCCTCTAACTTTTCTCTGTGGTAAGCAGTGTTCATCTCATTGCGGAGCCGGTCGTTTTCCCGAGCAATGTCAGAAGCATTCTGAATGACCAAGGCATCATATGTTTTCAGTCCTATGTCCTCAGCATTCTGCAAGAAGTTTTTGATTGAGGTGACCTCTTGCTGTTTGATGTTCATCTTCTGTAACAAGCGCTGGCGAGCTAGAAATCCTCTTATAACTACCATAACAGAAGGAGAAAATATGGACCAATGAAAGACTAATTAACTGATGAATATCTTAATATTACTGTGTGTTCTGCTGTAAACATGAGAAAATCAAGTTCAGTCAACATCTTATACAAAGAATGAAAAACTGTGATGGCATGTAAATAACATACTAAAATGGAACTCTTTCTGTTTTCTGTTGCCAGTGCTTAAAAGAATTGACAGTAAATTAATTAATAAATTTGAGCTATCACAACTCAAAATGTTTCCTTTCATTGAACATTATTTTTTATTATATTACAACTGGAAACTTAGATGTATGCTACAGACTGTGAAAGCACACATTTACACTGTAAAGATCAAAAGTTCATTTGTTTCATAATAAAACCCTGAATAAATTATTGTTGCATTGAATGCAGTAGTAATTAAATGATCAATTCCTTTTGGTCAACTTTTAAAAATGCTTTTAATATTTTAGTGTACCTACAGAAAATCAAAATCAAAAAAAGAGAAGATTTTTTAGTTTGACTTAAAGACTTTTTGTTGCTCATTTCCTTTCAGCAAAAAGAATTAGATTAATCTAATGCAAATTTCCCAACTGTATCTGTCACATCATGTCTGCATTTTCCAGTTTAAAATTTTCATCTGCATTGCGTCAGCTTTATGTATCTATTAGGACTATTTTTCACACTCTTTGTCAGCCTTATGTTGGGAGAAGATTTTGGTGTATCTTCTCTTAACAGCTTTCTGTACTACCTTCCTAGGTATGTATATTCATTACAACAAATTCTACCGAACCTAAAAGCCAAGTAGTCCCCTGAATTTTCAGAAATACCCAGCTGAGCAGCAACACAAGGCAGAGGGAGCTGTCCTCTGTGGCCACGATGAATTCGGCACCAATTTAATCACTCCAACTGCAACAGGGATATGAATATTCTCTGAGTATATGTTTTGGCTTAGAGAAGGAAGAAATATACTAACTAAAGCTGCTTTATTTGTGTGTGGGTTTTTTAAGTTCCACAAAATCCTGATCCTTTCCAGATCTAGAATCACTGCTCTGTATCTCAGAGGGTAGAACATGTTTTAGAATTATTTGCCTGTTGCCTGAAATACTGTTGATTTTCAGTACATCAACTTACATGTATCAAAAACAGGTCAAACTTCATCATTGCTTATTATGGTTGCTCTCATTCTGGTCAACCGAAAGTTTTTCATAAGTGAAGTCAGCAGTCAATACCCTGTATAAGATGTTCGCTTGAGTTTTGGGGAAAATACTGAAAATGCTAATATTAAAAAACTGTAAAATAACAAAAAAATAAAAATGCTAAAATGCATTAGGCCTTTTTAACAATGGAATTAAGTTTCAGTCTTAGGAACACTGCAGTACAACATTAAATGACAAAGAGTCAAGCTGAATTAATCTAGAAGAAAAAATGTAAACAGTGAAAGATACAATTAGTTATCCAATTGTTATTGAATAAAATAAACAGATAAATCAGAGGGCAATGTGAAGTATTTTCTGTCACCTTCTATATCCTTGTTTAGATATTTAAAATGAGAAATTTTTTTAGTGATGCTCAGTGCCCAGCTGACGAAATATAAGCAAGGTTCATGTTAACATATTAATACTGCTATCCAAATACTATCCAAAATTCACTGGGTTTGGAAATATTCAAGTTCAGGGACTTTGAGATTATTCATAATGGACAACTTTGAAGGTTTACTTTTCTATAATCACAGCCAGCCATGCCATTTTCATTCCCTCTAGTTACATTCTATTAATTCTGACTTCTTTAAGCTTTGAAACATTAATGCACTTATGCAATTTAGTTGAAAATGAAATTAATAGTACAGTTATTGACAATTTTAGGAGAGTACTCACACTGGATATACATGTTACTGAGTATGAATCCATAATGTCGCTGTTGCAAAGGTAATGAATACATGCATAGAACATTATCAGAGTTCACTGCTCACAAATATGAAAAATTCAGAAGAGCTTAATAAAAAGTTGTTCCTCCACTTCTAGCATTTTCTTTAAACTTATCTGCTGCAGAGCAGATAGGGTATTTCACAAATGGTTAAGCATCAAATCCTGGATGATTTTGTAAAAAAGCCTGTATTTTAAAGTAACATTTTTACAAGTGCACGTGTGTCTATGTATGTACTTCTACCTAAAAAAAAAAAAAAAAAAAAGAGTCTGTATCACCACTAAGGTTGGTTAGGAAAAGGACAGAAGTCAGTCTTTTGGTAGGACTGTCAGCAGGCATGAATGATGCAGAGTACCCTGCTAGGATGGTCCAGTAAAATGATATCCAGCACACCTACCTATCCAGAGACTGTGCAGCTACTCTGAACTATGCAACTTTATCAAAATTGAGATGTTTTGAAGAAACATTCAGAAAGTTTTGTCAGAACAGTTGGCAGACAGACCCTCTTCTTTTCTTTTGCACACATTTTCATTAACTGAGTAGCTCAGATTTTCACAGACATTTCATTGCATTTCCTTCTCATTGGGAACATATGCAATAATTTGTCTTCAGTACAACACAGACCAAAAAAATTTCATAACCTCAGAAAGGGCTGTGAAATGAAATGTCATCTCCTATACCTTTAGTGCTCAGTTTCATCTACTCCTGTATGGGTAGTAAGATTGTCTTCTGAACTTGCTCCTCATTTATGTACATCTAAAATAATTCTCAGTTATGCAAATTAAAATAATTGAGGTTAGCACTCATAGGGCAGAAAAATATCTACTTCGTTATGGCTAATCTAAGGATAAAGATCAGAATAATCAAAATTCAAGTAGACCATGGATCTGGGTTATGTGAGAAATTTATTGTGTATACAATGTATTAGGGTTATTTCCTAATCTACATGGACTCTGATGGAAGAACTTCATCATGATGGACTCTCCTAGAGATACGAACAATTTTCTCAGTAATTCAATAAGGTCAAAACTTCCCATATGTAGTTCTCATATCTGTGAAAAAAAATATGACAGTCCCTAAAATCACAAATCTGTTTTTAAATAAAGTGTTTCTACACATTCTTTCACTTTAGCTTAACCTCTTTATTTGCCTGTGTAATTTAACTTTCAGGATAACAGAAAAGGACAAACCTGGTTTGTTTTGTTTGGGTTTTTTCCCCCAAATTTATGGGAATGCTGAAGGGATTGATGGTAAGACTGAGGTAAAGAGTTGATCAAAATTTGGGGCAAGACCTCTTTTCCCTTTGAGTTAAGTCCTCATATGGATATATGATATTACATTTTAAGCCTGATACAGAAATTATTGACTAGTTTAGCTATTTATCAATACGCTAGCAAGAGAGATTTAGCTTCCAAAGTCACCTGGAGGCAAAGGGTGAGGGGAGAAAAATGTGGATATGTAGCAGGACTGATACCATTACTTGCTAAGCATCACTATCCCACTGTGAAAGTCTATGGATGCCATTCTTAGGATTACATAAGAACAATGGACAAGTACCCTACCTTATTCCCAACCTGCCAGAGCTCTTTGGCATGCTAATTGTGCAGGTTCACAATTGTACCTGTTTGCAAAGGGCAGCTTATTTTATGAGCTAGCTTTGTGAAATGGCTGTCTAGCTACTCCTTACTCATGCAAGTTCCTAATCTTTCTTAGGTTTCCAAGACCATAAAGAAACATGCAGATGAGCCATAGCTCTGAAAAAAGTGTTGAACACACAGTTTTGGTGAAAATGTCTTTTCAAGTTAGCTTAATAGAGGGGGGCTAGAAGCAAAATCAAAAGAAATATTCTTGTAAGGAGCCAAGAAGACCTATTATCTTGATTCGTCAGGCAGGGTTTGGCAGATGTCTTCTCTTCCTTGCAAATTATGGACGTACCTGAGGACATTTTACATTTCAGTGTAGGGTTATGTTAAAGTGCTTTGTTTGCAAATAGGACTCTGAAAGGTAAATATTTCCTTTCTTTGATCAGCCAGCATGAAAAGTGAAAGTGGATAAATAACTGTTGCTCTTCTGAACGTGTGAGCGCCACAGGATGATTCGCACAAGGCATCAGGCCCAAGTCATACGCTCAGCTGAAAACTGTCACTCTCCACACCCGTTCCTGAATTGCTGCTCTTTGGATTTCACTTGCTTCAAGTTTTCTCTCGGTTGCCTCTTTTTCACTATATGCTCACAGTGAAAAACAGGTAGTTAAAATGGAAGGGCTTTATGTAATCTTAAGTCTGTAATATTATGTATCTGACTAAAAAAAGACCCCAAGATAAGTCTTTGTCTTTTTAATTTTCTTTAAAAAGGTGGTAATGGGAATTGTTGCAGACATCAGCCCATTACAAACGATGTATTGTGTGAAGGAAGCTTCTTCAAACAAAGCAATATTCACATTTGCAGCAGTTATTTGAGATTTTGATAGGAAACAGAACAGAAGTAACAGCGAATTAGGAGGCAGTGGGTAATACCTCCTTTTAAAAATGTGCCAAAAAATGTCAGTGTGACCTTAGTAAAAATGCAGGCATAAAAGGGGGAGAAAAACGCCTAAACATTAAAAAGCAGCAGTTAAATATGAAAGCTGTAAGAAAAGGGGCAAAGTAAAGACAACTAAACATATTAAGTTATGGCTTTGTATTTGCTGTCAATAAATTTGAACACATTGCAATTTTGTATAATTGTTATGCTATTTGATTTGCAACACAAAGATAAAGGGGATATTAATGCCTTGAAAAATCACTGAACACACTTTGAAAAGGAAATATTCAGTATCTCCTAAGTTTTAATTACAGTCAACAGTTTGTCATAAAATTCTGTTTTGACAGACAGAAAGTGCAAGCATCGCCAATGTTAATATCATCTTAAAAAATCTGTTTAAGCAGTTACCTGGAAATATGTCTGTAGGGAAATGTATTAAATACAGCAACTATTCAAGGAGGAGAAATTTTTTTTTGTTATGCAGTATTCTGCTCAGTGTACAAAGTGACAGCTCAGGAATACTTGTTCTGCAATTGTTACCTTTTTGGCAGGTTATAATTTTCTTCTGAAGCTGAAGGCACAAGTCGTTGAGATGGTCAGCTTGCCAGTACTTAAGAAACACTTTTCGGACTCCTATCTAGAATACAAAACAGTAGGGAAATCTTCACCATCAATAAAAAAGGCCAAAACGATGACAGGTAAATAATGATAGTATGCATACAATCCAGCTAAGGGTTGAGATAAGATCTGCAAATTAAGAACAGTGCAATGCCAATACTTGTACAGAGGGGTAGTATCACCTGGTTGAATAAAAAATATATTTGGAAAGGATAAGCAAGCTGCCAGACACATAGTCCTCCTCCAGTCCCAAAAGCATCCAGAGGAAATACTATAATCTTCAAGTTAAATACTGGTTAGGGAAAAAGGAAACCAACATTCTGAATGTAATTACAATGTAAAGACAATGTAATAGAAAATACGCTTTGGCTTTTATAAAACAGGGGGATGTGGGCAACGAGAAAGGTGACAAGCCATAAACCCATGTGGAGCAGAACGTCACAGATAGATGCCACCTATCAGGAATAATTTAGCCCAAGTTAGAGAACAGGAGAAACTACCATTAGTGAGAAGGATTCCTAATGTCCAATAAAATTATTAATCATAGTTCCTGGCCTTGCCTGCTAAAGCTGTGCTGCAGTTCTCATTTTAGAATCAAGACTAGGAGTCAGAGACAGAGGGAGTAATGTATGAAAAACAATCTCCTAAGTATTGATTGAATGTATGAGTTTATTCTTGTACTGATCAGTTGCTTAGTTAACTCATGTACTTCTTGAGGGTCTTAGATGCTCTTCTCCTTTTCCAGGAAAATTTGGCTAGTTAAACCAAAAAAAATCACCTTCCATTTGATACCTTCTGAACATGCTGAAACAATCCTTAAAAATTATTTTCTGTACAATTTTCAAACACATTCCTTTCTAACAGCCTTTAAAAAATCCAAACCACACACAACCTAGCTACTCTAAAAAGAGAAAATTGGACAAATAATGACTTTTCTTAGACCATATTCTTCTTAGGAATTCTGTAGAAGAAACCTTCCTTAATTTCTTGGAAATAAAAGGACCAGTATCAGAGAACTGTGCTATCCCGTGAACATTATAGCTTGTGTCTAGCTATTAATTTTGTATGGCTGATAGGCATACTGATTAATTAATACAAGACTGGCTGAAATTGCAGGAATTCATTCCAACTCTTGTTTGTCTGCAGCTCACAAGCTCGTTCTCTTATCATACCACCCTGCTCCATTGTTGTGTTGGGTTTTTTTTTACTATAGATCTGGGAGACAGGTATCAGCAGGCATATTTGCACACCTTTGCAACCAATTGTTTTTAGTCCAAACACTACTGTCAGATGTACATCACTAGTAGTGATGAACTACAGAAAGCTGGGACATATATATCATGTCTAAACTCCATCAACAAAATTCAGAAATTACTGGGGCACATTTTTGTCCCTTGGCATCCCTCCTCTCTACCCTAGAGAGTAGAATCAAATGTTTAAAAAGTCTCAGATTCTGAAGTTTGAGATGACAGACAATGATGGTGCAACTGTTAGTTTTTTAGTTAAAATCAGTTGCACAGGAACGGAAAAATTAGAATGCTTTCTGATTATTTTTTTCCCTGTTAGTATCTCTTTTCCCAATAAAATGGGCCTTTTGTGTTATTGCAAAGTGTGTGAAGGCAAGGTGATAAAAACCACATTTTACTTGTCTTGCCATTGTAGAAACTCATAAATAGGGAATAGGCTTTCTTTGCATGGAGGAAAATGCCTGGAACAGCTATTTTAGAAAACTGTGCAGTTACATAAATATACTAGGATAACTTAGCTATTCCAGCTAATATCCAGCTAATAAATCCAGCTCCTCGATTCAGACCATCTATTCTGGAATAATCCTTCTTCTTACAGATCAATTATTATTCCATAATGATATGGAATGGTATACCATTATACCATTTGGTATAATGGAATGATATACCTTTTCCTAGATCATGTTTGTACAATGGTAGCTACCTTGGTAAAATGATGTCTTCATATTTACTTAATAGATTATCTTGAGTGATTCCTTCCAGTTTTTAACTTCACGTTCACCTGGGGCAATCTGACTGAGCTCTCGTTGTGCTCTCATACTCTGCTCTTAGGGACATACTCTCATCCTCATTTTCTTGACCAGTGACTTCCAACAGAAGTTTTCACTTTTCTTCATGTGATTTCCAAATTTTCGCTTTGTCTGGCTATCTTAACACTCTGACTTCCTTCTTCATCTATCACTTGTTCCGGAATCTTCTTCTTTCCCAGGGCTTGCTAAATTTCCTCAGGAATCTTTCCTTTTGTCCCTACTTCTTTTCCTCCTTGTTTCATTAAAAAGTTCTAAGAAAAAGAGGTCAACTCCTTTCTTCTTCAGTTTAAATTTGCTTCTCTTTTAGACATCTGTATCATGAACAAGCACACTTCTACTGTTCTCCCAGCAAACTGTGTCAATTCTCTCCTCTCTTCTCAAAAAAGTATTTCATTTTCATGCCTTCAACTTTCTTCCAGGTCACCAGGACTCCACCTTGAGTCCCTCCTACCACATCTACTCTGTCACTAAACCCTGCAAATTCTGTGATAACTGCTCATCAAACAACTATTTTTTCCATCCATCTTGTCAAAACACCTATTGAACTTTCCTTATTAACAGCTTTGGCTACTAAACTCTCCATCTTCTTGCTCACATCACCTTAAATCCAGAATTCTTCTGTAAGAATAACTGAATTATTATTCATATGGTTAACTGTAATTAAATTATCATGTAGTTATTATAATTACCATTTCTGAGTAGCTCTCAGACAACCAGAGCCTGGATACAAATACTTACTAAAATCATATTCTTTTACTCTGATTACATTTTCTCTTTAGACTCCAGTTTCCCTTTCCAAAACCCCTCTAAATCACATTGGAACCTTTTTTCCCCTCTTTGTCTCAGGCCTATGCCAAATCATCCGCTTTTTCTTCATTCCTGCCTTTTTCTCTCCATTCCTCGAAATGCTTGTTTCTCCCCTTACCTCCTCGCTAGAAGTCTCTAAAACATTCCTCTCTACTAGGGCAACGCTATGGTATTCTGACAGTAGAAAAGGGGATGAAAAGTTACACTCTGAAACCTCAAAAAAAGGCCCTGATTACTAGCAATGCCCATGGCAAAACTAACAACCCCATTCTCAGTCAGTCTCAAAATCAACACACTGGTCACATCTAGGCTGTATTTCAAATGTGTAACTTAACTAATCATCCAGTTGCAAATCATTTTGCGGTGTGCAGTCACAAAATCAGTGTCCAGACAATTGCTCAAGCTTATGGTCAGTTTAGCTACAAGTTTCTGGCATTGCAGAGTCACAGAGGTAGCTAGGGAACATGTTAAGCATTAGCACTACTTTCTCCTGTCCTACATCCTAGGAACAATATAAATGGAGTTGTTATGGCATCACTTATGCTATGTACTTCATTAGTAGAAGCCTGCTATCATTTTTAAGTGAATGAAGAAATACAAAATGTCAATACAAATTCATTTTTACATTTGAATCAAAGCTATTTATAGATTTTACATCATATGCCACGTCTACTGAGAGCACAGCTCTAGAGAGAAGCATGTATAGAAGAAACTGCTATAAGACATTTAATTATGTTAGTATGGCTGGAGATCTGTGTTGCCGCCTTCGAACTAAATCTGACACCCTCTAAAGCTGGCCAAGCACAAGCCAGTCTTGCTGCCCTCTGTACAGTTCTGGAGTTCAGTGAAAGCAATAATGCTGAAAAATATTGGAATTCCATATGCCAGATATCAAAACAGTTTTTGAGGCTGCCACCTGTCTTCATTCTGCTTTTTCTCTAATCACAAAATATTTCCTGCTTTCTTAGGGGAAAAAAAGGTTAAAATGTTCTTCCACTAAAGCACTCACTTTTCAGTACTTTCTGGACTACAAAGTGCTCTCATCTGAGTCTGAAATTTTAATGTCATTCAGACTCCTGTAAAAGTAAACCATCTGTGAATTACAGTCATAGTTATTTTAATTAGAAAAGCATTAGGGTTTAAAATGTTATTTTTCAAAATGACACATTTTTTAAAGATTAAGTAAAATTGTCATTGATGACTACCAAAGCTTCAATTACTGCTACAGGCCTCCTTTTTTTTTTTTTTTCCTGGAAGGAAAGAGAAAGGATGGGAGGGAGCTGTTCTTTCTTTCTTCTTCTTTTTTTTTTTTTTTTCTTTTTTTAATTTTACAGAAAAGGTGTAGGATGTAGAAGTACAGACATTCAAAACTATGGAATGGATGCTGAGATGGTGAGTAGGTGGCATGGAGGCAGTATTAGCTCATACTTAATAGGTGTCAAGGGAATCTGTAAAGCTGTTCTTTAGTTTAAAAAAGGCAATTTGTGGGAGTGCTGTGTGTTTCTGGCAGTACTTTCAAAATAGCTACCTACAAAAGACAGAGAACTATAATCTAATGATATTTTACACAATGACACACATTTTCACAGTGCATTAATGAAATGTAGAAGAAAGCCTTAAAACTATTGTAAAATGTGTCTTTTTGCAGTGTACAAGTCTGCAAAAATATTGTAAGGACAAACACACTTACAGGGTACTGATCTTTCACAAGGACTGAAATTTTATTTTTAAAAGCTTACTTTCTCTGCTTTGTTAGCTTTTCTGCACACATCTTAAGTCTTCATCTCTGGCAAACTAGTGACCTTGCACTATGGTACATACTGAATAAACCTACAGTTTAGCATAGAGTATATATGACCTTAGTATAAAGTATGTGAGTAGTCCAGTATTCACGCAAGTGACATTGAGCATTTATGTAAGCCCTGTCAGGAGCTGGACTTCAGGGACAAAAGCTGTCATTCAGATCTCTGGGAAAGGGCAGAAAAATGGATGTTCCTTTTCCAAAAACTGTACAAACCTCATAGCTCTTTGCACTTGTGAGGCGACAGAAAGGACTGTTTTACAGGAAAAGAAGTGATCAGGAAATATAAGATGCATGTAAGAAATACTCCATGGAGGAAACCCTACCCCATGGGAACTCTGTACTTACTGGACCTATCATTCTAGTCTTTCAAAATTCTAGAAATAGACATAGCACCAAAAGAGACAATATGAAAGTGTCTCCGTGAACGATAGGCAATAAAATGTTGCATAAAATATAGGCAACAGGGACAACAATGGCAAAGAAGATTAACTGTGAGGTAGGAGGCTGGAAAACTAAACCCAGACAAATAAGCGATGTACACTGGGACCAAATATGAAACAAAGTCCTTAGAAAAAATAAAAAGAGAAGAAAACAATAGAAAAGTGTTAAGAGAGGTACAAGGAGGTGAAAAGAGAGAGAGAAATAGAGTTGGAATCCAGATTTGAGAGATCTGGATGTAAAAGATATCAGAGAGGAAAAAAAAGAGTTTGCAATACTAGTAATCATAAGCAAACCCTGGAAAAAGTGGACAGAGAGAGGGAGGAATATATTATAGAGGGAAAAAGAGAAATAGGAACCAAAAATAGAGCTCTGTGTTGAAAGACAGAGCTTGTGAGCATTCTGAGGTCAAAGTGAATGATCCATACTATTCTCTGGCCAAGGGATAGGGTGGATTTGTATTGTGAGGCACAAAATAGCTGCTGAGAAAGCTTGCAGGTGGTGGCTGGCACAGGCCAGCCTTTTGGTAGCACTGGTGAGGTCCAAACTCACTCTGTGGTGATTTCTGCTACTAACAAATTATTTTCAAAATATAATGGGATGATATAATGGGACAATGTAATTTTGCTGACATAATTCGAAGTATGAGGGAAACATAGACACTGGTGTTTTAATCATTTACCATTAGTACTAGAAATTCCTTCTGGGATTTTTTTTTTTTTAATGTGATTTTTCATAATTTACTTAATTTTAAAACTGCCCAAAATTGCATTCAAGGTTTTCCTACTTGAGGAAAAAAAAAAAAAAAGAGATAAGAATCCCTTATACGTTACATTGCTTGCAAAGTACTGCAGTCCTTTACCATATGATGTACAAAGCATTCATATTTCAATATAGCATGGACACTTTAATTTTAAGCCAAAATAATCACTTCTGTTTTAAAAAAAACCCTTAAAAGTCTCTCTGAACTAATCACAAAATTTACATATGTATGATTTCATATACTTACGCTCATTTCTCTGATTTAATCATATAATACAATATATATCAATAAATCAATAAATACAGCTGTATCAAAGCCAATAAATGACACACCTGTAGATCAGTAAGGAAATATGGGTTTTTTTTGTGACTGGTAAGAACTGTGGATCAGACTTCATTTTCCTTCTTCAGTTCTAGAAGTGCCAGCTGAATCTAAAATCTCTAGATGGGCTTCTGGGAGTTCTCTTTATTGAGGACTTATGCTCTGCTTTAACATTCTTTTCGAGTGGAAGTTTAAAAATAACAGCTCCATGCCAGCAAGGATCATTTCTCCAGAAACACTGCAGGTTCCTGAAAAAAACCTTAGTAGTGTATGTAGTTGTGAAAAAGAGAACCGGCACTAGCAAATTATCTGCCTCATGCAATTACCTGATGCTGACTTGGAGCTCCATAAAAACATCCTGACTGACTTTCTTGTACTGTTTATTCCTCACCTGATGAATATTTGGATCACCCCATTGAAACTTAGATATGTCTTACTTTCTCCAAAATGAGTGACCTTTTGTGTTCAGAATTCAAGACTACTGATAAGAAGGAATTGTTGTGGATTAGAAGAAGCAGGCTAAAAATTGAAAAGGCAAAGTAAGACAAAACTTTTATTAGACATTTTTAAGGACTGCTATCTTTCAACCAGACAAGTGTTTCTAGCAGTCAAAGGCTGATAGATTCACTTCTAGTGATATGGCCTTTGCAATGCTTATATTTAATAGCTGTACTGTATAGCAAGAGCAAATTAAATTGATTTTTTGTTGTACTTTTGGTATAATACAAGTTGTTTGCATTTCAGCAAGCTCCATCTGAAGTAACTGTGAGAAGTGTTAATTGCAGAGCACTGACCTTAGCTAAACAAAATGTAGAGCTCCAAGTTTTGATGAGAAAGCTCAGTAGGCTATGAGCTAACTCTCCTTTACTGAATTTATATTTGCACGCTTAACAGTGTGAGGAATGACAATCCAAAAAAATGAAAGTTTCCTTATAGTCAGTAAAAAGAGCCATGAACTCTCTGTGTCCTGTATGTGTTCTCCCAAAGCATGATAATGTTTACAAGCTAGTCATACTATTGGGATTGTAGGCTTTGCTTAGCTAATACATCACTGCATGGCAATAAATGAACATAGCACTGAAAATGTGGGTTTCCTAATGTAAAGGCCTTTTGAAGTTCTGGAGGGCAGGAGTTTCTTCTGCTTTACATAGAGCAGCCAGCACTTCCACTCAATTTAACTCCAAAGTTACTACATATCATCTTGCTCCTTCTAACATTAACAGCAAAACTCTCAGTGACTTCTCCAGGGGTTAAACAAGTCTATTACTTTCACTCTGTCTGGAGTACGAATGGTTTGTTTTGATTTAGAAATCTGATTTTCTCTTATGTTGGGTGCTTAAAAGTCATAGCAAGCAGCTAAGCTTGTCATGATCAAGTATATATTAAAGCAGAAAGAACACCTTATCTAGGCTGCACACAGAGTCAGGATGCATAAACTGCCTTTCATTAGTAGCTCTGCACTATTATAATTCCAGTAGTTAAGCTAAGTGCATGACTGAAACTGCATGGTATGCCAGCTTCAGTGAAACAGCTATTTTATTGTCCTAGTTTAGTTATCTCCAGCTCAGCTTACCCAAGGAGCAGCAACATTTCATAAACCTATCAACGCTTCCCTAATAAATACTTTCCTTTAACGCAGAAGTTGCTGAATCAAGCATCAGACTTTGGCTAGCTGATAATGCTTACTCTTACGCTCTACTAAACAGTAGAAAACAAACCAAAATTGGATTCTGGATTGGATCTTCTGTGCTTGTCCTCCATTTTTAAACAGACTGTAGTATTTACATGAGGAGAAAGAACTTGTTCAGTGAGTAGGCTCTGGGTTTTTTTGTTTTGTTGGTTAATAAAACACTCTCCAAACACAACTTATATGAGAAGGAAAAGACTAATTATCAAATGGGAAATGAAACCATTTTTTTTCTCCTTTTTGGGCTCTCACTTCAGAATACAGATTTACTTTCCCCTCCTCCAAGCTGGTATCACCTTTCACAAAATGGGATGGTGAGGTACATTATCAGAAGGAAGTTAAATAAAGTATCATCCAGATTCACTCAGCTATAAAGTCCAGGTCTTTCTTTCCCCCCTCTGTTGGGGAGTTTATTGGCAATCTCATCCTCTGATGATGACACATAAACAAGAGGTTGATCTCAGATGTGTGTTGCTTCCTCCCAAACTTCATAATCTTTGACGAGGATATTTCAGTCATTTATTTTTCTGGTCAATTTATCTACCTAACTCTGCAACAGCTTTTCTGGGAAGTAGAGGTAACAGTGTTGGGGAAGACATTTTTTGACTTATTCATGAACTCCTGCATCAAACAGATTTTCAGTTCCAGCAGTGACTCATTTGAAGTAGTTACTGCTGACAACAGTGGCTGAATAAACTGTGTAACCCCCTACTTTTTGGATGATTTTTAGTGATGCACTACAGATGACTCCTTCCCTCTGGCTTTGCCAGCTGACATCATCCTGGGTTCCTAATTCCTTTTTTCCTTCCCTTTGTTCCCTCTCTTTCTCCCTTTTAAATTTTTTTCTTCTTTTTTCAGGGTCCCTTACTGTAAGAGGATAGAGGAGAGCACCCATGACAACTGCAGATTGTATAAGCTTCCTCATTTAGAGTGTTATTTAAAGTTTAACTTTCATGATTAGTCAAATGAATCAAAAAGATAATTGAGAGAGAGAGATTATGTGACACAGACATTAGTCACTACTGCTGATAGTTAGGTATATGGTTCTGTATCACCTATACAAAACTTGTTGGTGTCAAGCTTGTATTCACTGGGCATTCATCATCAAGAAATTGGACTTAAAGTGAATTTTCTTCTAGGTTTTTCTTCTGTGATTAGCATTTTTCCATCTGTTTGTCATAGCTCTCTGTTGCTTGAAAAAGGTGTAAGGAGAAGGTAATTCATTTTTTTTCAGACCTTGCAGCTTAGTCGGTTGCCATGTGCTTCTTAGTCACTTAGTATAACTCTCACCCCCCAAACCCTCCTATTCCATTTAACTTATCAGCATCACTTAAGACTTTTGTTTGTTTCTGGTTTTAAGGAAAATGCATTCTGTGCTGCTGTAGTTTTGAAGACCTGACTTCTGGTTTTCATGAGATTCTGGAGTCAGAAGCTCTAAAACCTCTTGGAAATCACAAGCTTCAGTCCTCTGCAAGAGGGATTCTGTTTTGCAATTTCCTTTTTAGATTTTTGTCTTTCCAGGTTTCAGGCTTGTTTTCAGATGCCAGTCACTACAGTCACTAGTCTTGAGTTGTAGGCTTTCACTGACGGACAATTGTGCTGCTTTTTTTTTTTTTTTTTTTTTTTTTTGGTGTGCTGTAGTGCTGTTACTGGCTCCTGGGGAAATAAACTCCATAGGCATCCTGCTCTGTGTTTCATGACTGGAGCACAGCACACAATAACAGTAACACAGCTTTTGCCCAGTGTCAAGCTTGTAGCCCCACACAAGTTCTGAAGGTTAGTGGTACTCTTGGCTTCAGGTGCTTGTAAGTGAAGGTACAGCTTCTAGATATTATTGGACATTTTTTATAGGGAAACTTGTGGCAAGGATGCAGAATATTCCCCTGAGCTGATTTAAGAAACCTGAATAAGGAAAGCAAGTCTATTTTAATATTATCTTTTCCAGCCTTCATCCTTTTGCTTTTTGCTATTGAGAGGAGCTATACAGGCCCACTACTTACTTTAGTGACTAAAAGGAGACTTAAACAGTATTTTCACCAAGGAAAAATCTTCTTATATGTCCAAGTGCAGGTAATCATGTATGTGTGCTCCCAACTTAGTGGGGGGCCTACTTTTTTCCTCTTACAAAGTAAGGAATATGGCCCACTGTCAAACACCCATAGCACAAAGTCCAACACAGTCCTTGTCCTTCAAACAGTTGCAGGAACTTTTTTTGGGCATCTTAATGCTTACAGTTCAGACATGAATTAGAAGACCTATGTTCACCCCATACTTTAAACAAATATTCCCAAAGAAGCCTATGGGAAGACCCTAACCACTGCCCAGTCCCTAAACTTCATAGCTGTCCCTGAAACTGGTCTGGATGCTCTCTTGTGGAATAGACTTCACCTCATGCTGGTGAGAATTAACTAGGATATAAATAGGCTAAGGAGATGGGATAGGCAGCTGAGAACTTCCTGTTCAGTGTTTGGCTTTGGCCGCCCTCTGAACCACCATGCTGACACCTACAAAGGCATTGTCTAGCTGAGAAGTCCAAGTAGCTGGTTTGGGCCCCCCTACTATGACAGTATAGCATTTAGGATAGGATTTCACGTGAAGAAAATGTGCCGGGATTTTTGCAATTCAGAAACCATTGAACCACTAAAAAGTGTACACCAAATACCTTTAAAAACCTGGATGCAAATTTACAGTATACGTGTTTAATTGAAATCTTTTCCTTCCCACAAGAATACACTGATTTTTTGACACAATGATCGCAGCTACTCATATGCTAGAAAACTCAGAAAATCAATTTGATACTATCCCAAAGCATTTATTAAATGTCAAAAGAATATACTACTGCAAAGGATCTGGTGGCTTGCCACAATGGAAATGACTCAGCCAGCTTGTTTAAAGAATGATATTTTAATTGCTTTGTAGATCACAAACCTGCCAGCCTTGTAATTTACACTGCTGAAGAACAAGACGGCATCTCTCCTTGGCAGACAACTTCTTCTCTCCTGCTGCAGTATCAGCCAAATCTTTATACCTAGAAAAATCAGCACAAGTAGTTACTCTCATGTTGGTCTGGCTGACATCTTTGCAGAAACTGTCAGTTTTCCTTTGTCTCTCAAACCTTTGATATCCAAACTTGAAGCTTAGGATTCTGCTAAGGATGAAGAAAACAAGAAGGCCAATCACTTTAAATCTTGTACATTATTAGACATGACCTTGGTTAATAAGAGTGTGGGAAAAGTGATGCCTAAACAAAAGATTCGTTTCCTGCCTGTTCTTTGGATGCTTCACTAAAAATCAACGCAGAAGGAATGCAACCTCACCGACTGATTTCATCAGTCCTGAATTGGGTCACTGAAAGGAGGAAAATATTTTTTTCAGTATGTGTCATATGACATATACCTGTTAAGGAGTAATTTGTAAGAGTGACATTGATAAAAATTTGTTCCATCAGCCTGAAATATTTTTTTCTTCACTTTGAACAAAAAGTCTTACAGCAAAGAGACTTTAAGGAACTTAATCAGTTTACACTATTGGAAAGAAGATCAAGAGGAAATTTGATTACAGCATCCAGTACCTTCAAAGACAGAAAATGCTAGATATTAAGGGGTCTTTGATGTACCAGATAAAAGAACTAATGTAGGAAACTTAAAGTATAAAATTCAAATTTTAACTGTGGACTTATTACAACATATTACAAAACAAACTCATTAATTTTATACATCTTGATATATTATTAATATACTTTCTTGAAGATATTCCTGCATGTAACGAGCTGGAATGCTTTTTTTGCTATAATAAGCCAGTTTTTGAAAAGGATAGATTTTGCAAATGTGTAACTTTTGATTAAACTCCTAATGAAACAGTGGTAAGTTTTGAAGTCTGTGTGCTACTATATTTCCTGACATTTTGTTTATTTGGTTCCTTAACAGCTGAATTCACCTATAGCTGTGGTGCAATCCAGAACTGTGCTGTCCCGGGACCACTCACACAGATCGCGCAGGCAAAGCTGCAGGGCTGGAATGACTCCAAGGACATCAGTGATCCCAGGAGCTGTGGCAACTCTGGAGCAACAGCTGCAGGCAAACTGTCCTAAGGCCAAATTTCACCTACAGTTCTAGTGTTCTGGAGCTGCACAGACCCTTGGGCATTTCCTTACCTCCTGCACTGTGGAAATGTTCTCTGTCTGGTAGCAGTCCTGCTGAGGACTCCATGGCTAAGTCTATAGCAGTAAATGAAATGTGAGAGGGATTATTTCTCTGGCATAGAAACCATCTGGCAAAAAAACCTAGCCTGTCTATTAAGTACTCTGCTATGTTCTATTAAACTTTTGTCACCTTCCAACGAAGTGTAGCCATACTTCAGCTGTTTTCTGGGACTGGAGAGACTAGCCTGTCTTAATTCAGAAATTGCGCCCAGGAACTGTATGGACCAACGCTGATTGAAGGGGCCAAACCTTCACCAGAGACCAGAGACCAGAGAAGAAGTAGCTCTTCTACTTCTTCTATGAGCAGTAGAAAGCTCTGGATCCTACTTTCCCAGTAGCTCAACTAGCTGTACAGTCACAAAGACACTTGTTTTATGGACTGCTATTAAGGCTGGGGTCACTTTATTTCCAGCTGTATTTTCTTAGAAATCATGGAGAATCAGAGATGTTAAAGAGACAAGTGCTGGAAAGCTTAGCAACTGCTGACAGAAGCAAAGACGATTCAGCATTGACTCACAAGGCATGAAGAAGTAACTGTGACAGTGGTCACCCTGAAACACAGCAGAAACCCAAATCAATGTACCTCATTCCTGAAACAGAGTCAACATAAAATCAGTTGAAATTCTATGTTTGGATCTAAATATTTACTTTAGATCCATGCAAATCACAGAGCTCAAAACAAGGATAACAAACATTCTTTATAATCTGTATTATGTGAGGCCAGACAAAAATGATCCACTTTTCCCCCCAGGTTTAAAAGTCTCTGAAATTTCACTGCACTATCATAGAAGTCTAATCAGAGTTCACAATTCCCTTCCATTGGTTAAAACAAGCTCTATCTTAGAAAAAGAGGACAGGTTAATGGTTGTGGTAGCAAAGAAAGAGCTAACTATGGAAATTTAATTCTGTCACAAACTTCCCCTGTGAAGAAAGCAAGTCGTTTGGAAGATGATCTACTTTTCCCTAAGTTAGACACTGAAAAGCTGCACTCCTAGCCTGAATAATCTTGTTCTCAAGGCAGTCTGTGAAGATAGGTCCTTTCATAGGGTGACTTGGTCTATGCATCCTAGACACCTTGGTTAAAATGAGAAAAGATTGCCCTCTGGAGGTGCCTTTCTCTGCTGACCATAGACGGACAACTCGGCGGAGAAGTCCAGGCTGGGTGCTTGCATTCTGGGTGGCTGAGAGGAATCTCACCTTTAGGTCTACTTGTCTGGCTGACTTACTCATCTGCAGGGTACTAACAGAAGGACTAACAACTTCCTTATTTATACTATCTATCTTGTTCAAGTGCATTGCCTGTGTGAGCACCTAGGATAAAAAAGCACCTTTAGACACGGTGTCATCATCTGCTATCTCAGATCAATAATTTTTATCTTGTATAAGGCTGTTTAACCAAAAACGACACAAAATTTGTAGGTATTTTGCAGCCAGAATGGTTCCCAGATTTAATTCTCAGCCTAGTTGTGCAAATACCAGTGTTATCGTCAGGGAAATAAAGGGAATGGGTAAGTGGGAACGGGCAGACCACAGCTCTTGGGAGCAGCCCAGATTTTTCCTGAACAAAAGTGATGGTCTAATCATAAGTTTATTTAATTTTTTGTACTTAATTCTAAATGAATTAAAATATTTAAACTTTTTTTTAATTATTTCTTTTTGCTTTTAGAGAGATAGCCAAACACTATAGCTTTGGCTTAGGGATTTGTATTTTAAACTTGCTATTACCCTTAGTAAAAAATAAGTTTAAAAGAAAGCAAAACAAAATTGAAGATTAACTATGATATAAAGAAGGAATAAAAACTTACAAATGAGACATTATTATTAAAATGCAAATTGACATATCTTTAGTGTATCAGATACTTTCTATTGTGAACTGAACTTGTGTTACCATGTAGACATAATAATTTGCTGTTCGTTTAAATTTCATGAGTTTTATAAATTTCTTGAGACCCTTTCATGGTCTCAAGAACAGCAAAATAACTTGTTATTTTTCAAATTTACTATATCACAGAAAACAGTAATTAAAAATACTGAACTTCTGATGCAGGCTTGTATAGATAAACTTGAGTTAATTGCAAACAACAGGGCTTGCTTCTGGAGAAATGTAATCTGGAGAGTCTGAAACTTTCCCTTACCAGAGAATTCTTCCCCTGCCACTGCAGCCTTAGTTCACCCTGAAGAAAATGAACAAACCCAGTCAAATACCAGGCTGCTTCTCACTGAAGAAGGTCCTACATTTTGCCCCAAGTAAGTAATGCAGAGTGTACTTGTAAGGCTTTAGAGAGGATCCCGAGGAATCCAGTGAGCACACTCAGTGCTACTTTGCTAAAAACAGTCTGTAATCAGGTGTAATACACTGCAGCTAAACTTGGATTGATGAGTTAGTTGTCTAGACTTCTTTAAGAGCAGTAGAAGACACTATTCAGGTGTCATATACCCTACTTTAATATTGGTGCTTTAAACAGGTCAGATGAATTGTGCACTGTAATTCCTCGGCTTCTTTCCATTGAGTAGAAAAGATAGTCTATGCTCTTGACTCCAACATAGAAATCTAATATTAAACAAAATGAATCTTCCTCCTAGCCAAGTCAGTAAACTGATAAAACCCAGTATTTCACAGCCTAGCCAGAGCAACTCATTCACTAAGGGGTCCAAAACAAAAGACAAAACAGGGAGATTTAAAGAATTAAGTTGAATCAACCCCCCTCCACCACAATGCCAAGACTAACATAGTGTTGATTAGGAAATAAAGGCAGGACCTTTTCCAGTTACAAGTTGAGACAGGGAATACTACCATCAGGGGGGTTCTCCCTAATGCCCCTCCACAGGAAATCCACAGAAAACCACAGTAAGAGAAGCTCCATTTTCCATAGCTGTGTTCTTAGCACCCTCTTTGTCCTAACTTGCAATTTTTACACACCTAAACAGAAGAAAGACCTTTGGCTAGACAAGCTAGCACTGTGAGCATGTACAGAGTGGCTGGGATCCTCTGTTGTTGCAGAAGCTGTGCTCCGACCTCTCTTCCTTTGCTTCTGAAGGATGCTCTTTATCAGGGGGACTTTTTGTTTGCTGCCAATACCTTCAGGTAGCTTGTGAATATGGAAAACTCAGTTCTCTTGAGTCTTCACAGATAAGGATGTTATCTGATCATTTTCTCCCTCACTTCCCTAAGTGCACAGCTGACAAGATTCAGCAGGTTGTTTTTCCTTGAGACAGAATATTCTCTGGTTCAGGTTACGGCACAGTAACCCACGGTAATATTCTAAGGCTCCACACACTATTTGATTTACACGGAGTGTGCACAAATAGGCTGTAGGTCTGCACTCCCAGTTCCGTATGCAGGGCAAATCTTTAAGCATTGGAATAAACACCACAGCACTGAATTTCAACAGCACATCAACACGATAGAAGATACTAATGGAAAGAACATGGCAAGTACAAAGTGCACAAAAACAAGCACCTCCAAATCAACAGCTTAAACAAACCACATAGATGTCTTTGAGCTGAAGTCTTAAAACTAGGGGTTTTGTTTGTCTGGTTGTTTTTTGGGTTTGTTTTTTTTGTTTGTTTGTTTTTTGCTATTCTTTGCTCAGGTCTCTCTTGCCTAGCTAGGAAAGAAAGACCAAAACTGACAAAGTCAGAGACAGCTTCTGACTGCAATCCAATGTCCTCAGCAAGAGAACAGCTTCTAACACCAGAACTCCTATCTTTCCTGAAAGCAACTCCTTCTCTCCATGTCTTTGTATTGTTATTTAAAAAATAAAACTCATGTATGGCTGGGATGTAACTGCTTTATAAGAGTGCTAAGTAATGCATTTTTAAGTTTTAAATATCCAAACACAGCTTATGCATGGGAAAACCATCAGTCCTGTCAGTGTAATTCATTGTGTTCCAGTTTAATTTTCTCTTTCTTTTGTTTGCTACAATGTATTCTGTTTACCAAGGTAAAATGGCACAATTGAGTAAGATCCATTGAACAGGCAGTAAATAAAAGGTGGCAATCAAAATTAACTTGCGTCCTGTATTTCTGCTAGAAGAAACGTAAAAATTGTCATCACAAAGGAGTAAACCCAGGCTGTGCTATATTGCTAAAATTCTCTTTTTTCCCTTTATAAACCTCCCCTTTTCTTCCTTTGACAACCAGTAACAAACTGATGTATTACCATGTCTGTAAAGTATGTGAAAGAGATGGACTTTGTTTGCAAAACTTGTCATTATGTGTTCATAAGTCAAGACTTTTAGTTTTGTTTATTTGGATTTGGGTAGGATGGGGAGAGTGTTAAGCATGGTTTGTATTTGAAAAATCTATCAAGTCAGAGCTGAAATATCTAGAGGACCTATCTACTGAAGAGAGAAACTTAATTACTTGTAGGGGGAAAAAAGGATGTCTAGAAAATTTTCAGGTAATAGAAACCTTATAAAAGCAGTCACCAGCAAAGAATAGGATGGAATTTTGATTAATGTTATGTGTATATAAAGGTTATATACTCATTCCACTTCCCTGTGTTATAACGTGGGTTTTTTTTTCTTGAAGGTATAACCCAATTATTTTTGAAATATTAGGAACATGGGAAATTCCAGATAATTAGAAAAGGAGAAATAGATTATTGTAGTTTCCAAGAAAAGAAAAGAAAAGTGATTCTGCCAATCTCTGTACAATATATCTGACATAAATATCTCATTATACAGTATAAATATTAACAACCAAAGCAATTATTCAAAATTTTGGAGAGAATAAATCTTTGGATGTGGAGAAGAAAAAGATGCCTTTATAAATAACAGAATATAGCAGAGAAACACACTGCATTTTGAGCTTCTTTTATAGGCGTGCAAAAATACAGTATAAGACTATAAGTTCACCTTTATGTGAAACACATTTTGCACTGAGGCTGCTTCATAGGGACTTAGAGAATTAATTCAGATTGGTGTAGAGGTGAGCACGAGATTCAGTGTGCTTGACAGATTTGAAACAATGAATAAGTATATACGGCAGTGAACCAAAACTTTAGAGTACCTGCCTACGAATCTAGTGTCAGTTTCTTAAATATCCTAATTGATATCAAGTAACACAGCATTAAATGGCTACACCTGCACACAATAAGTTAAGGGAGAAAATAAAATCAGTAATTTTGGAAGAACTGCAACACTTTTAATCTCTCTGGGTTAATATGGCATATTTACTGTCAGGAAGAATCCTGGAAAGCGATTAACACTGGAAGTGACCTTACAGCAAACTGACCAGGCATCATAGTTTTATAACAATATTTTTATATATGCCAACGAAAGCCAGAAAATTTTCTGCTGGTGAAACATTCTGATTTTCTACTTCATTAATTAAAAGTTCACTTCCTATACAAAAAGGTATGGGGGCATGTATAGCATGCTTTAATGTATCTATGGAAAAAGGAAAATACACGACATAGCAACATAAAAGGTATGTAACTGGGATAAAAGAGCAAAACTAAGGACTAAAAAATAAAAGTGGAAAAGACTCAGAAAAAACCCCGAAAAAAAATTACAGTGATGTGCATGTGGGTCAGCCACTGACCCCATGTAGAGCTCAGTACAGACTTTTGAAGGAGAATCAGGGCCATGAAATCCACTGGATCAGAATACCCTTGCATAAGAAGTGGCCATTTGGAATATTTTAATTTAGACTGAATAAAAAGCAAAATACATTTCTCAAATAAAGATATTAATTTGTGATGGGTGATAGACAAATTACTTGAAGGATTTATTTTTTTCTTTCCTAAATTTTATGGGTTTGCATTACGTTTCATTATCCTTAATCTTTTCTAGACATCTGAATTTCAGTTTCTGGAGAGCAGAAATAACAAAGATGTGTATGACTTAATCCTAGAATATTTATTCATATACTTCATGTAATTAAGCAGGGGCTTCCTCATCTCAGACAATGTGTTAGCAGAATAATACATAGAATATAAATTATAGTTCAGCTCTTGGGATTAGTGGATTCAGCTATGCAAATAAAAAATGAATTCACAACATCTGCTAACGATTTGCATTACAATACTTTTGCATCATCTTACTTAAAGTTGACATTCCCATTCCATCTTGATAAAGCAGTGTAAAAAAATATTTACCTAAGAAATTGGTAAAAATGGCACATTAACTCAGAAATATGCTAGCATCAAACAGATAAGCAGCCCTATTACATGAACACTTGCCTCCAACTCTGTAAATGTTTACATTTATGTCTCTATAGGTAGGTCTTCTCCACACCTAACTGCCTCTTCATGCTTGGGCACTCCACAAACATACACACAGAGCAGTAAAATGCTTCAAAGTAAGCAGAATATATGGACTGTAGAACAAATTTGACTTTCTTTATCAACCTGCCAATTTGAATCTATAATATAGGGGGGATGCAGGATTGCTATGTAATGATGCTAGTTTCCCTTCTCCACAAACATAACCATAAAATAGGGTGTCAAAATTAAAAGTCCTCCTGCAAAACCAGAAGGTCTGAAACCACAGAAAATTATAGCATACCAGCAGGTCAGCTTTGAGTAGGTATGTCTAGGTACTATGCCACCCTTCGAGGGGCACAGGACGAGGTTGTGACTGCTGGTCTACAGATCTGCAGGCACAGTGGTGGGCATGATATTACAAGGGGGTGAAATTACGAGAAGACTTTGAAATGGTATTCAGAGAAGGGTGTGCTTAGGCCCAGTCCTGTGCCAGTGTTTGGAAGTCTGGGATTAGATGGCTGAAATAACTGTAAACAAGTTCTGTCAAGCAAAGTGACTTATGACTTTTCCTGAAAAATACACAAGGCCTTTTCAGGGATGTGATACTGAATTGAAACACCAAAGTGGACTTACACACACTTTCCCATTTGCTGTCCTGGTGGGATTGCTACTTCAGTGGCTCACTGTTTGCCAAGAAATCTGTTCCCAGATCATTTGGAAATGTACTGAGATAGACACATATTGCAGAAGCAGAAAGCAAAACCATAGTCAGACAAAAAGTTTTGCATTAAAGGGAAATAGGATGGAACTTGATGTTCCACCTACATGATGCTTTATTTCTTCCTTGCTTTTGTTTCTTCTCTTCTGCGTAATCTTGACTGACTCAGCCAAAGACCAATGGAAATACATAAAATCCTACCCGCAATTCTCACTGGTATTTCAGACAAGGTGCATTGGGATTATGGGGAAGGATTTAGGACCTTCTTAAACCATACAGGCAAAATAGCTTCTCTGGAAGATCATCTCTACCTCTGCTTTCTTCTGTGGGAGCTTCCCTCTTGTTCTCTGAACCCTGTGAGCAGTATCAGTCTGGGTAACAGGGATTCTCCTGCTCTGAACTGTATAATGGTTAGACAAACTGTACACAAGCAACATTTTTAAAGATAGGCTAAGGCTGTTCCCTTGGCATATGGTATCAATACTAGACCAGATTCTGCTCTCATTTACTGTGCAGTACAGCAGGAGTAAATCTGCTAAAACTGATGTTAAATCAATGCCACATTGGTCTAAGCAGAAAAGCAAAGTAAGATCCACTGATTAAGATACATAAAAGGATTTTGCATGCACGCTTGCATAGGATTTTGTGTTTGCTCTCAGATGTCACCAGTATTAACTGCCTACTATTATTCCTCTGACTAGGAAATCTAACTTTAGGAAGTCTCATTCCAGGTTCTTCTGCTGGAGATTAAATCATTGTAAAGAGTATCAAGATGTGGATAAGGAGAAAAAGGGTGCCATGAATGTCTGAGCTGAGTGGAAAGAATTTAACAGCTGCAGAGCCACAGAAAGAAAAAACAGCAGGAGTGTCACAGTTGCTTTTGAGTGTTGGGCAGCTGGACTGCATTTATACAAGTCTTATGAGCAGGGGAAAAAAAGCAGTCAAGAGCAACTAATATTTTTCTAGGCACTGAAAGCACATAGTTATATTTAATTAATCGATGGATACAAAGGAATTATTTTAAAACTATACAGTAAAATTAATCCATGTGACAATTTGCACCTTAATTAGATAATTCAGAGTTCCTGCATAGTACCATTAGCATAAGCCAATGTGTTGCATACTTATTCTTTAACATGTTTATTTTAAAGATATGCTGTATGTAATCAACTTAAGAGGTCTATTATTTTAACAGGCATTGCCTTAGAAGGGTTTCAATGTATAAGGATTAGGGAAGATATTAGTGATTGATAATATTTTCTTTTAACAGGTTTATTTCTATGGCAGGCAGTTGACTGAACTCCTTACTATCATATATAAATCTACATCCAATATCTTTGTCATTATGTGATGTCAACAAATTTTGAAGTACTCAATAATTATTTTCATTGAAACATTAAGATTCTGAAATAATTTAGTGTTATTAGCTTAGCCGTTGGTTATAGGCACACAGAACTCAGTCAGCTTGTGAGAACTTTCAATATTCTTACTTGCACACAAATATAATTTTATTTATTTTTACAATCCAGGTTTTTAGATGGAATCGAGTAGTGTAGTAGGTATTTTAGTACTCTGTGGGAACATTTCTCCATGTTTAGAAACAGTACAAGCTTTTAAATTTGTGAATGTGAAATATGCATAGATATTATAAGGATATCATAGAGTAACAGGCTTGTTTAGTAGTTTAATAAATTTTAACTCTGAGGGATAAGAAATGTCAGATGCTAGTGGAAACTGAATGTCAGTTCAGAGGTACCAAGGATGGCACTTAACTCTGGAAATGAAATAAAATGTTTAAAATTTCACAAATCCTTCCTGAAGTTAAAATGAAGAAAACCACTGGAACTGCTGAAACAGCTCAGCCAGCATTATGTTGGTGTGTGCCCAATAGATTTGTCATTGTCTAAGAAAATGAACATAGCTAGGGAAAAAAAAGGCAGAAGAAAAAAAAAAAGGCTGAAAAATACCTTGCATACCAGTACCTTGAGATTCTCTTTGAAACAGCTTAAAAGCCAGGACATTCTCTATTACACAGAAGAATAAACTCCCTTGTAAGAAGCTCCACTAACTGAATTTTGTAGATACAATACTAAATGTAATGTCAATAATGCTGGGAGAATATTTAGATTGCACACCAAACATTTGGAAGTTAGGAAGTGCCAGACTTAAAACTGACCATGCCACCTTTATTTCCCTGTATCCCTCTACTTTATTATCTACTTACAAACCCCAACTCAAGGGACTCCTTTCATGTCGATCCTGCAGAACTCTTAAGTACATTACAAACATGAATAATTAACTGAATTCAGTGGAATAATACAATAGTTTACACCAACTTGTAATTGCTTCAGCAAATTATAGTTGTATTATAAAACTCAGAAGATGCCCAGCAAATTATGCTAATACTTATCTTTGCCTTCTAAATATAGAATAAAGCTAGATGTCTGAACTACCACTGAAAAGTCCAGTCAAACCAGAAACTTTATTTTCTCTTATACTCATTTGTGCACTGTCAGTAAGTCCCAGAAACACCAGCAACTTTATCATTCTCACAGTCCATCTCCATGGCATGTGACATAAAGACTGGTATTTTGCACACTTCTTATTCTGTGGGCTAGAGAACCGATGACACCATGGTATAACTTCAAAAGCTGCTTCTGTTTCAACTCAAAAATGTTGCTCTCTAAATTTTTTGGAGCCTGTTACAAACCATTAATTCTGTCCTTTGCCGTAGATGGGAGCTAGAGTGAGACTGTGAAACACCTTCAAGAATGGGTAAATGTAAAATAAGTCAGTTGAATCATATCCTAAAAGTGACCATTTTTCTCTATACACTATAAATTAAGTCAAGGCTAATTAGATGAGTCACCATAGACATCTGAAGTTATCTAGTACATTTCTGGTCTGTCAAGTATTAAAGAGAAACTAATGGGGAAAATGGAGAAAACAAGACAAACAGCTCTAAAGAAACAACTCCAAAGGGGGTAAAACAGAATAGTCTACCTACACTTAAGAGTATGTGTAACATATAGAGCTATTTAGTTTATCATAATATGAATAGGTCAGATACAACTCCACTATCACATTGTACAAATACATTTCAAATGGCCTATAGTCTCTAAACCAGTCCCAAATTCCTACTTACATCTAGGCAACTCCCTGGGTGATTTATATACACCAATGTGGCTTGCCAGGGAGAATGCCAGTGCACTCTGGGTTCTGGTCATCTCTTACAGTATAATCAATCCCCTATCAGCAAGCTTTCACAAGAAACCAGTAATTTAGAATAATTCTGAAACTGCTGTGAATTAACCCAAACTGGGCCCCACTATCAGAAAGGATGACAGAGGGAATAAAATACAAAAAAACTGGGGGAAGAAGGAAGAGGGGATGCTTGGAAGTGATGCTGTTTGTCTTCGCAAGTGACATGTGAAGGAGCCCTGCTTTCCTGGAAATGGCTAAACACTCGCCTGCTTATGGGAAGTAGAGAATGAATTCTTTATTTTTCATTGTCTGCATGCACGTCTTTTGCTTTCCCTATTAAACTGTCCTTATCTCAACCCACAGGCTTTCTAACTTTTGTCCTTCCAACTCTCTCTCCCGTGACACTTGGGAGGAATAAGTAAGTGATTGTGTGGGGCTGAGCTACCCACTGGGGTTAACCCATGACACTTCTTTATAGAATGTGAGGATTGCCAAAACTGCCAAAGATGTAGTGGTTTTAAACTTTGTGGATGACCTTCATTCTTCACAGGAAATTATTCATTATCATGTTTATGAATTTGGGTTTAAGGTGCCCTCAAAACCGAGGACTTCAAAATGCTTCATTTAGTCACTTTTTCTTGCATTCTAAAAGAAAAACAAACAAAAATGATTACCCTCAATCAAAAATACCACTTTCAGCTCTAGGCTGAACCAACACAATGGCAAGATTGCCTTTTGGTATAAATTGCTATCATTACATCTACTTTAATGGAATATTGCTTTTTAATACCAGTCAGATTACAACTTGCTCTCCTTGCAAGGATTTCAGGTATCATGGCACTTATCAATGCAGTGCTGTATCAGAAGACTGATGATATTCTTGCATAGCAGACAATAAAGCTAAAAGGGCCTGTGTGATGACCTATCACTTTGCAATCTACTTAGTACATCATTCTCACTAATGCCCTAACCTGCTCATGAAGCTCTGAAATGTATTGCTGCACTTTCTTAATTCACAAATTATATGTTATAAACTATTGTAACTTCCCTGCTTTCAAGAGGGAAAAAGGGAGAAAGGAAAAACAGAGAGAAAAAAAATGAACACCAAAAAGCTTCTGGACAAATGGAGTTCAGACATGCAATGATGAGTCCCATACAAGATTCACAAAAATAAACAACACAGCTGCACAATACAGCATCAGCTAATAATACAAATTTGACCTAAAGATAACAATAGTTATTAATAATGGCTTTATGCCAGTTGCAGAAGGACAGATATTATTTGACAAAGCAATGATAATAGCATGAACGTAAACTTTCCTGAGGAAAAAAAGGTATCTCTTCAGAATGATCTCTAAACAAAGTCAATTGTCTGGATGAGTTAGGAACAATTAAGTGCTCTGAAGCCATTTTTGATTTAAAGTCCACTACTAGAGCCATTTCAGTATCGATGCGCACTGCCCTAAGTAGAACTGCAGATTTCAGAATGTACAGTTAAGTGTAACCTCTAAGAATTTGATCTAAGAAGAACTTCATACTGAAATCAGAGGGAAACCTGTAATTAGAACAGGCTTCAAATATACTTGTTTAACCCTCACTGCTGTGATTACCACAAGAATCCATTATCACTGTGTTCCATATCTTTCTTCCTAATATTCCCTGTAAAAATGGATGTTTTCCCATCTTTTCAAGTTACTTTAAACCAAAAATTCATTAAAACATTAAAAACCCAGAGATTCTTTATTTTTAACTGACTCCATACAGCTTAAGTGCTGTAATTTAGATATTTTAACATAGTCTGTTCATATAGGAGAATAAGGTTAGCCAAAGAAAAAGAGGGAGAAGAAAGAGAAGAGGGGAAGAAGGGGAAGAAGAAGAAGAAAGAAGAAGAAGACAAAAGAAGAAGAAGAAAGAAGAAGAAGAAGGAAGAAGACGGTGAAGGTGGTGGTCTGGTACTGTGCCTCCAAACTTGCACTTGAGACTGTCTAACCAGTTAGCACAAACAACTACTTACAATCATAAAAATTGTGTCTGCATATGCATAGCTAAAACTAAAGGTTAGACTGATGCTATTTAAGCCATTTTTAAAGAGATTTGGAAATGGCAAATCATAACATTCTAGTGACATTGCTTCTTGCTACAACACTGTAAGAGATGTCTCTACATACAGCTTTTGTGTTCTCCCCCACAATATGAAATTTTCTCTGCTGTTCCTTGAGCACAACAGGAGACAGGATGGGAGCTCCATGATGGAAAACACAAGAGTGGGTTGAAAGAGTTAAACCCAGAAAAGACAGTCTAGAAACCTGAGAGACAGTAACGAAATTCCAAGAAACACTCAAAAAAAGCAGAAATAAAGACAGGAAATAGCACACTAGCAGATAATTGTTTGGGCTTTCCGAACAACATTTTTTTTTTTTTTTTGTCTCATCAAAATCCTGCAATTCTCATCAGCTAAGTGGAAGGCTCAATTTGCTTATCAGCTCACATAATCCACAGAGGTTGTCCTGAACTCCAGCAGCCCTGAAGGTTTGCCATAAATTGGCAGGGAAGGCTAACACAGATTTCTTATTTCAGGACCTGCGCAACTGGACTTTGCAGTCTCCATTGCTAAGCAGTATCCCAGACACAAGAAATATGTGTGACGTATGAACTTCAGTCTCTAATGCAGTAGTTCATAAATTCTTCCTTGACCAAGGAAACTAAAACACAGGCAAAGCACTGGGTACAGCTCAGCAATTGGGTGAACCACATTAAAGAAGAGAGAGGAAAAATTAATTTTAATTTCTAATCTAAGTTACAAAACACTAATGGTAGAGGAGTGTTTGTAGAAGAGGATGGTTTGTAGAGGAGGATGGTACCAAAATAAAATTGTTCAGTATGAGTGAAACAGAGCATCTTACTGCCTCATTTTCACCTGAACATGCCTGAACAGCTGTATTCTTGTACTTCACTGAGCAAGAAATATAAGCTCACCTCATTACTCTAGATGGGTCCTTGATCACTATCATTATTTTTAAAAATTTATATTCCAAATGGCTTTTACATGTCTTCCTTGAGCACCAAGTGAGGTGAATGACACAAAAGTCAGCCAGGATCCATTTTATTAATTGATGTAAAGAGATTAGGTTCTAGATATTAAGCTTGTACAACCAGGCTCTGTCTCTACCCCAGGGAGTTTCTGAGCCCTATTATTCTACACTAGTAATAGAGCACACACTGATAATTACTTTTTTGCTGTTGCACTGAATAGCAAAAACAATTCACTACATTGCCACTAAAGTGCTTTTTGGTATTTTTTTGTGGAATTATCCTATTCTCATTTTAAATAAAATGTCAAAATGTTAAATGCTGGAAATAAACAGCTATCTGGAGACAGTTCCTAATTCCATGGTTATTTTACTGTTTTCTTTATGCCAGAAAAAGGATATCTGAGGATACTTTACCTATGTGTACAATTTGGGCTGCAGAATGAAAACTTTGAACTCTTCACAAAATTGTTCCTGCTGTTGCTTTGACTTAAAAGCAAAGCTAGAATTAAAAAATCTAGCCCACTAAAAACGATTCTGAAGATATTAATGTAAAATATATGGGCAAACTTTTCTAGGACTCCAAGATGCGTGTTACTCAAGCCTTTCTATTTTAAAGATAAAGTAAAAACTGATTTCTGTCTCTCTACTCGAAGAGCTTTAGAAATTGAGCCAACACTGCAGGCAAATTCAGCAGAAACACTGCAGCTGGAGTTGGCAAATCCACTGAAATCCCATATATCATTTAATAATTATATTGGTGCTGCCTGTTTTTACAGCATTTAATAGCATCTGACCTTATTAATTCCAATTTTTATTATGTATTCTTTGACAGTAACTGTCACAGCTCCCACTTAAGAACCAGAATTTCTACAAGATTTCTCTTCTGATCGATGAACTTTGGTGATTGAAAGGTTCACCTACAGCTGTCAGCTTTCACTTTGCTAATACAGAAGCAGAACCAGTAAATCCAAAAGGGACAGCAGTAGAAATAATGATAAAACTTTGTGGGCCCAGGAAGAAATGCTCCTGCAAAACATGACCTTTTCTTAGCTGCTGTCTTTCTTTAGTCATCGTAAGAGTTCAAGTGTGATTCATATGCTAAAGACCAGTTATATTAATCCCTAATTAGATATTAATAGAAATTTATTCAAATTCATCTAATTAAGAAAGCAATGGTACTGTCTGTATTACTGATAAAACATCCAGGTTTTCTGATATTCTATACCTTCACCACAAAGGCCCCTAATTCAAACATTCTATCTTTTTATTAGCTAGCAAAAAAAAACCCAAATGTTTTTGTGGGGTTTTTTGTGTTTGTTGTTTTTTTTTTTTTTTAACTTGGACCACATTACCTATATGATAAGGCAGACCCTAAAAGCAAATATATGAAAACTACAGGGAAGGCTGAGGAGGGTAGCATTTCACTGTCTTTTGGGAATCAAGTTGGGATCCAGGCCACAAATTCTCTTTGATTTTGCACAGTGCTTTCAGACCTACCATTAATACCCTTACTTCTCAAGCCAGGTGAGCCCTGGAGAACTGCATAGCACATTCAGCTGTAGAATAACAAGATTTCCTTGCATCACTACTATAAAACACTTTGCAGCTGATCCGAGCCAAGGTACGAACCAACCACTGCATTGACTGAGACAGCCAATCAGGACTCCAAGACACAAACTGAAGGTGAAAAGCTTACAGTTACGTGTAAAACTTAAAGACACACATCTGGGGACACATTTTTCTACCTCTATGTCTTATCATTCCTGGACTGATAGTTCACAGTGTCACACATCAACTATATCAGGATAGCAGGATATCTTGTGTTTTACATCTGTAGGCCTATTTTCCTCTCTTTGGGGCCACACTGTCAAATTGGTAGTTAACATGACTCAAATGGGGAGGAAACTCTTTTCTTCGAAAGAGAAAACTGCATGAAAATAAAGAGTCCTCACTAGCATTTAGGATTTACAAACAACAACACAGCAGAGTATGAAAGAATAAAGCAAAAATTACTTCTATTTCCATTCATTAAAAAACATTCAAGAAAAAATTGAGGTATAGGCAAATTTCATTATTCTCATTAGAAGATGGAAATCCTCCACTTTTTCTTTCTTCCTCTGTGTTTCACTGTTGTCAGCTACAAAGGTCTTTCTCCCCAGAGTAATGGGGAGTAATTCCTTTGCCCCTTGGGGCAAGCCATAGAAAGACTAAACTTTTTCAGGCCACTAAGAGCACTTGGTAAAAGCATTCACTTGTTTACAGCTTCCTACAGTGAATAAAGAACAATTCCTTCATCTTCCCTTACATTTTGTTCCCTGATTTTTCTCCCCCTCTCCTACCTCAGTATAATCAGTACAATATTAAACAAATACACCTATTAACCTACTAAAATTAAAAAAAAAAGAAAAAAGAAAAAAGAAAAAAGACTTATCATCTTCATTCACTGCAATAGAGCTGTATTTTATCCCTGGGCTTCTGAATATGAAGGCTCCTTCCAGATGTGAAAATACCACAAAAAGTAGAGGTCCTGTCAGTTGTTACATATTTCTGTACTCGAAGGTAATCAGCAAGTCTTCATAACCTTTCAGATCCTACTTCTGCTCACGATCCTGCCTTGATTACAAGGTTTTAACTAAGCCTCTAACTTTCCATCTTCATCTAGAGCAATACTTTCTTGTTTGTTTTTTTCCTTTTCTTTTTTGTTTCCAGGACAGCTCAGAATGGAGTCTGTTCACACACACACCAGTATCATTGTGGCATGTCTTGACCACTGCTTGTAATAACTGACATGTTATATTTTACATTTTACCTGTTTGTATGGTATTCATATTGGTTTGGGACTAAAGGACCATTCCTGACTGTTTTGCAAGAAGCAGCTCTTGCAAAGCCATTGCACTCCAGCTCAGTGCCTACGCTCAGTCCTCCTGCAGGCATACCAGTGCAACCATTGCTGCCCATGTAGGGGCTGGAAACCACAGACCATTCTGAACCATGCAAAAGAAGTAAAAGAGCCATGATGCAAGAAAAAACAATTGCAGAAATAGAGAAGATACCATTTTCCCACTAGAAAACTAGAAATACCAGTTTGACACCAAAGGAAACAAAAAACTGAAATGTGAGAAAGTCTACCAACTTCAGCCCTACAAGCATATATGGAAATGTGACACAATCACTTCTCATTCCAGTCAGTGAATAGCAGGACAAAACCAGAGGTAGGTTGAACAGCCAACAAAGCAAAGCCAGTTTACAAGGACATCACCAAAACTAATCATCCAGTTTCCAAAACCATTCTGTTCCATCACTGAGGCAATAAAGATGTAGTACAAGTGACAGTTTTTTAGAAGACTTTTTGAAAAGGTAGCACATAATCTCTGAATTCAGTAATTCTTTATGCTTCCTTCCCTGTAGTCTATTGGCTAAAAAAATACAGTATTAAGAACTGATAGTAGTTTTGATCTGCAATCTAATACTACCATTTCTGCTAAAAGCTTTGTACTTTTTAACCAATAACAGAACAAATAGCCACACACTTACACTACTTGAAATGAAAAGAATTACCCAAATACACTGAATATGAATATGAAGGTTAATTTGTCATGGTGAATAAAGTGAAGAATTTACTGTTCAAAGTAAGATAAACTTTGACCTCTGTGACAGGAATGGCTACCGTAACCAGCTGTGCAATGCTGATGGTCTCTTTCAGTATTGCTAGGCCAAGAGCTCTGTGTTCCTATTTGTACAGAAATCTAAAAATCGGTAGTGTCAAGCGAGGTATGCAGAGTGGTTACTGATAATGTCTGAGTAGGTTCACAATATATGCACAGGGAATATTATAAAACAGATTTCATTTTCAGTGACACTGTGCTAGGCCTACCACTGTTTCCTTTTATGTATAATAATACAATTATTAGGACCTGGCTCAAATAGGTAAAAAGACTGGGGCTCAGCTGCAAAGTACCTATAAAGAAAATTTATTGTGGAGGAAAAGGGATAAAGCTGGACAGTAACAGTACTAGAACATTTTAAAATAATACCATAAATGTTGCTGGCATCATATTGTTAAATTTTGTTGTTATTCTTGTTTTACTATCATTACTCCAAATAAATATTTATTGTGAGATACCAGATGTCTTCTAGACTTTTAGGTAAAAATGTGTCTTTGGGACTTACTTGAAGGAGTGGAGGAAAAAGACTGAAATTACATTTGAATCTTCAAACATTCTTTTAGTGATATTTTTAAATAAAGTTTCTCAAAAAAAGACAACATGCCTATATGTTTGAGTGAACATGCATGGAGTCATCCTCTGGCACTGAAGCCAAGGGAATAAAATGACCTTTGAGAGATGGTTACTCTCCTTTATCCTTCAAAAGAGAGCAGCTACCTCTACCCTGCCCACCACGAATGGTCCCAGGCCTGTGCTAACCTGTATCTGGGAAAGCGGGAAAACCTGGGTGGCAAGAACCAAATCCCTGCCAGGAACCATCGTAAGGATTTAACAGTAGAAAAGATTGTGGGTTTGTGCTTGTGTAATAGTCCCTTGAAGTGTTCAATTCAGTAATATAGAAATGCCTATATAGAGATTGCCTCTGCCACTTCTGAGTATGAAAGCACCCTACTTTTTTGAATCTCCCATTATGTGCAACTTCTCCTCAACCAGCCTGCGCTTCTGGATTCATGCTGCAGGACGAACAATGTGGTATGACACAGAGGGCTTACTTTTGAACCATGAGGGATTATAAACTCCTATACTCCTGCACTTTTGAAATATTTACAGAATTGCCAAAGAATATTATTCTGTCCAAGCAGTAATTTAATATCCACAACTTTTTCAAGAAGGCAACCTGAAAGTTCAGATGTGTGTAAGCAGCTGATAATCCCATGTTGCTTTACAGAAGTAAAATAATACATATGTCAGATCATGACTACTCAATCTATCAGTCAAGCAGTAGAACATGCAGAAAGGAAGAAACTGTGTTGAGTGCATGAGACTGCTAACCGAACATCTCTTGGAGAAGATGGCACTCTCTCTTTGCTGAAGTATTTGAGAAGATGAGTGAGCCAAAACCCCAGAACTGAACCGGGGATGGGGGAAAAGAGTTGGCCTTCAGCCAGAGGCAATGACATACATCTTTTTGCCTTTTCACATTAATTCAAAATGTCACTCATTTCTAACAACAATAAAAATGGAGTTGTGGTATCAGCATTAACAACTCATCATCACCATGCAGAAACAAATCCTAGCATACGAAACACAAATACTGAACCCAATCACCTACACCGATAAATGTGAAAAATTATACTATTTCTCCTTCTGCTATTTAATTACCTGGAGACAACATGCAATATTTTGCATTTTATAAATTGTATAAATACGATAAATTATAAAAACTTAAATATTTTATGAAGTTATTTTTTTTTAAAATTGATACATTTTGCTGATGAACTTGTTAAATATATTTCCACAAAGTTCATGTTTTCTTCAATTAAAAAATAACAAGCCTACACCCCTTCCTGGCAGACATGATTTTTCTCTGGAGAAAGTTTGAAAGACTCATCAGCAAGAACTACCAGAACATGATGTGGCTTCGTACTGTAGGTAATAAAAAGTTTTTATGCAACTTAAAAGAATTTACCTTGACAAGAAGTCTGTGAAAGAGAGACGTATTGGATATCCATGTCGTATGATTTTGACCATGTCTAGAACACCAATATACTGCAGTTGAGCAGACACATAAAAATTGTCAAAAGTATCTGGCAACTTGGAGTTATTAGGCTTTATACAATGAACAGAATGTGGCGTGCAGTTCTGCAGTTTCCCAATAATATCTGTGAGTGATTTCTGTGGGGAAAAAAAATCAGTTATCAATCATTATTGTGAAGCAAGGTCAATTGCTCAACATGTATGTTCTTCCTAACTTTTTAACATCATTTTCTCAAAAGGCTTGACCTGGCCATGCAAATGGCTTTCTCAAGCACACAATTTTTCTTTCTTCCGCTGCAATCTGTAGATATTAATCCTGCCTTTAATTTTTTGTTCTGTTTTGTTGTTGTTGTTACTGTAAATTTCTGTCCAGAAGATGTTCACTAACCCTGAGCTGTATTGCCACAGTGGTTGGGCCCCCTCGGTCCAGTCTCTGAAGAAATGAGGATGTTCCTTTCTTTTTCAACAGCTGCGGGGAAGAAAAGCACAAACACAATAGCTTTAGCTCAAGATGGGCAGTAAATCATTTTCATTGTTACACAATTTACTAACAAAAGCAAGCACTTATACAAACAGTATATCATAGACAATGTTTTGAGTTTCAGAAAGAATTGGGAAAGTGGGTAAATATCAGAGCCATGACTGGCAAGAAAGTTTTAATTTCAAAAGTAGATGTACCATTGGAAAGATAAAAGACCTTTTCCATATAACTGGGCAAAGCAATGTGATCCGGAACTCTATAGCAGAAGCAGGACTCATGAAGTTAGTATCCCATACAGTCTGCCTATAAGTAGCATAATTCTGTAACTCTCTGAAGAGGTTTCTTATGTTTTTGGCAGAAGTTTAAGTGACTAAATCTAAGCATAGATAATTTTAAAAAAATCTTGAAGGCAAAACAACAATATGAATTTTAAAATTAAAAACACCTTCCTTTTCTTCCTGCACACAGGAATGCAGTTAACCTTTTTCTCTTTTCTTTTTTAACCCATTTTCACGCATTATAGACATAAATTATCAATAACTTCGTATCTCATTAGAACCGATGTCATCCTTTACATCAGAGTTAGGAGTGGGAAACATATCTATTTTTTAATGTTCTTATTCCCATCTTTGAGATTAAAATGGCCTCATCCTAAAAGTGGTCCCAGAAATTAGGTGGTTTTATTAAACTTTCTTCAGGAAAGCTGGTAAAATTATCGAATTCCATTATTTGGCCAAGCTCGTAGATTCAAACTTCTGTATGAATGACAGTTTTTTCACCTCTGATTTTTCCATTGCCATTCTCCAGTCCACTTACCCCATAAAACTCCCTTGCTATCAAGTCAGCATGTTCTGGCCTATTTGTGTCTTTTTCCAGTTGCAACAAAGAAGTGTACACTTCCTCAGCTTGGCCCACTCAAGCCAAACTCCATTAAACACATTGCAGTGCAAGCAATTCTCTACTCACTATGCTAAACTTTGGAGCTCTTTTTTATTTCAAATCTTACTAGGATGCAATAAGCTTTTAAGGGCAAATTCATCCCTAAATTCGAAACGGTAAAGTAAAAGAGATCTGCTTGCTTCAGGTGTTCTCATGAAAAGAACCACTAGCATGCCTATTGACAGTTCTCAGTTGCAGTCTACAAAATGATTGAGGAATATAGCCAAAATAGAGTTTCCTCCCCTTAACAGATAATGCTCTCAGTCCTTTCCTCTCAACAGATTAAGTCACTAATTCAAGACCATTTCCTGAGTTAGCGCAAGAGCCAGGAACAACGCTTTGGACACTCAAGTTCCTGCCTGCTCCTCTGTGTTCCATACTTCCTCCCATGGGAAAGAAGTGTTCGGTTCACAGTGAGGAAAAGAGAAGAATGGAAACAAGGCAAAGGCAAAGTATAAATTTAATTCAGACTCTCCAAACTTGGACTTCTTCAGCTTTGGGCTAAGGAACAAGCCTGTATCACTGAAGCTGTCCTTCTCTACTAACCTCTAATATACAGTTTTATGTTGAAAAATCTTGTACCTCTAATTCGCAGAAAAAAAATACACATATATAACTTTGTAATCTCTGTTAAGAAGGTAAAACTTTTTCCTAAAAAGTCTCTTTACCAGCAGATTATCTTAAAGCTTCTATATCTAGAAGACATACCAAAAGCTTTGCAATAGATGAGTTCTTCAACTAACACAATAAAGCAATGTGTTCATAAAAAGAAACAATGTAAAGTCAATGGAAGGAAAACCCTTCTGTTAATGATGTGCATTCATGTGACTAGACTTCTGATGTTTGAACCCTGAAACCCAGTGATTCTTCCAAAGGAAGCAAGAGGAAGGCAACAGGACCAAACTATTTACTTAGAAAAGATTACAGAAAAACAAGGGAGCGAGAGAGAGGTGTGAAAGTATCAGTGAAGATATAGTCTACTTTACTTGAAAAGGGGACAGTCTTCATGAGTCACAGAGACTTGAGCTGACATCCCCACATTCCTATGATTCCTTATATGCTCTAAAACACCGGTCAGCTATTAGATCTGTTCATGTCTCTCCTAGGATGGATGCACATCTCTCTTGGACACTACTAGAAGTAGAGTTGTGAGTTCACAGAGGTAGACCATCCTTACCTGTGACAGAATGCTCAAAATCAAGGAAAAAAGTCATTTATGGAAAGGTTAACTGGTAGATACATGGACATACACAGAGAAATCCGTAATTATACAAATAGCTAGGACTGCAGAGAACAAGCTGAGAGGGGAGGGGAGTCACAAGAAACTCTTATCTGACCTCTAAAAGTGTCTACTTGTCTTTCCTGGATATGGTGGAGTCCAGATGACTACCCATACACAGCAACCTTCCATTTTGCATTTCTCACTGCTTACAGTATGATGCATGTTACAACTCAAATTTCAGGTATAAAAGGAATGCCAGCCTCTGGTGAATAATTCTTGCCTTAAAGTCCCTCTTTCACCCCATCCACATTTTTTTTTTCTCTTTATTGCCTTTACCGTCAGGATAAATTTCAAGAAAAAATCAGTGATTTAATTTTCCAGCATGCAGTCATTTTAATTCTAAGCTGAAAAGAAAATGTCCCTTACATTGCATTTCCAATTACAATAACATCAAAATAACAAACCAAACATCATTCCAGCCCATGACAGTGGATTTTCAAGGCTATACTGGAAAAAGGAAGAAATTACTTGGGACGCTAAAGTTATAGATGTGGGCTTGATCCACAGAAGAATCTAGAGTACTTACCCACTTCCAGTTCCTGCATCAGGTACCTAGTCCAAAATAGCAAGTGCCTCTTTTTTTGCCACTGGAACAACTTAGATACCTAAAGTTCTGCTTCCATCCCACAGGGAAGCACAGTGCCTTCCTCAGATTAGGCCAGCTTAGTATCTACAAAGTTCTGTCTCACCTGCACCGCCCTTCTCAAAGCCTACCTTTGAGAAGCCAAGCCATCCTTGTCTCTATGGCCAGATGAAGGATGTTCTTCCCACCTTCCATCTAATACCTAAAAGTTTAGAGCATTCTCACTGAATCTGGAATTTCTACACTTAATTTATCACGCTTCCCAAAGGAATTTGAATATGTCTTCTATCTCTCAAAAGAGTAAGTAACTTCAGGTTAAAAGCTATTCTGGACTTGTCAAAAACCTCATAGTTCCAGAGATCCCAGCTGTGTGGTGTTTCCCCCTGGCCCTGGCTTGATTAGGCTTCTAACTTAGATGTGCTTTTCATACTTCCTTCCATGTATGGGACTAGGATCTTTTTCACAGCCTTAGGAAGCTTCCTCTAGGAAGCTGTTACTATAGTGGAAAGGCACCTAAAGGCACCTTGTGATGCCTCAGCTGTTTGCTAAATATAGCCTTAAACCAACACTATTCATTTCAACTTAATTTTTTCCACTGAGATTACTGACAAGAACAGTAGACAGGAATTATGCTGCTATCAGCAGGGGGCTATAGGGAAAGTCCCATCGCTATTCTGTGGATGTACTTGCATAAAGCCTTCCACAATGACACATGAGAGCAGGCTCCTTAATCCCATGACAGAATCAATTTTATGCAGCTGTAAGCCAAAAATAGAGTTGTAAGATTCAAGAAGCCTGGTGAGGCAGCTGAAGTATTGTGAGAACTGGTTGCTGCTTTTCCAGAAGAAGGAGGAATTCCAACACTCTGACAAGAATGGACTCAGCAAATCATGTTACTTCTCCTCAAAAGAGAGATGTTCTGTGTGACATGAACAAGTAATTTTCTGACAGCCTCCCAAGTTTCTCCCCGCTTTTGTTTTTAGTTTTTATTTTTTCTTTTCCTTTGTTTTTTGATTTTTAAACTTCTTTGGCTGACTTAGCAAGCAGAAAAAGAGACAAGTTCAGAAAGGGGGGTAGTTTGATTTGATTTCAAATTAACTGGGAAAATTTACATGCATGTGACTATTTAAAATAACAATGTTTGACAAAATGTACAGGGCTGATCTTCACACCAAGCCACACAAACTGAATTTTGCAAGCCAGAAATCTTCTCAGGTTAACACAATAAAGACACTGGGGTTTAGTTTTTGTGCTTCCTATGTCTTAATTTACTTTGATGTATTTACTTTATGGTTTATTCATCATAAACTCATCCAAGGAGACAAAATAAAGAAATATTCCTATAGAGCAAAAAGTCAGTAGTATTCCATCCACTGCTAAACCCTGAAACCAAAAAATCATGGACTGAATCTGGCTTGAAGGAACCTCATCATCTTGCCCAACCTTCTGCTCAGAGAGTCCAAGAAAGAGATTCCTGAACCAGCATTATTAATGTTAGTAAATTGTAACCTGTTAGTTCTCATTATTGCTTTAGTGTTTAAATTAAATACTAAATTATTTTAATAGTTTAAGGGAATGTACAAGCTCTACAAGGAGCTTTCAGAAATGACAAAGTGACTGAGAAAAATCTTCAAGGAGCAAAGAGCAGAAAGAGTCCTAAATTCTTACCTTGCTGAGCTCAACACATTTCTTTGCTTCTCCACTTGCACAGGCTACTGATGATTTTTTACTGAGCAAAGATGCTTTACAGCCTTTAATTTTAAGGGAATGGTATGGAGGGACAAGTGATCCAGTTTGTGTCAGCTTGGACTGGAATAACTGATTGACAACTACATTTTCACTGGCTGGGAAAAAAAGAAGAAATTAACTCATGAAGATAAAATACAAGTTAGAAAATTAAATGCATTTGGAAGTAAAAATACATACAATAGGAGATTGAATTAAATAAGCAAACTGAAAGCAAGTGGACAAACCAATAAAATATCACATCAGTTATTAAAGAGCATTCAATAGCTAAGGATCTCTTTTCAAACATATTCAGGTCCTGTGATGAACAAAACATGGCAGAAAACAAAACCTTTTGGACTGTGATCTGTCTAAACTTATGTGATAATCACCTCTGAATTTTATTCCATTACAGATGCCAAATTTATCCATCTATAGAAGCAATACAAGAAATGCATATTGCACAACATTTATCCAACGTGTAGTATTTACAAATGATCACGCACTGAACAAAAATAATTTATAGACACTCACTGCACCAAAAAAAAGAGAGTTCTGTAAAACACAATATGGGAAGGGATGAGAAAAAACAAAAGGCAAAGTGAAAGACAGAAGTGTAGCAAGCTGAGTTCACATTTCTTTACATCAAGACCACACTTACAAACATTTACAGAAAAAAATGCCATACATACGTTTGATGCAGTGGTGATAATTAGTACAAAAGAAATACACTTCCAAGAGTTGTTTTTAAAAATAAAATCTGAGTTTTAAGACAGATAGGATACTTTATATTAATTTCAGTTAAATTTTTCCTTATGAGATTATGGTCATGGGCTTTTTAAGATGAACATGGTAATTACATGCTGCTTGTACTGCCACAGCACCAATAGTATTAAAAACCTGTTGTGTGATATAACCTTAACCATTCTTAATTTGTACTACTGTATTGTAAGAAATAGCAAACTGGCATTATGATCATACTCCTCATGCATAAAACAAACAAAACCCCAGAAAGATGAATGGGATAAGCATCATAAATAACGTCATTAAGTTTATCACAGCAGGTAGAAATCCTCTGTTTGCTCTTTATTAGCTCTCTAAAAGTATATTATTAGATGCTTAAATGCAATAGATTTGTTTCCCTTTTTCTATGCAATTTATATTCCTTACTTAAAAGGAAAAATAAAATTATGAGGAAGATAGTAAAGCTGATATTTGAAACAATTTCAGCACAACCAGTGGACATGGTAAACCTCCATATTTTTAAAGTATGGATATATGTTATAAGTAGCATTAGGAAAGGCATTAAAATTATGTTCTTCAAATTAAAACGGATAAAACCTAGGTCAATAGATTCTCCTGATTTATTTGTTGGACAGGTACATTCCACATTCTTACATGTATATGAAAATGTTTTTAGCATATTTAAATGTTTTGATTAAGGAAATTAAAATACATAAAAATTAAAGGAGGCATGCACTTAAGGTGTATGCCTACATAACTTATGAAACTGACCTTAAGGAAAATATGTCACTGACAATCAATAGGTTTTAAGCCTAAGTCACTTAAAACAGGACTGTAGCCCTTAAATTTGACTTACAGGCTTGTAAATATCCTGCCTTCAGAATTTTTCCATTATTTATAATTGTTGTTATTATTATGACTTCTTAATTGTATATACAGTCACTTTTAACATATAAAACATTTTATATACAGACCAATCCTCCATTCTTCTCTTTTAACAGTTGCATAGCTGATTACACAAAACAGCAATGAAAGCACAAAAGGAGGCTATGGGAGAGAATGGAAGAATGTTTTCTCTTGTAGAACATAATGGAAGTTGCCATACCTTCTTACACTCTTTGGCAGATTATCATGTAAATTCCAAGTAGTGAGAACTGGAATGTCTCTAAAACTATAATCAATAAGATTATATTCAAGATCAATTCTTCCACCTCTTTCTTCTCCTTAATGTACACTCTTTGCCTTTAAAAAGCATCAATTATTTTGCTAGGGCGTTTACCTGATTTAATGGTAAAATTGCTAAAAACCCAAAATATTGGAACAGTGGGGATGATTTGGAAGCCAAATATGAGGTTCAAAAGACCTCTGTTTCTATGGACAGAAATATAAGTAGATAACATATTAAGTGAAAGACTGCAGTGGCTCAAGAAAAAACAAATTATATCTTTGGGTAGATTGACATTTCCCTGAGGAAAATGTTTTGGTTTTCTTCATATGAAAGGTAAATGATAGAGGTTTCTAATTATCTAATTATGAATCATTAATTAATAAACTGTGATGCATCATTATTAGGCAATTATACAATATGCACATGGAAAGATATTTAATTTTGTATTCACTGTTCACTGAAAAACATAAAAATGCCCACAAGCTCCTGCTTTTAGAAAGGTCCTCAAGCAGTGAAGTGCATCCCACTGCAGACTCTGATTTTGGAAGCTCCCTATTTTCTGGGATTCTGTTGGGGTTTTTTTAATTCATCCCCAACGATTTTTTTAAGTCATACTCCTCTATCAAACTATACTTTCTTGTTCTTTATATCACACCAAATGATGAAGATGCTTTATATTCATGAATTTTAAAAGCTTTCTACATTAGAGCAAATTTCAAACAATGAGTACATACTCTAAAAAGATGAGGGTGACCTTTACTGGAAATAAAATGCATATACATTATTCTGAAAACTAAAATTAAAATTAAATTCAAATCATATCTTGATTTCTAACAACAACAGCAACCACAAAACCATTTACTTACTTTTCATTACAAATAGGAGATTTTGTGAAAGGGAATCTTTATTTTTTTCTATGGCACCAGCAAACTCGTAAGTAACCTATAATAAAATATTGTGACATCATTAGTAATGATCAATGCATCTTTTAAAAGTCCTACAGCAGCAGAGATGAAGCTATGTTTTTTTTCCACTCAACAGTTAAAGGCTGGCACCAGGTAGGGTCTTTTGCTCCTTCCTTAATACCAACAATGCTAACCAGAGGAACTAGTTCTTGAATATTGTGCATCTCTGCAAGTATACTGAAATTTCATCAGACCAATTCTGAAACAGTTCAACAATTGAAGACATAGAGTCAAAAATGTAGTGCAGAGTAGAAGACGGTGACCTAAACATCACTTTCCCTGTAGGATGAGCAAGTTACTCCCGGATCACAGATCTCCTTGTCAATGGGAAACTGTCCATGCTGACCACAACAAAACACTCACGGAACAATCTGAGTCCCAGCTCACAGTCAAGACAAGTTTCAGACATTTATACATCATTTGGAGGCAAGTTCAGTCAATAGGTTCTGTACAAATCCCATTTACCTTTCTAACAACTATGCAAATAAAGATTTTGAATAACTTTAATTGTCTGATGTCGTAATCTCAAGAATAGACGGTTGGATTTTCATTCCATCTGTCATATGACTGCAGATAAACTCTTAACACATGTGGTGGGCACTCTGAGGAGTGAGCCAAACCCAAGGCTCTAGCCAGAGTTCCCAAGGGTACAGCTGAAATGAAGAAATATGACCAAGTGGCCATTTCAACACTAAGCCCATCCCAGAAGATGCTGTGTAGAAAAGCTGCACTAAAACTAAAAATGCAGTTGCTAAGCTCAGGTTTTGGTTGTTGGTTTTCGTTGTTTTTGTTTTTTTGGTTGTTTTTTTTTTGGGGGGGGTGGGTTTATGGGCATGGATGACAAGCAGCTAGTCAGTTAAAGGCTTTAGATATAAACAGCTCTGTCTTGCATGGTAGTATAAATTCCAAAAGGAATTTGTAAGTTAAAAAGGAAGAAAAAAGATTGTATTACCTCCAGGATTAGGCAGACACTTCATAGAAACTTAGAATACAGTTTGGGTTTATTTATCTTGGGACCATGTTTCTATCTAAAGCTTTTTTAAAGATTTTTATTGGATCTATATACTAAGCCCCTTAGATACTTGGTGAAATTTTCTCCTTGTATATTTAATAAAGCTGTAAATATATAATTAAGATTAGTATTACTAATCAGAACATTACTTTTGTTTTCCATTGGGTCATTTGACAATTATGTAATGCTATCTTACTCACAAAAGAGATTACATGACTTGGATGTGTATAATCTGTTATAGTTAGTAATTGTCAAATGATGTAATTAGTATGGCATCTGACATAGAAAAGGTATAACAATAGAATTACTTTCTTTTCCATGACAGATGCAATGTTATATAATTTTCTAATTGCATCTCCTAAGAACATACAACATAGTTAGCAAACTATTAGAATAATTTAAGTATACTATTAAATGCTTTTAGTGTACTTAAAGTAAATGCTCTACCATACTGGTCCATAAAAGATAATTAACAGAACTTATTTGACAAATCCACAATGCCAGTTCCTAATTGAGTGTTTTGGGCTTTCACTGAATTAGAAGAAGAGAGTTAGTATTGGTGGGAAGAGTAGGTAAGTATAGCAGTGGGAGATACTATGTTATGATTAACTGCCTAGATTGCAACAGAGAGAAGTTTCAGTCCTGCTGCTGGTGTAATACATCACCAACTTCTATAACTATATTCACAAGACGTCTCTCATATCACATAGAATGCATGAAAGTTAGCACCACTCCCTTTTGTGAAGAAATTGGTAACTCTTTAGCAGTTTTCCCATAGTCTTGGTAAATTAATTCACTGCCTAAACACATGAAAACTGACCCAATAAAATGGCATTCTAGGGTTCCATATCCATTGCAAGTCCCACAAAAGAGAAAAAGAAAGAAGTCCTCCTCTAGCTATCAGTTTTGTCAATTTAATCCTGCCCTCATCCAAGATGCCAACCTACATAGCACTTTGCCTGAACTACATATATTTTCCTCAGCTCTCTTCCACTGGGTTTACTTTCGAAACTGCACTGATTGGCACTCAGGCACAGTGGATAGTTACTCTGAGGAGACAAACCCCAAACAAATATTACATGATTCAGAGAGGAAATGTGCACTTGCTTAGATCATAGTTCCTGTTTTATAAAACATACTCCTTATTCTCACTCTATTTATTGCAGCTGTTTGCTCTATCTTACTTCATGTGATGAACTCTTTGGGGTAGACAGTATGTAAACCTGTGTGTCTCTATCAACAAGATCTTTAGATACTATCTGAACTAGCTGAACTATTACTAGAAAAGAAAATAGTATGCAGATCCACAAAGCATTTTATTTCTTTAAAACAAGAAAGGGATTCAATCTGCTTTTCTTCTTGATTTAAGTTCAGAAAGGAAGAGAGCGTCACAGTGATAATTGGGCAGGCCAAATGTTCATCTAGTCCTAGTTATTTAGTGAAAAATACTGAGGAATATTTCCACTGTGCTTCCTACCAGTTCCCCTCTTAGCTTCCAGGGATCTGACCATGAGGGAGTTCTTGATCTGTAGGCTGTATCTCATCTTTGTGTTATATATCTGTTGCCTGATGTTTCCTCCTCGAGTTTCCAGAATCATTACCATTTTCACCATCTGTAACACTCTGTAGCAAGGAGTTTCACTGTTCACTAGCTATGAAAAAAAAAAAAAATACTTAATTGTATTTGTTTGGAACCTTTGTTTTCTGGTCATCTAAGTTGGTATAACTGGGTTTAATATCATGAGAACTAGTAGATACAAGAGGTAAAAAAACCAACACCCAGAAAACAGGAGGGTCACCCATCAAATGTGCACAGAACTATCTTTGGGAACTGCACATTCCTCTCTTCTTACATACTCTTGCCTCTTCATTAATTATCCTCAAGCCACTCCATTACACATCTTCTCTTCTGAAGTATCTCGCCACATAACATGGGACTTTGGTAAAGGTTTTTATCTAAGTTTATTGGGTTTCCCAACATACTTTATGGACAGAACCACCTTTACACATAATTTTAATCAATTAATTCAAATGCTTCTTTTTGTTTTCATATCTTGCGATAAGCCAAAAGCACTATTAATGGCAGATCCAGTAGGAACCCTAAAACAAGCTAGGAAAATGCCACTTGGAATGTTAAGGTTGATCTGACTGCATCCACAGTTAAAAGGGAAAATGTTACTATTTAATAAAAAAAATGTAACTCAGAAGGTCAGTTTTGCATGTGTTATTTAGCTAATAAGAAAATAATAAGTTCATACACTTCAAAGAGAAATTTTTGAGAACATGTCCGAGGACAATTTCAGTGCACAGAGGGTCACTTGCAGTCAGTTTTATGCCAGTAGTTAAATGTGAACAATATTATTTAAATGCTTGAATGTGCCATTATTTATTAGGGTCACTGGGCCTCCCATCCTCCCAAAATAAGTCTTAACAATGAGTGAGGTAAATAATTTTATATAGTCTGTAAAGTCTCATTTTAATACTGTGATAGAAATAGTAGCATATTGAAAGCAGCAGATATTTAGAAATAAAGCAGGAGGGTGGAAGAAAGTGCTCTATTATTTTCTCCTGTAAGTGAAAGTCCAAATATAAAGTGTACTTAAAGAAAGAGAGAAAGAAAGGGAGAAAAAGCACAACTATCTTGTCTGTGTGAAAAAGAGAATCTTTGTCAAGTAACCTTTATAGGCCTTGGTATAGCTTAGACTAGACTGATTTGATTGTTATGTCTGGGGATTCAGCCTGGGGAAAAAATAGAGAAAATGAAAGCATCCTTATTGATTAATCCATCTCCTTTTGTCTTTTGATTTAGAGGTACAGTTTCAGAGTCTGCCTGGGATATATAAGGCATTTCAGCGAAGGCTGCCTTGGCGAAGGTGAGCTGACAGTTGAGAGGTATTTCTGAAATGCACATAGCTGAGAAATGGAACAGACATTGATCTGCACTTAAAGGACATTATGTGCACTGGTTTATAGAGCAAAGAAGTTGGTCTTAAAGTCTGATCGGTTTATTACAGTCCTATAAATCAAAACAGTGGCAAGATGAACAGTGACAAGGGACTTATCTGATTTGTAAATTCAAGTATAAAGTTAAACTGCAGAAAGCTTAAATTATGACAACCAATTTTTCAGATTTCATGAACAATGGGGTAAATAGCTCATTGTCTTGAACACCAGTATGTTAAATACCACTATTAGGTAAAGCTGTGTCTCTTGGCACTGTGCTAAGACAATATATTTCTGATTTACTTATTGATATGTTAATTTTTCCATAAACTTTAAAAAAAGAACTTTGAGCCCTCAAGAAAGTTTGGTCATGGAATGTTATTCTTCAAAAATCACAGCCATCAGTACTCCTCACAGTTCAGAGATATAATTCATGTGAAGCCCTTCATTACATGAGAGTCCACAACAATTAAATATTAATGTTATCAATAAAAGTACCTAGAAATTCAGTACTACACATTCTTAGTATAGTTTCAGCTGATGGTCAGATGCATTGATCAACTGCACCCGTAAAACACTTTGCTTCCTCAAGGCAAGCTTGGGGCATGCAGCACGGCCCCTGTGTGCCTCTCCTCTCATGGTGCTGCCAGGCATGCAGGCTCTGTGAGAAGCAGCCGAGACATTCATGTGAGGCAGGCATCAGAAACAAAGCAATGCCCCAGTTGAGCAGATTTTTTCCAGAAGAGATCAGACTGCCAGTATTCGGGGAAATGTGTTAAATAACCTTCAGATAAAGCCTTCCACTAGAATTTTTTCAGTCATACAAAATCTAAACCATTCTTTTCTACCTTCTGCCTGAACAGAACAGATAAGCTTTTTGTCTTATAGCATTCAGATAGGAAGACATTAAATAGCTCTTAGAAGAGACTCATAATGTGTCAAGGCACTGTAGGATTCTGTTCAGCTGCATAATTAAAACTGGGAGATACAGTAAAATACTTGATAAGATAAAGTACTAATGTTCACCGTGGCCTTTGCCAAGCATGTGTTCATGTATGTTCATGAGCAATGTATCATATTGCTCATACAGAAAAAGACTTAGTGTTCTGCAAGCACGATAGTAAAATTCAAGAGATATGAAGAAAAAGTTGTTTTCTTTCTTCCACAGGATCATTCTGTCACATTTGTGTAATACAGTATTCTCTCTCAGCTTCCACCGAGAAATCTCCCGCTGTGTTGATTTCTTCTGTGTGCAGAAGCTTACTTGTGCATATTGTTTTCTTCTTTTATTCTACATTCTTGATTCCAAAATAGTAAAGAAAATAAGAAGAAATCAAAGGTCTCTCAGAATGATATCATACATATAGATTTCTTAAAGTTTTGCTTCTGTCAGAAAATGAAGTATGGATTCCAAGTTCTTTGGATTTTTTTCCCTTACACATTACTCTGAGGCTCTTCTTATGTGCCTTCTTCCTCTCACTTCAACCTCATGCTTTCTCTTTTTCATTTCTGACCCGGCATCTCTTCTCTTTTTCTCTTAGTACTGCTTTTTCTGGAATAGTCTGAGGTTTATTAGGCTTGGATCAATCATATGGCACGTGTAGTCCTAAGAAAAGCTACTGACCATAAAACATAAGGGAATGGGTGATACCTGACAATGCAGGGCTACAATCAGTCCTGAAGACCTGATACTGGAAGAAAAGATAATTTTTCTACAAGTATCCTGACACAAAATGTTGAGGTATGAACATGTTGGAGGTCTTGAAAACTGCATGGACACATCTGTATGAGCTGTAATTCTTTCATAATATAAAGCTAGAGATATCAATGTTGTCCACCAATGGTTGCCTCTCAATCTCAAATATACAAAAGTAGGTCTCTTCAGCAAGGTAGTATTTTTAATAGCTGCATTTTCCAGTACAACTGCACTTATGAGTTGCTAAAGTAGCTACTGTAGATGTCTGGATAAAGGTACAAATCCAATTCTTTATGGACTTTGAGATACATACATAAACTACTGATGAAAAGGAGCCCAAATTGCAGTAAGATTCATGCCAGGGCCAACATAGAATATTAGCTTTTTCTTTTGCTCTAGATGACTTGGAGTAGCAGCTGTTTCATGTTGGCTGTGACCTACATTGCAGTTACAACTTTTGTTACCTAGAGAAATCAGGATGTCTGCCTTGACCTTCTAACACAGAGCCTGCATTCACTGTGGCTTCCTTCACAAACACCAGCCCAGACACGACATCTGAATATAAATGATTAAGCCTAGAAGTGAAATATGTAATGTTCAATTACCTGTTATGTTTTATTGGTAATTCTTTTTCTACACTCTGGGTCTGATTTGTCTTAAACTCGTGTAAATAATGAGAAGCTCTATGAAGTTAAAGAAGTTACAATGAGTGAAAAATTGTTGTGAGAATAAAATCAAGCCCCCTTGTTTTAAATTTGGGGATCTCTGAAGGTAATGATGCAGAGGAAGATTGCTTTATACTTCACTTACTTTAGACTCATTTAATTGATATCAGAGTACAAAAATGGCTCTCAAAATCTACCGTTACTTTAAATATGAAATTCTTATTTTTGAGTGCCCATAAAACTTGATATATTTAAAAGCCTGATCCTTTAACAATATTCATAAAACATAAATCACAAATGACTTCTAAAGTCTACTAAATGCAGTAATAGCACAATCTAAAGAACAGCATCAGCATTTTTAGAATCCTAGTTTTTCATATTTAGTTTATCAACTTATGAAGACATACTAGTCTCAGAATAAACTCAATTTGTGTCATTATTTAATACAGTAGTGCTATCACCAGATTTTATGTAAATACATATCATAAATCACTGGCAATTTCAATCTGTGATAGTTAGATAACAGTTCCATGAGATACCAAAAATGCAGGTGTCTTTAAGGATTTTGCTCAATCATTATTAAAGCAAGAAGACTTAAGAACTTGCACAGGAATTTTCTGTTTTGGCAGGGCCTAGCATTTTACAGTCATAAGGATGCAAAGAACAACCCGACTGTCTGGAATAGTTCCTTGGCCAATGTAAATCAAAGGATCTCCATTGACTTCAAAAGAATGTGTGAATTTACATTACTTAGCTGTCTGTTTGTTCATACTTTTAAATTAAATGGTATTACGATTATTAGAAAAAGGTCAAACCGCATGCCTTTGTTATATATATATATAAAAATAATCTAAAAAAAACATGCAAGGCTAAAACACACGTTAATGACAAGTGCACTCCTTGCCACTCACACTCTGACTTTCAGAACTAGGCACCTGAAACTCTGATCTTAACAAATCTTCCTACTGACTGCTTCTTCACAGAATACGAAAATTTTTTTTTATTATTTTGAAGAAATGTGCTTATTATTCTGCTTGTGATTTTAATGCAATTGCCTTGATGCTGCTTCCATGTCAGTTTTTTGGTGTGTGGAATCTTTTAGAACTACTGTGATAGATTTGTATAATTGTAACAGAACTCCATGAAAAAATATTTACCTAACAAGTGTAGAACAGATTTATAAATTAAATTCGACATCTGGAGTCCATGGTCAGCTCTTAACTCCATCACTTTTAATTGCTAATAGGTTTCACAAAATCTTCCTTGTGCTGTTATCTAACCACTGTGTGCCCGCATTCCTACTGAAAAGTCCCAGTAGTGGAGGTATTTAAACCACTTAACTTCGGCAAATAATTTGAGTCTAAGTAGAAGGCCTTATGATGAAAGAAGAACCTCCAGGGAATTATTCAAAGTATTTAGGTTAGGAATTTAAGCACTGCCCAAACAGTCTTAATCCTTTCTATAATATCCACATTTCTCTCATTGGGAAAGAACAAATTTGTCTGCATCAGAACACCATTCAACACCTCCATCAAGTTCATGTCCAAATGAGAAGCCACAAAATAGACCTTTCCCCATTTATATTGCTATAAAGGATCGTATCTAGTTAAGGAAGCCTAACCATGCACATTCTCATCTGTTCTGGAGAGCTCAGTGCATAGAATGTTACCTTGAGATATGACAGAGCCAGCAAGCCTGTTTTTGGTGACTTGGAGACAAGCCTTGAACACACCTCATAAGAGCACCCATAGTGCTCCACCACCAATAGTCGACTAACTGGATGTTCAACAGCATAGATCTGTACCACCTAAAATATTCATCATAGCAGAAAGTGTGTCATCCAGTACCTTTAGCAGCATGGAGCAGAGTTTTTTTTCTGGTGTTCTTACCCTAGTAAGCATGTGGATCTCCATTCGGAATTGAAACTGATATTTTAAGCAGCATACCAGATAAACCCCCTACATTTGCTATTCAGGAAATCATGTGGGGGAAGGTTGCTCTAATTATCACTCACAATAAGCAGCAGCAAAGCTGTTACATTTGTTTTAGAACTGCAATATGCATTCTAATCAAAAGACTTTACCATAGCTGCCCAAATTTCTTGTTCATCAAACTCATCTCTTCTGTCTGTTGCTTTGGTAAAGGGAAGAGCGTCCAGGTGTCAATTGTCTGGTTATGCTGAAGCACCTGCAGTTTCCACATGTCTTCCACAGACAATTCTGAAGTGATTAGGTATGTATCACGTGCTGCCACCAAATCCTAAAAAAGCCAGGTTCTGCCTGACAACAGACTTTACTGAGGTCTCAGGCTTAAAGTAACCTGCTAGGTGAAGTTATGGACTAATAACACTTACAGTTATAAACAGTGCAGTGCATATGATCATACTGTGGCGTTCCGCAGCACAGTAGCTCAACAGTTTCTAAATGGGCTATGCACAAATCTTTTACGGGAGTCCATCAGAGTCCATCAGTGGATAGATAGCTTGTGGGATCAGCTGTGTGTGGCTTAGAAAGTGTGAACAGACACAGAATAAATTGATCAGGTGTAAAGACTGATCCCTGCAGCCTTCAGTCTATGTTCTTACCTGATTGCAGTCGAAATTTTGGAAAAGTGATAACTGAAAGCCCCCATTGTATTGTGCCCATACAATCTACATTCATTAGCTCATTTCAAATACCATGCTTTCAACAGAGAGAAGTGGCAGCATGTCAGATTAATCAGCGTAGTCAATCTGTCAGATTATATATGTGTATATATATATATATATATATATATATATATATAAAAAGATTATCTGTTTAAACACATACCAATTTTGCTTGCTTTGAGTTGCATGTAGTTATAGAGACAATGTGAAAATGAGGGAGTATTGGAAAGAAAAGGGTAAGAGGCCTATTTAACAGAATCCATTATGCTTTTCCATGAACATTGTAGGAGAGGAAATGTGAAACATTCATCTTGTCTTACAGATATATTTAGAGATCCATAGCATGTTCTGGAATTTTGAAGAAAAAAAGGAAAAAAATGTATATTTTCATTATGACTATTAACAAAAAAATTGTTTTCTTTTTTTTACCAGATGCATGCCGGTATCCCAGGTATCTACATATATGTCAGAGGATCTATAGGGAATCTACTGTTCTGGAACAACATCTGAAAGCAAGGTGACAACCAATAAAATGGCATTAAATATTTATGCTGAGGCAGCTGAATCACCCCCCTCTACATGAAATGCTTACAATGAAGATACAATTTAGGAGCCAGAATTAGGTAGCCTGAATTCTGCACAATATGATACAAACTACAGATTTTATAGACTAGATATTGCATTGAAATTATAAGTTGTCCTCTGAAAATTAATCACTAGAAAGTGAATTGTTTTTTATAGCCAGGAGTTGAAGAAACCATGCAGAATTTTGTTTTGTTTACTTTTTTACATTAGCTGTGTGAAACCAATCATTCAGACAACTTACCCTCCCAGCATAATGCATAACAGTGAAGGTGGAGCCCTGATCCTTTGGGGCAAGGTTACCATTTCCATCTTTTGTGGAGGAATATACTGTATTTGTGTCTGATGTATCCAGGTAAGCCTGAATGCGTTTAGAAAGACTCTGTTCCACTGACCAAATAGATTGGCTTTCTTCATCCAGCATTGACAAAAAGCCTGATGGTTTCTGAAATGAAAACCAGATTTTTCTTGTTCTATACAGGAGGACTAGAATGCCAGTTTTTCCTTGTAGAGTAACACAGCTTGCCATTCAGTAAACAGCAACATATATAACCACAAAGAAAAGGAAAAAAATGGTTAAAATATTCTGGTAAGTCTCCAAGGCTATGCACATCAGATAATTCCACAAGAAACGTAGGGAATAATATTTCAGTTGCCAAAAATTGTAACTATTGATGATCTTTCAGGATACTGCTTGGGCTACTTCCTTCTCAGAAGTTATACTCCAGAAACCAGCTTCAGGCACGAAAGAAGCTGTCAGGCTTATAACACAGGCTTATCTGTCCTACAGCTTCATTAATGACACGGAGTGATAGACAGATATTACACATTAGTCAGTACAGGCAAGGAGTTTCTGTGACATCTTCTCCAACCCTGGACTGCTAGAAAGCTCTGTCAGCCCTTGGCCTGGGAGGGCAGTTATGAGCCCTCTCCACGGTCTCTTTGGGCCCATAACCTTCTCTACAGAGTCAGAAATCAGAATTTGCAGGCAAAAGTTTGTACTAGTCTAACATGCAGAGACTGTGTAAAACTACACACAGTGTAAAATGGATCTGAAAACTACCTGAAAGAAAAAATCCAAGGCTGCAGTATGGTTACCAGGAGAATACACCGTTTCCATGGCAACTCCCTCTCGTACACATTCTGCTTGCTCTTGCAGGAAAAGCACTTCGCTGATGTACTGGTGTATCTTCTCATTGGTCATGTTGACACATAGCTATTGTAAAATGAAGGAAAAATGAGTATTAGAAGTTCACTGGATAATTCATCGGTGTAGGTTTTAGTGCACGTCTAATATTGAATTTGTAGAAATGTCAATCCACAATATGTTCCTCTCGGCAGACCGTAGATTAGCAAGACCCTAGGGAAATTTACATTTTAACAGCTATTAGTATTAAATTAGGAATAAACAGTTTTCTGTCTGCACAGTTCATTGTGAATTCCACATAAGAATTATCAAACAACTGCATTACCAAATATAGTGCAAATTTACACTAATTCCATTGATTGAAGTGAGGTAACTCTAAGTATAAATTGGTACACTTAAAATTCTTCTGCCATTTATATTCAGGAAAGTTACACAGATGCAATGTGCTTTCAGAAAAAATAACTGCATATTTGGTTAAGATTCTGACTGTAGTTATTCAACATTAACAAGGACATTAAACCTCTGCTTCCACATAGAATGTCACTGAAGTCTAAAGCAGTGTTTGAATAACTCACTGTGTTTTGCCCAAATATATGTTATAAAACACCTAGGGACATTTTATTAGCTGATTCTCTCCATTTTATTGATATTTTAAGGGAAGGCTGGCAAGTTCAAAGTTTGAAAAGATAAATAATATAAAAGCCTCTCAAATATTTTTTTCAATTGCCTTTTAAGAGGTGTAGTGCCACTTTTGCAAAATAAATAGTTTAATAGGAATCTGATTTTCAATTAAAAACAGGTGGGAGTTATATCAGCTTCTTTTGGGACTTTCTGCATTTTATTCAAAGCTCACAATCTGCAAAAAAAGTAAACATTTAATAACTTTGTGGAATACATATTTTTAGTGTTTTATTTATGTTAAAGTGGAAATTCTAATGGAAAATTCTAAAACGTCCTCGAAACGATACTGTCACTAACAAATAACCAAACCAGAAACTCCTAAAAGGGTGGAAGAACCCTTTATCTGAGGAACGATGCAAAGAATGCTTGCATGCAGCCTCTTCTCAGGATAAACTAGTCACTTTTTTTTTTTTTTTTCCCATAAACTGTATCTTCAATGAATAAAGTGTGCAAAAGCAATTCCACCTGTAAGCCACATTAAAAAAAAAATGAAATATTTAGATCAATCCTAAAATTGCATGGCTTAACATCCAGATGAGGGAAAAGAACCCAAGTGATGTGTAACAGTTACCTGAATTTTCCATTAATGCCTCATGCTAGTACAGTCAACTTGCAGTTGCTATGCAATGAAATAGTCTAGTGTAAATAACAGTAAGAAGAAACAAAACAAAACCCCATTTTATAACCAAATGTCTGTTATTAACTGTCTTTACCAATGCATGATAGTGCAGACAAAAGACAGCCTTTAATAAACCCACTAGTTTTTTTAAAAAGTGGGATTTCTAAAGTTTCAGATTGTTATCTCATTTTATTTACAATGAAACTATAAAATTGACTTACACTACCTACTATTTTATGGAAAAAGACAGCCTTTTTAACTTTGTGTCAGGCAAAATACGCCTCACTGATCACTTTTCAAATTCTAATCCTAATTACAAAAACTTTTCAGAATGTTATTTTCATAACATTATTTTAGAAGGCAGACATACCATTACAAGCTTATACTTCATAGGATATGTAAAGCTTTAAAATGATGCATGCTGCATATATCTTTATTTGCAGACGAGTTATTTAGAGAACCATGTCCTTTCACTTTAAATAGGTATATTTTACCATAAGAAAAGTTGACAAAATCACTATCAACTCAAGCTTACTTTTTATCCTGTGACAATCTCCTAATATACATAAAACCAATAAATGTACTTGAGGACCTGACTGCACAGCAAAATTGTTTAACTACATAATTTGATCCAAAGGGCAAGACTGTCTTAGCCATTATCTTGAAAAGATCTGATAAATACAATTGGTTTTAACTGCCAGAAGTAAAAAACACAGTATTTTCTTAAAATATTCATACATAACATGCTGGATGAGTACAGAAAAAAACCGCACACTTAAATTCTAGTGATCAGTATATTATGGCATACACTGGTGTGCTTTTTAGTAATATAAACAATACCGTCATTCAGATTGGCAGACTTGTCATAAGGAGAGCAAGGTTCTGCAAACCAGACCAAAAAGCCAGCTTAAGTGCTTATACAAACTGCAAGTTCAACCAAAGCTGCTGTCTCTAGCAGTGGTTGTAACAGCCTTGCAGAATGATAATCAGGAGACCAGCCAGAAACTGTTGAAAAGCAAGACATTCTGATCATCTTTCTCCATTTCAGTGTTTTATAGAACCTGCTGTAAAAAGGTAATAAAATGAATGTTTGAAATTAAAAGTTTGACACAGGTTGACATAATAATTAAAACAGCTGAAATGCAGAAATCAGATGAAAATGACTTAAACTAGCTTTCCTAACCCAACTTCTTTTGCTCCATGTCATATGAAGTTTAATATAAAACAATGATGTTTTCTTCCAAAGATATGAAAAGTTAAGAAAACTACATGTTTTAAACATGTATTTCATTGCACCCATGAAAATGAGATGGAAATATAGTACTAGTAGCAAAAGAAAAAACAATGATTTTTCTCCCTAAAACAAATGTTGTGGGAGTACCTTTGAATGTTGTATGTTTGCTTTATCTGGCAGCATTACTCAACATTACCTATGGTACTTGTTAAACTATTCTTTACATGCCTCTTATTGACTCAACTGTATGCCCCTTTTTAAGAAATCCTCCTTTTTTTCTGTCTTTCTTTCTAATCCTAGCTTACTACCATGTCTCAGTGAAAACAAATACACCAGTTCTCCAAGTCTTCATTAAAAAGTACTTTCAGATTATTATTATTTAAAGAAAAAAAATCTTGTTCAAGTATTTAAATAAAGAACTTGCAGTATTATCCAAATTGTAGAATTTTAAAAATAATATAGTGGTATTCAGTAAAAGCAGTAAGTATTCATCACATTAAATAGTATTAGCTTGAGCTCTCTTCTTTTACTGCATTTGACCAGTTAGTACTATTAAGTATACTCCAAATTCAAATTTAGGGAGAAGACCAAAATTGTGGCATACTCCAAAGACAGAAAAGCATCTATGACTAATGAAATTTTCTTGCTCCTCACGTTATATAAATAATTACTTGAAAAGGCATAGCCAAAAAAAGGGGGATTTGTGAAAAGAAAACTTGGTGACAGTCAATCAGCGAGGGAAGGATGGATGCAAACACCCTTTGTAAAACTCATTTACATCCTTTGGTCATGCAGAAGCATTAGCTTTCTGAAGGGATGTGTGTTCAGAGCATGAAGTAAAGCTTGCAGCTGTCATATCAACACTTCTATCAGACTGTATGTGTATGGGCCAAGATGATGAAGCTACAATACCAAGTTTAATTTGCAAGGATGTGCTCCAGCATTTCTCAAACTTGTAATTCTAAGATAATGGAAGGCAAAGTCATCTATTTACTGAAGTTGGACTCAGAAAGTATTTTTAAACCTAAGGCTGATAAACACTTATTTTTCAGAAGTATCTTGATGACTGTTCCCCCTTGTATCTGCTACCATAACATTTCCACATCCTTTTCTTAATGTAGAGTAGCAATCAGAATATTTTAATTAATATATTTAATGCATTCATGACAATAATTTAATACATTCAATACAATAATTTAATGTATTTAATAAGGAATTATATTTCTTCCTTAGCCTTTTAGGGACAATATGATCTAATACAGATTTCATGTTCTCCATGGAGCTCCAACACAAACTCAAACGTAGTCCTTCTGCCTTTCCATCAGAAGAAGTTTATTTCACTTGGAATTCATGTAATCTCTGAGGTCAGTTGCCATTAGCTGATCTGTGTTCCTCAAATAAAGTAAAACAGTATGTGTAGCTGTCACCTGGAAAACCTTTCGCAAAGAAAGGTCTGAAAAGCTTCTCCAAAAGGGACACAATTTCAGTAAAGGCGTAGTCCCCTACCTGATTTTGTACGTATAAAATTATTAAACAAACAAACATGGTAACAGCAATCTCTCCTTGAAAGAATTTGGAATTAAAGACACTGAAATAGTTCTAAATTATTTTTTTCTCTCATACTACTGACCCGCAAGTACTGTAGGACAAAAAGGGGTGCTGCTGAGGAGAAGGAAAATATCAATTAATAAAGGTCCTTGTGCAGCATTTCACCAATCAATCACGTACTGAATCTAGCTGGGAATCTCAATTTTAGGGAAATTACTTTATCTTTGGCCACAAAGTGACCACCATAAAATAATAAAGAAAAAAATAAACATTTAATGCCAGGTACACAATAAACCAACTTTAAAAGTGAGTAACATTGGTTTTCCAGTGGCTGACTGGAATATTGGACAGACAACAGTGTCCTGCACAACTGGAAAAAAGTGTGTGCAGACTGGAAAAAAAACCAAAGAGACTGAGAGGGAACAGGGGTACACCATGACAAAAGGCAGGCAGAGCATAAAATCCATAAGAACTGTGTTGAGGAACAAATTAAAACACAGTATCACCAAGCCCCTGAGGGCAGGAATAGGCTTTCGCAGCCCCACTTAGCCTTTCCTGGGACCCCCACCCACACTTCCCCATGGTCCCAGTCCCAGGTAACACCATGGCAGTGCCAGTTTCCAGCCCTGTCTCCAGCTGCTCCTGACAGGACCCCAGCCCCAGCTTGCTGCTTGCCATGTCAGGGCTGCTGCTGGACGCCGTTACCGGCCCTGGCTCTGCCCACCGTGCTCAGGCCCTGCTGGATGGTGCCCATCGGGGAGGGCATGGCCAGCCTTGGGACCCTCCTTGTGCCCAGCTCCCTGATGCCAGGGATCAGCTGGCTCTCGCTGCTCTGCAACAAGGATATTAAAACCTTCCTGTGCATGGAGGCTAGCAAAACTCTGACTTAAAAATACCATGTTATTTTAACTTGTTAAAGGCTGAATTAAGATAGTAAAGACTGTCCCTCATCCTATGGGGAATAAGTAATGCCCCAGCACTGGGAACTGCACTGGGAGGTTCTGCATTCAAGTCCCTATGCAGTATCAGAGCTCAGCATGCACCAGCAGCTGCCTGCTCCACGGGCTAGTGCAGAGGCAAGCAGGGCCATCATTCTGTCCTCTGGACAGCCAAACCCAAAGAAGGCTGATTTCTTCTGCACAAAATAAAATATTGGATTGCTCCTTAGGACTGTCCAGATGTAAAAACCAGAGTGCATGACCATCTGCTAACACTGAGACTGCAATGACCACAGAAAAGTTAAATCATGTAACTTCTATCCAGTCATATTAATCCATCTACAGAATGGGCAACGTGAGCTTACGTCTGGGTAGCAAGGAGCAGCCTAATGGCTAAGGCAAAGGAATTTAATGGAAAATAATCTGTTACAGCTGTTTTGGCTAGGAAAGGTCACATGACAAAAGTAAATGAAGTCTCAGCAGGGTTAACTAAAGAAATAACACGCTGAAAAGTTAAAACCTACCACACCTAACAATAAACTTAGGTGAAAATTCCTGTGAACACAGCTGGGTTTTACAGGCTCTTCTGCTTCGCCATGGTGACTCTGAAGTTAAGTCCCGAGCGGGACAGGCAATGCTCCATGCTCTCGGAGCCAGCTGGCTCCTGTCAGGAGAGATGTGCTGCACAGAGCTGCTGCGGGAGCCATGCCTCTGCCAGCGCCCTACTGCATCACACAGATAATGTGCTCATATTTTAATGGGTACAGAGCTGAACGGGACTCGAGAGACACTTGACTGTTCCAGTGACCCACGGTCCTAATTCAGATAAATCACTGATATTCCCTATCAAAAAGGAGGAGGTTATATACATACTTTCTTCTGCAAAACTTAAGAGGTCTACAGGGGCAAAGTACCATGCAAGAGCTAAACAAGTTGTTTAGCAAGAGCTAAATATTTTTTCAGCTTACCACTTGAATTTGACCTCAGAGAGAAAACACTACTAGAGTCCATTTTATTTAACTGCATTCTTGCTCTTTGTGATGCTTTCACAATTACAGACCTCCACTTCTGCTGAAAGACCTGACTGAAGAAACAGCTACTTTTGCTACTCTAAGGTTTGGTTCTTCTGCTGTAACGCAGTTTTCCTAGAAACAGCTTTAACAACCTTCCTTCCTGCTTATCGCTCGTTATGTCCATTGGCTATGAGTTCTTTCCGTTTGCGTGGCATGCTCTTGTGGTCAAAAAATATACTAGCATAAAGGTATAATGAAGATTGCAGCATTCCTTGATTGCAGTATTTGGAGTTGTACTGTGAAGGAACCATGAATAAGACCTAACCAAGTTTTAAACTCTGCTGGAAGAGAAGCAGAAGTTTTCTACTTCCAAAGGAGTGCAGATTAAACTGTAAACATATAGTCCCTCACAAACAAGAAAACCTGAGGAAACGTTGAAAACTAACACTGAAAACCACCATTGCTATTTTTGGTAGAGCACTCGCATTTCCTGAAATGATCACAAAATGAAGGCCACTTCTGCATAGACTAGGACAGAGAAATCTGTGCTTACTTCTGACCATTTTCCAGTGTGGCTGTATACAAAGACGTTCTGGCACATAGCAGGTTTGCAGCTGCTCTAGGAAAATGCTGTTTCCAAGTTAATGACCACTACTAGGAAGTGACTGTAAATTGCAGTTGGGGTGAGCTAGCAGTGTACTGTAGTCATTTACCATGACTCAGCTGATGAGCACTAACTCACTCAGTCCCGGTAATTCAGAACCTTTCACTCTTTATTGAGCAAGACTCCCTCAGACCATGGCTTCTAAAAACACCATCCCCTGTCTTTCAGCTCTTAAACTTCACACCAGAAATCAAACTCCACTCACTGTCACTTATTCCATGCACTTATTTACTGTTATTTTCGATTTACATGTCCTATTTTTTCTAGTCTAAATTTAATGTATAACACACGTTCTATAAAATGAAGGCTTACCAATGCTCACCAAGTACAAGTCAAACCAAACACTTACTTAAGGCTGTTTTTAACTTCTAATGCCTTCTTCTTTGTAATTGGCTATAAAACTTTTCTCCTTAGAAGCTGTCAGTCACATCACGCTGCTTGCAGAAGTTACCATATTCTTGGCGTAGACACAATTAACCTTACTTTTCTAGTTCCTTGACATCTATTGTCCTATGCATCGTTCATGAACCATTCCTAGACCAGTTCTCAGTTTGCTGTTGACATTTCAATTCTCTAATGCCTTGTCATTCCAACAGACTGCATTGAGAAGTTATTCTACCTAGTTTATCCAGCTCTCTCTTCCTGAACCATCTTCAAACAAAGTCAATTAAACTGATTTGCTTAAATTGACATGTGATTTAGTGTCATATTGCTTTCTTAATTATGGTATTAAATTGTCTATCAACTGACCTGATTTGAAGTACCAGAAAGATTCACACAGATTGGAACATCCCCAGATTTGGGCAATCAGAACGTTTTAATCTTTCTTGAAAACAGTTGTAATTTTTATTTTTTTTTCCAAGAAAGCAGGCAAACAGGTATCACAAAGAACACCTTGTCTCACACTGATCTGAAACAAAAGGTTAATTTTCCCCAAATTACTTTTGTGATGCCATCTTAAATAAATGTGATGAAAAAGTAATTTTTATGGCTTCTCCACTGTTTGGCTGTAACATTTAATGTTAATGTGCCGCAGTCACAGGCCTTGACACTGGGCACGTTTGCAGACATGATGCAATGTTTTGCACAAGGACCCTATCTGGGCTAACAAGCCTGTTTATCATCAGGGTTAATGAGCCCAGGCAGGATACTGAACTAGGCTAGACTACTAGGCAGCTTGAGCGTTTGAGTGCAGGCTGTTTTGTGTATGTCTGCATGATTACACTGTGCTGTGTGGAGATACAAACCGCTTCTCTTTATTGATACTGATACTGCAACCTATCACTTCAGGAATCAGAGGTTTTTATCACATTACAGAGTTCATATAAAAATGATTATTTTTATTTGTAATTCCTTCACCTTTATTCTGTCTTTTTGGGAATGCAGTTCAGTATTTTCTGAAGTAATGACTCAGGGTATTACTTAATATTAGTCAACAAAACGCATGCAGTCCAGGTGGAGGGACAGTAGGTGTATCTTGAAATATATTTGTTTAGAAAAAATAAAATAAAAATGCAAAATACACTTCGAAATTATCATGTTTGCTATGCAGAAATCATAAAATAAGCTACTTTTTACTCCTTTTTCTTGAAGTCTCATATTTTCTCTTCATGCATTCTCTGCAGTTGCTGAGCTGAAAATTACTTACTCCAGAAACTGGAATTTGTGGTATTTAATTATGTCAGTTGCAGAACATATATGAGTTTTATGACAAAAAACAATGCAGAACAGAGTCAAAGGAAAATAACCAGTAAGTCACAAGATACACCCTGGTCTTTTGAGAGGCATTTAAAATGCATAGAATATTTTATCCTTCTTAATCAGTAGGCTTTATAGATTTTTTTTTTGCATATATTCAGTCTGTTAACATGTTTTTTCTTTTTCATTTGATATTTCTTTCCCAAAGTAGACATTCACATTGAGTAAATGACTGTGAATGTTGGTACACATTAATAAACCTTAATCCAGCAAAAGTTTGAGCAAAGTAGAACTGTAACAGCAAAAAGTTTTGTGAGGGGAAATGGATTGTGTTTTATTGCATTCTTGTGTGCTCTTTTGAAGTAAGAGGTAAGCTCATCCTGTTTGTGCTTTCAAACATTTGCAAATCGGGTAGTGATGTAAACATGCTACACAAAGTGAACTAATGTGGCTCTATGACTTCTATTTCACTAGAAAGCTGAACCATAAAACAATGGATTGACTGGGATGAAGGGGCAAATTTTGATTTCAAACAATAACAGGTTCTTTGTTGTTGCTGATGCCATCTCTATTCTTTTCTATGCTTTGATTTTCTATTCTATGCTTTGATTTTCTTCTGCTGCATTACAGATTGAATGAACAACTGAACAATAACTTAGACATCTCTTTCAGCACATTGTATAGAGTTGCTAATGCTTTCTGAAACACGTAATTCACAAGAGCTTTGCTGTTCAGAGACTAATGTTGGAAGTGGGCAAAGAGTTCCATAATTTTCAAAAAATGTTTGATACTTAAATGGACTTTTAAGCATTCAGAGAGCTAAAGTTTAAATTATTTTCCACAGATTTAATTCAATTTTTTTAAAAGTCACGTTATAAAGTCACACAGAGGTGAATTTGCCAGTAATGGCACTTAGCATAATGTAAGATTTCCTTTCTATTTTTTTCTCCAAGGCATCCAAAGACCTTTTGATCTTTCTTCCAATCCAGTGTATTATCCTCCTACTCACTACCTAGTTGAAGTATCACTTCCACAAACATAAAAACAGATAACACAAAGTATTTTCCTCAGATTGTCTTTCAGTGCTGATACTACCCCTCTTCCAAATTATTATGGTAGATGTTTACTAAATTCTTTCAAAATGATGAATAACTACACAGCCTGTGTCTTAATTCACACCCATATAGGCAGAATGGGGGGAAAAAAAAATTAAAAGCACATTTTCACCTCCATGTATATTTATATTCTGAGCAAAACACTTGTTTTGTCTAAAACCTTAATAGAAGAATTAACATTAACAGTAAATTTAGCAAAACTTAGCCACTTACCTGTTCAAAAGTATTCTTTTGAAATTCTTCAAATCCAAAAATATCCAGTACTCCAATTTCAAATACGTGGTAACTGGGTCAAAAAAAAAAAAAAAAAAAAAAAAGATTTTACAGTTAATAAGAATTCAAGCAAGTGAATAATATAACTTGTTTCTGACAAAATATTTCTGTTCAAGGACAAAAGCAGGCTGTATTTCAAAAACGTGGCATGAAATACACAAGCAGACCATGCATATAGCAAAAGCAAAATTCTACCCACCAACCCGATTATATCAAACATAAATAAAAAAGCAGGCTTCAAGATTTTTTTAGCAGCGACTTTAAAAATTAAATTTGTAAGAGAAGGAAACGATCTTAGCTTCTTTAAAGTCCAGTTTCTAAAGGTACAGGTAGGTGTCTGTTCACTCAGATGAGGGATAGCCATTTAGGGGAGGTGTCAAAATTGCTTAGCTGCCCCCAGTTACCCCCTCCAGTCTGCATTTGTGTGACAGCCAGAACTACTTCTACTAAATGTACTTCAAGGGAAATGTGTTAAGCCAAAGTCCTCTCTGTGCCAGCATGAAGCAGAGGCCGTGAGCTCAGGCTGCACAAGAGGTTACATCTCTCAGGGGAAAGAACAGTCAGGATTTGGCCATGAAGAAGACTGATGTTTCTTCTCTGTATACACAAAAGAATACTTGTTGCCAGTGCATCTAATTTGTCATGTGCCACTGCTTCCATTCAGGGAAGGGCTTTTATTTTGGCCCAGTGGAGGGATTAGGGCAGGGCAGTCACCTAGGATTTGGACAGGAGAAATGGGAAAGGGACAGAGGTGTGGGGTTGTTTTTTTTTCTGTACTTACTTGTGACTGTCATTTTAACCCTGATCTGGAGAAGAAACTAAGCTCAATACAAGGAGCAAAATTAATGTTTTGGGATACCCTGCTGCCTGCTTTGGAAAGATTTAAGAAATACAAAATAGGAAGGGTCTGGGCTCACTGAGGATGGGTTTTTCTTTATTTTCTTCATGGTATTATTAGACAAAGAGTATAAAAAGAGGGTTGCATTCAAAAATTTATTGTAGTTTGCCTATGAATGCAGTGAGACTTTCTCCAGAGTGAAACGATCTGCCAGCAGAATGAGAGACTTTGTGCTACAGCCAACAGCTCCCTGGAACAGGAAAAATCACCAAAGGTAAAATCATGCAGCTTTCTGAGAAAAGAGATGGACGCTTTCTAAAGTAGATGAGTTTTCCTTTCCCTTTGCCAACATAATCTGTAAATGTATGGGTTTATACGCATAAAAAATAATAACACAGCCTGCTGTTTCTAAAATCTACTTTTCCTTCCACGTTTTTCTTCCATGTTCCATGTTTTTTCTATGTCTAAATCTATGTGCATATCCAGATATAGACAAAAAGGGGAAAAATGTGAACCACCGTTGAAGTACTTTAGTATAGTTCTATTATAGTCATTGTAAACACTACCATTTAATTAGGTGATGAACCAGCCCTGAAAATAAATTCCTACTATAATAAACAAAAGAAAAAGTAAAAACATAAAATAATTGGGTACTGCAAAACAAGCTAGAAAAAAAAAAAAATCCTCAGGGAAAAGCACAGCCTTCTTCGAAGTGATACCCAAGAAGTTTGTCTTCATTTCTACAGCATACTAGCTCAACGCACTACTGATTGTCACAAGACTGGCTGTGTGCGTAAATGTCAGGCAGAGAGAGCTGCATAATAAATCTAGTCTAAAATGACTTTGCTGGGCAGAGGAGGTTATTGTGAGGTTGATTAGCCTCCAAGGGAATTTCTACAAGAAGCATAAAGATATATCACCACCTCCATCACTAGCAATGAGTGCAATTTAAGTTGTGTTTTAAAATGTAAGCCTCATTCCCAAGTGTTCCTGATTAGACATGGGTGTACATTCCTTGTCACAATGTGTTTTCAACAAAACCAGTCCATTTCTGTAAAGAAGAATTAGACATTTTAAAAATAAACTACCTCAGAATAATATTGAAAAGCCAGAATTATTATGTTATTGGACTTAAATTTTGGAAAACAATAGTTTGAAAGTTCATAATACTTAATTTTTTTTTTTTTTTTTTTTTTTTGTCACTTATCTAAAGCCTTCCTTATAGGAAGGCTTATATGAACTGCTACGTAATATTGCATAGCATGTAAAATATTACATTATATTTCACAGTTATTGAGAGCAACTTGACATGGACTGAACAGCTTATCTGTCTGATTCAATCAATAGATTTGAAGCTGGATTGCTTACATTCCAGTTGAGTGCCATGAGTTATTTTGTCAAATTGGTCTCTTACTTTTTTTGAGGAAAATATAAACATCTGTATAAGGAAAGGACCAAACCTAACTTAATGAATTATTACAAATAGGCAAAACAGGAACATGGCCCTAGTTTCTAAAACTCCAGCTAAAAGCCTTAGCAGCCAGCCTATTGACCACCCCAAATAACATTCCTTATCAAAACGTGATATTTCAAAGAACTATCTTGATTTACTGGAGATTCACTTGTTGAGAGGAAAACATGCCACACCAAATTTTTTTATGAATTTCACTTGATAATCTTGGTCTTGTATTATTAGATGATGCACACACTACATGAAAAGAGTTGAAGATTTTACATAATTAGTATCTCACCTACAGGGCAAGTATAACAGAACAAAGCTCTGTATGCTCTACAATAGTGACAATTTATTACTACATTGTGGCATTTATTTGCAAAATCTCACCCACCATGATCGTAACTTTCTGTATTAAACTATTGCTCAGATTTTGAAAATTAAATAGCAACAGATAGAACATCAAAATTACAAGCATTGTTTTTTATCTGACTACAGATTATTTTGCTTTGGTTTTTGCTTTCTTCTTGTCTTCCTCTGTTTTATTTCAATTTTCTTCTCAGAGGAAGGGCCCATATATATTTGTATTGGCCAGTTGTCAATCATATTAATTCCAGCAAAATTACTTTCCTTAAATTAATCATAGCAGAGATTCTCAAGGCAAAATATAGCATGAATGATCCCATGTTTACCAATGAAAGGACATGGTACCAGTGTCTAGAGGAACAAATATTAGAAAAGAGTACTTCTTGTTCTGAAAAATCCCCTTAGTTTACTTTATTCTTTCATGGTTACTAAACATCACTGACACTTTTCCTCATTACGTTTCAGATACTCAATATTTTATAGTTTCAGATATAGTTCTAGTGGTGACTGAGACTTTGATTTCAAGTTTGACATTTCCTAGCACAGAATTAGAAAAACAACAATTTGACAATATTTGAAGAACATTTTTATCTCTTAGACCAGTACATAGCTGTGACTAGTTAAAAACAGGCAGAGATGTTAACCACAACTCATTGATTTCTGTGATTTACAAAACAGCATTTGGACTGGTAATATTTCACAATGTCTCCAGTTTTGCCTTTTCCTCAGAATGACATCTCTGTAGGGATGTCCTTATAGACTAGAAGTACTTCTTGATCTTGTAGACTAAACAAGTGTGTTATAAAGAAACTACATAAAAAATCTTGGCAACTCCTAAAACCAATACACATATAGAAGACATCCTGTCTGATGATCTACTGTCTTGGCCGACGTCCTGCCATTCATCAAGAGATGCTCCACCCATTAGCCATTCCTGGCAAGGTGAACGCAATTCTCTTTACAATACTTGTGTCCCATTGCTTCAGAAAGGATGCTATTTGATCTTTTTTTCTTCTTTTTCTTTTTTTTTTTTTTTTCATCCCAGATGGTTTTCAGCTCCAAAATCCATAGGGTCCACAGACACTTTTTGTAATCTGCCTACATAAAGCTGTGAGGTGAACCTGTTGAGGCAGGATGATCTAACATGCCTTTTCATCTATCCCAGATAAAACGTTTCTTGCTCTTCTTCCAACTTCTGCCAGTAACCAGGAAGGAAGCCAGTAGGCTTATGTCTGATCTGGATAAACTAGAAGTGATACTGTATAATGAGGAAATATTTCTAGGATTAGATGAAGTATATAACCTAGCCTTCAAATGAGGACCCTCAGAATCCTAATTAAGACTCCCTCAGTTCTCCCAGGGGACAGATTACACCCGTTGTCATAAATAATGGTTCTTGATGCAAACAGGCTGAATGCTACCAGTTGGAAATGGTTTTAATCTCAAACTACTAAAACAAACCAGTTTATGATAATTTTTCTGATTTTTTTCTGAGATTTTTTAAGTTTCTGAGATTTTTGCTGAGACTTAGTGTTACTGCCACATCTATTGGTCAGCTTGCTCAATTTTCCTTTTAATATTACCTTACCCAGGTGTGGGTGGTACAGAGAGAGACAGTGGCTGGTCACCGTGGAAAGAAACGTTAGCTCTGTATCTGACAAAAATTTCTTTGAGTGACTTGAGAGTTATGGTCAGAAAGGAGAAATACGTTTGCTAATAGACTCAAACTCTGAGCCCTCTCATCAGTAGCACATACTCTTCTCCAGCTCTTTGAAGAAAAATTTGTTCTATGCTTTAAAAAATTGTATTGCCTTGTTTAATAAAACATCGGAAATTATGTAGACTGAAGCAGAACCCAAAATATGATATTATGCACTGTATTGTATTGGATGCTTTGTATTGTTTGTCTCTTTTACAGCTATCCCTACCTTCACATACAGAAACGATTCTCATTATGCTGTGGGTTCATGTTCTGAACAGGAACTCTCTTTTTGTCCTTCTTGCAGTCTCAGCACCCTTCTACTGCATTCAAGAATAGATAAATAACCGTTTTAGTTCATCTCTGATTTTTTTTCCTAGGCTAGGAATATTTCTATTTTAGAATATCTCATTCTGTAAACTGGATGATGTGTATTAAGAAGTCTGCAAATGAGACTCTGGAAATCTTTCTTTTTCTCAAGTAAGTGTTGCCACTGATACTTTCTGGCAATATTTGAATTTTGCTGGAAATAAGATTACACAGTCAGAATACACAGGCTTTCAGAAAATACCTATTTAGAAATATTCTACAAGCTTAATTCGAAACAGAAATCTCCTATGGTTGACCTGGTGACAGCAGAGGGTATAACTGAATGCTGCTTTCTTTGAATCTCTGCAATACTGCAGGCATATTGCCATCAGCCCCATCTTGAGGCCACTTGAGAGAAAGACCTTGCTAACTAGCTGATAAACCATCATCCTTCTACTTACAAGCAGGCAGGGAAAGCAATGTCGAGACTTTTTTTTCAAGCACACATACCTAATTAGCTTGTTTTCCATCAGAAAAGACAAACAAGATTTCACAGGCATTCTTCAGTCCCCATAAATATAAATCCCTTTTGCAGAACGAGGAGTTCATAGAACATCATCTTAAGACATGTTATTACCAACATTTGGATCATGACAGCCAGCGCTGGCCATGTGGAATCAAATACCTTGAAATGCCACATTTAGGCAAAATGAATGCTCAAGTCCGTTTTATCTACAAAACTGAAAATGAGCATGCTTATTTGAATGGGAGTAAAACAGTAGTAAACTTTGAAGAGTTAAGAGTCTTGGGAAGAAGTTCACCTAGATGATTTTTATAATTTAAAAAATCAGTAGAATAGGAAATCATTATAGAAATGAGTGAATATAAATATTACTCATATTTTAAAAAAATAATTATAAGCACCTGTGAGAAGTTGTAATACCTTGCTTCTAATCCCATTCTAGAGGCCAATTACAGAAAAACAGTTTCTTCCCAGTTAATTTCTTTGAAACATTTCAAGATGAATAAAATAATAAACCTCAGAGTACCTTGCAACCAGTCCAAACTAGCATCCATGCTAAAGACTTACTTCTAACTAGAGAAAATCATAAGTAACTTTTTATGAAGGAGAACATTACTGAAGGTATCTCACTTAACACTATCATTAAAACTTTTGCTTTATATTTACTGGATGATATTATAAAGTAATGAATTTGTTGGACTCTTGCAACACTTTTATCCTCTATACTTTATATTGCTAGAGCTTGGTCTTTGCAGCTGTATATAGAATGATCTCCCCTTCCCTTAGATCTAATGGCAATCATCACTTCTATTTTGCCCGAAACAAGTCACAGGTTATTTTGTGGTAAATATAAATCAGTATTAATGACCAAAATTGAAGAGCTTCACCATAAAAGTTAAACTCAGGTGCCTAGTTTCATCAAAAATGCCAAGATCAAATGTTTCTCTTAGAGTTACTAAGCCAATAAATCTAATTTTATTGCTTCATAAATTCTTACTGAAGTGGAATGGAAGTACAGTTAAGCTACCTCACAACAAAAGAGAACTGAGTTAGAAACCTTATTCCAGATTTCTGATGAAAGCTTTGTCTCATCTGATAGATAGTAACTGTGTACGTGTCCGAATGGGGAGTGAAGTGTGACCTGAAATGTATCAGCCTTATGTAGTCATATTAGATAATGTCATTGGTGGATATTTATGCAGAATTTTATTAAAACTGCACCATACTGGAGATACAATGCTGCTAATTGATAGAATTGCTCAGATGTATATGAAGTAAATCTGAACCACAAATCACAGATTGATGAAACGACTTGCATTAATCCAGCTTGCATCTTGAACTGTACTGTGCTTTGATTTCCTACTACAGGTTATACAATGTCATTGGGCTGAACCAAAAAAGCTGGGGGTGGGGGAAGTATTTTCTTATCTTAAGGTTGAGAACTAAGGTTGAAATATCAAAGATGGTCAACCTAATTTTCACCTAAAATAAGCTATTTACTTTCAAGTTTGGAAGGGGACCAGAGGCTGAATTTGGCCTGCTTTAATTTATATTTAATTATATGAAATTTATATTTATATTTAATTATATGAAATGTAATAAATTTAATATGCCTTGTCAGCACTGCCAGTAAGTCCTGAGTTGGTTAGCTTCCTTCAGCCAGCCTAAATGAAAAACTCCTCTTTCAAACAAAGGTATAATACAAAACTATTGCAAATTCCTCATTTCTGACAACATCAAACAGTTGTCCTGTATTAGCTAGGACTCAGAACATCACATAGTCTTCAAGGTACCACACAGGTAGAAATAGTTTCACTGAGAAGTATTTCCACAAGGTAGAAGTCACCTCAGGCACGTATGATTGCACTAAAGGAGACTAGAAGATAAACAATATACAAACAGCTTTGACTTTCAGTATTTGAAGATCTGATAATAGCTAGAAATTATAGGTTTACATTACTGAACAACAGAGATACACAACACCCTATTCTTAAAGACTGTGAGATATCAAATTTCAAAACTACAAAATGGTATGTTAAAAAATATTTCAAATTATTTTAATAGATTTTTAATATACTGATTCTGGATTTCTTCCTCAATGACCACTACAAATGAGCTCACTGTAATTAGGAATGCCTGAGCTGGGTTGCTGTCACAGACATGCACTGGGCTAAGCCCACGTTTTGTAACACCCAGGAATAAATGGGGAAGATTGGAATGTGACCACATGCCACTGTCCTCCCTTGTCACAAACACAGTGTTGCAAATTAGGACATGGATTGGAAAGCTGCTGTAGCTTGGTTGTCCAGGTGCCTGTAATTGTAAGGGGCTGTACAATCAGAAACAGACAAGTAAAAACACTCTGTGTTACTGGCAAACCTTCCCCTTGCCTCCAGCAGGAAGCCAAACACTCTGGTGGTGTATATATGACAGAAGGGTTTTATGTGCAGAAAGTTCTGAGTTACTGAGGCATGTAGCTTTTCCTGTTAGCTACACCTATAGAAAAGAAATGTGATTTATTACTAATCGGTTTACAAACTGGGTAGGAATAAAAATAAGATTGTGAAGTCATCAAATTCTAAAAGAGGACATATAATAAATACTTGTCTTATGAAGCCAATGCAGATATGATATAAGGGAAAAATACTCTTTTTTGGAAGTTTCCTATCTGTTGTTTGTGGATTTCTATTTACCAATAATGCCAAGGAATCTTGTACTTGGTGTTCATAAGAAAGCTTATCTGAGCATGTGAGATTTTGAACCTTGATTAAGTCACATGCTATGATCACCTAATTAGGTCTGCTGTCTTAGTTTGCTACTTTGATTCTACTGAGAGTTGGTTTTGGTTTTGTTTTTTGTTTGTTTCTTGACTGCTCCACTGACACACATTGATTAGCATTCGTTTTTTCTAAGAAACCATACTAGACAGCAACAGCACTGAATTTAGCAAATGACAGCCTACAGAGATCCAGAACATTCTTAGAACACTTGATTCAGTGAAGTTTAAATATTCATTTGAAGGCCTTTGAACAAAATTGTGTTTTTAATATCCTGTGCTAAGGTCATAGTTTTGGAGAGAAAGAACAAGTATATTCTGCACTAAAAGAACAGCAAGCAGCTTTTTGCTTGTTGAAAGACTTGGCTCATTCTGTATTGTCAGCTCTTAAAAGGCTACTAGTTCCAATCACTGATCTGGCGTACTGTATAAAGTACCACGTTCCCCTACACACGCAAATAAATAATCTAGTATGTTTAAGGAAATTACTTGAAGGAATGGCCAGTGATTTAAAAATCCAGGCATCACTGTAATGCTATCATAAAAAGGCTTTAAATGATGGGATGATGTCTCTTTTATAGATCTGGGTTTGAACAGATAATGGCACACCTAACCGTTTGTAATGGCGCTCCTACCTGACAGTCTCATCTTGATTTTGAAGGTAGCAGTTGATTGTGTTGACTAAAAAGCTGAATAAACGACCATATAGAGATTTTGCCAAGAGATCCCGGTAAAATTCTGCAATCTCTATAGTGTGCCTCCGTACAATCATGTCTCCTAAGAGAGAAAGCAGAAAATGGAGATGAAAGCATGTTGTAAATCTTGTCTTAAGTAATTTCAGTTACAGCAAATTTAGTTACAGTTACTTCATCCTTGCCAAACCTCCACATGGTATTAGTTTTTCGCTGAAGTGTCCAGTGAAAGATGAGAAGACTGCCAACACTCACAAGATGTTCTGTTAGGAAACATGTACCTTTGTACTTTTTTCAATAGCAAAGGGCATGAGTACCACACAGAACTAGTGTTTTAGGGAAAAGAACTCTTCCAAAACTTCCTGCACCACCCCCCTACCTCCACCCCCACCCCAGAACACTCCTGCTGACTTCAGTTCTTAATATTAATATCTAATCTGTTACCTTGACACACTTGTGTGAGATTAATCAAGTTAGGAGGCCATCAATGTCAGACTGTAAAGCTGCTTGCTCCATATTACAAAATCATTTCTAATTCAGTGGCCCAGTCTGACTTATTGCATGGCAGATAATACTACATATTCTTCAGAGGGAAAGTTTACAAGACCATACAAGAAATAAGAAACAAATCTTATATGCTTTTCAAATTCTTAAATCAGAAGGATCAAAATGCCACCAGGTCTGATCTATGAGGATGTCAGCTTGGAAAAGATTACCTTTAAAATACTGAACATCAGTTGTTAAGGCTGAAGCAAGTTCATCTGGTGAAACCTGCAGCATGCCTGCCACTGAAATGAAAAGAGAATTTAAAGAAAGCCTGATTTGTGCTCTACCGCATATTTTATTTTTTATAACAGATTTTCTTATGTAGATGCTATTTTTGAACAGTGAAAGAACCCACACATTAAAGAAAAGAGTGTTGCCATAGAAGAAATCAAAATTAACGAAGATATAAAATCGGATTACTATAATCAGCACTTTGTGAAGTTTGAACATATATGTATATTCCATTACAGCTTTCTTTCCCCTTTAAAGATTACTCAGGACTTTCCCCAGGACTTGGCAGACTTTCTCTTGTATTAGAGTTAAGGTATGCTACTTATTGACATTCTGGAGCCGTAGGCCACTTTGAGGAGATTTGTTAGTGACCCAAGAGGGCAAACTTCAAAGCATGGAAACAAGAGACCTTTTAAGATATAGATTTTGAATGTAAGGAATTCAGTTCAATGCAAATTGTTCAGCTGTTGACAAGCAGCGCAAGAGCCTTTAAAAGAAGACTGCACAAAGTGCAATGCACAATTTCTTTTGGTGAATGACAGCATTAAATTTGACATTGAAATAGATGATTTGCAATACTAGCATTTTATTTCATCTCACAAAAATCTGTAGCTTATAAACCATCCAAGTCAATTGGATACTGTCTTCCCACAGTAATTTATGAATTTTCAGAAGCAATTTTTCAGTCTCCCTGGAATTGTGTTTCCATCTGTCGGTAGATCAGCGCAACTGTCCTGCTGTGGGACCAAGCACATGATGCTGCAAGGTCACATCCCACTGACCTTGTTCCAGTAGCTGCAGGTCTGACACCAGTGCTGTCTCAGCGTCTGTCAGAGCCGTAAACCGAATGTCTCCAAGATGCAGAATTGCTGAGAGAATTACAAACAGGTTCTCCACCTCCTGCACATGATTTATACAGAATTAAAGAAAAGATCTGTTGGACACACCAGTGAAAGGCAATGTTTTATAAAAATACAAATCCTATTAATGTGTATCATTGGCATTTGCAAAGTTAAAAAGTATTCATGTGTGAAATATTAACAGGAAATTTGGATTTAGAAATCCAGCTGGGACCTATCTAGGACATAAACCAACAATATTACCTTTTTTTTCTTTTGTTTTAATGTGAATCACACTAACTACTGAGTTAAAAAAAGTTTTTTCAATGTGACAAAAAATACTGAAATATCTTTAATGGATGAATTATTTCTGCAAGAAATAAATATATCTTGTCCATAGACTTTTTCCATCAAGACAATTTCTGTATCTGGAAATAGCAAGGTTTGGTTTTTTTCTCAGCCAACTGCATTCACAAAGTGTTTAACTCTAAATTATAACAGGTTCCTGGTAGTAAAAGCCACTGTTAAAGTCTGAAAGAAACAAAAGCAACCAACCTCCCTTCTCCACACACTTTTCCCCCCATGATTACATGCAATGTTCTGATGCCTCTGAGGCTGTGAAGCACTTATCTTTAGTTAGGGCTAGATTTTTCCTGGCCTCATTTTTTTACCACAGCAAGAAAAGAACTAATTTTCTTAGGTTTTAAAATATTTTTAAATTCAAACAAAAAATGACCCATGGAATATGAACCAAAATGCTAAAACATGGAAAACATTGTGTGGTTTTGGAAGTTGTTTTTTTTTAAGGTCAGTTATATAACAATGGCGCCCTTTAAAATTATAAAACAGGAAAACTGCTATCTGCTAGGGCATTATGCACAGCTAAGTTAGCTGATAATTCTTTACATTTTTTTGAAAAATAGTATTTGGAATCCATTTCTACTCAAACAGGAGAAGTAACAGTGAGAAGCCTCACTTACTGGAATTTGCAGAAAATTAAAAAATACACTACTAATTAAATACTTAGCCAATCCATCCCCTTTATTCTCAAGTAACTGCAATGAATTCAGAACACACTGAAACCAAGCCTGGATGACTTTTCATCAGTTTTCAAAAGCAACAGGTAAAGAGAAAAAAAAAAAAAAAAAAAGGCATTCTTCTTTTTCTTGTTCCTTTCTCTAGTAAGCATTCCCATCATCAGAGGACATTATAAAAAGCTTACAGTCTTTCTGGGATACAGACTCCAGCACCTCCAATGCTATTTAAGCAAGTTTGATTCTCTAAAGTACATTTTAAGAGAAGAATTTCAATCTCTTACTCTATGAGATAGATATAAATAGGGTAACAGTATATTTTTCTATTACACGGTACCAAAGCTGAATATCAAAAAAAAAGCAATATATACAGGTGAAGTCTGAATATGATAGCTATTACAACAGAAGAACTGTCATACTAATATGGCACTCAGAGTAGAGTGCTATACCCTACATCTTGGGAAAGCCTCTTACACAAGATGGGTTGGCACAGTAGTACGGGACACTTCTTGCTTGTTAGCTTAAGGATTGGTTTGGGGATGACTGTAAGCACTGACTTGCAGCAGGCTGGGCTAGCCATTTATTTTGGTGATTTTGGTAAGGTTTCATTAACGTTCCAGATTCTCAAACACCTTCCCATTGTCTTCTAAAATGCATATTCCCTCAACTTTAAAACATTTTTTTTAATAAACATTAACACAGCAAGATGCTGTTAAAGACGGCTAAGGAATTTTTATGTAGTTCTTCAAAAAGATAAACTATCATTAAATGTGGCTAGGTGTTCAAGGAATAATACATACAGACCTCTCCATGTACTTCAGAAGTAATGGGTAGAAATTTTAGATGTGTTTTATCTACACATTCCCCTCTAAGCTCCAGCACAGGAAATCAGCCTGCAGTACTCTGGAGCTCCACAGATTTCTAGCCTCCTAAATGATTGTTCTATTGCTGCCTGGATATAGAGGAGTCTTGAAGATGGTTTACACTTTTCTGAGTCAAATTACTTCCTTTCAAAAACTCTGAGCAAAGTGAAATGCTGGATCCAAAAGGATAAGGTATGTACAGTGTTCTCAGTTTCTGTAGTCTTCTAAAACTTGATTCATTATGCATTCAATTATTTATTTATGGGCTGAACCCCTTCCTCAACAGAACAGAAAGGTTAACAAAAGAGCTAGAGAGATCCAGCCATTTGTGAACATTGGGCTAAATGTAGAGGTGTCTACAGGTGCAGAGCTAGATCCACTAAGGCTAAGGAATAATTCTTTCAAATATAGCCAGCCATATGTGTTCAGTTTTGTACATGGCCACATGAATATTCATGAATAAACCCACTCTTCTTTATATTAAAAGGTGGCATGTTACCAAAGAACATTTCTTACTACCTTAACAAGGGAATGCCAAACAACTACATGATGTACCATCACCGCAGAAGTCTACCTCACACCTAAATAGCAGCTTCAGCACTCACAATATTTTTGCTGATAACACTTGATCCCTTTCCCATCTGTCATCTCTTATGATAAACTAGCATACTGTTACTTAAACTTTTCCTCCACTTTTTTTTCTTATGATGCTAAATATCACAGAATCATAAAATAGTTTAGGTTGGAAAAGATGCTCAAGAACATCAAGTCTAAACATCAACCCAGCACTGCCAAGTCCATCACTAAACCATGTCCCTAAGTGCCACATCTACACATCTTTTAAATACTTTCCAGGGGTGATCATGCAACCACTTCCCTGGGCAGCCTGTCCCAATGCTTGACAATCCTTTCAGTGAACAAATTTTTCCTACTATCCAATCTAAACCTCTCCTGGCACAACTTGAGGACATTTCCTCCCGTCCTATCACTTGTTTCCTGGGAGAAGAGATTGATGCCCACCTTGCTACAACCTTCTTTTACCTCCTTCTAGAACTACTGTTGATTATGCATTTATTTTGCAGAAGTGTCCCAGCTAAAGCATGCTAGGTAGCACATACATATGTAAGAAATATGAGGATTTTGTTAAATTAAATTTCTAGTATCCTGAAGGGATTTACATATCTTGCGTGAGTTCTTATGCTCAGCCCTCTATTTCTTCTGATTCCTGTCACCCCTCTGTCCTCCAGAACCTCTTCTTGATTAATTACCCGAATTATCTTCTTCATTATCTTTATAGGATTAAAGACAAACATCAGACCTATATTCTTGTTGCTTTTTGGGGGTTGTCAGCTCTTTCAAGTTACCCAGCTCTAATTTAGTTTGACTAGATATGTATTTACTTCTTTTCAGGTGCTGCTAGCAGAGGCATTTGGAATGCGTGCTTCACAAAATTGAAAAGGACAGAAAGATAATCAGGAAGAGGAAAAAATTCCTGTGGGTTTTATGAGTTTTCTGTCATATGGGATTTGATTGTTTCTTTTTATCTATGTAACTTAATTGTTCAGAGTATTATACCTTGAAGCTGTTTTGTGAATCTTTAAGAATGGAAAAGATTTACATTGTTGGTGCTGTGTCTAATTAAAAGTGATTACAGTAATTTCCCGGGAGTGAACTAGTACTGTACATTGTTTCAAGGTCTTAACCAACAGAAAAAAAAGAAACACAGAAAGGTACTTTTTTTCCCCCCACAAAAGGCCTGCTTTTAGCTAAGTTATTTGGTGACTTTAACTGCAAATAACTTAAGCTTGTGGAACTTACCAGGCTATTGAATCCCATAGCACCTAGAGCTTGTTTTAGTATGGCTAATTTCTCCTTGTTTTGAGGGTTGGCTGCTGACGTCTCTTCCAGTACAGTCTGGCTTAGATACCTGCACAGAGGAAAAACAGTGTATGTAGTATTTACAAGGCTGGTGAACAATCAAACTTTGAGGTTAAAAGCCAGCTCTGCCCTTCTACAGATTTTTCTCAGCCTCTGGAGGGAATAGTACCAGTGACAAAATTATCCTTATTTCTTTTGCTAAGCTTTTGCTTAAGGTTCCCCCCTGCCTACTTTAGCCCTACAGGTAAGCTACAACTTCAGATTTAATTTATACCACTGGCAGTTTTGCCATTCTTGCACTACCAGAGATTCTCCTTCAGAAGGAAGATTTGAAGAGATCCTCTGATAACTCTGACTGTTAAAATTCCCCTCCTGCTGGTGAGGGAATAGATCGGCTCTTATCTGCCTGATCCCATGAGGATAATTTGCTCCCTTAGCAGCTGAATGGGTGACAGGTATACTCAGCATCTCAGAACAAAGTAGTAACTAAGTACATAGAGTTGTAAGTGTACAACACTTAAGCTGTACTGCTTTGCACACTGTGAAGCAAAAGGAAATTCTACAAACCTTCCCCAAAATAATGACTAGGAGAGAGAGAGACTCCTAGTGCAGCAGCTAACTCAGGAAATTACAGAATCAATGTACAGAGTAGTAACACAAACCAGAATAATCAAAACCTATAGTACCACAGACTATTGAAAAAGGCAGCAATCTAACTTTTAGAACCATTTATTCTGACCCTCTTGATATGTACCTATGGGCCAGACATTAAAAAGTATTCAGGTATTTTCATACACTAGTATGAAATCACTAGTCATGAGGTGTCTGAGTATCTTGCGGGATCTGATTTTTAATTACATCATGCAGAGAACATGAAAAGATGTTTTATCATTATCATTATTATTAAAACACACATGCATCACACAATCTACACTCTTCACAAACGTCACCTACATCAACAAAAGAATTCCCCACACCTAAATCAAAATATCATCACAACACCAACAAAGGTGGACAATTTACACACACTTCCCCCCCTCATCCCTTCACCACAATTACACCAACAAAAATTCCCCAGAGTTATTCTGTTTTCTACTAATCTTTGGTCTATGATCTATCACATAAAGATGGGAAATAACACCGGTTTGATTTCTGCCAATTTTGTTCACAATCCTATTGTAATTGCACCATAGAAGAGACATGGTTTCAAAATAAAACTATTATTACAAAAAGTCTGGCAATGCTCTAGTAAGGGTGGTAGCTCTTGTAAATGTGGCCTTTTATGTGAATGTGCGTAGCTGTTAGAAATGTGGACGAATGACTTAGTATTTTTACTTCTCTAATTGATAATGATGTTTATGAGGCACACACAATGAAATGCAGAGAACATTTTAGTGGATTGATACCAGTTTTACCAGTGTGGATTTCCCTTGGAGTGATAATGGCATAAGCTACCACAGCAGGTGGGCAGAGGAAGAATAATGGGGAAAGAAACCATGTGCCTGGGTGCATAAGCACTTTTTGCACCCACAGGAGAACTCAGTCAGCAGATACCTCAAGTACAAACAAGCCTCACATCAGTGGCTAAAGCTGGTGAATTAACACAGTCTTTGAGAACATGGATTTGTAAGAGCACCACTGCCAGAGCTCTGCACTGTTCCCTTGAGGTTAATAACAATATTAATTTTGTCCAAATCAGGTAGATATAAATGATACCACAGCTGTCAAATTAGCTAAAGCAGATAATACAAAGTATATGCCAGCTTTATATTTTTGTTCTGGGGTTTTTTTACATCGCCTGTAGGTGTCAAAAGGAGGCTAGAATACATCTGATACTGAATCTGGCATAGAACCTACTGGTATAAAGGTTAATCCAGCAGAAAATTTTCCACTGTTCCGAACTGCTGCATGAGCTTATACCAGTTTAGTGTTATGCATCATGTGTTGGTGGCATTTTTGATCCGTAATTAAGAGATTTACAGCAGCAGCTACTCTGCTGTCAAAATATCCTACTGTTGAATTGTTGGAGGAGTTAGAACCTTACACCCATTCCTGCAAAAAAAAAGCCTCCTCACTGGTGTTCTCCCCTCACTCTCCCTGCGTCCCAAGCAGGGAATACTCTTTCCTGTCCTGTGAAGAGAATATTGCATACTACTCTTATTTAAGCAACCCCACTTAACCAGCTCTTCTTTAGCATAGCTAAAGCGCTACTGGGTATTGTTGCAGCAAAAAGGTGTGTGAACACTACCCACATGTACCAAAGCAGGCCAGAGCATAGCAAAGTGACCCAGAATGCTCACTCCCTTGGAGGAAAGAGCTGAGCCATGATATGAACCAACACGCATCAGTTCTTGCCTTCAGCGCAAGCACTTCTTGCTGATACAGCAGGAGGCAAACTGGGTGCCCGCCAAACCAGGTGCCTGTGGCTCCAACCACACGTCCATAAACTGCAGCATCTGCTGGGACATGCCTGCTGGAAGAGAATCTGACTTTCCCAGTATAAATCTCTCAAAGATTTAATCAACAGATGCACTAGTGCTTTTGGAAAGGGCTGCAGTTGGACATTTTCTAAGGTGCACTTCAATTTAGAATCAGATTCCCTAGTCTAAAAGCAATTAAATTCTTTTATAACATGTCATGAGGCCCACTCATTTTCCAAACTATTTAAGGACTAATGAAAGGTGAAAATTGCTTTGAAGATATGCACATTCAACTGTTATATGTTTACAATATAAAATATATGCATATTAGGGATGGATTAATTGTATGGAGTACAATTAACCATGCAACTCCCTGAAAATGCAGAAAATATGTGGGGGTATAATATATACTAGTACAAGGAATCACATTTTTCTGAATATTGTTAAGCTAATTCAACCTTAGAAACACAGTGACATTTCCATAAAAATATACATGGGGTTTTTTTGCCTATAAACCAGTTCCCTGGCATCTCCTTCTTTCCATCTTAAAGACTCTGAGGATGAAAAGGGCTTGAGACAGCCTTTGTATTAATATTACTACTATCACTTATCTATACTTAAGAAGCGGAGTCCACAACAAATTTTAAATTGTTGCCTCTCCTACGAAAATAAAGAAAGGGGAAAGAGATGTGTCACAGTGCAAAAGTCCTAATAATAATGAAACATTCTTTCACTGCAGATACATCATTAATCATGACATGTAGCTTTCCTTATATTTATAGCGCATTTTTGGGTTTTGACATTCAAGTGGCCTGTATAAAACTGCATTACTTTTTATGGTGAAGACAGATTAAATTGCTTAAAATTTCACTGTGAATCTACCACAGATCTTTTAGATATTATTTTTACATAATTTTTGTTATTGAAACTATAGTGTTATAGTTGTCATATTTATAAAAACCTATGCTGTTACCAGTTTCCAACAAGGTAGTCTGTGCTCAAATGCACATCAGACCTGATGACTCCTGAATTCTTTTTGCTGAAAATTTTAGTAAAGAGGTACTACTGCTATGCAAGCTAGAGATGATGTTCCATAATATCTGATGATGCAGACCACTCGTGGACTTATCATAGTGTTATTAGCCTTACTTGCATATCTCTGCATGCTACTTAATTCTGCAAATGCACATTCACATTAGCTTACTATACCTTTAGAAAAAGATTCTCGGATTTTGGCTGAAGTTGGGCCTTTTAGTTGAAGGTAGCTGCTGCTACAAATGATATATCTCTGGTAAATGCCATGAACTAAACAGTGTATGCACTTCTAATAATTAACTCCTTTCTACTGACCATCTAATCATTTGTTTAAATGGTACCATGTTGACATTTGTAGCAGACTAGGACTCTTGAAGGCCTGTATCAGCATACAGAAAAGTTAAGCACATGTGATCAGTGACTATTTATTTCAACAAAGAGGAAACTTACTGATCCAAAAAATGTTATTTTTTAAGAAGATAAACAAATCAGTAATTGTAGTAGACTGTAGTCACTTTCAGAAAAACACAATGCCACATTAGACAATTTCTTGACAAATATAAAAAAGATTATCTACACAGTTTTTTCTTTCTGATTTTTCTTCTAAGTTCTAATTTGCAGCATTGTAGCAATCTCATATCTTCTGTCTCTCAGAGGAAAAATAAATTACTATTTAGAAGAAAAAAATGAATAGAGGTAATTTTTCAGCATGTTGCTTACCATAATTACAATTTTTCAACCATCAATCAAATGACATGATAGATCAAATTTTCAGGTAGGGGTGTTACTAGTGTGTCCAAGAATACTAACTACCTATATAAGTCAACAACTACCTTACCCATTTACCTTATCATTCTCATTGTAAACGTTACACATCACCATAATTTGTATTATTCAATTTATACCTGCAGTAAAGTTCATAATTCAGTACATATATCTCAAATATGAAGAAGAAATAAATAGGAATAAATGTCAGCTTACCTGAACAATACTGAGTTTCTGTGGCATATGGATATTTCAAAAATTCTTACATAACCATACTGGTTAAAACCTTCCTTTAAAGTACTATTGTCTGCTTAGATGATTGAACAAATAACAAGAAGCTGAGACTAAAAAGAAAAATTTTGACTACCAGTTTGCTATTCTGCCAAAACCTCAGCAACACAATATTTCATTTGGACTGAATTTAGGTTAATTTATTTTCTTTTGAACTGTAACCCAACAGCAATCAGTGTCTGCCTCATTCCACATAAACAAAGCATTTAATTTCATTTCCTTTCAAGAAAAGCAAAGGAAATAAAATATAGGACTCATAAAATTACTACAAAAGGTTAAAGAGTCTTTTTATTCTGTTTTTCCTATTAGAACTGTTATATTTTTATAAAAACTGTGAAGAGAGAAAAATAAACAAGTTCCAAATTTGATAATTAGGGGATTTAACCAAGAAGAAGGTACCCCTTTCTGGTTATAGTGTCATGGTCAGCATAACCCACAGAAAAGATCTGGAGCTTCCCCACTCACTGTGTCAGGCAGCCCATTTCAAAATGAGTTCAAAGCATCTAGAGCATCAGGGGATGTTGAACCTTCATGTTTCACATCCCAGGTAAGTAAGGGCTGCAACGTCCCAGTTAGCTCATTCCGAGGCAGAAAAGCTTAGCACAGTCCACTCAGGGAGTTTCACCTTCTTTCAGTGGGAAGCTCAAGAACATCACAGGCTTTCAAAATTAAGTTTCCTTGATATTTTGAAGCATAGTCAAAGCCAGGGCAGAAAATAATCACCATTTGGCCCTGAATTTACTTCCCAGTCTTGAAAAGCTGGCTTGCACTCTGATCAGAATTCAATGTATCTACCTTGGCTGGCTATTGTCTACAGACTGTGGGTATCAGCATTTGAAGGGAGATCTGAACTGTTGAGGTATGTCACACAGAAATTTTCTGATCCCTAGCAAGTAAAGTTTGAGAAATAAATGATGTTTTGCAATAATAAATTCTTTAGACAACTACAATCATAAAATACTTCAAGATGTTTTGTTTGTAGTTAAGTAAAAAAGGAAGACTTTGGTACACAGTGGTGGGCACAGGTATTCCAAGGCTTGTCCAGAGAGATGGGACCCTGTAGTAGTAAGCCTTCCTAAGGATTGTTATAAGCCAATATTTCACTAACAGAGTAAATAAGGCATTACCGAAACACTATCTGAACACTTAACCACTTCACATTTATAACATGTGCCACTTGAAATATTCAAGTATTCCTTATGCCACATAACTATATATATTATTGCTGTTTATCATATAAATATCTGGTTCATTACAGTGGTTCATCTCATATCTGACAGTGAAGCTGTCTGAAAGAGATTAGTAGGTCACATCCACTCCATCAGAAATTTCAGTTTGTCAGGACAGTTAAAGTTGAGTTTCGATTAGAGGAGAAGAGGAAGCATGGTTTTACCAGATGGACACATCTTTTCAGAGGGCTTTCCTGAAGTAAATATATTCTGTCATGAATAATGAAGAGAATTCTTGGTGGGATTATTTCATTAAGTGGTTCTAAGTCACTATAAAAATTCAGGATAAAGCCCTATGATGAAAGAAAAAGGATTTATTTCTTTTAAGTTAGCATCTATCTGCTTGCTCCTTGACTCCTTTCCTATTAGAGGATGGGTGCTGACACATCTGCATTTTGTTGTAAAGCTTTCTGGGCTATAGCAGGTTTGATATAAGGGAAACATAATACAAAATTCATTGTTAGTCTTTAAAGTTTACTATAGCTGAAAACTCAGTGTAATAAATTTTGCTTATGGTAATAAGGATTTTACCAGTCACAGTTAACCTCTTCAGGAAAAAAAAAAAAAAAAAAAAAAGAAAGCTCTGGTTGTAGGCAAAAAGCTTCATTTTCTAATTACTTATACTCAGAACAATTTATGCATTTGAGGTCTTAGTATTCTAAAGATTCTGTCCTCAGACTAGAAACTGACATGTCTTTAATACAAAAACACAGAAGCAATAAGGTTATTCATGCTAGTTTGTTGGTTAGAGAAGGTGTCAGAGACCAGATGAAAGCACACTTTGTCAAGGAATTAAGTCAAACATGAGTGAGTACCATAAAGATACAACTCAACTAGGAAGAATTATAAAATAAGACAAAGGAGTACAGATTCAAGACAGGTAAAGTTTAGGCCTTGGATCATCAGAAAAGCATTTATCATAAACTAAATGAGAGTCAAGTATGCCTTTATATTGTAAAATATTAATCATCATACGTAACATTCTTATTTACATATGCCAGTATAAAAGTCTTGAAATACTTAGCATGGTAAAGCTTCAACTGGAGTATTCTGTGTGATTTTGGGCATCCCATTTCAGGGAAGTCAGGATGAGGTAGAGCAAATCCAGAAGAAAGCAACAGAAAAATTTATCAGAAAAATTACTTGGAGCAAAATAATTCATTAAATGTAGCCTACAGAAGACTGAGAAAGACACCGCACAGAGGAAAAGTCCTACAGTCCTTTGGGCCCAGAACCATAGACATAGAAATACCACTAGTCTGCGCAGCTGACCTGAGGAACACAGAAGAGCATGGTAGAGCATGAAACAGAATAGATCTTACAGAAAGGTCTTACAGAAATAATCCAACTTCAAGGAGATGCAAAATGTGAAGGTACTGTACTAGAACTAACATGTGAAGATAACTTGCAACACTTGCTTCTTCTGGATTTTGATACTGCATTCCTACCAAGTTTGTAGAGGACATCAAACTGGGGGAAACAGTCGATATGGTGGAGGGTAGGGCTGCCCTTTACAGGCTGAAGGAATGGTACAACTGAAACTTCATGAAATTCAGCAAAGACAAGTCCTACAGCTGGGAAGGAATAAGCCCTTGCAATGATACAGGCTGATGAGCTGCGAAGTTTCTGAGGAAAAGGCCCTGGGGCCCCAGGGGGCAGTGAGCGGGGCAGGAGCTGGCAATAAGCCTGGGCAGCAGCATCCAGAGCTGTATCACCAGCAGCACTGCCAGAAGACTGAGGGCTGTTCCCCCTGCCCAGCACTCATCTTTATATCACATCTACATGTTGCATCCAGCTTTCTGTGTGCACACATACACACAATAGAGAGAAGACATTGCTAAAGTGGGGTGAGATCGGTGGAGGGCCACCTCAATGGCCAGGGCTGGAGACATGATGTGGGAGGCTTGTCCAGTGAGCAAGGTTTCTTCAGTCCAGGGAAGGGAAAGCTCCAGAGGCAAACATCCTTGAAGGTTTTCAAGACTTGACTGGACAAATCTCTGAACAACCTGATTTGATCTCACAGCTGGCCCTTCTTGGAGCAGGTGGTGCACTAGGGACCTCCTGAAGTCCCTACCAAACTGTATTATCCTATGATCCTACAAAAAACATTTACCTTATTTCTCAGATATGTGGGGTGGTGGTGGGGTTATAACTTCACAAAACCCCAGTAATTTGGCCCCAGAAGAGTGGGAGACCAAGAAAAGGTAGGTCTCAAGTTGTTGACTTGACAACAAGTTTCCACTTGACAACAAGTTTCCACTTGTTGTTGACAGTACCTTGACATTTGAACAGTGTATGAAACACAAAAATTGATCATGGCTTTAAGAGCCATAAGATATCTGAGGACAAGTAAGGGTGTTTTTTTTAGAAATTAACATTGTTTAAAGTCTGAAGTGATGACAGTGTTTTAAAATCAGAACAATCTTAAACATCAGAGACCTACCAAAGGGTGAGTCAAAATAGGAAAAGAACATTTGTACACTGCAACTCCTCTGCTTTGGTTAAGCAACCCTTTTCACTAGTTTATCTAGTCATTAACATAGCAGAGCATTATTATTTTATGAGGAGGAAAATGTCTTTTCACCTTGGAAATAAATACTTGGAGATCAACTTCTAAATAGTCTTTCTTTAAAAAAAAAATAGAAAACAAAGAAATTAATTTTGAATTTTAAGAAAAATTCATAAGTCTAGCAGAATGACTGAAAAACAATCCTTTCTTGCACAGAAACACTCAGGAAGGATAAGACTTTTATTCTGCTGGGATTCCAGGTAAAGGCATGCATTAAATGAGTTCAATATTACTTTATTTAGATCTTAGTTCATATGCTGTATGAAGGGGGAAAAATACAGGACTGAAAGTCACTACAGAAACTTTGCTTATTCCAAATATATCAAGGCAGCAAATTACATGTTTAAAGATTCAGGAATGATAAAATCATCTTCCTGATAAGAACTGGGACGTGAATGTGAACACAGCTAAAACAGTCCTGGCAATAGCTTACAAATCAAATCAGTTAAGTTTTCTCTTTCTTTTGTGTAGCTGTTGCAATAGATTTTCAAAGAACCTGTCTGTTTGCACAGTAGATCCTGTCTTGATACAGAGTTGGACCAGATCTCTGGAGGCCCCTTTCAAACCAAGGGCAAAGGAAAATATTATTTTTCTCTGTTTATATTCCTTTAGTTGGTGAAAGAAAAAGAAAGGAAACAAAAGAAAAAAAACCTGCATGAGAAGTGCTGAATGTCATAATCTGATCTTTTCTGAGATAGCAGGGTAACTGGTTCCTGTGAGGAATTAAAACTTTTGTTGTGTGCTTTCTTCTTCTGATCCACTTGCTCACGTGTCATTTCTCTGCTACTGCTAGGATTTCTTCTAGCTAATCCCTACAGAAACAGAATAGTATCAACTCCTATGCTAGCACAATTGACCACACTATCTAGTACATTTATTTTGCTAAAAGGAGTTCAAGATTAGCAGGTAAAGAATTCACATGGAAGCAGCAAATGATAAATATTTAACATAAACAAATAACTAAATACAGAGCCCTGTAACAATACTTAATTATGCAATCCAAGCCACTGCAGATCATGTTATAAATAAGAAATTCTGGGGTTTGTCTATAAACCCCTTGTTTCTTTTATAGAAGTGATGTACAAATAAAACTCTTATATTCATTCACTAATTCAAAATAGCTATTAAGACTGAGATCCTGATACTTCATTTATACAAGCTAGAACTTCTTTTTTATCATTTAAAGGACAAAAAAAGCCACACTTTGTTGATTTTTCTTTTTTTTTTTTTTTTTTTTTACTATCATGCTGTATGCATGTGGGAACCTGTCATGCAGTAATTCTCCAAAACCATTACATGCTGTGCAGTTAAAGAAATTCAGGACAAAGAAATGAAATCAAGCTGTTTCGAAACATCATCTTCATCCTAGATATGATTTTCTCCATACCTCTCCCCTCACACAGAGGTATCCAAATTCTTTGTCATTGTGGTGACAGGCAGGAAATAGAACTGACTTGTCACTTGCTTTGCGTAAGCTGGTTGATGAGTCAGCTTTATATATGTGTTTATATCCTAGAGGAGAGCATGTCACTTAGGATGCAGATATGCCTATCAAAAGCACTCATATACTTCTAGTGTTGTAAAGGCTTTTATTACAGTTTGATCTTAATTAAAGTGTTATTAAAACCCAGACACAAATATTCTCTCAGTGCTAGCTTCTATAAAATGTTGCATCAATTATTCTAAAAGCAAACACAGACCATGTGTATCGTGGCATCATATTAGTGATTCAGTATTTTCAGGCCACTGGAACAACAAGAAAGTTTGTTGGTTTGGTTTTGTGGTTTGGTTTTTTTGTTGTTTTGTGTTTTTTTTTTCCAGGTTTACATGTACTGTGAAGTAGACTAATGATTTATTCCATCCCTGCATATCGTCCCAATTCAGCAAAACATTTATGTGTAACTAACTTCAAACCCATGCTTCATCCCACTGATTTCAGTTGAATCTTAGTATTGTAATAAATGTTATTATGAAGTACAATTGGAAGTTATGGGTTGACACCCTACATTGAGCTTTGATTTACTATGAAAGAAAGGCAGGCAGATGAGGTGTTTAAACGAGACAGCAGGAGATGAGTAGTACTGGAGCCCTAGATATCAAGCTGCCCTAACCATTACTTACATGATTTCTAGGCATATCACCTTATCATACATTTTCTTCTATACAGTGCAATGCAGTATTATACAGAGGTTCCTATATACCTATATATTCATATAAACCTATATGACATAGGTGTAGTACAGAAAACACAGTCAGTGAGGCTAATTACCTCAGACGGTCCACTGCCCCAACACAGACAGCTATGGTCCTTTCTGCATGGCACCACCTGAGGTGTCTCTGCTACACTCCACAACGAGCCACACAGACTTATCTTTTGCCTCTATCTGTCTTTATATAATGTCTAACCCAAAGCCAGTTTTAATTGAACTTTTCATATTACAAGATTTTAATTAATTAATGCTTTGTTGCTAGAAAATTCTCAAGAGAGCCAACATCACAGAAGGATGAAGCAGTATTTCATAATCAGGTTCCAGCTCTAACACAATCAATATGCATGTTGTGGGTGTCATTTAATGTGACATTGTATTAAGAAGCATGGATTAACAAGCTAAATCCCTTCCTTCCCCTTATTAGTGCCGCCCAATGAACCATGTACCTGCACAATCATGTGAAAAGCGTGTGGCTTTTGTCTTTGCAGTACCCATCCCTCCTTCCCATCCAGCTCAGGGTAGTAACCCTGATTAAGCACAACAGTCATCACTAAAAATTCAATATTACCAGATCATTTAATTTTTATGTTAAAGGTGGAAATTATAGTATCGCATATCTCACATAAGCATTAGTTCCAGACAAAATATAACCATTTATAAAACATTTTTCTTAGAATTAGGTTAGTTTACTGCCCTCACATTAAATATTTGTGAAGCCTTTCTCTGAAATAAATCATTTTTTTCTAAAAGGTTAGCTATTTCTGTGACTACTTCCTAAATCCCAAGACTTAATTCAGACATAAACATCAAACTTAAGGACTATTTTTCCAGCCTGAGAATGAATTAATTGATAGCTTTACATGTTTTTAAAAATGTTTTCAAAACTGCTGGAATGAACAGTATTGATTGTATTAAGCCAAGATATTACCTTTCAAAAGTAAATTCCATTAAACTCTACTATATTTACAAAGTCACAGAACAAAAAAATTACAACAAATATTTTTATTTCTTTAGATCTCATGTGAATGAGAGGACAATTTATTCTGCTTATAAGGTGAGGTAAAGCTGCCTTGTACGTAGCACTGTTTGATATGTAAACAGGAATAAGATAAAGACAAAGCAAAACAGTTGACATCAGTGAAGTAAATGGCATTTACAGAACAGGATAATAGCTTCTGGCTTTTGTCTCTGAAGGAAAATGGGCATATCTTAATGCTTTTTTCCTTTGTCTCCAGCTTTTAAAACTATTCTAATCTGAATGAACAAATTTTACATACTTTGGACCATGTTGCACAGTAGCACTGAGCTGGAATTACTGCTAACCGTTTCAGTGCTCAGACTTCTGCTCATAACTACTGTAATAAAGCACCAAAACTGGCATTTAAAAAATAGGAACAACTTTGTTAATGTCAAAAGGTAAAGTATTGGCATAATATTAATAAACTAAACACTGCAAACAGATTTGGTGATAGCCAGAAGACAGCTCTTATTTTTATTTTTCTAAACTAAAAATATCACATTAAAATAGGCCTTTTGTAAACCGGTTTCAGCCCCAAAAGTTTATATTAGCCTGTGTGTTGCTCAGTAAATAGTTTTGCCTTGACAATTTCAAAAGAAAAAAAAATTCAATTTCAAATAATTCCATAAGTGTACCTGTACCATGAAGTACATAAGTTTTTTAAGACAGTGGACATACTCAAATGGACAATGAAGAAATACAGTTTGGTCTTTATTCTTAAAATACCAAATGTCTTTAGGCTACACTCAGGTACATTTTCTTTCTTTCTTTCTTTTTTTGTTTTTTTTGTTTTTTTGGTTTTTTGTTTTTTGTTTTTTGTAATACTGATATTCCTGTGGAACAGCTTTAAATCAGAAGCTTAAGCCCTTTGTTCCTAAAATTACAGAAAAATTTAAATCTAGGATAATTCCATTAAAGAAAAAATTGAATGCACAACAGGAGTAACTTAAAAAAGAATTTTTTACACCTCTGGTGACATTAAAGGAAATAATAAAGGCAGTATGCCTTGCAGTAGTACTTCTCTGACTCATATCATTTAGTATTTTATAGGATGGAATCACTCAGGAGATCATAATTCTATGAATTATCACTTCACAAGCATAATTTTAATGTTGCACATACATTAAATAAGGAACATAATGATGATGAAGATGACTATTAAAAAGTAGCAAATATTGAGCATTGCTGAACATGTAAAAAAAAAACAATTCAGACTGTGCAAGTCCAAACTGGTCCAACCCATGTCCTGAAACGCTTCTGAAATTGTGTTTGAACTTTGCTCCTACAACCAAGAGTAATTTTGTATTCCTGTGTTCAGAGTTACTTTGGCACTAGTTGCCAGGTAGATGTCATTAAGTTTATGAGCCTCAAGGCATTTCTCCACCATCATTTGCTACTTTTAAATGCTGACTCATTAAATACAGCTTACCTAGTTAAGAGCCACAGTATCAGATGTAAACTTTAAAAAGTGCTTTGAGTACCCGCTTATAACTTTCACCAGTATCCTCTTAAAATGTTGACAATATACTTCAAGATTATTCCGTATAACTACTGATTGTAGTTCATGGATCAGTTTCGGATCAGCTGACTTACAAGAAGTCCTCCTCTTCCCACCATATATGCAGGTATGACCTTATGTATTCTGGTATGTATACAATACAAGTAATTCTGAACAGTAAGATCCCTTTAAAGCAGGGATGCTCAAACTACGGCCTGCGGGCCAGATACGGCCCTCCAGGTCCCTCAATCCAGACCCCGCCTCAATCCAGACCCCGGTATTTACAGACACCCCCCCGCCCCCGCCGGGGGTTGCGGGGGGGAAACCAAGCAGCTGCAGATGACCCTGCCACTTAATCCGTGCACCGGCCCCCTGGTTAAAGAGTTTGAGGAGCCCTGCTTTAAAGCACTTTTGCTTGGCCAAAAAAAACCCATTAAGGCCCTTCAAGTCACTAGTCACTTTACTGACTTTTGAAATACTGGGAAATATACATTATTTGCACAAGAATTAGACATTTGGAAGAAGGATTAATATAATTGTTTAATTAATCAATAAAAATTATTTGCCTATCATGGGCTGGGAAAGTCTCACACAATACATGAATATGAGTTAGTGCAGTACCTAACTTTACCCACTTGTTCTACAAAGCAAGAATACTCTCCTTTCGACATTAAATGGAGTAAATATGTATGCATTTATGTATGTTATCTATTTAGCAATCAACTAAATCACAGTCGTCACCAGCCATCCCCTTAACACAAGCAGAGGCCTCTGCTTTTTGCACAGCCAACAAGCCATGCAGTGCTGAACACAGGGTTCTGCTACGGAGAATTCACGGGTGCTCTCTCATGCTCAGCAAGACCTGCCCTGCCTCCCCCTGCCCCAGGACCCATTTCTGTCCCAGGTGTGATCCAGGACTGCCAAAAATGAGAACAGGATGGATGTGTGTGTGTGTGTGTTCCTCTCACATCTTCTCAGCCCTCCCAGTAAAATCATGCCAGATGAAAGCTCACAAATGAACTGCTTTTGATATTAAATCTCCCATGGAGTCTTCCATTGCCTCTCATAAAACAGAACATACTAAAGACCCATAAGCTGTATCCTTAGCAAACCTGAAGTAAACTTTACAGGTTGTACATTGAGAACTTGATTGAAGGGCTGCATCTAAGTAGGTTACTTAATATGCTGAAGTTACACCGACTTTACAATGTATAAAAGGAACTTGCCTTCCTAAAGCAAGAGAATTTGCAGATTTACTTCAGCTCTTTCACGGTTTGTGCATCCAAATAGGACAAAGAGACTCGCTGTTGAGTCTTATTGCTAAAATCCACGCTGTGTTTACCCACAAGGATTTGCAGTTTGTGCAATTTAGTTCTGTGGGCAAGCTAGGCCTGTATCCAAATACATTGTTTTCTAAATGAAATGAAATAAAATAAAATATAATAAAACAAAATAAAATGAACACACAAGAAAGTTGATAGCAGAATAAATTATGCCTCAGAGTAGCCCATTTTTCCCCCCCTAAGAGACATGGGATGCTGGAATGGAAAGACATTGGAGATGATTTGAGTTACATGTTCAAAACACAGGCTCTAGAATAAACTACAGAACCATAGAACTTGGTAAGATATTCCCATTTGTTCCAGTTTGACTTAAGGACCAACCTAACTCCATAACATAGTCACTGAAGTTAAGTTCGGCATGGTACATATTTTATCAGATGCTGCTCCATTCCTCTTAATTACTACCTGATTGAGGAGTCCTGTTTAAACAGGGGGTTAGGTCTGGAAATATGACAAATATACATAATGGAGGTGAAAATATACTGGAAAGCAATCACTGAGAGAATGATGGAAATGGGGAAAGGACAGCAGGTACAAGGAAGTAGATGCATCTCTGTTAGTGAATCTGATTTATCTAGCTGCACCCAGAACCAAAGACATGGCATACAGAAGCAAACACAAAGAAAAAGTCAGAAATATTAGTATAAAAATATACAAACTTTAGCAGTAGCAGTTTTAACCCATCTGGATTTGAGACAGGAAAGTGATAGAAAATGAAGTCCAAGATAACAATGATTTCAAAAGAAAAACATATTCAAAGAAGGGTCATATAGGCTTTTTCTTTGTTTTATTCATTACTGGAAAATTTTAATAACATAGGACAGTTTCCAATTGTTTTCCAATGAATTATTCCACTAAATAAATTATTTTCCTATTTAATGGCCACAGATATTATTTTACAAGTCATTAGCACTGTTCTTAGTCTTTGTAATCCTCATCTTGAGTGAAAAAAACAGATCACAAAACTGACATCAATGTACCAGCGTCAAAATAAATATTGCAATTACTGTGTAGGTTTAATAATAAGCTGCAATACCAGCTTGGTAAACTGATTTCTACCCATTTAATGATTTGGTTATGTTAAAATTGCATGAAGGTTAAAGCAGAAATTAGAAGGTGCCAGTATTTGGAATAAGCCATAAATTACACTTCTCTGTAATTATGGTTGCAAATGCAGTTTGTTTGTCAAATGGTATTTCTACTTTGTTTCAGTGCATTTTTTCATCATTTTAGTCAGCAAAAAAATTCTACTTTTTTTTTTATTTAAGAGGACTTTCTGGATTTTCGTAGTTCTTTGTGCAAAGTGGATTTGTTCTAACATTTTTTTTTTCATGCATATTACTACCATTCAAGAAATCTTTAAATTTCAAATCAGATGAGAAGAAGCTGTATTAGCATAGAAGGGAGATAGGTCACAGACAAAAATCTTAGAATCATAAAATAATTTAGGTTGGAAAAGACCTTTAAGATCATTGAGCCCAAAATGGCATGTTAGGAAGCACAGAACTTCATACATGTTTCTTCCTTGAAACACTCTGAACTACTCCGATTCAGCTCTACCCAATGTGTTTCCTTGTCTGATCCGGAGTGTTGTTTCTACAGATCTGATAAAAATACAGCTTTTCCTGCTTAGATAAGCTAATATATGTGTGAAACTCATTACACATCCCCAAAATCCCTGATCTACTTTACATGGGTTAGCTGCCAATCAAATGTGACTTGAAACTATTGAAACTATACTTGAAACTGGTTTTGTTTACTTTTGGTATCAACCACTGAGTACATAATTTCATATGATTTATGTTGTACTGTACTAAGCTGCAGCAATAACACTTTGTGCTGTGATTACAAGACATGTGTCATAAACTAACTGAAGATAAACGAGACCTATACATAGGATAAAGAAGTTCCAAAGATCACCTGGGTGATGGTGATTCAGTACAAGATATTCCTGCACTATTCTGTCCTACATTATATTGCACAAATTAATTTTAGAAGTGATGGAGTTGCCAATTTTAGGAGCTGTATAAAATTGAGATGCTAACATGTTCTGGTCATTATCACTCAATTAACATATTCAGAACACTTTGGTTCCTTACTTGTAGCCTTTAGACAAAACTCAGTTTGGGTAGTTATATTTTAACTAAAAAAAATCTGTGTGCAAATCCAGCAGGAATCAAAGGAACCTGTGAATGCTACTGACCTGGCACAATCAAGTTAACTCAGTGCAGAGGTCATTTTGGGTTATGATTAATGAAAGAATTATGGGGAAAAAACTGATACACTTTGGGTTGACCTTGTCTGACTTTCCCAGAGAGAGCTGGCTGCAGTAACTGTAAAGTTACTCCAGTGCAGTGAAAAATTCAAGCCAGCTCAGGGAGCTCGGTGAGGACAGTAAGTTCAAACAACCATGACAGGTATCGTCTCTCTTAGATCTAACGTTAAGGTGAGATGAGCTGGGTTCAATGACTGGGGATTCTGTATGCCAGTAACAATTTCCTAAATGACCCATTCCTGACTGGAAATTCATCTACAGTAATTGTTTCAGGATGCTTCTACGAGTGACTTTTGAAATATAAATTGCAGAACTGTATTATCGCTCTAGATTTATGCAACGTAATAGCTAAGTGGTTTAAGAGCTGAATCCACTGAATCTTCCCCCCACATGTGAGACGAGAAGCATCCTAGTAAAGTGCAGAGACATATTTTGTACTTAAACTAAAAGCCAAATGATCTCCTCTACCATTTTTATAAGAAAGTAATCACATCTACTTTTAAGCTAGGGTTTCTACGGTAATTTCATCCCTTGGAGCGACATCCATTTTCAGTCTGACATGAAATACTGGTGGGCTGTCTAAACAGTCAACACTTAATTTCTTCAACAGAGGACCAAATTTAACCTCAATATATATTTAAGTTTCATGGGTCTCTGGAGATTTCTTTTTTCTAACAAAAGGTTGAACTTGCCCCAGAAACTTTAAGGTGTTAAGACACTTATCAACAAAATTCACAACAAATTGGGAAGTAATCCCATGGTTTGGGTTGTTGGTTTGTTGGAGGCTTTTTTGCATTTTCTTTCACTATTTTGAGCATTTTTTCCCAAACAATGTTTTATTGTATGTTTAGTTTTCCATTAAAATGAAGACAGATTTATGTTCTGTCTTCAACAGACTCTGTAGATCCCAGTGCTTTTAATTTCCAGGTTTGTTTCCTTCTCTTGGATTAAACAGATTTCATTTCACTTTTTTCCTGCCTCCTACTCTTCATCTTTCATGCCACAGACAGATCATTCTCCTTGTGTTTTTTGCATGTATTTCCATATCATGCTTACCCCAAAGGAGACAAGAAAGACAAAGCCTCTCTCAATCAAAGAAATAGCAAATGGTATTATGCCAAGTCAAATGAAGTAAATGCAAGTTTGTGGCTTAAAACTAAACATGCAGAAGTAAGCTGACTAGAGCTATAAAAAGGCAAAAGTCATAGTGGTTTTATATGGTCTGATGTTATTTTTTTCTGTTCTGGACTGCTTACTGGCACCAAGAAAATGTAAAATACCAAAGACACGTGTGAGTTCCTTTAGGACAATACAGAAATACAAAGAGGAGTTCCCTGCCTCTACTGTAACACTCTACACATACAATTTATTCCTGAAAAAAACCATCTAATTTGTTCATTTACATGTATTTAGTTCTACACCTTTGGCTTTTAGGATTATGATGGAGAGAAAAACAGTTGTTGAAAAGAGAGGTAATTGTAATGAATTATTTCTTTACCTCTGAGAGTCTGCCAATGCAGTGCTGTACAGCTTCTGCCACTATTCAATCAATATGTATGAAGAATAATACAATGAAGAGGGGATTGTTAACATCACATGAAAAAAAATACCCAGAGGAATATGAGTTTCAAATTTACACTCTCAAACAAAGCAGAATTTCTACAGCATTTATTCTGAAAGCCAGACAAATAACAAGTCCACTTGGGACCTAAGACAAAGACACTGAGCTACATCTCAGAATTATTTTACTACCTTTACTTTGTTAAATAAAAAATATTCTTGGATTTCATGTAAATTAATGATTATTAAGCATCATTGGAGCTATAGTTTCTTAAAGGATCCTTTGGGTATAAAGCAGTAATGTCAAAAGCAGCTAATGTCAAAACTGGAATAAATAAATTAAACATCAAAATTCAAAGCTAAGGTACCTCTGTTTTCAAGTAGAAAAATACTGTTTTGGATACCCTGACATGTAATTAGAATGCAAGTGTACAGGCAGGTATGTAACTAACCTAGAATTTACAATGAACTACTCAAAACAACTGCATGGCTAGATACTCAAAACAAAACTTATTATGAAATAAAATTAATACTATAGAGGTATACCTTGTGTGTGAGGTGTAGGTATCTGCAAATTTTAAAATAGCCATTTAATTTGAAAAATAAAGCAGATGACACAGATGAGTATTTCAGTTTTGTTTTGAAAACCTAAGCTGTGATCCTGATTATATCTTCTGCAATCGCAATGCTAACCTCCTAGTAATGTATCTTGTAGGACACAACTATCCACAAATATCTCACAGAAAGAGGAGTTTTAAGGAAGACAAAATGTAGTCAATTTTCAGAGAGATACTGTATAATATTAACTTTAACACTGACACTGTTGTTAGCTATTTCCTGAATATTAAGGTGCACAGTGATGGTCTTAGGGAGGAAGTTTTAGCTTCATAGTCCGTTCAACATACCTGCCCTGTTAAAAAAAAATGAAAAATTTCTTAGCTTCTGTACACTAATAGACTACTCAGGGTTCCATCATATTTTCATTAAAATATAAGAGTCGAAGCCTAAAATATGACAGACTAAGCTTAAAAGCTTAGCTGAACAAAGTGAAATACATGGGTAAGAAAAATAAGATGAATTAGACCACAGGGTAACACTTTAAAAAGTCAATATTGGATGCAAAAAGAACCCCAAACCTAGTTACACTTTTTTGTATTTTTCTCTCTCAGACAAATCTGAAAACATGTATTGTAAAGTGTTACATTAGAATGAGATAAATTCAGTTGTTATTAATCAATATAACTTTAAACCATGAAGATGTATCTCAATGCAATATATATTTTCTGGTGTCCTTCCTCAACAAAGCTGCATTAGTCATCATTATTACTATCCAGTGTAACAAATCAGACACATCAGCCATGTACTGGTGTTGCATCTCAACTCTTTCTTCTTTGAAGTATAAAGAACAACACTGATGCTTGAAGATTGTGGTCCAAGAGATTAATGAAGCCTGAATTTCAAAGAAAGAATAGGACAAGAAAAAGAGAGCTAAAGGGGGAGGGGGAAAAAAAAAAAAAAAAGTTCATTTTGGTTCAATTCCTGTTCATTTCTGGGCAGGAAAAAGAACAAAACAAGTTGAATAATCTCATGAACCCTATTTACTCAGAAAACCTGCATGAAAGAGGAAGACAAATGAAAATTGAAGAAAGTAGGATTACTGGGGTAAAACTGTTACCAGTTGAAATGAAAGGTAAGTGGAGGCTGAAGTTGTAAGAAGGCAGGGGAAAACACATGAAAGAGAACAATGTGAAAGTGCATTTTGCTGTAATATGCATATGTTACACATGCAGTAAAGAAGGTTCAACTTTAAAAAGAAAATCAGTAAAAAAAATCAGACATCAGTAAATGCAGGGTAAACAGGAAAAGAATAGGTGGAGTGCAGCAGAAGTAAACAAATCAAAACAGAAAAAAAAAATTAAAAAGAACAGAGAAAATTCAGACAATTCTTTTGATGTTGAATTAATTTCAGGTTACATAGACACAGAACTCACTGAAGCAAGTTCAAACCTGCTCCAGAATCTCAGACAAATATATCTGCTTCTCCTCTCTCCATTAACTTCCTAATAACTAGTTGGTGTAATTTAGCTGTCAGACCTCACTGGAATTTAAGTAAATGGAATTACCTCATTTCATGTGGAATCTACAGATCTTGTCCTTAATATAGTACTATTGGTTGTGAATCAGATTTTCATAGTACTACTGTTTGAGGATAACCATGAAACAAATGTTCCGAGTAAAAGCTTTTCACTAAACAGCTGAAATGTAAATACATCATATCAGGAAGACGTAAACTGATGGAACTGTATAATTTTTTTTATTATTATTTGCTACCATGTAGTTTAAAAAAGAAACCAACAAAAACCTAAACTATCCTCACTTTTACTTAGAGCTTCACCTATCTGTATTCCCTTATTGCAATGAAACAAATTCCAGCAAAATTAACTGAGAACTAATTCCCTCAATTTTTAAAATCTGTGTTTGAAACTGCATAGTCATATTACCTCATTATTTCGAAAGTTTTTAGAGTGTGCTTGAAAAGTCTTTATATCCCAATGGTCCTTTGCTGTCTAGGCATGCTAATATACGTAGTTTGCACTACACGTATTACTGCATTGTCCTCTAAGTGTTGAGGTATTTAAAATGCAAGCTTTTTGGAGAAAAGCAATGTGCTGCATGAAGTCAGGTTAGGACAGGAAAATTTTCACAGTACCAAAAAAATATATATTTACTTGTTCAACCAGAACTTGAATGTTTGTTTCCAATTTAAGAGACCCTTGGAAAAGAAGAGAAAACATGGAAGAAGCAGAGAAATGGGGAAAATAAAAGTTAAATATAAATAAATGCAGTATGTCTATATATGTTCATGCACACACAAATTCAAAGTATATTACTTTGAGACACCTGAAATATAAGAAAGTAAAGAAAATACATGTTGTCTTTGAACCTCTAAAATATTTCTTAAATTTCTAAATTAGTCCAGACGATGTATCACAAAACCTTATTTCACAATGGTCTAAGCTTCAGCTCTAAACCCATCAACTCTTTTGAAAAAAGTTGGGGGGTGGTGGGGGGGTGGGGGTCAGATAATTCTATTGTATTACATATGAAATTGAATGCAACTTGGATACCCAAAGATAAACAACTTTTCTCAGAGTGCACCAGCATTACTTTTGGCAAAGTAAATATTTTTCTAGAATAATTCAATATAATAATTTGAAAATTAACTTCTTAGTATTCATTACAAAAGACATACATAGGAACAGGACAACAGCAAGATGATAAATTTCAGACACTCCCTTTGAGAATCACACAAACATAGTCATCCAGACTTTAAAGTTCTTTATCCTCTGTAAAATATCAAGTGTACTTCTAATTTGTGAAGGTCTCAGTTCACGTCTTAGTAAGGTGGTCAATGCTAAGTACAGGAAAATGAACATAAAGAAAGTAGAAAAGAGTGGTAAGGTATCTGTATGATTTACTGCAAGGTAAAATTTATGTTGGGAAAGGAAAAAGAAGTGGAAGACTGGTTCATATTTTTCCTCTTCTTCACTCACATCTTTACTAAGAACTAAATGCCAAAAAATCCATGGCAAAAAAACGTAGGGGTGACAGACAAACCACAAAACATTAGCTTAAAACTTTCCCTAAGGGCTTCCATGTATAAATAGTGTTAATCAAGTACAAGTTTACAGGCAGTATGCTAAAGAAATACACACATTGTAGAGAATATACATATGCAAAGGAGAGCAACTAATGGAGAACCTTGAATATTTAGCTGTTCATTGATAACATGAGAAAATATTAGATATCCCTTAATTCTCATAAAACATTAACGAGGATCTTCTACGTTTCTGCAGGTTCCTTGAATGTCCTCTGCACCTCTCAAGAGTTTAGCTGCCTGGGCTGTGCAAGAAGCTCTGCTGGGCACCGCTTCACTCACGAGCGGCTTTTGAGCTCAGGCGCTGGGCCCTGGTGCTGGCCGAGCTGGGGCCAGCCATGCCTGTGCCCAGCCACTGGGCTCCCAGCTCCTGGTGGCGTGGGCCAGCGTTTCAGCCTGGCCTCAGCCCGCCCCGGTTCCCATGGCCCTTCCCAGCCCTCCAGGGCTGTGTCTGACCCCAGTGACCATCCCTGGACATCCCTAGACCTGCTGGATGCTGCAGGGATGTGCCAGGAGGAGGGTGAGGGCCCTGCGCGCCTCCCTCCTCCAGCCTCCATCTCCTGCCTCCCGACTCCCCTGCCCGCATGGGGCAGCACCCGCTCCATGTTCTCTCTGGCCATTACACAAAATTGCCTGAATTCTGGAAATGGTACTGGAAACTCAGAGTTCAAAGCAGACCTAGCAAAACTGTTGCTAGCATTCGAGAATGATTTTGAGGTTTGAAAGTCTCACCCAGTATGATTTCACCTAGTCCTGTGCAAACAGGGAAGGGATTTCAGCCAAGAAGTGCTAGAAGGACTTGGCCCTCATGGCCTTTCAGCTACAGGGATGGTAAGGCTACCACCTCCTGTCACAGCCTTTCTCTCCTCCTGTGCCTACATATCCCACAACAGAAAGGTGAAACACAGCTGAGGAATCTCTGGGTCTGATCTTTACCTTCCTCCTAAATTTAAATACAATGAATGACACTTCCCTGATTGCCTGGAGCTTTAGTCTGACAACAGGATTTTAAAACAAAGTTGATCCTCAACAGTGAAGTTCATGGAGCCTCAATACTAGACTTTATTGGGTTGACATTGGGAATTTTGGTACAACTAATTTATGCCAAGTTTCAGCACACAAAGTCTAAGGGCAGTTTGATAAAGTGATGTAACTTGGCACATTATAGAAACTATTATTCCAGCAGGACTAGCACCTGTGGGAAGATATGATGTAAGGCTTCCAGATCTAGTTATTTCATTCACAGTATTTACATCTAACCAATTTTTCAAGACAAGTCTAACACTTGTTTGGATTTTCCTCTAGTCATTAGACACAGGTATCAGCAACAGGCAATTTGTGAAGTAAAGGGATCAAAACAGTACTCTGTAACCACCTCTGTGCACTTTTATGGATGCATCTGGGCTTTATGGGGGAACTGAAAGTTTAAATAAAAGTGAATGTGCATAAGAAAAAGAGTGATCGATTAGGCCTGTATATACAAGGAAGGAGCATGGAACGTGAGAGGATTGGAACATCCCTAAAATGTCTATTTTTCCAATTATGTGGGACTAATTAAAAACCTCAAGCTTTTCTCTATGAATTTACCTTATATCATTAGACTGCTACAGCTACAATTGTAAACAAATGGCACAGGTATAGAAAACTTAGATTACTTTCAAGAGTTATATTTCTTTCTGTTGCATTTTAAATGAGAAAATAATCAAATGATAGGAAAGAAAAATGGCATCCAAATGTGAAAGGAAAGAAAAGAGAGAGGGCATGGAAACATGAAACATCTTCCTGGCTTTATACCTATAACAGTTAGAAAACAAAGAGGCTGCCTCCTAAATCGGTTGAACTGGAGAGAGTTGTGGTAACTCGCCACTCACACACAGTCTCGAAAATTCTCATCCTGAGCTCTTGTATGTGAAGGAAAGGAACAGTGGGAATCAAAAAGGATGATACTAGAATAATCACCATTTCCCATATATTGTCATAGTGCTTGTTAGAAAAAATGATGACTGGAAACGCATAAAAAGTCAGACATAAGGCTTTGCACTTAATGCCTCTCAAAATTGTCTGCTGGGATCTTTTCTATACCATTCACTTTCCTGCACTGTAATTTTTAAGCCCATTTTGGAGACTGACCTTATAATTTACAGTGGGGAATGATTTCCTCAGTGATCAAGCAAAGAGGTTCTGAAGAGTTTAGACTTTAATGAGAAATTCAATCACTTCACTAAAATTACTACTTTGTACATGAAATTAATGGAAAGTTTTCTTATTGACAGTGAAGAGGGCACCTGCACTGAAAAACTGTAAAAGAAGATACAGCAGTACCGTGAACATCTGATCTACAGCTATTGTTGCAGAAGAGTTTCATGCTTTTTAAGGGGTGGGAGAAACAGCACAGGCAGAGAGAGCACATACTGCAGTGCACATCATCGTTCTATAGGAGAAAGGAAAGTTTTATACATCTGAGAGCAGCAGTCTGACAATGCAAATACAAAATATACTCTCTGAACACGGTCCAGCTTCTGCATGAATGTGTACGCTAACATTTTCCCCAGCTTGAAGTTGTTTAGTTTTATTTATACAGGTTATTTACAAGCACTACATTTTAACCTATAAATGTTGGGTGACAGAGATCTGACATTACAAGGGAGGACTAAAAAACATCTGTCAGAATCACCTTGCAGTACTGAAAGCATTGTATCAGTTCGCCTATGCTACCGAAAGTCGTAACAATACAATGAATTAGGAGAACTAGCAACCTTGTTTAAACTCAAAATGGTGACATCAAGTTTAACAGATGCCAAACCCACCATCATTTCTGAAACCATTTTCTACAGTTAAGTAGCCTTAAGCTATATTTCTAATATACATACCTAGCTGTAATGACATGATTTTTAATGATAGTATGTTTATCTTACATACATATATTACACATTTTTATATTGTTATAGATATACTGCAGCTTTAGAATATCAATGCTAATATGAAGCGACTGGCCCAAAATAGTAAAAGCAGGTCTTTACAACTTTTTCTGTAAGAGTTTTTCCTGCATTTTTTCTTTCCTGTCTCTCTGATCTTCACCAGAATTAAAGACCATTTACAAGCTGATCTATCACCATTCTCACCTACCTTTACTCTCTGTTTCACTTTGTTTGCAAGATTCATCACTAAGGTAGTACCTACTGTAACTATGAGGCTAAACTTAATGTACTAGAAAAGCTAGTACATACTTTTATTATGAGGCTAAATTTCAGATGCCAGAAGAGTGATGCTTACATTAATGGACTGTATCTACAGTCAGAAAAACAAAACAAAAGAAAGCAAAGCAAAATGAAAAAAAAAAAAAAAAACAAACCCAAAATGTCAAGAGTAAATCAAGAGCAAATTGAGACTATAACTTCAAATCTCTAATCTCTCTGTATTACACATCAAAATTAAGATAAACAAAGCTCTCCAGTTCTTTTGAAACACACCAAGTTAATAGAAATTTTGGAAATTTCAGTCAAGGTTCTGATAATAAAAATCAGCTTCTGAATGTAATGAACACATGGGAGTAGCTGTTGTCAATCAAAAAGCCTTGACTTGCCCTTTCGAGACTCTTATTTCTGACATGCCTCCCCTGCTCAATCTTGAAAAATGATCTTACCTTTCAGGAATTGCTTCTGTCTTTATCCATCATGATCCACATGCAGATACAGTGGGACATGTGTTCATTCACATCCCTCCCTACACAGATTTAGATGGCTTGCTACTTTAAGATCCTAGTTGTATATAGGTTCAATAGAAAGTGGCCAGCTATCTGTCTTCACACGATGCCCTAGCAGTCCTAATGGTTGCCAGAACATACATTTCAGTTTCTGAGCTCAAGCTCCCTCTCAGGACTACACCAAACACCACAGAATTACAGCCTAACAACTCCCCCTACACATTGGGGTGAAACCCCAGCCGTACTGAAACTCAGTGACTCCAAAGGGGAGGGATTTCCCCTTTTAGTTATTTACATTAACTCTTAATCCAGGATTATATACTGCTTAATACCTGGACTACCTCTCAACTTTTACAGCACCAGGTCTAACAATAACCACCATTGACAATACTACTTTGATTCTTTAAGGCACTTTGATCTAAAATGAGAATAAAAGGACAATTCTATGCCTCATTTCTCCTGTTGCAATGATTTAAGCAAACAGTGCAAAAAAAGGGTTATCATGTGATCTTAACATCCATAATTCACTAAGGTTGTTCAATCTTCTACATAAAGATGCAATATTAAACAACACAAAGAGGAATAGAAAAATTATGAAAAAAAAAACCAGTTGGACATAAACTATATATAGTTTCAAAAGGGCTTCTATCTAATTAATTTTACTATTACACTTGCTTAAAGAAAACATAATAAATTCACTTATTGATGTTACAAGAATGTATGATCTCATCAAAATTTGACTAAGCCAGAAATCATGAATTTACAACAGAGGACAAATCTTGCCTTCCTTATTCATGTATGAATTTGAGGCAGTAGAAATTCACCCCTAGTTTAACTCTTGACCAAGAAAGATCTATCGCACTGAACTACTATACCCAGGAGTTTAAGGTAAGAAATATTTGGCCCAAACTCTCTCTCAGTTATGCAAGATACAATCTACTCTATGTAGCCAAAGCAAAGCTTTATTGATAAAAGCAGCTTTATGCAAATATTTAGCTATAAATTACTTCTAAAGCTTTGGCACTGCAATGTTCAGACATCTATTTAGGAATAGTATTTTGTTCTTTTTGGATGCTTATCAGATATCTTATCAGATAAAGCTTTGTTCATGTGATTCTAATTATTCAGGCTTTTGCTAAGTTCTTTCCTGTTGGAGCTTCTTGCAAAGTGACTTCAAACTGTTTCATTTTCTGAATAAACTGAGTGATTCCAAACAACTTTTGCTAGAAGAGGAATAAATTAATGATTGGTAGCTCAGAAACCTTTCAGTCTTCAAAGACTTCAAAGGATTTAAAAAATAGAATTTAACTCTTCCCATCCCCACCTTTGAAGTTGGGCATTTTTAGTAAAGCAACTCAGCCTCAGGTTTCTTCAGAGCTAGTGCATTACACTATTCTGTATAATAACAGAAGTGCTAAGAGCTTAAAACATTACCAAACAACAGTAGTCTGAACACTTGTGTTTAAGAAAAAATCAGAATCAAGTAAGTTTTTTTCTGTAAAAATTCATGTGGTATCTTTCTATTCACACGTCCCAAATGTAGGACTACTATTTTATTCAAGTACTAGCCAGGGTGGACAATAGAAAAGTTAAGAGAAAAATCCATGGGAAAAAGACTTAGAAATTAAAAACTCAAAACACTCGTTTTACATAATTTTATTTGCTATTCATCTTTTTACAAATACTCACTATACTCATTATAAATTTAGCCTGTTTAAGAGATCATTAATGCCAAATAAGCTTCTCTTATTTCAGTGATACTTCTTAGGAAAGGCTGAAGAAAGCAAGCCAAATTATCTAAAACAATAATGTAGTTTAATTCCAAAATAATCCAAATTAATAAATTTTGAGATAGGCCAAACATTTCCTGAAAATAAAAACCCCAAACACTTACACTTATATTAAACATTTGGAATGTATTCAGCCTTAGACATACCACATTTAGATGTTTATATACAACTCTTCATGTTTAAGCCCTTACTGTTAAAGGCGACGTAGTTAGCACAGTTTATGAAGGCACAAATGTGGTTCAGTTCACCCCAAAGCACAGTCTACACGTAAGTGTACAGAGCTGAGTAGGGACTCAAGATCCTTTTGTTGCAAATGGGAGCCAAGACAACCAGATTGTGTGGACACACACATAAAGACCTAATTTTAGGTGTTGGATGTTGAATCCTATCCTTGGTTTCAAAGCAGTGAAAGCTTTGTTTCTGTTTTTCTTGATAATATGAAGTAAAGTAAGTATCAAAATAAAACAGAAATACCAGTTACATATAGTGACAGTTCATCGAAAACAACATATTCCATAAGAAAACTCTAATTTTAATGAAACAGTTTTTCTTGAAGACAAAACATTTCATCAGGGGACAGGGGGAAAGAACAGACTTACAGTCCACAGAAGATGGAAAAATAACTAAGAAGTTTCCTTCCTTTTTGTCCTTTAAGACAATAATCCTAATGGATCTAAATACTCTGATTTTTAAGAGAGTGTATTTGTACTTGTACTCAAGAAAAGGTGCTCAATAATAAATAATTTCAGAGTCATTGAAAAGTTAGGACACAAATGTTAACTATTGATGGAAGTACCTCAACAGCAGAGGAACTAAAATAATAAAAATATTAATACTAAATATAAAGTTGTTATCCTACCTGTGTGCAGACAATTTACTGAGGTACAGGGTGTATTTTTCTTCAGCAGACAGCCCATCCATCATCAAGTAAAAAACATGAAAATTATTCTGCTTGAGTGGCTGCATAATGACACGAGACTTCTCCAACATGTATGTATAAATCCTAGCTGATTGAGAAACAAACAAATCCATCATTATATTGATTACTCTAAACATATTTTAAACCGTTCACCACTGCAACAGTGAAGAATAAACAATGTTTCTCATAAAACCATCTGCAGTGAGCATGTGAAAAATATTACCATACATTCTATCACGGTTTTCTACATAAATGACATATAAATTCCATTAGAATGAACGGAACAAAATCTTCCTTACTGTCTTACATTATCTTTAAAATTACTCACTTAATTTTAAAGATAATGTTGTTGATTTGTACTCTGGTTTACTCATTTGAGGAACCAGTTACCATATTTGGCAAGACTTTCTAAAAGGCAAGTTATTAGTCAGCTCACCAAAGCATAGCCATCTGAGCACTGGCATGTATTGTTAACACCTCCTTAATGGAAAGAGAAAGATGCAAGAGATTCAAGACATCTTGGAAAACCTGCCCTTGGAACAATTTCCTCTTTCTCTGTTGAGAACACTCGAAGTAATAGTTTAGATTAACTACCTAACTTCTACATGGCTTCTTCTAGATGGCTACGAAGAGACAAACCTGCAGAGCTGGTCATCAACCAGCTCACTAACCTGTGGCTGGGGAAAAATGGGCATCTCAGAAGGGCTATGTTTAGTTGGCCAAAGGAGAAAACATGTGGATCAGCACATCTGGGAAGAAGGTGAAGGAGGATGAACTTGTCTGCCATTTGCCTACAGAAATGCTGATGACAGGATCATACATAATCTCAGGCCCACTAGGATTCTGGAAGAGGCAAAGCACAGAAGCAAAGGAAATACCGGATCCTCAGATCCATTCACCTGCTCCACCAGACTACAGGCATTTTAAAGGCATATGTGAAGAGGCAGAAGGAGATTCACTGTTTTGGGCAGATTATTCTTCAGCCCTCCACTAAGTATACATCACCATGCAGTTCCACATGCAGCAGGCTAAAGGGAACACGGGAATGCCTAACTGCAGTCAGAGATCAGGGCCTGCCTTGTGAGCGGGGACACAACTCCAGTTCCCACTTACCCCGCTGTTCATATACTTTATCTCATTATTGCTTAATTACTATCTATGGTGCAAAGACCAGAAGCACGTCCCTTCACACACAACTGAGCACCCCCACCACTAGGATGCAGTGCATTCTGTTGCAGCTTTATGCTCTTCTACCTTTGCAATACAGCAGAGCTTTCAGGATCTTAGTGAACATCCTTACCCTGGAAAAGACTTTAGAGAAGAAGGTGTGATTCTTAGCAATGGGGGAGCTATATTTTTGAAACCTTGTAAGCAGAGGAGGATATTAAACCATGGTTTCCCATAGCCTGAATGACAACCAACTCATCTGAGACTTATTTCTTTATGAACTGGAAGTAGTTCTTGAACATACGGTGATAAAAAATACTAGTACATGCATCCTGTAGCACAGTAAGTATTCTCTAAACACATAGCATTTTTGAGCCACTCATGGTTTTTTAGAGAATTTTTTTTAAAAAAAATTTTTTGAAGCAAGCTGGGATTAAGCATAAAATTGCTCTGAGTTATTCAGTGAAGTCAAAACTGTTGCGTTTCTAGGCATATTCAGAACCACAACTTCAGATGCCTGAGATATCTGAAGTTTGAAGGCAGAGTGGGAGTTTGAAGACTTCTAAAGATGGAAATAGTTGAAACAGTATTTTCAGAGTCAGTTTGGGGCTTAAAGATATTGCCCAATGCAATGCTGAGCAAAGTTATGCAGGTTAGATCCTGGTGTGTGAGGGCGGGTATCAGAGGTACGGTAGTTGCCTTAGCCTAACGGCTAGGCTAGGAACCAGAATGTCATGCTCCTGTCACCCTGCAGCTGTTAATATCCACAGCAGCTCATTCAGAGATAGCTTGGTTATTGCTATACCATCTGTATTTGTCTGATATAAATCATATTTCAAATGTCACCTAAATATCTTCCTACCTTTCAGAGAGCTCTAAGTTTCTGTCTATACTGTTAAGCAAAGCAAACCAGAAGTTAATTGAAGTTGTGTGCATGCATGAGGGAATGCAGCCTGTGCGAATATTGTTGAAAGATGGTGTAGAGGGAAACAAAACCAGTGAATCTTGAACATACTGTTTTAAGAAAGCTCTCAGCAGTTAAGTGCGGTCCCTGGACTAAGTATAACTATATATACTTCTATAGTTTTTTGTATATATATATATACACATATATATATATATAAAACCATATATACTTATATATATATATCTATAAAAAAAAGTATAACATGGTCTCCAATAGCAGTACTCTGCACAGGCCAAACCATCCCAGGCACATACCAGTTAAGCGGTACGGAAGGTCACTGGTACACCACCCAGGGTCGTCTGCCACGCTTTCTTTTATTTAACAGCACAGACATGGCCTGACGAGTGCTGGCAACCAAAACCATGCCTGGGATTCCAGCTACAGAAGAGACAGTAGGACTGACAGAGAAGAGTAGTACGGCTGACTTGCTGAACCAAGGAGACATGATCTAGCCCACTTAATCATCTGACAAAAAGTGGAAGTGAATTCCTGCTTTTATGGAAACTATATTATCAGAAATTATGTGTCAGCCATTTAGCCCTCTGTTGGTACACCGCAGGAAAAAAAGAACTGTGCTGGATATAGAAAAGCATGTTTGGGAAATCATTAAGTTGGTAGCGGGATATGTTTCTGGCTCGAGAAACTCTGCAGCACAGTATACACTGGGGCAAGGCAGCCTTAACCTATCATGGCAGGACTGGCCCAGACACATGCTTTCATCAGAATCAGTCATCACCTTGCTGTCACTCCTGCAGGATAAAATGGAACAGAAAAACCTAGAGCATGATTTCCATCTTTTATTGTGCCTGTAACCTATTTCTCGGTAAAACTAACCCTACCATCAATTTATTTGAAAAGAGGCCATTACTAATCTGTAATCACTTTTTTGTGTGTGTGCAATGATCTTCACTAAGGCTTTCATAACTATAACTCAGATGTTTTTAATATTCATTGATTAATAAAAGCAAGGAAAATGTTACTGGAGGTCATCTATCTGATTAATTAATAAGTTTAACATTAATGACAGGTAACACCACTTATTTAGATGACACAAATTAATTCATCCCTTTTCAGGTACTTCAAGTCACCCACTTCAATAAGGCTAAATACAGTTCATCTCAGTAAGCATCTCCAGCAATGGGAAGAGCTGTTAAGGAAAGCTGAGCTTCTGGTCAGGAAGAATCAAATGCAGCACCATCTCAACGGAGCTAAATAACTCATAAAGAAAACTGTCATGATAATATGCTCTTCTACAAAGTGAAGAATCTTAGAATTTCATCTACATGTGAAATAAGAGAGAATAATAGGTTTCTAGAGCAAATCCTGCCATTTTTATGCAGTGTTAACTGTGCTTACAGGCATAAGGGAATTTGTACTTCTCTAACAGGTCACTTGACCTACCGAGCAGCTACAGTCAGCAAGAGGACTCTGTATTGAAAGTGTGGCCAGTGAAATCTTTCTTCCAGCAATGCATTCTTTGAAACTGCATTGCTCTTTTTCAAAAACCATGCTGTCCCAAACACAGTTATTGCTAAAGACATAATAACATTTGCAAGTTCAGAGCTGAAGCACAGTACAAAAACACATCAGAGAGCTTAGCTGACTGAAGTCTTACTTATACCAAAAAAGGAAATTCATGTCTGAAACTTCTTAATTGACAAAAAATGTTTGTAACACACATGAGCAAATATGCATTCTTCTTTTTACAAATCAAATTACGTCCTTCCATTTAAGTGCAATCTAAAAAATCAGGCTGTACTTTTCAAAAAGTAAAGACTGAGCAAAGCAGGGCCTGAAAAGCAAGGCAGGAATATCTTGAGAATACATTTTTCAGGCTTGATTTTCTCTTCCAAAGCTTTTTTTTTAGTAATTTAAGGAAACTGACAGAAACATTACCTTTCATTTTAGGAATTATGTCAACTTACCTGAAAGACCTTTTACTTTCTCCCTTTCCAAATAAAAATAAATTTTACTTCTGGAAATAAATTAATAATCAGCCTCTTACTACTATGCAGTGGGTGTGAATCATCATCTATGAATGATTATGATGTTTTGGCAGATTAGTCTTTGAGTTCTGTTAGGTATTAATTTATTTTAGAAACTATATGAAATCACTGGCCTGTAGTTTATTCTGTTTGTCCTGATGTAAGGCTTTTTGGCAGTTCTCTCTGCCTTATCCAGTTACAAAGAACAATGATGTAATCTGGGTTATACCTTCTCCACTTATTTGATTGGACTAAAGCAATGAAAGTTACCAGACCACAAAGGCACTTGGCACAGAAAAACTTCCATTTGAACCCAACAGTGCAGCACACTTAATCAGAAACAACAGTTAGAGAAGACACAGAAAACCTCTACAGATATCTGAACTGGCTTTAAGCAGAACCACACACAAGAGCTCCATCCTTGTTTTCAAAACTTCCTGACAAAGATGCAGTTTATAAGAAAGACCGAACGACGCAGATGAAAATTATGGCAAATGTTTCTGGTTGTTAGGTGTATCGGACTTTCTGCTACAAGAATAAACCTTATGTGACAAAAGTCAGAGCATTTCCAGGGTCTAGCACAGAAGAACTTCAGCATGGGCAGAAAGCTGTCACAAACTTCACTAATGTCCACTCAAAATGCAAGGAATGCTACCCTGAGCTTACCTTCTGCAACAAAAATGTTCACACCTACTTTGCACACCCCTTCCTTAGTAAATTGCTCTGGATCTCCACCCTTAAGATCTATCTGTTACAGAGTTCAAACAACCTAACCCTTTGATGGAGGCAGTCTAGTGTCACTTGGATTTTTGTTTACAAACCAGACATATTTAGCCCAGTTTGTCTCAATGAGTTATAAAGTCATGTCTCAGCAGAATCAGGTGCTCTGAATATTTACGTTTTTCACTTGTGTTTAAACAGTGCAAGACAGTAAATACTGCTGCAAATAGATCTTGCAAATAAATACAGAAAATCACTGGGTGGGATTTAAACCAGCCAAAGACAACATGAGTGCTTCTTTTCTCATTTATGGTTGTGCAAATCTGAACAATTTCACTCAGAAGTGAAGCTTAGCAGTAGCCTAGAAAAGGCAACATTTACAATGCAAATCAAACAGCATGAACAACACCAACTTTCAAAAATATAAAGAAAACATTTTTACTGTGTACTGGGGGTTTTGACTGTCAATTAAAGAGCTTTTGTCTACCTTCAATTTGGTAAGAGTAATTGATTCAATTCCTAATATTTGAGGACTAGTAGGGCGGGTAAGTAATTTATTTATATTTTTTAACGGGCTTGACTACTGCTAGATTTTCTCATTTAGGGCCTACAGTTTGAAGGTGATAAAGCCAGAGCATTGGTGTACCAGAAAACTGACATGAGAGCCTGGTTAATTGATTACACATATATATCATTCACAGACAAGGGATGTGAATTAAACTGGCAAGTCTGGGTAAAGCTGCTTCAAAACTCAAGTCCCTGCAATCTCAAGCAAGTCACCCAGAAACTGTGGGAACACACGGCCTCAAGGCTTCCATTCCTTACCTGAGGAACTGAATGATACAACCTCAGGTCAGAAGTACCGTGAAAATGAATCCATTTATGTTTTTGAAATGCTCATACAGTGAAAAATGTTGATGAACATAGAAAGTCGACAGAAAGACTAGCATTCTGTTTATAGAGCAGAATAAAATAGCACAAGCCATACATGAATCAATTAAGGGAAAACAAACTATTTAGTAGCAGATTGCTGAAGAAATATAGCCCATTCTCTGCACTGAATGAAGCTGGTGTGGGGTGGAAAATCAACTGCATTAAACTTGTATGTACAAGGCAACCCAAGAGTATCTCAGGCAACTTCAGTTCTGGCATTCCCTAATGTTCATATACTTGACTTTTCAAATTAATGTAATTTTCATCTATTTGCATTTGTGCTCTGTGTGTGTAACAAAAAGGGAAAAAGTATGCACACAATGTAATTGTGATAACTAAATATACTGAAATTAAATAGATACAAAGGATTTGTAAAATGTTAATTTTAGGGATTTAACTTTATTTTTACAAGGCCAATTCAGATGCTATTTAGTCCATTCTAATGTTTACATCACTTTCTTTATATTACTCACACAACAACTTATAAAGAAAAGAATCACACGTTTTAGTTTTACACTTTCTTTACAAATATCCTATATTAATTGTAAAACAAGCCAGAAAAAAGTGATAGCAATTTCCCATGCAGTGACATTTTCACTGAAGAAACTATTGTATTTGCTCAGATACAGTAAACTCTCTCAAGAAAGTGAATTGTTGTACCCACTATGAAATATTTCTAAAGAAAATTTCTAGTAAAGTCTTCTGAAAGCATAAACACATTTTAAATGATAAAAAATAATTAGCTTGGGAAATGTTTATCCAATGGAATCTAATTTACTTGGATAGAAAGTGTGTCTCATCACACAGTTTTTCCATCCTGTAAGATTAGGGCAAGTAGGAAACTGTCTGCACAGTTATTTCTGCACACACCTCTCGCTTTAGCAGAGTCAATTTATGATGACCTACGCAAAGCCAAAATGAAACCTCTCCCTAACTGCCTCTGAAGATCACAGTCTTCAGAACCAAACTGAAGTTTTGCCCAATCTTCATTTTTTTTTCACTAATGAATGCTTACTGGGGATTAGCAGACTCCCACTTACTCTGAAAGCTGGATCAAATTCCACATTCTTACCTGTAACAGAATAAATGTCAGTATGCTTCCTACTTTCTTTAGAAGAAGCTCAAAGGGGTAATAAATTACTCCTAATTTCAGTATTACAGAGTGTACTTGTATTTTGATTGCCCTAAACAGATGAATATATCACTTATTTAAGGGATACTTAAAATATCCAATACAATATTAGACACGCAATCAAAAATTAATCTCTTTGTTACTTTCATTTCACAGTAAAGCGATAAATATCTGTCACAGTGTGTTAATCTCGGGCATAAAGGGAAAAGCTATTTCCCGGGAAACAGGAGAGGACTGAGTGGTGCTCATCTTGTTTCTTGTCTGCCTCTGCCACCCGGTGGTTGCACTCAACAAGTCTGTCCCTCTCGGTACCGCGCACTCCTGGAGAGCTGAGAGTTCACATGCTCTAAACATGTACTTCTGAGACTCCCTAACACCTCCTCGCCTTTTTCATACACTTTCAGGCCATTGATGCCTAACCGTGTACGGAACGCTGGGACCTCTGATTAACTAGTCTGTGGGTGATAGAAAAATAAATAGATTAAATTATATTTACCTGCAATTAATGTTTTTTTCTTCTCACAAAACTGTAGCTCAAAATATTTTATAAAACAGCTGGAAAAATCATTCAAGGGTGTCTTAGCATGTCCAAAGGCCTCCAAGATACAGTTTACCTGCAAGACAATGGTAAAAAATTAATAAGAGAGGAAATAAACAGGAAGTTATATCAATAAACATCAGTGAATTTGGCTTGTGAACAATAAGGGGGGGTGTGTGTGTGGCAGAAGTCCATTTTTCAGCTTGGAATTTAACAAATTCCTTGCAATTTTTTTTTTCTTTCTAAACAGAAATTGCAATAAGATAGCTCAAAAGAAAAAAAAAATGCTGTCAGAATAGTGGAAGTTGTAAAAGGAAGGGGGAAGAAAATGGCTCACACGCGAGCTGTGTCTTTTTGCTAGTAGTCTGAATACAAGTGACTGGAATCATATGCCCAGAACTGGCATGCTATGGCAAAAAGATTAAATCTTTGAAGGCAGATGTATGCTTGTAAAGTTAGTCACTTGATAGTAATAACCAACCAAAGGAATTTACAAGCCTTATATGATGTCAGAAATGGCATAACTTATTGATTTAAAATAGAATTACTTCAGCTTTATACTAGTGATAAAACTGAGGAAAAAATAGTTTCAGGGTTTTTTTTATGGCACGTCTCACTAATGTAACATTTCCATGTTACATCTTCATGGTCACAGCAATTATTTTTAAAAGATCATTTTTTAAAAAAATCATTAAATAAGCCATCTTTATTCCATATTTTCTCTGTATTTAGTTTTTTTGTGTATAATTAGTTTCTTACACCCTGAAGGATTCCCTTCAGCACTTCCCCCTTGCATCCCATGAAATGGATTGCAATGTGGCCCAAATACAGCGTTGTTCTGATATGACAGTGTTTTGCTGAAGCTGAACCTAGCTGGGAAGGGGTGAGGGCTGTGGAGTGGCACAGATGACATGTGGTTCCAAGCACAAAACAGAAGTTCTAAAAATCAGACCCCTCAGAATTATTAACTAAACCAGCTATTTGTGCAGTAGGTGGCAGCAGAAAACTATTCCGCCTGGTCTTGGTTCCACGCTATCAGTGTTGCTCAGGATGTATTTGCTCATTAGGCTAATTCAGCACTTGGTGCAGAATTAGCTTAAATAAACCCGTGCAGCTTTATTAACTTGGTGCTATGCATAACTGCTGCAGGAATGAATCCAGGCTATCGTGTTCATAAAAGCACTTTAAAAGGCAACTAAACCAGAATCTCTAGTCGATTCCCCATGGGTGGGATCTGCTACATCTGCCTTCACTGTCTGAAGTCAGATGTCCCATCTAAGCTAGTTACAAGGGATCTTTCTATCACCAAAAGGCAACCCTTATTTCTTAATATGCGATGATTCTCTTCTGCCTGCATTGACTAGACTCATTGACACATATGGCCACATCAGTTATTAAACTAAACGAGACCAGGAGCAGAACTCCCTAACCTCGATGGCAAGTGGCATGATAAGGTTCACATTCAGACAGCTAATAGCTCTTCTTTTGCAGACCGGGGTGGACATACTGTTGTGAATTGTCCCTGGCACATGTCCTCTGAACTGTGGCCGGAGGCCCCGCTGGGGATTTAAGCTGTGTCAGGGAGCAGCGTAACTGCATGCTGGGATTGTTGTTCAGTTTACCACGTAGATATAGGTTAAAGCAGTCTACAAAGTTAACCAACTTTTAGGTGGACCGAGTTAGGCCTGGTCAGCTCCCCCCTGCTCCTCGATTCCTCTTTTTAACTAAGGACAACATCTTATTTCGTTTCCACTGGATCATGATGGCTGTCCCTGGGAATTTTCCAGGAGATAAGTTGCAGCAGAGGTGATACAACTTCCCACACATCCTGATTCCCATTGCTGCCATATTTGTATCCAAAGCACAGTTTTCAGTTGCTTATTCAAAAAAAGTTACTTATTTACTTAATTCTTCTACTTATTACTTAATCTGAACTTCAGGAGAGAAAAGGACTTAGAGGATCTACTTGAATTTTGCAGTTCTATTTGAATAATAACTATGGTCAAAATAATACCTATGATCAATGAACTGATCAGTTCAAAACTGCATTGGTAGTAAATAAAAAAAAATACACAATGGAAATAGATATGACCTGTAGATCTGGTTCCTGGGTTCAAAATAAAGTAAAAGTGTTCTGTCCCTATTATAATAGTATAATTGCAACACTGGATTTTAAAATTTAAATCAAAAAGTGAAAAAATAATAACATGGGTATTCTTAACACCGTCATGAGAAGCCTAGATTAAATATGTCAGTTTAGGAGCATCATCAATGAATCAGATAACAGTGTGAAAAATACATTAACATGGCAATTGTATGGCTACATAAAATAAAGCAAAGGTACATCTTATTCAGCGTCATCAGGGTTTTTAAATATCTTCAAAAAACACAAATGTAACACTTTTTTCTAAATCCACCAAACTCCATAGGAGTTTACTTACCTTATCAGCTGGAATGTACAAAATATGAAGCAGTATATCTGTAGCCTTCCTCACATCCCAATAATCCTGATTTGTAGGTTGTCTGTTAGTGTCAGCTGCACTTCTGACACTATGTTATCTTTCTGGACTGAATCATGCATAATTCAGGATGAAAGCAGCATGTTTTTAATGACGCATGTGATTCTATGAAACACATCCCCCCCAATAAGCAATTCTAGAGTTCTGCTGAATATCATGCATGTGGCAGGTGAAAGCTAAAAAAAAGTATCTTGGGTTGACTGTAAGTGCTGTAGAACAAGGTCACTGGAGTGGGTGATGGTGGGTGAAAGGTGAAAGAGTAAACTTTTTTTAAGTCATGAAACTCAGGACTGAGCTATGACAATGCACGCTGTGCTAAAACATTCTGTGTAAGTACATGTCTAAGCTGAGATGTCAGATGAGAAGCTTCATCAGGAAAGGCAATCTTAAAAAAGAATTTTAATTGGCAACCTAAGGTTAAACATAATTTAAAACACCAGTATGAACCTGTTACAGCTGTAACAATGAAACACGACTTGCAATGTTCAGTCAAATGAAAACTTTACATTTACAATGTACTAGCAAGGAGGCAAATTTATCTGATATGTGAAGCAGATTCTTATTATTTCATTATATGGGCTGGGCAGAATTTAGTTCTGCTGTGGGAATCAAAGACTAAGCAAATATTCATAACTCTTGCCTATTTCACAAACATAGTTAGCATACAAATACTGGGCCATATAGCTTTGTTCAGTCCTCGGGGGTTTCCTGCAACTTCCCAGTTTCTGTCTTCCCTACTACTACTTCAGGTACCTCGGCACTTCTTATATTGTCCAGAGAGGCACCACCACAACTGTACAGATAAATGTATTTACTTACTGAAGGAGACTTACATTTAGGAGACAGGAGCTTATCACACAAGTGTTTCCTACTGACTGAAACACTGCTGTGCGTAGTCACCAAAACATACAGAAACAAAACTGGCCTCCACTTTTCAAGATTCCTCTCATAATATCAATGTAAACTCAATCCTCTTCCCATTCAGGTCACTTTAGGAAAAGAAAACTCCTTCGACTTCAAAGGTGAAAACAAACCTTTTATGAACTTCTGCATAGCAGATGCCTTTTCCTTACAGTTCAAATGTCTTTGCCTATCCAAGAGGCCAGATTTTTGCTTTGTGCTACTCAGTGGTCAGAATGCAACTTACGTGTTTTATCTTTGTATCAAAGGTGTTTCTGCTGGAGCTGGCTCTGCAACTGAGGTGCTTCACTATGTGCTTGCAGGCTTCGGTCTTTCCAGAACCACTTTCTCCACTGGAAGACGACAGGCAAGAAAGAGAGGGTGGATTCATTGTTATTTTCACATTTGATATTTATATTCTCTGCTTGATCTGTTTGAATGGATTTAAGATATTTCAGTCAAACTTTCATTGCAAATAACAGAAGGTTTATGGATGGCAAATAATAAAGAACAGCATGTAGGAGAGAGACTGGCTGACTATGTTCATGAGGGCTGTCAGAGTTGTCAAGCTATATTGCCTTGTACCACAAGCCAAGCCAATCAAATCTAAAGCTTTCAAGCCATTCTGAAAGTATTTATAGCAAAGATTTTATCTCCTCCTTTATCTTCTGTCCAGCAAAGGAATCTGCTTACGCTGCCTGGTTCTCTTTGCAGATGGGGAAATACTACTTTGGTAATAACGGGAGTCAGAAGGAAAGGAAAGTGTAGAATAGAACAGAAAGAAGGAAAAGGAAACAGGAAAGGAACAGGAAGGAAAATAAAAAGATGATTGATTTTACAACCTGTGAGTTTCTGCAGTGCAATACACTGACTTCAGTGATCCTGTTTCACTTAATTTCTCATTCAAGATGTGGAATAAATATTCGAAAGAAAGAGAATCTCTGAGGGGGAAAATGAACAAAGAAAACAAAGTAAAAGGCATAATGAACAACAAAAGTGGGAAGAACAGAAAAGTCGAGGGATGGAGGTGGGGAGCAAACTCAATGGTGCACTTTCAGCTTGGAGAAGGAAGGAAAAGAAACAAGAGGTGGAAAGGATAAAGTCATTGAAGCCTGATTAAAGAACTCATGTAAGAATTTCTTACTTGAGTTATAAGAAGTTGTTTTCTTTATAGACAAGTGAATCAAACAAAGTGTAAATTGATGCTCCTCCCTCATTTATCTACTTGATCAAATTTAAAAAGTTGTTTCTACAACCACCACTTAGATTTTTCACACGTATGATGGTCATGCTGGCTGGTCAGCCTGTTATCTATATAGTTTCGTTTCTGAAAACGAGAGGGCAGCAAAATATTTTATCTGTCTGGCCATTTCTTTATATATTCAAGTCTCTCAACAAAGGAGAAATCAATTAAATAAAAAAATTAAAAAAAAAAAAAGAGGAAAGGACAAAAAGATCTTCATACATAGACAGGAATGGGTTCTCTACACCATCTCATTCATTCAACTCTTAAGGGAAATACATGCAGCTCTGGTGAATATCTTATTTGTTTGCCTAGTAAACTGTAGGATTAGGTAACAAGACAGATGTCTCATTACTATATATCATGTGTTAAACTGCTTTTACTTATGTTGTCCATGTTTCTGTAATAAGCTGGAGTCTGACCCTGGATTTCAAACTCCTATGGGCATCAGTAGGAGGTTTGTGGTCCAAGAGTGCAAAGGTTTGCAACCTGGATATGTGTTATGCAAAGACCTCAAATAAGAGGTCACAAAGCCGTATTTTTACCAGGTCTTAGAATGAAAGAAATCACGTGAAGCCAAGAAGGTCACTGTTACAACTAACATGAAACTAGTATCTCTACAGAATTGACAAGGTGCTCTGTAAGTGCATTATTCCTTGCTCAGATCTTCAGCTTCTGACTTTCTGAGTTTCAAAAGTCAGGTGATACTAGGTGTCACCCTCTAAAATCTGCACACACCTCTACCCTTTTAATGATAACTTCACTCTTCAAATGCTAATTGTACCATGCTGCCTATAGTCTTAAGAAGCAATGTTTGTCTTCTGCCTTTATAACGGTGGTATCCAAATTCCGTGTTCCTTTGCCTGTTATCATTAACAGGAAGAGAAAAAAGTGAAACAGGGCATTAGTCCTGTGATACTCTTCCCCTAGAGACATTCCACATTATTTCAAATTTCAGATCTTATGCCTGTATTACCCAGAAAGCCAGTGAGCTCACAGGCAGATACAAATCTCTCTTGCATCACCCCTCCTACTACCCACTCACGTTGGCCAGTCCACTGGCACCTGTGTGTCATGATGACAAAATATTTTTGTCCCTCCACAACATTCTCAATCCAAAATCACAGCTGCAACCTGCTATTGCTATACCGCAGGTTAGACATAAGATTAGTGGCAGCAGCTCTTCGGTTAATTCAGCTGTTAAAGAGCTTCCCTGAAGTTAAAACGTCTCTGAATTTTAGTACAGTCACAGTTACAGACGATGCCACTGAGCAGAAGTGTTTGTGTATGTTTGAAAATCAGATCTGAAATAATTCATAGTTTGTCACAACTCACAGCTTGTCTAACATCTACCTCTATATCCAGTAGATAAAAAGTTGTATCATTCCGAGGGCTGAACAAGACTTGATATTTACAAATTGTAGCATTTTATTATTTTGTTTGCTTAGGCCCAGACTCATCTCCTAAAAATATTTTCTTTAACAGAAGGATTTTCCAGGCTTAGCAGGGTGGGGTTATTTTTCAAAAAATCTTTCTCACAACTGGAGAAATTGCAGGGGGCAGAAGGGATGCTAAAACAACATTTGATGTGTGTGCCTTTGACTGTTTTCAAGTATTATAAAGCAGACATGCAAATGATAAACAAAAACAAAACCAGAAAAGTGCCTTGAACAAAGTGGAGTGTTCACCAGTTTTCCCATTTAACAATTAATGTGTTTAATTTTTTAAATAAAGCTATGGGGTTTTTTCACTCCAATCTAACTGTGGCCCAGACAACACAGAACCATGCAAGCATGAACAAAGTGGACAGTTTCTGTCCCTTCTTGAGCATTTCTTCTCAAGACTGCCACTTCCTAAACACTGCAGTGACACAGCTACAAAGATCTGACACTTCAGCTCAACTGTTAATTCTACAGTGATTGACATTTTGTCCAGCAGTGTCACAGGAGCTTGTTGGCTAAAGCAGTTGCTAAAGTACAGTTTGGGGGTCAGAATCCACTAGAACTTAGTTGCTAAAAGAGACACAGTGTCACTTAGTTGTTTTCTGCATTTTGAAGGGTTATGTTTACTCTTAGTGAAATATATATTGAAGCACTGAGAAATAAATGTTAGGTAAAGTTTTAATCGTTGATGTCACTGTTTGGAACATTTGGGCCAATAAATCATTTAACAAGGAAAAAGTAATTTGCCACCCTGAACCAGATCTTGTTTATTCTAGTTCTTTTGAGATTGAGTACAATTTTTTGTAATGTCCCCCCGTCCACAATACCTTTTTTTTAAAAAAACTTTTTTAAAACTTTGTTTTAAAAGTTTAATTCTGCTTAGAGAACAATTTCTCTTCTCTGTTTTGAATTGCTTCATCACTATATTTTTCAAAATGTCATTTACAATAAAAATGTTGCTTTCTCATAACTTTTGGTTGGAGTGCCTTATCAGGGTGGAGGATAAGTTAGCATTGCAGCAGAAAACCATTCTTCTGCAGTAAAACTTTCTTAGAAGCCATTATGAAACAGGCAAAGCAAAGAAAGCTTATTTCACAGACAAAGTTAGTTCAATTAGAGACAGTGTACTCTAAGGGAAAGGAAAATGGACAAAGAATTTGAAAACTTATGCTCACAATGGTCTTTAGGCAAGTTCCAGTAAGCTTTCTCATCTTATTCCTCCTTTGGCTTTCTAGCTTTCCTACATAAGTACCTGAGGGAGGGCCTGGTTCCTACTATTTCTTTATCAATATTTTGTTAATACAACTTTAATCACAACCCTAGTGTCCGTATCTTAAAATAATATGAAAAATAGGAAAAAGTAAACTCTATTTTGAAATAAAACATTCAAAACTAAAATTGTTAGGAAAAAGTCCAATTCACACTGTGAAAATACAAAGACATGTGAAGCAATGCAAGATGCTCAACAACCAGGGGGACCAAAGGAGCTACACCCTGCAAATCCACTGCACTTGGATTATCATTCAGCTCTTCTGCTATCTTGTGCCACTGGCATCACTCACGCCAGCAGGCTCAGTGCTAAGCATGAGCCTGCTGGACAGTTCACATAAATTGCCTGGCTGTTCCCTTTCAGAACAGCTGTGGTTGGAGCTATAACTACCTTTGTGAAAACTCCCCAAACCCACAAAGCCTATGTGAACACCACAGCTCTGAGACCACCACAGCTGTTAGCAGCCAACAGGTTGAAAAGCTATTGGGTGGAGGGGGACTTTGAGGTGGACAGACAGAACCATCTACATAGAAGTAGTTAACCAAGGCAGCCCAGGTAAATAGCTGGGAAACAGCAAACCCTAGGCACAATTTTAAGCATTAATTCCTGCAAGTACTGAGAAGTACATCTTGCTTACCCTCAATTTCTGCATATTAGCCAGGTTTGTCTATATCTTTACAAATTCAGATAACTGGATCATTATTGTTTGGCAAGTGTCAATTCCAGTATAAATAAATCCTAGAAATCTTTTGTTTTGGGAAAAATATGACAAAATATAAAACATGTTAGGAGGAATGTACCTGCCATTTCAGATCATATAAGTGCAGCATTTTGCTGTCCACATTCAAGTTTAAATCCTGAACAAAGGTATAATGGTCAGGAATGCAGGAATATTTAACAAAACAAACAAAAACCTACTCCTGCAGTACTTGAATTATAGTCAGAAACGCTGGAAAACTTCTGACAGAATTTGTTCACATAAGATTTCCACCAGTCTTAAAGGAAGATTTAGATCAGCATAGATATACATGCAGCTTTGTATGAATTTACAAAACCAGCCTCTTACTGTAGCACGCTAAACTGTGAGCATTACTACTCCAAACTACCATCCTGACAGTAAGATATATCCAGTGAAGAAGTAGTAAACTTTGGAGGGTCAGAATAATTTCTTTCTTCTCAGTTTGCAGAGAATGTAAAGTTAGACACTGAGTCTTGCTTCATGACTGAGGTTTCTAGATTTGAAATAAATATGTGCAAGCAAGACTGCTTTTTTTTTTTTTTTTTTTAAGAAAAAGTTAGAAAAATGTGTTTTCTACCATGAGTAGTGGTATCTCTAACTGCACAACCCTGCATGTTAGTTGGAAGCTATATTTCTAAAGGAATCTAAACTGGAAAGTGTATTTCTAAACAATTTTTTACTATAAATAGGATGTGCAAATCCATAACTACTGCAGTAGCCTGTTGCACTTATAATACATTGAATTATAATTTCAAAAATAAAGATTATTAACTCGAACAGAATGCCTGTGGTGATGCTAAACTGAGGAAATCAAAAGCTTTCAAGGCATTTCACTTTAACAGACAAGAATTTCTCTCCATTCCAGATTATTTGGCTTAAAAATGTGATTCATATCACAACAAATCCAATTGATACTGACATTCTTGGCTGCTAACACATACAAAACCATAACATTTAATGTTATATATTCATTACAACTTTTTGATTCACCAAATCAGCTATCAGCATCCCATAAAACATTGGCTTAATTGACCAAGGATTCTGAGCTTTTAACAAGACCATAAACTATACTTAGGCTTCCTAGACAGTTTCTCATTTATCTTGTCAGTACTTAATACATTTTCATATCCTGAACAGCATGAGCAAAATGCAGTCAGAAGGAAGTTAATTACAAAAAGTCCACCTATTGGTTATTTAAGAACATAACATCATGTTAGTTTATTTTGTAACTTCCATATGAAGTTTATACAAAGCCAGTGTTAAGCATATGTGAGTGATGGTGGCTTGCTATAAACTAGAAGTAACTGGGAATAACTGGTAGTGAAATCTTCAGTAATTTCTGTGAGTGAACACATGATCGGATGTGCAGTGATTGTGTGTGCGTGGGGGTGGAATTGTAACATGGTAACCCCATGCTTCAGAAGCTTCAGACAACAAGAAGGGAAGTATGAAAAGACAGAAAAAGTGGAAAGACTGATCTGGATCATCCCAAGAGCTCTAAATTGATTTTAGGTTCATTTTTGCCTTTTTTAAGCAATTCAGTAGCAAAGAGTTAATAGGACGTTTAGGGGAATAAATTTAAGTTGCAAAAGAATGAATTTCTTTAGATTAAAGAATAAACTTGTAAAGGATACTTTTAACACTTCATTTTCCCTGCAAAGGACTGGTCTGGTCCTGAGTTTACTCCAGGATATATAGAGGGAGAGAAGTATTCTTCCAGATCCATAAGGAAACACCTTGGAGATAGATATGTGTTGTCAGTGAATTGGTATCTTAAGTTTTTTAAGCAACTCTCCAAAGCAGCCCCAACAGGAAAATTCAATTTTTGCTAAATCTGTTTTCCGTGTGAACAACAGCTTACAATAGAATCTCACTTCTAGGGAAGAATACTTCACATTTGATAAATCATTTTGATAATTTCAATTTTGATTTTTATTTATTTATTTATTTAAACCATTAGTTGGAATTATTTTTTTTTAATTGGTCTTGGTCTTAAAGCTTGCTTTCTGCTACACAGTCTTAAGGTGATCTGATACACACCAGCTTCTTATGTTACAGAGAGATGGGAACATTTCCATTCCTATAGTGCCTCTATGCACAGAAAAATGAATAGGTAAATATTAGATGATGACACTACAGAAGGCAGAATTTTTTCTTCATCTGACACAAGTTCATGCTGTTTCTGCAAATAGCAAGTAGTGTGGCACTCTGAGAACAGCCATACTCATGACAGAAGTACTGACTTTTTATTAGCTTGACTTTTGTGCTCAGGGGGAAGCCACAGTAGATCTGCAGCTGCAAACCCTTTCCCTGTGATCACAGGGGCACTCACTGCCAAATCTCTGTTGTTTATTCCCAGAGCAAAGGGTGCAATCTCTCTTCCATATATTTAATAGTTATCCTTACCATCATCATTTGTGTGGAGTCAGGAGACTCCAACCATATGTGGCTATGGGTACAATATAGAAATGGTCTGGCCCTGAAGAGCTTTTACTCCAAACATATTCCTAGAGACAAGCAGCTAAAGAAACCCAGTAAAAATAAACAAAAATCAGATGGTGTTTCATGAGAAAGAACATTGCAATATCTATGAGCAGCATCATATACAATTAACACAACTGCTCATTGATGAATGTCTAATTTATGAAGGTTCTGACCTCGGTGATGTGAATCAGCAATGCTTTGAGAAAGTTTGTTGTAAGGACCTTGGGTACAGAAATGTCAAATCTCTGGATTCCAGTCAGGCTTAAGCATGAAATAAATAGTGCTTTAAGGCTCTGCCCTGCCAGAAACTATGAACCTCTCCTGAGCACACACATGGGCTGAAAATTGAAGTAGCCCTTTAGGGTCAGAAAACAGAGTCTGGTAGTTTAGCAACGGTTTTGAGACAATAGCTGTGGGCTTAGGGAGCCAAGTTCCAACTCAGACAACTTCAGGTGCCTTCAACTCTTTTCATCATCATCTCCTGGGGAAACATGGGAGGCAAAACCAACTACACTAAGAAAAACAGAATCATTAGATTGCTTTGCATGCAGAATTCACCACCAACAGTAAGTGTCCAATAAAAGAATAATTCATGAATGATTGGTAATGGCCACTAAGCTCTTGGGCAGACAAAAAAGTAAATTGAAGAACATTGCTAATAGAAAATACACTTTATCTCCACAAATTAAACAAGCTACAAGGTTTGATGAAGATGACAGGATTAACATGCATACAGGTATGTTTTCTGGTTTTCCTTCCAGTCCTTTTGAAAAGATAGTGGGCAGCCTAATGTACTGAAAATAAAGTAGAAGTCTTCTGTAAAAAATTACTGTATATAACAAACTCAAGCTTTTCATGAAGAATTTAGATGAGAGTTATGTATACTGCCAACTCTTGGTTCTCATCTAGCAGTTAATAGTTAAACTAGACATTTTAAAAACTGCACATGAACAGTAAAATACTGGTATGGTACTAAATCTTACTGCTCCATATCAAATCCTAACATGTACATCAAGATAGTAGCCTTTTCTCATGGAAAATCTTTACGATAAAACTAAAGTATTATTATATTTATAAATTATACTAATAAATGACTTATACTATAAAATATTATTGTCAGTAAAAGTAAAGTAGACCTAAAAGTAAACAAAGATTTTAGGGGTTCATTCTATAATTGTATTGTGTTTCCTTACTAATGATGACAACAGAAGGCAGAAGTGTACTCTCGATGTGCAATTCTAAGAGTGCTTGTATGCCAAAATGGCATATCTTGCAGATATGAAGGGAATTTAATCTTGACATTAGTGCATACTCACAGGGATAATCTACTTTCACCAGACATAGCACTAATAAAAACAAAGAAAACCAACACCCTTCCAATTTGGTGTGGCTATTTTCCTATGTGGCATAATAATACTCCTCATTGTAAGAGCTCTGACTTGGACAGTGTCTCAGGCCAACCATTCCAATAGTACAGCAGCAGCAAACATGGTACTAGGATTCTAGTAACTATTTAGTCTAAGTCAAAACTAGTACTAGACCCTGCCAGGTCCTGCTCCAGCAACTCATTCCATTTCAAGGGGAACTTGGCTTTGGAATGGATTCAGGTTAAAATGGGTCCTCAATATCACCACCACTCTCCCAGGTACAATTTTGACCTGTGAGGATTTCTCCAGTCCAGATCACCATGCCACTTCCTGAACGTCTGTGACGACACAAACGATGGTGTGGAAATGAGAAAATGAGCAGCCAAAGACAGAAGGGCAGAAGCACTCCTAGCCAGCTTATTCCAGTGCAACATTCTCATGGATCTATCAGTCCTTTTCACTTGTTCATCCACTGTCTCCTTCCTTCTGAGCACTTATATGAAATGGCCTCCTCCCTGAGTTCCCCCATCTTCATTCAGCCTGTGATTCCACATTAGAAAGAAGTATATTTTTTTATTTTTCAAAACTTACTAGGTGCACTTATCACACTATACATGCATGCATAGAAATGTAACCACAACACAGCCTTATAACTGGAGGTATTTTAAAATTACAGACCATAGGCCAAACATACAGAATTTCTTACTCAGGAATGAAGAGCATGCTTGATAAGAGAGGCTGGAGAAAACAGAGTAAAACACAAAGCTTGGAGTATTTCAGAACTGCAGAATTGCAGTTATTTGATTCTAATAGGAAATGAAACTGAGATCTTGAAAACTTCTCCACAAACCCCTCTTGAAGTGAAAAATTAAAGAAAAACTGACTGGATGCTTTACTATGTACCCTCAAGGCCAGAAAGTAAGCCTTGCTCTATGCTGTTCATTAGCATAAATGTAACCAAGGAATGATCCCTCACAGTGATGAAAGAACCTTCTCTTGCTGATAGCTAATGTTGCTTTACAGCTGAAATAGCAACAAAGCAGAAAACCATTTTGACGACACACACAAGTGCATGCACACACACAGGATCAGGTGATAGCAAGGGGGTAGATTAATAACTTGTGTTCCATCATGAATATTATTATCATTATCATTATTATTATTATTGTTGTTGTTGTTGTTGTTGTTATTGTCAGAAAACCAATGGAAATTTCCTATATTACCTTTACTTTCCAGACATCAATTATTTAGATGCTACCAATGGACCAATATAATGAGAATATCCCATTTTTAATACCTCTTTATGAACTTCTAGAAGATCTCAATTCCCTTATTCTGTCTCATTTAGGGGTCAGAGAAAGGTATTTACAAATAACTGTTTCTAGCTGTTTCCGTTAAGTTGCAGCTATATTTATCTCTTATTCCAAATTACCAGATGCTTTCCTTTCAGCTTCCATTTTCACAAGTGACCTTTAGATCCAATTTATTATCCACATAAAGAGTACTTAACGACGGCATATCTGTAGGTTGCCTTTATGTGATACGGAGATGTCTTGCCGAGTGCTGATGCTATCAACAGAGCACTCTCATGTCACATTCTCCATCAGGTCACTGATTTATAATAAGGTATGGTGGGCTGGGCAGGGATCAGGACAGTGGGGCTTAACACGTGCCTTGACATCCTTATACAAAATCATCAGTAGCAAATATTCCTTGATAGCAAAGCCATTTATTATTAAGTAAAATACACTTTGTGTACTACTACACAATACTTGGCAGTTAGCCTTTTTCTTTAAGTGTTAGTAAATATTATTTTCTGCTTCTTCTCTGTCTACACTTATAGACAACTTCACAAAGATACTAATAAATCAGCAGTGTCCCAAGTTCCTACTTTGAAAAAAATGCTGAAAACTGTGCCTTAGGATAATTCTCCTTTGTTATCAAAATTATTGTACCTAAACAGGAGTTAATATTTATGAGAAGATAATATGAACATACATTAAATATTTCCTAATATTGCTTGTACCTCTGCTTAAATGTCATTGCTCACTGGATAAATACAGAACTATTCCAGTCTGATTACGTTATAAAAGGGTGAACATTTGTTTCAGTCAATCAACACTCATTCCCACATATAGTTAATTTATACAATTATGATTTAGAAACTTACAAACTATGAAAATAAACATTTAATTACAATATTCAGATGTATTTGAAGGCTTAATATACAGAACTTCAAATACTCACAGGAGTCTGTATCCACACAAACAGAATGCAATATAAATTGATATATATGATTGCATTTATGCGTTTATTTTAGCTCTTGTAACATCTAAACAGCATTATTAGCTGCTTTGGAGTATCATATGCTCCCCATTTCATAGTATTCAATTTTTTTATAATTAAGTAATTCAAGAGCAATTACAGGATTTATCCAATGGATCAGCCTTTATTCCTGGCCAAATCAAAATCAACCTTTTTAATTTTTTCCCCATTTTTTCATAATCTTGAAGTTATTTATTATTGAAACAGCACTGTGAATAAAGGAAACAGTTAAAGTTTGTTTTGAAGTTGGAGAGCAAAATAACAAGCTCATGGCCACACAAAATGTAAGCCAGGGTGGAAGGTCCAATAGAAGTGCATCAGCTCAGAGGTTTATAATTTAGTCAAGGAATTCCCATTTTTATTGTCATTAGATTCTATTCATAATCCTGATCCACATAATATGACCAACACACAGAGCAGTTTTGAATTCTTTACCATTAACTCTTGTTCCTAATTAGATGCATCTAGATGGAGTGGTAATTCCCCAAGAGAATTTATGAACTTGAGATGTAATTAAACCTTTTTCTCTCTTGTATTTTGCTCTCATGTATGATACAGAGATCAGTACACAGAAAGAAATAAGTTGGAGGAAAAAATAAAATGGAAATTCCAACTGCTGAGTCCTGGGGGAAACAGTTGAAAGGCAAGAGTTACAAATTAGTTAATAGAAAGAGTAATTTTCACCTGAGGATAAAGCACTGGGGATGCTGCTCCTGGAATAGCATGTGGTAAGCTCTTTCAGCACAGGAAAATATATGTGGGGGAAGTGAGGAACACAGTTTTCCAGAGTTACTTAAATAAAGCTGGGTGACCTGAAAAATTGTAGAAAATTAATATGATCAATACATTTCAAACTAATTATGTTTCACCCCCCTAATCCTGAGTCTTTTGTAAAGGTCTCTAACCATTATGAACTGAATCTCTGTATGTATATAAGCAGTACAATTACAGTATCTATGAAGATTTTAATTAAAGAAAACAAGAGCTGTAAGCACAGAAGATTTAATTAAGATACAAAATCAAATACAACTAGCAGACTCAACAATACTGGTTTGTTCACTGAATAAAACAAAACTTGGCAAGTTACTTTATACCTAATTTTTATAGTTCTTCAATGTCTTGACTTAAAGATCTTAGAAAATTAAATCTTATCATCCCATGAAAAGTTACAATTGAAATTAAAGGCTTAAGTTATAACCTAATTCATTTATTACATGACAGAGCAGTCTCCCACAAATGTGCTCTATGCAACATAGAATAACTTCTGTGATACACACAGCTGGCAACATGTACTATCCTTAAAGCTTAAGTATGAGTAGAACCAATTATCTGCTACTGAAAGCTCAATTTTTTCTGAGAACATCCTGATGTTCTTTCAGGTAATATCAAGCAGATTTTAGAAAAAAATAGATAGTCTGCTAATATCTACAATTCTATTCTTTCAGTTTTATGTAAGATTGTGAAACACCATACCATTTTACAAATATCCTTAAAGAAACAATTTTACCTACTTTTTATATAGCTTTTACCAGATCTTCTCATGGGTTTAGAACATTAACACAGACTCTACAGAAACCCATGGCAGCTAGGGGACAACTGGAACACTATGACGCATATAGAATGATACTGTATGCTATCACTTCAACTACGAAACCCCTTCCTTTCCATTATATCCTGTTTTTTCCAACTATTCTCTAGCAGCCTCTCCCTCACAGTGCCATTATGAATTTATTCCTTTCTCCAAACTAATCAGGTTCTTATCACTCCTTCCTGTCCCATGCCTGTCTTACGCATTTAGATATTAAACTATTAAATCTTGGGGCATCTACAACGCTGTAGCTGAATGTGGCTCCACGGCATGGCTCTACTTTTTTTCAGGACTTTCGATCTATCAGATTAAATAAGATTAAATCCACACTGATTCTCAAGGAATCGTTTCAGCATGTCACAAAGCAGAAAGAAAAATCTTCACACAGATGATCATTGCATAATGTTGCAAGTGCTTTGCAACTTTATATATTTTTCTAACACACAAACTTCAAGAATATTTTCCCCCTAATCCCACACAAGTAAATTCTGCACAAATGTAACACAGCAGGATGACCGTAGTACACGCACTTCTACAAACAGTTACAACAATACCTTTGAAGTGGTGTCTGCATGTTCCTAGTAGTATAGCACTACTATAATACATAATGTAGTAGTACAATGTATTTCCATGTAAAAATGCATTGATATTATAATCTACAAATTGCATTGTATTGCACTGCATCAATGTGTATCAGTGTCTATTGACATGATTCTTCAAGTCATCTCAGAGTGAATAATTGCTTATATAAAGATTTATTTTAGTAGTATTCTATTGGAACTATGTGTGGGAGGTCAGTGGAGGATAACAAAATAAAGATTGCTGAGAAGTTATGAAAAGTGTTTTTAAAAAAGAGAAGAAAAACTAAAGTGTTGCTGCTGTTGTAGAATGTACATGATAATCCTTTTATTGCTTCACCTGGTTTTAAAAACAGTATCATGCCCAATGCATCTTTGCATTCTTTTTTTGACAGCTAACAAAACACACAGCTGAAACAAAAATGCTAACTAACGAGCCACATTATACAACATGTCAGTGTCTACTACGGACAGACCATCTAACACTTACAGACTTCAACATAATACCAGCTAAGCTGCTGCAGCATATTTGAGCATTTCAAACACAGAGAAAACAAATCTATATTACAGCCATGGGTTGGGTTTTTGATCATCTGGGAAATACCCACCTGATGCACAATACCACACAGATAATAATGACAGAGTAAAAGCAATGATCATCCAAGGTGACCCAAACAATTAAAGGACAAAAAGTGTCTCATGCTAAACTTCTAAAATAGATCTGCCACAGAGAGGTCAAGAGAACATGCAGCAAATGTCCAGGAAACATTTTAATATGTAAGCCTGCTACCTAAATTCATTTTCTTTACAGTTCTCTCTTGGTGCACAAAATCATGTATCTAATGTAAAATACACAGTGACAGGAAAAAAAAACATCATCTAAAACCTGGGGGATGATGGATGATTTGCATTTCTAGAAGCTAAATTTAGACTCCCAACTTGGAATCTGCTGTTTCTGCCATTGAATGTCACAGCATTTCTTTCTCTCAAATTTACTACTGAAAAGACACAAAGCCACATGACATAGCAAACAGCCACAGACTACAATTTGCTTACCGAGTTTTGAATCCTTTATAATTCATGTAAGCTAAATAAACATATTTGAACACTCCCTAACACAACAGGGAGCCTGACCAGTGTGCAGTAATGTGATCTCAGTGCACCAACCACAAAATATCAGGGAGGGGGGGAAATAAATTAACAGTTATGCTAACACAATGTCTCTAAAATGGCTGAGTGAGGATGAAGGACAGATCAAATAATTTGCATTTCTGTTACTCCCACTGATCTATGAAATCCACTTCAGTTAGCATCGATGTCTAGGTACTGAAACAATAAGCCTCTTGTAAATAACTAGGCTGCCTCATAAATGAAATATTAGAAAGTTAAGGGCACTACAATTCAGAAGAGAAACATGTGAAGTGCTTCTTAAGTGGCCCTGTGCATATGAGGGTAGACACATGGGCTCAGGTCCCCTTTGCCCATACACTGCCTGTGCCCAACACAAGCCACCTCCATATGACTGTCCCAGTGTGGCGCTAAGCTCCTGCTGAGCACTCTGCACTCTGCCTGTATGGTGTCTGAACGGAGCACCTTTGTGTGGAGCACAGCCACTGGGAGCCTTTCTGCGCCGCTCAAGGTCATTATCTCTCTGGTGGTGTTTTGGGCAAGGGACGTGTGAACTCAACCAACCACTGCATGAAGTATGCATCCATTTTTGCAGGTTTGGCTGTGGCAGAGACTACCATCATGTTATACATCAGACACTATTTTTAAAGAATCAAAAGTGCTACTGTTCATGCAAAATGTTAGCTAGATAGCTATTTTACAAATAAGACACAGACAAAATAGTAGTATCTTGAAAGAAATAATAATAAAAAAGTTAAAATATTAAAACTAAGATGCTCCCAACATTAAAAAAGGGCATATATGTTAATTAATTCTAGGGGTTTGGCCTGCCAAATCAACTGTATGAATCCACTGAAAAAGATCCACACTGTAATGTTTTAAAGAGAGAATGCTTACCATGGTAGAATAAATAGGAAGTTCTTTAAATGGGTTAACAAGCAACAGTATATCACCAATGTAGGTCTGAAAAAAGAAAATATGATTGCCTTAATAAGTAATAAATTAAATCTTTTAGGAGTCTAATGGTTTTCTTCTAGAATGGACTTTTGCCAAACCCTCTTAAATCTAGCTATCAACATACTAAACGTAATTCACAGATTCAGAGCTTTTAACTTCATAACTTTAAAATGAGATCTAAATTTACAATTCAGACAGCATTAATTATTCTTTTTGTAATAAAACCGAGTTCTTCATAAGGGAAAATTATGCATAGAAAAATTGCACTGCATATATTACCGGTAGGCTATTTGAAAGTTAATTTGTAATTTACTGTTTGTTAAACTACAAAAATGTGACACGCCTACCACACAAACAAGTTCCTTAAGCAATCTTTATGCAATAGATGACATAATTCAGAAATGCTATATTGTTTACCCAGAACTGATACATTAAAATATGTTGCTTGTGCGATAAGACAGAGCAATTGATACATATGAGAATTTATGCATGGTTATATGGATATGAACGTACATACATGCATATAGAAAAAAAAAATCCTGTCTATATTAAAAATAGGAAACCATCCACTGATTGCAAACATGCCAAGATTTTATTATTTCATATTTAAACACCTAGATGTGAAAGATGTGTAAGACTATATAGGTCACCCTTGCTGCTAAACTTCTCACTACACGTAAGCAGTTGCTGCTGCATTTTATGCTCTTAGAATGCAAAAATGCCAGACCTCTGTCCCTGAAGAGGTCAGACAGGAAACCATCGTGCAAACAGTCCCAGTCATGCTGCCTTTTTCAAAATGAAGTATATTGATTTGGGGAGGTGGAAAATATTGCCTTTCATAGTAAATTTACTATTTTTCTTCTGAAATGCAGTAATTTATTTCCTCTCTCTCACCCATCCCGATTTCACTGTTGGGTTTTCCTGCAGAATGGAACTTCATTAATTTTCATAAAACATGAAACAGGAAGTGTTCAGTGCTAAGGAGGATTTTCATTTGAAACTGGAGTCTGAGGACTTTTTCTTCTAAGTCTGAGAACCAAATCACCCAAAGATGCAAAGGTTTTCAGCATTGATGAACTCTAATACATTTTTGTATTAATGCACTCTACCAAAGTATTCTACAAAAACACAATGGCTGCTGTTGAGAAGAATATTAATGATCACTGCCTATAAATTTCTATTATGCTAAGAAGCATGCCAGAGCAGGGTACAAGATCCTCTTAGGTGATATCTTCAGTATTTTAAAATAAAAGAAGGCTTCCTTTTTATAAATACTAAGTATCTGTGGATACTCCTGAATTCAGTTAGCTATCTGGGTTTGGCAACTTTGAAAATCAGATAAAACAAAAGAAATGTTCATTGTGAAATAAGATTTGATCCATGATTCTAGAAACCAGAATTCTTTTTATCATTGAATGCCATAACACTTAGAACGGATTTTTTCATCATTTCAAAAGTATCACAGTAACATGCCAATTCCCCATGTTCCTTTAGTCTAAACAGTGCAATCAACTTATATTTAAAAACAGATTGAATGTTTTACATTAACATGCTACTTAGCTGTTCAGTAAGTTAGAAAAGTTATGAAGATACAAAAAAATTTCAAGTGCAGATTTTTCTCCAGATGTAATCTACCCCTAATCAGATGCCTCCTGAGTTTATTATTGCATAACCAGGAAAACCTGCTTTAAAAAAATCTTGCTATAATTATTTCATTAGGTATCTAGGTGATTAACATTACAATATAGAGAATGATTTCTGTAATACAGGAAGAGACAATGATTAATTAATTCTCTCATACTGAATTCTAAGCTTTGATAATTTAAATTTTGTTTAGATTTCCAGTAATAATATGCTTTATTAAAATTAACATAATGATAAAGATGAAAGGATCTTTTGGTAGTTTGAGAAGGAATATTACATGTGCCCATCAGTTTTTACCAATACATTTCCTCTGTGAAAGAAACACACATAAATTGTATACAAAACTATCTGAGGTATTATTCCTTTTATATATATATATATATATATATATATATATATATATATACACA
>JAVJGJ010000014.1:61445860-61475638 GCA_035590215.1 Microhierax caerulescens | reverse complement strand
AGAGGACAACAGTAACATGACTTAACAGGTGTCTTCTGTCTATTGATGTACTGAAGGATAGCATATATATGATGTGCATTTGTGAGATGTTAGTAGGGCTTTACATGATGGAAATGCTGACATATAATTAATAATATAACAAAAATGTGAATGATTACAAGAAAGAAAAACATATTAAAATTACTCCAACAGTTCATTATGTTCAAGAAAACACTGAAAAATAAAACAAACTGAAATAAAAGGTTTGCAGAAAACCGGCTTTTTAGAAAAATATTTCCATTCCCATTCACATGTATTTCTATAAGTGACAAGATGAAGTCAATCAATGCATTGAAAATTGAACTACAGGACAGCACAAGGGAAGATTTTATGTTAATGTAGAAAAGTGGATTAGCATGAACTGTCATCTTTTATGAAAATTAATGGATAATTAATAGATAATTAACCACAAAGGGAGACTTAAGCCAAAATAATGTTGTGTAATAGACAGGAAGGAGAGTTATCTAGGGTAATCTTATTTCAACAAGGTGGGACTGTTGCTACTAGCACATCTAACCAGGAAAAAATTCTTGCCTGCTGTACGAAAGAATAGTAATTTTAATTTTTAGGTGTGTAAGCCCTCAAACATGGACTTAATTTGAAGTTTTGTGTAGGGTTTTATTTTAGATAAACTGAGATGGTTTTCTTTAAGTTGCCAACCCCTTTTATGTCCTTGTTTTTGTAAGAAAAAGGAAATCATACAAAAAACTGGGAGCTGACAATCAAGTCATCAGTATTTGAATCACTGCTGCAGCTTCTCACTCGATAGAAAGATGTTATAAAAATAGTTATATCAAGGCAGATTCTGCAATGAAACTTTCATGGGCTCTTCAAGCCTATAGCTTTTGTTGGAGAGAACTTCTGTTACTGTAATCCTTCCACAGGCAATTCTGAGATCCTCCAAACAGTTTCTAAGCCAGTTAACATCTGTAAACTGCATCATCTCTGAAATTTCAGCCTAAAAATCTTCTTAAAATTACATAAAAGAAAATTCAGAATGGATTAAACATTAGAAGAACATTTGAAAAAACATGAAGTTGAGATGCAAGTTGCTACATAATTGGTTAAATAGAAATGCTCCATAAGAAGAAAAAATATAATGTCTTTTCTGCTTTGCTGTCTCAAACACATTTATGCATATTTTATTTCACATTCTTAGGCTCATTTTGAAACACATCCATTACTATAATTAATATTTACTTATTTAAATATGTATCAGAGAATATATATTATATGATACTGTGAATAATTTATCATTGCTTTCAGAATAAACTCCTAATTTTTCAGTATTTATTACTACCTAGATGGCTGTACTATCTGTGTGTTCAGGGACTATTTCACCATGAAATGTTCTACAAGTACATGTACTAAACTAGAAGTGCAGTGGTAATCATTGCAGTCGTATCACAAGCCTAAGGTCACCTTTAAATAGATATAGCCCATTCAATTTCCTGAACTATTAGCTATGTCAATTAACATATTCTGGTGCATGTATTTTTGCCAGTGGAGTAACAGAATTTCTTCTGATTGTACTTACTAAAATACTTAATTGTAATTAATTAGAATTAAAACTGGCAAAACTTTCCAGCATAGACCTTAGGTTTGCTGCACTGATCAACCTTCAGAAAATCTCATGACACTGGTAAAATTTTGACCTTTAGCTAATCTACTTGGTCAACCTTCAGAAAAACTCATACTGGTAATAGCAAGGAAAGACAAATGTTGATTATATGACGATGTGGTCTCCACTATGAAACCAGCTTCCTTCCTACTTGTTGGCCTCTACTTCCACCCACTTTCATGGGCCAAGTTCCACCAGTTTATTCACAAATAATTATGCAAAACAGTAAGAAACACCCACATAAGGTGGCAATGAATTAATTAGTGGTACATCACAAACACATTTTGAAATCCTTACAATAAGATGTTCTTAAAACTTTTATAACGCAATGAGCAAAGTGCTTTTCCAGCAAATTACTATACTGGGCACAAGTTGCAAGATTTTGGTAGCAGATGGGTTGCAGGGGGGGCTCTGAGGGAAGAAGCCACACACTGCCCCATGCTGGACACAGCCAGTTTCAGCCAGCTCCACAACAGACCCACCACAGGACACAGCTGAGCCCATTGGTGAAACTGGTGGCACATTTGTGAAAACATTTTAAGAAAAGGCAGAAAATGCCACAGGGGGAGAGGAAGAAGGAACAACAAGACCGAGAAACAAGAGTGGCCGCCCAGGTCAGAGGAGTAGGAGGTGCTCCATGGCAAAGCAAGCACCACCACCCCCTGGGTGCACTTCAGTTATTTCTCTTTGCTGCTGCTTACTTCTTGCTTTTTTCCTGTGTGGCATTTGGAGGAGCCACGTTGGAGCAGGTGTGCCCCAGGAAGGACTGCAGCCTGTGGATAGGGCCACACCAGAGCGAATATTTCCCTGAAGGAGCTGTGGCCCCTGGAGGAGTTATGCTGGAGCAGGTACACCCTCGAAGGTACTGCAGCTTGTGGGGGACCCGTGCTGAAGCACAGAAAAGAGCAAGAGAGAAGGAGTGGCAGAAATTGCAACAGTACCTTGTGCCACCCATACCTCACTGAAGATATTAAGTGTAACTTGCAGCAATAACAAGGCAGAAAGGAAGAGGTGCTCAGAGGGTCAGCTTCAGAAAGGAGGAGGAAAGGCGCTTTCCCTAAGTATATAAATGTTTCATTCCTTTTTTTGGTTTTGTTTCCTGATGTCCAAATTGGTACTCAAATATTTATATCAATTGACAATAAATTAAATTCAATTCCCAAGCTGAGTCTGTTTTGCCCTGTTCTTTCTATTTTCTTTTTCATCCTGCTGGGTGTAGGGGGGAGCAGAGTTTGAGAGTAAGCAAGGGAACTCAGTGAGTGTCAACTCACTGTGTAGGGCCAGCCCAACACAGGTACCTTCTTAGTCCACTCCTCCGAAATCAGATAGACAGAAGTACTCGGTAGCTCAGTAGAAAAATTAGGGGAAAAAAAATATTGTAATACAATTAGTTCTTCACAATAACAGGAATGCATGTGGAATAACCTAATGCTTGACTAAAGGAAACCAGATCTGCTTGGTAAGCTAGCATAATGCAAACATACCGGCTGCTAAATGTTTTTTTTCTACCTGAGTAAAGATCTTGACCTTCAATTCATATCTTCATAGTGTCCTTCCAGAAATACATAGCATAATTTAGAACCAGCAAAATCAGATTTGTTGACAGAGTACATGCTATTCATAATTGTTCATTGGTTTTGAGTTTGCTTTTGAATATTGTTCTCTTCTGAGAGATGGCCACAAAGCAATATGGATACAATATAGAGTTGTATGAATTCTTGTAAGACTTATCACCTCAGTTTAAAAATATTCCTTTATGTCAGGAGAGCTGACAGAAAATGGACACAATATAGAATAAAGCAATGGTAAATGTGGGTTATTATTGTGCATGCCTCTTTGCAGCACTAAAACGTTTGGTTTGGTACACAAGAATAGTACAGAAATTCACCGTCCTAACATATTACATATTTCTCTATAGACTCCTTTAATAGAGCACGAAGGATGAAAATCTTAGCTTTCAACATTAGCCATTGAAAAGGTAAAAATGTGGTTGAAATTAGTCATTTAGTCTGCCTCTCTAATAGTCATGGAGGCACTCTGGAGGATAATTCTGTATATCGTAAGAATATGTCTACTATAATTTGGAAGAATAACCCTCTGTAAAGTTTTGGTTTTCACCGTTAAATAAGCATGCTATACAGAGCTGAGGTAACTAGCTTTGAAATTACACCTTATTTTCAGGTGATTATGAACTAAGAGTAATGGATTTCTAAGCAAAAGGGAACTCTGCAAACAATGTGGTATGGTTCATTCAGAATTTTCCACATTTTCAGTAGTGATAGCAGAGTCATGCATGGGCCAAATACATCAGTATTTTTGCCTTCCAAGAGCTCTCCCATCTGAATTGCTGGTGGGCCAGCAAGTTTGCCAATAGTGTCCTGCACTGATAGCAGACCTGATAGCTCGTTAGGGCAAAGCTCTGGCTTAGGAAGTCTCTAAATCTAAGACTGCTGAAAGTCTCAAGAATGTGCCAAAGCTTACCATATCCCTATAATTGTTCCCTAGGTATTTACAGTGGACCACTGTCAAAGTCAGTGAACAGGGCTAAACAGACCTTCGGTTTGACCAAGTACTGTGTTCTCATGTAGGCAACACCAAACTAGCTGCAGCCACACACTGGGACTTAGTTGCCAATAGAAGCTAAAGAGGTTGCTCAGTCCAATTCCACATGTAAATCCATTTTCTTTGTTTTTCCATCCAGTGGATTTTGCTTTTTCAAAACTTCCACTGAAGTTCTTCATCTACGGCAGGTTTGTATTATTGTCATATAAACTGTCACTATATAGAAAACTCTCAAAAAGTAGTTCTCATCATCCATTTATTTCAGGAAGGAAAGAGTAGAGAAAGATTTTTCAGGCCACTTCTACTGTGTGCAAGTCACGTATTCCAGAGATTGATAGGGTTTTCCACCAAAGAACAGTATCCAGCATAATATATGAACGGCAGCATAAACTTCTAGAATATAAAGCACATGGAAATGCAACTTCTAGATGCAAGAACAATGAAAAAGTTCTCAAAGTCTCTAAAACTTGTAAGAATAACTCTTTTGCTAAGCATCATTACAGAGTTACAGGGCTGACCTACCTTCCACTCCTGGTATTACAACTTTTATCAATGATTACAACTAAAGGTTTTCTTTATGTTTGAGAATATAAAGCCTTAGTTTCCTACTGAAAAATTCATTTTTTTCACTTAAAAGACAGTTGAAGGACACATAAATTTAAGGAGTATGACTGAAGTTATTGAAACAGTGGGTTATACTAGAGGACTGCTTATTTCTTAAGGAATTAACAAGCATAAAAATTTAATAGTTCCACAAGCATTACTGTCTTATTACATTCCACATAGCATAAACCCAGCTACGTACATTAATGACTACAAATCACGAAGCAGAAACAATATACTGTGTTTACTATCCATGAAATACACAATCTTTACTAAATATAAATATATCTCACAGAATTCTAAGTTTAACAGATTGTTCATTTCATGACAATTGCTCATTTCTTCCAAATTTTAATGTATCCAAATACACTCTGCAGATCATAAATTATAACTATTATGAAATGGAAGCTTATATATCTTCTCTGTCTCTTTAGAAGAGGCTTTATTTTTTTTTTTTCTTACATACTCTCCAGTGATTGTTACAGAAAATTAATGAAGGGATTCCATAGCTTATGCCACCAACATGCTTCAAATATACAGAAACTGCATAATGTTTATAAGACATGAGCTGTACCTTTTAACATTCTCATGTACCAGAGTATCTGGAAATGAGGATCCAAGAAATCAATGTCTTGCACTACCATAAACCTGCCATTTATGCTTCATATCTGTTTTATGCCTCTTTTCACATACTGCTGACAGCCTTCTCTAAGTTTCACAAGGAAATAAAAAAGATCAATATTTACAATTTAAGACACAAATTGACTCTTCAACTCAATACCAGATTTTAAGTTCACGCCACTAAATTCTACTTCATTCCATTTTAATTTTAAGTGGTACAAATCTAAGTACAAATTTGTAACTACCTGGAGTTTTATCATTTTGTCTGTGATTGCACATACTATTTTCATTTTCAGGACTTGTCACTGCTTCTCTCACAGGCAATGGTAGTTTTACTACACTATTCCCATCTATGTTAATGAAAACATGTTTGGGTCTACAGTATTAACCCCTAATAATTCTGCTAAGGTAAAACCAGATCATTTTACTGGCAATTATAACAATGTATTTTATTACTCATAGCCTATATTTATAGAATTAAAGTTTACAAAAAGAAATGAGAGTTAAAAATGCAAAAGATGATGCAGGAGATTTCCAAAATGAAAAAGTTACTTGATCAAATTGCACAGGATCACAGAATGGTTGAGGTTGGCAAGGACCTCTAGAAGGCATCTGGTCCAACCCCCCTGCTCAAGCAGGGACACGTAGAGCTGGTTGCTCAGGACCATGTCCAAGTGGGTTTTTAATATCTCCAGGGACACACAGACAGGATTCACAGATTGACTAATATAGTTCAAATGATAATCTGGCCTCAGTGCACCACTCTTTAACAACAGAATCACTTACAGTTTATTGGAAATTACAGGCAGATCATGGATGATCTCTTCATATGGCTCTTCTTGAGACAAAGCAGAAACAGCTAAAGGGTCTTTCATTTTTTCCTCCCAAACAATTTCAGCCTTCCGAAGCATTTCCTCAATAAACTCAGAAGCTGCAACATCTAAGACATTGGAACACCAAGATATCAGACAAAGAAAACAGTACAGAACAGCTCCTTTAAGTCCAAATCTCTAAATCAGGTTAAGATTAAGCATCTGATAGATACAATGAAAAGAATTGCTCATATATTGATCATAAAACAATACTTTGGGAAAACAAAAGCAAAGTAAATTCAGTATGGAATTAAGCTGTGATTTGCAAAACTTCAAGACCATTCTCACTGTGTAGCAAATTGAAGTATTATTCACAGGACTCCAGGAAAACCAATGCAACCATTTTCAGCTCTGCATTTCAGTGAAAACATGTCCTTAAATAATTTTCAAACCTTTTACATTTCTACAAACTTGATATATCTTACATATACAGAAGTGCTGAAATCAGTTGTGTTTGCAGACCAGAAATACAGTTAGCTGTCTTAAATATACACAAAATTTGGTTGGCTAGCTGTGTTGTTAGAGGATACGTTTGGCCTTTTATACAAATACAAACTGGCATGTATCTAACCACAAACAACTTTTCTGAGGTTAAGTTCCCTGTGAATGTATTCGTAGGTGGTACATTACTTGAAGCATAACGTATGTTGCTTTATTTTGCAATAGAAGTTTCTCCTCATAACCTGACAGAAAGGTTCTATTTTCTGCATTGCCGGGTTCCTTCTTCATTTTATCCTAACCATAGAAGGTTGAACCTTCATATGTTTCTTTTCAACACTTCTATCTAGCATTACTGACATTAGCTCTGCCTTGATCACTGTGTTAGACCAGTTGATCCAAAGTCCCTTCCAATCTAATATCGTCTATAATTCTATTATCCTCAGAGCCAGTGCTTCAGCTCCTTGTTGCTATCTGGTCTAAGAAGGTGCCTTCTCCTGTGGGAAACAACAGGTAATACACTTCAAAACATGATGGTGAATTTGTTTTCAGTCAACAGCTATGGAGATTCCAGTTCACAAGGCTATGTACTATCATCAGTTGAGACACAGAAAGGAACTTAGTAAGAAATCACCAAGGAAATGTAAATGCACCTACCACCAAGGCACTGAAGAACTTACAAGGAAGAAACATAGCGAAAAATAAAGAGGGAATGCAATAAGTGGATGGACATGCTATCATTAGATACGACATTCTGCATGATCATGACTAGTAGTTCTCAGCAGTACATGAAAAAACATATATACACACAGGCATATGTGTATATAACTCTACATACTGTATAAACTACATGTATACACACATATGTGTGCCTTTGTGTGTATAACTAAGAAAGGAAGAAGGAAAGGAAAGTGTCACAGTAACTAGTACATACATAATATACATGGATTTTCACCTACCTGAAGGCTTTTCATTATTGCAGTTAAGAAGATTGGGATTTGCCCAGTGCATCAAAAGTAGCTTCACAAGGCTGGTCTAAAATGGGCAAAAACAGAGGTGTTTGAAATGGCAGAAGCAGGACAGGAGCAGGATGCCCATCATTCAGTTTATTAATTCCTTCCTGCACTAGCTGAAATCATATTGATAAAACCATAGGCAACACCTCCAAAATGCCACCAATTGCAACTACTACATACATTCATATAAATCACAAGAGGCAGAATAAAATACACTTCTTTTACAATTACTATGATTTCAGTGTACCCCCAGCATAACACCACCCTCCAAGGTCTCCCTCCATCCTTACACATAACAAATCCACATCAGTAAGGAAAAAAAACTAACCCTCCATCACCACCTTTCATGGCTTAGATCACAAATATTTCTTTATGCATAAGTAATTCAACAACTGTGTACCATCACTGCCAAAGGGGTCTGACTCACAGCCACCATAGTGGCTGTAAGTAAGTAGTAGAAATTGGCACATTTACCTAATGTTTACCAAATCCATTTAATGTGTTAGTAATGGTCACAATTATAGTACAGTCAAGTAGGGTAGAGTATCATATAATGAAGGAGTCTAAACCATATATTTTAAATTCCTGCAAGAATGCTGCAAGCAACTGTTTTTAGTGAGCTCTTCTATCGCTGAACTGAAGTCTTTAAAGTTATTTCTTCATCAAAGCCTGTAGTAATGTCTATCCGGATAAATTAGTTGGTCAGAAAGGACTAAGAAACTGCACAAGGAGCAAGAAATACATTTAGAATGTGAATATAGAGCTCAACTAAATGAGACAACTGTTTGCACTTTTGGATATCTGCTAAAGCAAACAGAATATAATATAAATTTAACCAACAGGGGAGGCCAGGATGAGCACAGGGGAAAATAAGCTGTGCAGAAAGGATTCATCAGAGCAGAAGAGAGTTACAGACAAATGAGACCTGAACTGGAAAGTAGCTAAGGGAAAGGATAGTAATTTGGCGTAAAGACATCAATCAATCAATAAATAAATAAATAAATGAAGGCTGAACAGGAAAGAAATCTTTGCAATAAAAATAATAAAATTCAATATGGTTTCAGTACACAGGAGGCAACTTACTACAAAGGACAATGAAAAAGAGGAATCAGTTAGATGCAAAAATCCAAACAAACAAATAAACAACCCATGCTTCGAATCACAGAAAAGCAGGAAAATATTGCTGCAAATTTCTATAAAAATTAAAAGATCTTTCTCTCCTCAGCTTTCTAATGCTGGCTTTCCATTCTGGCAGTAACAGCAGAAAATTTGGCAAACTGTGGAAGCAGGGAGGAATCTGTAACAGGTTTATTTCCAAATCCAATTAGCCCTGCTTTCAACCGAGACCTCTCAACACATATATATCTGTGGTTTTTCATTATGATAAAACAGAACATTCTTAGTCACTGAGCTTACTAAGTCAGCAGCAGTTGCATAATCTCGTTAACAGCCATTCTGAAAAGTGGTAGTGTTTGTATCGAAGGAGGAGGGTTTAAAATGCACTTTCAGTTTAGTAATAATACACAGCTTTTTTGGGTTCACAAAGTTTTGGATTTATGCCACAAGAAATCCCATGCTCCTATATCAATGCTTCCTGTCACCAATGAAATATCTCCAGCTGGGAATCCTTGACACAAATCACCAAGACTAAGGTATTCAGGTCACTGGCAATTTCAATTACCTGCTCTTGGATACACAAAATTGTCTGTGTTAGTTTTAACCTCATTTACTTAGGTTTTAGAAGGAGTATTTTAAAGTTCAATGCAGTATCTTCAGAACTGTGTTTAACAGTAGAAATATTTTTACAATAGTAAAATATATTCTGCTTCAGAAAGTAGAATAATTTCAGCAAATTACAAGTGTCCAAAGGTATTTAAATTGCAGTTACAAATAAAGTAGATATTACTATATTAAGAGAAACTGCAATACCTAATGAAATATTGTAGACCCTAAAAATGACTATATATATATTCTTATTTCGCAGTGTTGTCTCTGTCAATTAATATAAATGGGAAAGAAAAACCAATGTGATGGCTCACTGTGCACAAAACTACTAGTAATGGCAATTACTTAAAATATCTGCTTGCAAAATATGACTTGTCTTGTTTCTCCTCTTATGCCCTTGATTATTTATTCAGTGCCCTTTGGCAGGAGACCAGGAAATCCTTTAGACCTTACTTTTCTGCTTTGAGAACTTATCTCTGAGTATCTTCCTTCATGAAACACACTTAGTTACTTTTTTTTTTGTACAAATAAAGAATGGCACTCTCTCTGTTCTTGGTGTTTTGTCCAAATTACAGTTTGTCTACCTCTCTCTGACATCTCTTACTGAATATCTTGCCCTTTGACAGTTGACGATGATGCAAAAAAGTATTTTCCTATCTTACCCCTTTAATCTGAAAATCCTACATATAGGTTCCCCCTGGGGCTGCTTCTTTTCTCACCAAGCTAGAAATTGCTTGCCTTCATTTTCAAAGGCTTTCATAGACCTCCATGCTTTACCTATTCCCACTCATTCAACATTCAGATTCCAGTTCTCACCTCACATCAGTCTGTGACTTTGGCCATCACTAATATATTTTCAGATAGCTATTTCTGTGCTTTTTCTAAGACACACCTTATAGTAGTAAGGAAGTCTTTGAAATAACTGCAAAGCTCCGTTGTAAACTTTTGTTTAAGCCTGTTCTGATCTAATGCTTGCCAAGCAGAGAAACAGGTAATGCACTGCCATTCCACCATTCAGGTGTATTGAAAAATGGTTCCGTCTCTGGGCCCAGAAGGTGGTGAACAGTAGCAAGAAGTCTAGGTGGAGGCCAGTAACTAGCAGTGTACCCCAGGGATCAGTGCTGGGTCCTAGTCTGTTAAACCTCTTCGTTAATGATCTGGATGACCTGGTAGATTGTACCCTCAGCAAGTTTGCAGATGACACCAAGTGGGAGGAGTGGCTGATATGCCAGAGGCTCATGCCGCTATCCAGAGTGTCCTTGACAGGCTGGAGAAATGGGCTGACAGGGTCCTTATGAAGTTCCACAAGGGGAAGTGCAAAGTCCTGCACCTGGGGAGGAACAAGCCCAGGCACCAGCACATGCTGGGGGCTGCCCAGCTGGAAAGGAGCTTTGCAGAAAAGGACCTGCAGGTTCAAGTAGATACCAAGTTGAATGTGAGCAAAAAATGTGTTTTGGCTACAAAGAAAGTAAATGGTATCCCGAGCTGCGTAAGTAGGAGTGTTGTCAGCAGGTGGAGGGAAGTGATCCTTCCCCTCTACTTAAGGCTGGTGAGTCTGCATCTGGAGTGCTGTGTCCACTTCTGGACACCTCAATACAAAAGAGACATGGAGAGAGTCCAGCAAAAGGCCATTAAGGTGATAAGGAGACTGGAGCACCTCACATACCAGGAAAGGCTGAGAGAGTTGGAATTCTTCAACCTGGAGAAGACAAGGCTCAGGGGAATCTCATCCATGTGGGTATATACCTGAAGGGAGGATGCAAAGAAGACAGAGCCAGGCTCTTTTCAGTGGTGCCCAGTGACAGGACCAGAGACAATGGGCACAAACTGAAATGCAGGAGATTCCCTCTGAACATCAGGAAACACTATTTCACTGTGATGGTGACCTAGCACTGGCACAGGTTGTCCAGAGAGGTGTGACATCTCCACCCCTGGAGACACTCAAAAGCTGACTAGCCATGGTTCTGGCCAACTTGCTGTAGGTGGCCCTACTTGACCAGACTAGATGACCTCCAGGATCCCTTCCAATCTCAAACATTCTGTGAGTCTGCGTAATGTGGTAAAGGTCATCTATGACTTTTCCAGAAAATACCAATTTTTTTTTCCATTAGAATCAATCTGTTAACAAACTTTTAACAGTTTGAATATTTACGGACAAGGGAAATTCTTAATTAAAATATATAAAGAAAGATTATACTAATTACAGCTTTACATAGGCAAGATTAAATAAAAAGGGTGTTTGTACACGTAGAAACTGAGCTTGAGAAACAAAACAGAATGCATGATCAGATATGCAGGCAGGCCACCACAGTTACATCAAAAGAGCTATGTGGTTTTTTTCCAAAACAGCAAGTGGGAAAAAATGCAGCCTGCCTACTGTGAACCTAAACTTTAGTCCTCAAAGAAAATACTACAAGGAAATGAAGTGCAACTCATACTAATGGGAGAAATACTTATGATCTAAGTAGCTAGAAAAACATGCACAGATGAACAGAGAAAACACTGACTGGACAGGGGAGCGTTGGAGTTGAACAGTTCTTTAAACCTAGTGAAACATGGAGTGCAACGCTGAAAATAAAAAACTCTAAGAGGCCGAAAGGTAGCATAAATAAATTTACTGCAATAGGCACATTATAAAACCTTCAAATATAATTTCCCCATGCCAAAAAAGGAGCTAAGTTTTACCACACATTAAATGTTAGCCAAGAAAGCCCAGTGCTCAGTTTCATAAACCACAGGCTTAGGAGCACCCGTGTTGGCCAGCTGACAGACTGTGAGGCCTGCTGCCACAGATAAGTGACTGTAGTGACCGGGTAGGAAATACGGGTCATGAAGGGGTGAGAGACGTTACTCAAGAATCTCCCGACACACTTGAGGCTGCAAAGGCAGCTCCAAACTGCTCTCAAGCCATGTTAGTTTTACCGTTAGTATATTAGCTGCAGAGCAGAATCAATGCTCCTGAAAAGTGTCTTTCTCTCCTGTCTGGTCGGGTATTTCCCTCTGCGGCTACGCACAGCATGCTAGATCTGTGCAGCCCCTGCAAAGGATAAGCTGCTGGCTCTGGCTGAGCTTTGAACTCTTATTATCCAAGCCCCAGTGCCACTACCTCAGATTGTGTATTCCCTTTTCTTTACCATTGGAGAGATACCTGCTTACGCTGTAAATTCAGAAGGCTGGAGGTTTTATGTAAATGTCCTGCTGTGCTATTTTGCACCGCAATGAATATGCATAATCCAATTCCCATGTATCCCCAACAGTAAATTCCTTCAGTCTTTCACTTTTCTTCCCTGTCAAAACCAACATTTCTCTCCACTCCTCCACTCCTCTTTGTGTTTCAACATTGGACATTTCCTACCATCCTGAATTACCCGTTTCAACATCAACTGTTCATCCCCCTCCCCAACATTTTTTTATTCCTCAGGCCCTTTTCCTCTGTTCCCTGTATCTGAAATTCACAGCTCTTCACATGTATCTCCCCAGCTTGTTTTCTTCTGTTCTTTTATTGATGCTTTTACCCTATTTTTTGGGACAATGTTACTTCTCCATCTTGACGGAGAAGTTACTTCTCATTCTCTTTGACTAAGGCCTCCCTACTCTCTTTCTGCAATTTCCTTCCATCTGCTTTCACTTCTCAGGTTCCCACTCCATTTTCTCTGGATACAGTCCCCAGCATGCTCTCACCCACAGTAAGACAAAGCCATATAATAGCAGACTAGTGGATCAACAACCTTAGATCAAAATCAGTATTATTTCAGACCATCAATCTCACACTAGTGTGTGAAACACAGTAAAATCCCCATGTATTAACACCTAAGGCGTTTATTCACTAAACACTATGAAACCCCTAGGCAGAACACATGAAATACCACTAGTTACACTATTATAATCTGCAGTCTTCACCACTGAGCAAGATGAGCTACAACTGCACTGAGAAGAACCAGTTTTCAAATGCTTATAAGGCCAATCTTCACGGGGTTGGAACAGTGCATGCTTACCTCGCTGTGTGGTTTTTGTTAGGCAGTTTGCTAGGACTGCTGCCCATGAGAGCTTATGATTTTTTTTACTTTTTTTTTTTAATTAGGCAAAAAGTTACATGAACCAAAACTGAAGCTCTTCTGGGAGCAGGGTGCTACAAAATATATTGCTTAACCCTTGTGAACTCCAACATTCGTACAATTTGAAGACTTTGTATTAAGCGGAAGATGAATTCTGTGGGCTGAGAATATTACTTCTGTTATCTGTTTGGAAAATTGTCAAAACTTAACTAAGTTTCAAACCTCTGAAAAAATCAGCCACCAGATGCTTACAAGACAGGTTTTTTATTATAATGGATGAATCAAAGAGCCCACTTTTGCTAGCACGGTCCACTGTAGGCCTAAATGTTAGTCTAATCAGTATTAGTGTCTCTGTTTAAACACCCACTTGGATGTTTAAAAGATTTGCAATAAAAAATATAAATCAGGGAAGTAGTTTCACTTTTTGTTATTACTATTATTATTATTATTATCATTACTAAGGTTCTGTGATAGAAGTGCTGTAATGTCATGCTAGCCATATATTCAGCAGATGGAATAAAATAAGATCAGATAAGTCAGGAAGTAAAAAAATGATCAGATAAATCATGGAGTAATAAAACTGCTTAAAATAACACTGAAGACTATTTAACTAATGGAATGGGGTGATCATAGGTACTTTACTAAACATCAAGAGAATTAAGTGAAGGTTAGGAACCTTAAGCTACTAGGGAGTGAAAGAAACAAAAGAAATCCCAAGAGAGAAGCTCCCAATGTTAGGGAGCAAGGTATTTATTAAACTATTAGATTTACTGTGAACTGAGTTTTAAAGATTATATATTTGTTCTTGATTAAATAATAGTATGCCTTAGAAGACTGAGTCTCCCTTAAAGCCCAAGTCTCATATGTAAGCTTCTAAATAAAAGCAGTATCATTCAGAGGCTAAATAGCATTTTCTCTGTGATTACAAATCTGAACCACAGTACTGATGTAGACACAGGAAATTATGTCTGAAACTCATTAAAGATCTCCCTTCTTAATACAATATAGATGAGGAAGGTATTTTTCTATTTAAGTGAAGAAAAATGGGGACTATAACCACCTGTGGTCAGTAAAGTGGAACAGATTAGAAAAAGTAGGTTGTGGGAATGAGACTAGCAGCAGGGTAGAAGAGTGGAGGGGAAAAAAATAGAACAGACCATGGATAAAACGCTGGACTTTGGAACTAACAGCATGAAATAAATTGAATGAAAGAGAAGAAGAGAAACATGCAAGGAGCCAGGATGTAGGTAGAGACAGACTAAGCAGAAAAAGAAAACGAAAGAAGAAAGTGACATGGTGAGAAAAAAACACTGAGATTGAACAAGAGAGATTGGGACTGTGAGCAAGTAGGAAAAAAGGGCAAGTACAACAGAAGGGCAGGAAGGCTGGCGTGAAGCCAAAGCAAAGAAAAGGGAAAGCTTGGATGAGAACCAGGGAGAGGAGGAGGGGCAGAAGCTGGCTGTGCAAGGAAATTAGGATTGGAATAAGACACGTAAGGAAAGGACGTGAAGCCAGTCAAATGAATGGAACAATAAGGCAACAGAATAGACAAGAATGGAACAGACTGGAGGCAATGGGACAAATAAGGTTATGTGTGGGAGGAATGAACCGTAAAGACTGTGTCTGTTCATACACAGAGCCTGGAATGGAAACCAGGTTCCCCAAGTCACCACTACTTTTCTGCAGTCAGCATGTTTAACCTACATGGCCTAAGAGGATGCCTTTTAAATCTCTGCAATATATTGTTCAAATAAAAGGCAACCAAATACTCTTTTCAGCTATCTAAGCAAGTGGCAAAGGTTACTTAGAAGTTTTTTCTACGGCTGAAGTAAAGACTTTAACAGTCTTTACTTCAAGACTGATAACCTACTTTTCTATTTTTCAATCCACCAGGAAACTAAACTGAGAAAAAAATAAAATAATTTTGAGGAAAATATCATGTGATCTTGTGATGAAAGATGCTTTTAAGTTATGTTCCTACAAGTTACGCATTAATACTACACAGAGGATCATAAATCTGGCACTTCTCAAAGTCTGTGCCTGAACAGTCTTATTAGACTTCTTTTTCATATATGTCTCATATATAAGAGAAAGTCACTATAGCTGCTATTTCAAGGAAAATGAAATTCATATTGCTCACTAAGATTCCACAATAATCAGATAAGTATGTAGTGTAGACTGTGCACATCTCAGCTTTAAAAACATACATGCAAACACTGAAAATTTTATCATAATTTTGTAAATCAAGGTTGCCCCTGGTCTGTATATGAAGTTAAAACTTGTAAATCTATTTTCTTATTATTTGGTATCGTGTGAGTCTAGCTTTTCTTGCCTTACTCTTCTGTACCCACAATTAGCATTTGCATCATTTATAGAAACCTTCTGAATATATTGAAAGAAGAATATCATAGGCAGAAATCCCAGAGCGGTCTCTCTGTTTGAAGAAAATGAGTGTAATTTGATCTGAAGGGAAATGCCGCTCTTCTACCTGAGTACAATCGCACATGCCAAAGACAAACAAAAAGACTAAAGAAAACAGGGTGAGATATGTCTGAAGAAAACATTCTCTAGAGGATTTTTTGACCACAAATGAAAGATTCCAACTACTTGACAGAGAAAGTATATATTCCCTGAGCAACTCTATTCTTTTTAAAATAGTGAACAAACACCCCCTTTTTTAGACTCCTCTCATTTGAAAACATTTGTGGAATGTGTTTGCAGAAGTCCAGAAACTCTATTCAAAGGAACTGCTACAGCAATGATCAAACTTGAATGAGATTAAATATCATTTCCTACAATGAGTTCAGATATCCCACCTGCATTGAAGCATATTGTAATGATGGATGTGAGGGTGGTTTTTTATTATTACTTTGAGGTCAACATGCACTTACAAGGAAAGAAAATGAAACTACAGTTCATAGCTGAGTCAAATGACTAATGTGTTTTTGTAATGATGAGCTAATTAAATCACATAGTAATAAGGTGTGTTCCCTCAGACTTCAGCGAGTAGCACGGAGTCCTTTCTATGGTCTGAAAGAAATGCTGTGTTCGGATGAGCTACCTAGATAGAGGTGCATGGTTCAGTCCAAGCAAACAAGCCAACCAAATATCTGACGAGAATATACTTACAGAATAGCAATTTCACACATAAATTTTGAAAGTAACACAGGATGTATATAACATGCTAGGAAACACGAGGTAGGCACCTCGCCTTTCTAAACAATTTTTATTTATTTGGCATATTTCAAATTTATTGATGGGAAGACAACCTTGCTAGAGTAGGAGTTACTTTTGGAGAGGTACAGTCAGCAGTTCCACAATTCTTTTATCCTTTTTTTTTTTTTTGACATCATGAAACTGCTAAACCTCGAAGCCAGAGGCTAAATCTGTCTCACTAAGTAAGAGTGCAATGGAGCAACCTTAAGTGTCCCTTATAATCCACACTGCTTAACTGTTAGCTCAGTACCTGACTCTGCTTTGGACCACTTCAACCAGCTCTCTATAAAAAAAGACTAATCTTCTATAGTGGAAACTTATCTCTAAACAATATGAATGTGAGCCAGACTGTTGACTGGTTTAATCCCTAGCCTTCTTTTATTTAGCAATTTAACAGTTTAGACATAGGCAGCATCCCCTAAGGATGAAATTTTGTGAGAGGTAGTGTTTAAGCTACTGGGGAGTCAGCTCTGACCTGCATGCCTCCGATAGCTGGTTTGAAAGGTGACATTTCTGTGATAAACAACAAAGAAACAGCTTGTGCCTGGGAATTGTGCCAAAGTACCCAAGGCAAATGTCAGAGCTGCAGCCTATTCCCACCATGGGGAGGGGGAGCGTGTGCTCTCCTGATCACAGCAGTCTGGAAGATGTCCAGCAGGGACAGCACTACCAGTGCCAGATTACTAGCTGTTCACAAAGTGATTGCTGTGCTAAATTCAAATTAGGGGGCCGGCCTGAGAAATACAAGTCACCTTTCCTTAGCTGCTATCAGTGCCAGCATGGGGGGTGTGGAACCCAAGTGACAACGTGTGCCCCACTCTGGCATGCCCCAGTCTGGTATGCACAGGCAGCAGAGACACACGAACACACACACACACACACACACTGACACACACACGCACACACATATAAAGTACTCCCCACGCTGAATGTGAATGAGACGAGTTCAAACTGCCATCAATAACAGCACTAAACGTATATGTCCAAAAGGGCCTGTTAAATTTACACAGGCAACCTTGTGTTTTCTAATTTCTTGAGGTTAGTTTTGTTGCCCACATAGTTTATTTTGAAGAACTTTTTGTGTGTCACTGATGGAGTTTTGCATGTGTGTGAAACAGGTCATTGTATTCCATCATTTTATTAAGGTAAAACTGTTAAGGTAAGCAACTCTGACCTTAATTTTTTGGTACTATGTTAGAATCTCAACATGCATTAAAAATAAAAGAACTTGCTTTCAGCCCTAATAGTTACAGGGAGAAAAATGACAACAGTCTTAGAAACTCAGAATAGCCTTTTTTAAAAATATGCCCATTTTTACATGCTATTACCATTATTTTTTAATGTGTGCAGCTGGTAATATTTCAATTAGTAGCTTGTTGCACTCACTAGTAACCTAATCTGTTCCTGCAAAGCAAAGCACATCCTCATCTTACAAACAGAGAGACTGAGGTTCAGGCAGTGGCCTCAGTTCCCTTATTCTGTACTCACTAGCCATATCCTGTACGTAACCTTCAAACCTGCTAGTAAAATCCTGTACTCCTATACAAGAAGGAAGTTCTACTCTGGATCTACAGACTGGCACTAACAGGACAATTCATTTATCATCCTACCCATGCTCTTTTTCAGTATTTGCACTAATACTGTTGCAGTAAATTTTAGATGATAAATTTATTTGTGAGACTGCTTTTCTTTACAAATATATGTGAAGATAGGTACAGATTTATATTTTGTAACATCAGCTAATACAAGGTGGCACTTACAACTCTTACTCAATCCCTATTTGGAAATAACGCAACAACCTCATTAGTCAAAGTATTTAGCTCCACTCCCTCTGTAGGATTCACTCTGTGCAGCTTTACGCACATCCAGTGGGCAATTGACCCATCCTTTGGCCCATTTGCCCCATACTTCTGTCTGGATTCCTCCTATAAATATTTAAAATGTTCAGGTTACACCTCTAACATATACTAATTGCCTATGACCTCTATAATCTTGGACGGTCAGACATCCAAGTAATAGTTCATCCCACCTATTTTAAATGCACCTCCTAGATTTGTCTGAATTTCACTCTAGACGTGATCCTTTACATTTCACAAGACAAAGCTCTGACTTTGTATTTAAGTTGTAGCTGGCTAAATTTTGTTGGGAAGAATCCATCCTAAATAAAACCGCTTTTGCCATTGCCCAGGTGTCTCTGCAAGCCAGGTTTTCATTACAAGGTGTGGGTGTGATGTCTTTCACATGCTTAACTCACGCAGGATAATGTGTCTTTGCTCTAATAATTTATCATATAATTTAATGTGGAAGATGGAGCAATGACGTTTCTGTAATCCACTTATATTGTGTATTAACTTACAAATTGAGATTTGTAATAAGAAGCTTGCAGCACCTTTATTCAAGTTTCCTCCTGTACAGATGCAAATTAAATTTTTTCATTATAAATTTAAAACTTAGATTCTTCTCTTTTTTTTCAGATAAAGTAAACTAGTAACATCTCTATTATTGTTATGGTCTTATAAATAGCTATTTTTTTTTTCATTTTTTGTATTTTGTGTATTTGCAAACATAAAACTGTATGTTTAGAGCTCAGGTCCTTCAACTGAGTCTGGATGTCACTTTAAAACTGTAACAATTTCTTCATTAGAATATCCCTACTCAATTTTTTTCATAAGTTAATACACAAAATGTATGTATGTAAGGTCCAAAATATTTGAAAAACTTTCATTTGTGTAACTAGTCCAACTGCATTTTATTGAAGTAAGCAGCTTTTCCAAACAAAAAATATATCTGAATTACTATTAATTTTGTAGGTATTTTATAAACAGGGAAAACTACCAGTCCTTATGGAATATAATATTAATTATATATTGGATGGGGTTTGGCTGCAGGTATTGCAGCAGCAAGTGCTAGTAAACTACTAAACAACAATGGTTTAGAACAGGGTTTTTGAAACTTCTGTGACTAGACATTAAAGAACCATTGTTTATTAGAAAAACTACGAGACAACAAATGGCTATTTTTCTGTTCAGATACATTCCTGGAAGGAAAGAAATCCTCTCAAAAACTAAAAAGAACATCAAACTAAAATGAAATTGATTTTTTTTAGTCTTCTAGTAGAACGTACAGATGTATCACTGTAGTGAGTTTTTTCAAGTGAGACTTTTTAAAAAAACCTGCCACAAATATGTGTTACAAGAGGGTGAAACTGTAAGGGATACAGTCCAGAATTTATATTAAAGACTTTCTCAGGGAACATTATTTTTGGCTGGAAAATAACTATTCCCTCATAAATATATTTTCATTTAAAACAGACTATTCAAATCATATCTTGACTAAGGTTATTTCCATTTCTCATGCTTTTTCCCAAAATAGTAGTAATGCTTACATTTATCTATAATTAATTACTCAAAATGAAATTATAAATATGATAAGCACATGAATTCATATTAAGGATAAAAGGTGTTTCAAAATTATCATCGTAAGAAAGGAAATTTTTAAAACACCTGATGATTTAGCTTCCAGATGAAATATTTTCCCTGATATCCAATAAATCCCTCTTATCAAGGAATTCAAATTATTTACTTGTTTCTTACAAAGAGAATCTACATAAAAGCCATATTTATCTCCATATTTATATTTAATGATATCATCACCTGGGCTATAAAGGGAGACACATTTCCACAAAAGCTCTTAGAACACTTCAAAAGGAAAGACATTTTTTCTGTTAGCCACTTTCAATTACAAACTTTACAATTACAGGACTGTTTCAAAACCAAAAATACTTAACTTCATGACAAAGACAGCAGTTCAAGTCATCCAGGGTTAGTTTTGCAACCATGTACGTGTTACATATATGTAACCAAAGCAAAGTTCTTCCCCTGCCCTTTCAAGTCAGTTCTTCCAAGTCCTTTTCAATGAAACCAGTGGCTTCACACTGGAAAAGACTTATAGCCATTGAATAACTACAACAATGCAGCACAAAGCCTGAACTTATAAGCCATCCTGACATGCAAGAAATAGTAGCTCCAGCTCAAGATTACATCACTGCAATAACCTGACTTCTGAATAAGAGTTTTCTTGCCCTGCTGAAGTCTGAACACAGGTAGTGTATGTGTGCCAGCCTGCGGTATCACATGAGAATCCAGAGGGATCAGTGAGGCCAGCAGAACTGCAGGAGGGCACAGGACAAGATGGGATGAGAAAAATAGGACTACAGCACCTGCAAAATGCCACTGATGCCTCACTTGCTAACAAAACTTCAGTTCAGTATTTTGCTGAAAAAAATTTCTCTGTAAATTTAACCTTCCAGAAATTATTGAGGGTATACTTCAGGCCATACATACATAAACCAACAACTTACTCTATTATGACAATATACTGAGCTTTCATTCACTGTAAAAGAGCAGATACAGGGTATCTCAACAGGAGAAATCTACATCCCAGCAGAAATAACTATCCTCAAAGCCTTCTATTTTTACTCTTGTTTTGACTCCATTTTTACTATCTTATTGCTATAAAGCATATTATTCATTTTCTGAAGTCTGAAAAGAGGTTGAAAGCCATTTATTCAATGAAAATAAGAACACATGTGATAAGGAAATTATTCATTTTCTGAAGTCTGAAAAGAGGTTGAAAGCCATTTATTCAATGAAAATAAGAACACATGTGATAAGGAAATACATATAAGCCATTTTGGGACATGAATCAATATATAACGTTAAGCACTGAATTGTATCCTTAAATGGTTTTACAAACCTAAAAGTATATTATGTATGTAGCAGTTTTCTAAAGACGACAGTTTAACAGGTGAATTATAATATATATATATATGCATGAGTACTTCAGTTACATCTGTCTACCAATATATATGTCTTTTTTGCTTTTCATTAGACATTTTGGCATGCTTAGAATCTACTCCTTATCTTAAATCTTAACACATGGAGCACCTGCAGTGAAAGACTCAAAAGATAAAAAGGAAACCCCACAAAAGCCATCTTGACTTCATATTCAGATCATTAAGGGTGTAGTAACATCAGCTAAATCCAACCTCTTGTATCTCAGCACCTTCATCTTGTAGCTCACAGGTTTACTCACATGAGTACCAAAAAGCAACTGAGATACCAGAAACGGACATGAGCAAAAATTCTAGTTTTCCTTAATCGTTGGCTACAGTTTCATCTAAATGAAAGGGACTGTCTCCATTGAGATCAGAATTATCTAACTATGGAGTTCATACTCCAGAATTCCGTGAGGATTTTCATCTATATTTTTTAGAAAAAGAAAAATCCTCAAACCAACAAAAAAACCCCAAAAAAGCAAAAAAAAAACCCCACCAAAACCAAAAAACACACCACCAAAAAAAGAAACCCAAAAAACCCCAGAGTTCTGTTTAGAATCAACAACTTTTTGCCATTCTGAGTTATGTTTAAAAACATCATTGATGGCAATAGAAATAGGTGCTACATGATGGGAAAATACCAAAGAAAGAGGGGAATGGCTTGACAGCTACAATTCATAGCATTTTCTGACTAACTCAGTACACCTACAATCACAGTGTCAGGAAGGATAGCCCTGCCATCAGCAGGAATCTGAACAGAAGAAATCAGTTTGTATTCAGGGCAACATTGGGAAGCTCAGTCTTGTGTCCATGGCAGAGCAAGTCCAACCCTTCCTGATGGAGGACAAAGATAGGAAGGGAGGAGTTCTCCAGAAGGTGCAGCAGAGACCTGACAGGAGAAAGGCCAGGACCACAGAAGGCTGAGCTAGGATGCATCAGAGAGGTTTTTGGAAGGTTCCTGTGGGTAAGTGGTGATTTGTGAGCCATGAGGTGAGTCAGTGGGAGCTGTGGGGAACTCTCCTAAAGTGGTCAGGCTGTAAAAAAGGCTCACTGACCATGTCTGGGGAAAGTGAGGATGAAGGAAAAGTGAAAAGGTAGGATATTAAGAGGCACAAGTCATGTTTAGGCATGGCCTCCAAGTCGCAAACCCAGGGCACCCTTCCACTTAGTGACTAGAAAACTCTGACTGAAACTTCTGTGTTAAGTGAATCCTGGACATTCATCCACAGAAATATACACAGCAAAAAAAGTTAGCTATAAATAAGAGTTTGGCATCAGAATATAAGTAAATAACTGAAGAAAATGCTTATTTTGGCTCCCTTTCAAATGTCAGTGTATATTTTTTTTTTTTGCTGGAGACAAACTACTGCTGATGGTAGATTGATTTCCATTAGCTGTAATGGACTGATAGCTTTACAATGCTTATTCTCAAATGATCTCTGTCATTTGAGATGCCACCTATAGTACAGGAAGGTGTAAGCTTTCCATACTAAAACTAGAATAGTCTTCCTGACTTGCAAAATTCACTATTGCCACAGAAGACTACCACCGAGAAGAGAGAAGTAGGTAAAAAAAATCATGCTTTACCTGTCCATACTTTGCAGCTAAATGCAGGGGTGTCCAGTACTGATTATCCACTACATTGAGATCAGCCCCATGATCCACTATCAGAGATGCAACGTTCTTGTATCCATTAGCGCAGGCCACGTGCAGCTGCAATATAAAAGTTTCTTAATAGTTTAAAGAACTCAGAAAAACCCATGATGGGCTATTGTGTATCTTGGCTGCCCCACAGACCTAACTGGCTAAATCATGATAACAACAAATCCAAAATATACACGTAAAAACAACAGACTAGAAAACCACTGCAGAATCTTTTTAATCATTTATTAAAATAATCTGCCAAAACAAAAAAAGAATGTTAGCTTATTAAGAACTAAAACCATCTAGTCTCACTAGATACTATTCATACAATTTCAAGCAAACAGCCTTTCAAACACATGCACATACTTCATGAGCCCAGGTAGATTCATACATTTCAACAGAGCTTGGCCTAGACCTAACCTTCTTTTGTGGCAGTTCCAATATCCCAGATGTAAACTGACTTTATTTTACTCTAAAATAAACTCATTAACACATAGTCAAACCAAGCCCATTGAGTCTGCAGCTCCAAATCAGTCACAAAAAATACTTTCTCAGTTTTGAACCAGAGATTTTATTTCTTTTACTTGCATTACTTCCCTAGATACTTGATTATTTTAAGTGCATTTGCTTTAATAGTTTTGGTTGATTTTTCATATCAGTAAACTTCAGAGTCACAGTGGAAGAAAGAGTGGGTGGAAAATGCAATAACAGAATGACAGAAATCCAGGTCAGCAGGAAACTCAAGAGGGCAAGTAGTACAACTTGCTGCTAAAGCAGTGACAACAAATGTGTGTTTGCTCATGGTTTGTCATTCTGAGTAGCAAATACAGTATGAGTAATAAAGTACTGAAAACTGTAGTGGCAAGAAGGGGAAAGAGGAAAATTGAAAATATCTTTGTTAATGGCTGATTTGAGAAAACGGACATTAACTTTTCCAATATATTACTATAAGGCTCTATTTGTGTTTGGCATGTATATCAGCAATCAATTCCACTACAAATGGTATTTATAGAATGAAACAAAACCAAGATAGATTTTATCTTTTATTTAATTAATACAAATAGCAAGTATGTAAAATAAATACAAAAACAATATAATACCAAGTGGGACTTTTGAGGAGAGAAAGACAGAAAGCAATCACAGAGAAAGATAAAGTAGGGCAATACAAATTATTTACTCTGGTAATAATCAAGTAAAGGAGGAAAATGCAATAAGGAATCCTACATCAGGAGAAAAAATGGTATTTACATGTTTTGGTGGAAAGTGTTTCTTATGCATGGTGAGTAACTCGAGGCACACACTTCACATGATGAGATTGAGCCAAGTTACAGTTTAGTGGTCTTTATTTTCTCATGGTTCTTGGCTATGATTTCAGCCATTCCCTCCACTTCTAGGACCAAGCGGGACAAAATTTGCATTTGGAAATTGGCACAAGATGATTGCTTATCCCTGGTCAGGAGGAATCAATTGTCAATAGTCAGTAAGAACAGGGCTGAGGAAAATTGCAGAAATGGAGAACTGAGATTATAGGTAGCAACCTGTATCCCCAAACCACATAGCCCAACTACACAATTTTTTTTCCCTTGAGGTAATGTTACCCAAAGAGAGCAGAACACCCCTGCCCTTGGGGCAGAACACCAATTCTATATGCTAGAAATGCTCTCCTTTCAATGTACAAAACCTTCAAAATTTCCCCATAATTTGTCATAGCTTCAGGTTTCCTTCTGTTTTAAAAGCAGAAATTACTTTTTCTTTTTCTATTCAGGTATCAATTCGACATCTATTTCAGATGTATTTTATAGTAGTTCAAAAGCTCACAGGACAAAGGAAATATTTTATGACAGAAATGTTTCAGAGCAAAAATTATTACCAGAAAACTTAGCAGAAAAATTAATTTTACCATATATCATCCTGTGTCTGTGTGGCATGTGCACATATGTAGGTGTTAGGAAACTACAAGAATGTGTGCATTTATATATTTAAGGCATCATTTTTTTGTCTGATTCATCTTAACTTACACATGGGCTTAGATATATTCTATCAAGAGAAAACAAATTTAATTTGCTAGTTACAGCTGAGATACTTGTTGTTTTCTCTGTACAGATAGATGTAGAGTAATAAAAAACTATTCCCAGAACCCCCTGATACACGTACAGCTACCACAGACTGGCTGACTCCACACCCATGAATAGAGACAGAGCAGTTTAGCAAATTCTGGATTTCCCACCAGTTATCAGGCAAAAGTTTCACATAATAGAAATCTCAAACAAAAGCAAAATGATCCATTCTGTAGCTACTCGTTGCAAGACTATGAAAGAAGTATAAAAAAATCAAAGTTCAACACAAAAACTGTTGATGCAAAAAATGTTCCCGTTGTCAACATCCCACCAAGCAAATAACCTGACTATCCGCAATGATTTTGTCCTAGTATTTTGCAGTACTGTTAAACATATTTCAGACATGCATTTCAAGTGTTCCAGCTAACTACAGAAAAGGTTTTATACAGGATAGATAAGTTCATAACTCAGTTTAACTAAGTCAGTTCAGACTAAAGTAGCCATAAGAGTAAAGGACAACAGGAACAACTTTGTATTTCACTGTGATTTAGCAGCTTAGCTTAAATGTATCAGAAAACTGGAGCTTAGCTTACCAGTATCAGAAAACTGGAAGTTAAATTAATGCTTTTATATGTCAAACTTAAAGTTGTGTGGTTTTTTCTCACCCCTCCCCTGCTTCCCTCTTGTTTTTAAATACAGTTAGCTACCTTAGGGTGGCCACACAAAAGTCACAGTTTTCTGTATAGATAGAGCCAGTGGCTGGATTCAACAACCTCAACATGAGCCCAAATATGAGGCTGCTCGCTTTTTCAGTTATAGCTTAAACACTCCACAGGTATTAAAATATGAAATTAAATACTAATGATTCAGTGTACTAATTCAGTATCAGGCAATCTAATTCAGCATAAATGCTGAAATAATAATAAGAAAATAATAATAAGATGAATGTTCAGTAAATGTGCCTTTCTAATTATTTTAGTACATTCTTTGAAAAAAGCTTTAAATTTTTAAAACTTTGAAAAAATTTTTAAAAGTTTTTCAATATCTTAATGTTCACAGAATCACAGAATCATAGAATCATTCTACAATTCCATATCTTAATGTTGCTGATAACCATTTATTGATTGATAATGATATTGAAGTTTTTATATGCAAAGGGAACATTCCACAGACAGGCTATCTAGGGAAAAATACATTAATTTTAAGATTATTTTATTATATTAATTTTTAAATTATTTGAGAGCTGAAGAAGTAGTGATCCTGAAAAAACAAATGGATAGATCTATTAGCAGAAAAAAGTATAATGAGACATGGTGACTACAAATAACATGCAAATTTGGAAGAAGGTATACTTATCCACTAATATTGTGGATGTTTCTTTACATTGCATCAAGATGGGATAGCTTCATGAAACAGTGTTTTATCCTGGCTCAGCCAGAAAAGAAGAGCCAAAATGAGGACTCACTGAGTGATGTTTCAGGCCCTCTCTTACAGAGAATGTCAGGGACCACAAGTATCTGCTGCAGTTCTAAACTACAATGCTAATAATTTTTTTTTTGCTAGTAATTTTTGCATTGCATATTCAGTGGCTCAGAGAATCAAAGTTGTCACTAAGACACAGATGCCACACTAGCCTATTTTAAAATCCGTATGATGCAAAGCATTGGTATATTATCTATTTTCAAAGGGCCAGATGAAAATGAAAATCTTGCATAACCTCATTTTGCTTCTTAGGAGAGCTGCCTTGCAAATGTGCTCACCAGTATACAGTTGTGGTACATACATATTCCCAGGGTGATGATTACATATTCCCACTCACCAGGGTAACTCCTTCATCATTCTTTTGATTCACACTTCCTCCACTTGATATGAGCTGTCGGACATCTGTAAGCATTGTCATAGGCCTCTGTATCTTCATTTGGCGCAATGAATTCAGCTCTACACCTGGAAAAAAGAAAAGGTTAAAACCTGCTATTTCATTCTTCAATAAAGAACTGGTATATGCTTTTGTGTTCTGGCTTTGTAGAAGCTTAATCAACATTTAATCAGACTTCAGTATATATTTATAGAATGTGTTTATTTATATTTATCAACAAGTTTACTCATATCTTTGTTTATCAGTCATTACATGGTGATTTAATGTCAGTAAGAAACATCAAATAAACAGACCTGATCTCCCACTGACTGGCAAGAGAAGTTTTAAGTAAAGCAGTGGTAATATCATTAAATCCATTGGAATTGTGAATGGGAAAAGGATTAAACACTCTAAGGAAACCGCTCAAGCATTTGGGACTTATTTAATGAAAATTGGTTTTGCCTGTGTTCTTTTAACCCTGTGTGTACATCACAGTGCCCAGACCAGTTCCCTCAAATCTGTCAGCTCAGCTGCTTGAGAGATTGTGAAGTGAAGCAAGTGACATTAAAACTCAACGCTTTTTTATCTGCCTGGGTTATTTTTAACTGGGATTAGTTCTCCAGCTGAGCCTAGACTATTGCAAGGCTCCATAAGCCACAAGAAAACACGGTATGGAAGCAAGAACAAATAGAAAGGAGTCCTTGTGTCAGCATTGCTTGTGCAAGAAACAGTTGTCAAAGTGCAGTTTTAAAAGGAAGATAAGCAAGGCAGTCTGTAACCAAAAGGAAGAGTGTCCTCCAGTCTGAAGAGATTTAAAATTAGAAACACAGGATACAACAAAATTGCTAAGTGGTTAAATTAGCAGCTGGCTGTGCCTTGATTGGAATATCTAACCAAAATTCAGGGTTGCTTCCTCTGCTCCTAGCCTCACATTGTCACTTACATCCATATATAGGAAATGTAATTTGAGTATAAAAATCCTTCCTCTCTGCCGTGGCCATGAACATAGCAAAACCCATATGAATAAATGATTTAACAATTCTCTTCCACATTTGTCAGTGAGCTGAAAATTAATAAATAATACATTAAGTTAAATCGTACTTATTTAACTTAACATTTTATATTAAACAATTCTTGCTGTTTTTTACATTACTAAAAAAACTGAAGCATGTTTGAGGCTAAAAGCATATTTTAAGTTTCTTAGTTTTAATCTACTCTGGATCTTCTATAAATTGATGCACCATATGTAGTGCAACAAAGACTCTCTTTCTCTTTGCTACTATACATGCTGCTTTATGTTCTGAATCTTACTTGCCTGCAGCACTTTGAAGTGAAATGTCCAGTGTGAGCACTGACTTGCTGGTCACATTTACTTATTCTCATATTTTCACAACTGTCACCTACATGTTACTAAAACCTAAGCTGGAGAAAATGAGATGTTATTGTATCTGGACAAAAAACTGTGATTTTCACATAAATGTAATTCAGACAAATACATGTGTGTATATATATATATATATACACACACACTACTGATAGCTTCAAGTAGATAACCACGCAAAACCAAAATGTGCTAGCATCCTGTTGCTAGTCTGCAACACAATGCGAATTTCAATGGACATTGTATCTCCTAACAATCAACATATTAATTTTGTCAGAACTGAAGTTCTTATGCCTACCTCACATTTTACAGTAATAATTTAAGAATACATGATGATATTTACACATTACTGATCTCACATGATGTCTATTAAATCTCTCTCTCTCTCTTTTTTTTTTCCCTTTCCTTTCTGTTTCTGGCTATTTCCTGCTTTTGTACACTGGTAGGATTTTGTACACGAGTAGTTTTAACTTTCTTGCCCCAGAGACAGAACTCTCTCAAATGAACACAAAACACTATGTGGTGTGAAGGGCTACATACACCCAAAATCAGTTATCACTTGCAACACTGACTTTACTTTTTAAACGCTTCACAGACAGACTGAGCAGCTGAACTGAAACTTCATTGGTCATGATAAAGATCTTTATAATGTTGTCAGGTAAGAAAGATAAAATTTTAAAAATGTATTTATATTATTTTTTACCTGATGAAGGCAGCCATTTTTAAGTAGAATCATAGAATAATCAAACCATTTAGGTTGGAAAAGACGTTTAAGATCATCAAGTCCAACCATAAACCCAGGACTGCCAAGTCCATCACTAAACCTTCTCCCTAAGCACCACATCTACATGGCTTTCAAATACTTTCCAGGGATGGGGACTCAACCATTTCCCTGGGCAGCCTGTTCCAATGCTTGACAACCCTTTCAGTGAAGAAATTGTTCCTAATATCCAATCTAAACCTCCCCTGACACAATTTGAGGTCATTCCATATTGTCCTACCATTTGTTAAATAGGAGAAGAGACCAACCCCCACCTGCCTACAACCTCCTTTCAGGTAGTTCTAGAGAGCAGTAAGATCCCCCTGGAGTCTCCTCTTCTCCAGACTATACAAGTCCAGTTCCCAGCTGATCCTCACAGGATTTGTGCTCCAGACCCTTCACCAGCTTCGTGTCCCGTCTCTGGACACGCTCCAGCACCTCAGTGTCCCTCTTGCAGTGAGGGGCCCAAACCTGAA
>JAVJGJ010000014.1:61367644-61444347 GCA_035590215.1 Microhierax caerulescens | reverse complement strand
AAAAAAAAAAAAAAAAAAAAAAAAAACACCAAAAAAAAAAAAAGAGAAAAAAAAAAAAAAGAAAAAGACTGAGAGTAAAACAATTACCAGGTTGTTTGGTTCATCATGTTTCATGTAAATTACAGGTTGAGGGCAGAGGCCAGCTGAGTCCACTCAGCCTTTTACAACAATTTACTACTGACTTACACTCAGCATGGTTAGAGAATTAACTTATCAGTATATTTACTAACAGTTAAATATTGATTCTTATACCTTGTAAACTGCATTTTATAGAACCTTGGTGTGTCCTGTCAGGCGCTGCAAAAAACCCTGATTGTTGAAAGATTAAATTTGCTCATGCTGAAGGAGAAATGAAGAAAAGAGTCCACCTGCATCAACTGCTATGTACATTCTATCAGAAATATAATTAGACCCATCAGCTCAGACAAAATGCATAAACAATGCTACACAGCAACAAAAGGCACAGTCTCCCTGAATCTCAAGACAGCCTTACTGGCTTCAAACAGTTGTATAAACGAATGATACACATTCCATTAAACAAATAGCAGTAAACAGCCTGGCAAGTGAGCTATCACAGTGACATTGATTGCATAGGCTTTCTTTGTTAAATATCCAGAGGAGTCTTGAAAATGCTACAGAAACAACAGAAGCAACAGAGATGTCCTTCCTCTGCCTTTATAGAAAATAGAATGAAAACATGAAAAAAATAATCTAAATTGCAATCTTAGAATTGCAGGCTTTTGAATTCCAAGAACTTGGAACTGTTAGGCTTAAGAGTGAAGTCTTCTCTGGCAGGGAGCTGGGAAGCAGACTTACCAAGCATGCACATGGATCATTCTCTGAGGCTTAAACAAGGAAACCTGGTCAATAACTGCCTTCCTTTAATCAAGTCTGTAATTCTGGAGAGTCCGCTCTCCCTCCCCAGGGCGTGATACTTTTCATGACTTTAGATAGAACAACAATATGTTACTCATACAGTAAGTAACTCTTGCTGCCTGAATCAAAGAATGACCTTCACGTTGCTTTCCAAAGGGGAAATGTGGTTTAGATATTCAGCTCAAATGGGACTACAGCCAGCATGAATAAATAGAGGAAGAAAACCAAACTGGCATGTACTATGGGAATGGATTCACATTTCAAAAGATGGAAAGTCAAAAAGAAAGGCATAGGATGGAAAATACTCTCCAAATACCCTGTAAAATCAGAACAAGAGCTACACGCTCACAAAACAGTTAGAACAGCAGTCACCATGCAGGGCACAGCATTTGTTGATGGCTATCAGTGCCGATGACAGACAGGAGCATAACCTAGAAGCTACAAAATGTATTACTTCTCACTGTTTCAGAAAAAACACCTGACAAGGTCATTTCATGTGCTTTGGCTGTCTCACCTTCTCTGGCATAGGGTTACAGAACTGACAACCCAAAGGAATGTAAAAGCCTCAGACAAAGAGGGAAAGTAACTTTTGAAAAGTTGCAGTGGTAAAGAAATACATGGCAAACATAACTGAAAATTACTATAAAAAGTATTTTCCTAATAAATGTCCAGTACTAAGTCTCTCCATCTGTGAGGAGAACACCCATTCCTGTGATGACTACAAAGCAAAACAATCAGGCTCTGGGAAATACCCCCTGTAGCTACTCTTTCTGCAATTTGCACGTCTCATTTTCCAATGGGCTTAATAGTCCAGAGGCAAGGTCAATACCATTTTGTCTTGCAAACACAAATTATATTAAAAACTCTCAACAAATTTGAGAAGCCAGTCTCTCCCCTCCTCTTACTTCAGTCTTCTGACACCCTGTCTATATCTGCCCTTCCTGCACAGAGCTGTAAGCACAGCAAGGCTCTTTTCACCACAGGTGTGATAAGCCTGTCTGTATTCTCCTATAATTCCGGGACACTGTGGTTTAAAATTTCTATTTTTCTCCTGTACAACGTAGTATAGGATAGACATGTTCACAAAAATTTATAAGAAAAAAAAAAAAAAAGTCATGGTACCATTCTTGAAATGTTTATTTTCATTCATGAAAATATTCAGGTGTAGCAGTTAATCTATCCAGCTTTATTTGCTTAAAGTTTAGAAGAACTTTTCTGGCTGCTTACTAAATAGCTTTGTAAAGAGCATTATTTTGTTAAATGACATTGCTCAGTAGTTCTTGTGCATATTGTTTGGCATTATGGGCATTTGATTTTCAAAGGTCAGCATATGAACAGATACATTTCAGCAATATTAATTATGTGAGAAGGGAAGCCAAGATTTTCAGTATCTGCAAAAGCATGCATACTTGCAGAACTACTGAGACCTAATTCACTGCAGAAGTACTGACTGACTGCTGGTGGTGGGTTTTACCTCTTTGCCCTTAAAAATATCATTACATATGCTTAGTGAAGGATGTTTAATTTATTTCCTTCTAGTCTGAAAATGCTATCAGAAATGAAATTCCCATCTCTTCCTCATGTAGACACCAGAGTGACAATTCTCCCACTCCAGCAAAACATGCTTTTTTTCTTCTCTCTTCTACAATATGGATGTTGATGATCCTTCCAGCTAAAATTAAGTTAAATGAACTGTTTCTTCTTAACTCATATGAAAACAAAAATATTTCTTGTAATATATTTTAACAGACTGGCACAATCTCAAGGCTTAATACTAAAGCATTCATCTGTGGATATGTCTTGCACGTTTATTATTTTGCTTGTAATATTAATACTAAAACACAGAAGCAACGCAAGTGTATCATTGTCTCTGGTTAGTTGCAATAAGTATCATGGCTGAAATAAGCTCTTTGCATACGGTATTTCTATACTCAGGATTTCTCTTTAATGTCTTAATATGTTATGGTTACCTGTTTTTGTAAGAGAGCAGTAAAAGCAGGCTACTCCACACATGTCAGGGAGCCAGGAGCTGAGGGTGAACACAGGGCAGGCAAGGTGGTGGTCTTGCTGACTAGAGCACTCAAACACAGTACTCAAACAGGAAAATTGAGCAGGTCTGGTGATGGGAATCAGGGCCAACCAATAGTCCTGGGATTTCCAGGAAAGATCTAGCAACAAATCCAGACAAATCAGGTGAAGCCAGGAAGTCAAGTCAGTGGTTCAGGGTTAGGATCAGGCAAGGTTCATTGCTGGGAACAGGAATGCCTCAAGGGCAAGAATGTGTCTCCCAAGACAAAGCATGGGTGAAAGATAATGATAAGCCTTCTCCCAGATCTGCCTCATAACTTCACTCTTCTCTCAGCTGACTGCTCCCAGGTTACACAGCTGTACCTTGTCAGAGTTGGCTTTGAGCACAGGCAGCCAAGCCCCTGCAAACAAGGGGGGCAGGTTTCAGGACTTGTGGGTGCACTCAGGGTACTGAATTATTTTTTTTTTTTTCTAACTTGCTAAAGGTTATAGTTTTAGGAATTCTATAAAAAAATGATAATTTATTTCTGATGATAACAGATTATTCATCAGTAAGTTGTTTGAAAGGAAGCTAAAAGAGCATCCCCAGTTTCTGATGTTCTTCACAATCTTTTTTCAAATCTTTGCAAAGCCTATTTATTAGTCAAGGAGATGTCTGTTTTCCTTCTAGCATCAGTTAAAATGTAGATCATAAACTACTCACTATAACTTAAATTGTTAATTCAAGTGCCAAAAGTCTGCACAGTGAGTTTAAAGGTTTTCCTTTTGATAGAAACAGATGGGTAACATGCTGAAAACACACAAATATTAAAAGGAGTCTCAGACTTCAAGGTCAGTTCCCACTGAAAGTTAGAAAATATAAAAAATAAGGTAGCTTATTCAAGTTCATATTAGAAAGCAGAAAGGCCAAAGGAAGATGAGCATTCTCAACTATGACATTTTAATGTGTCATGTTTTCTGTGTGCTTCATTTTTAGGACTTGAAGGGATCTACTGAAACATCTCATTTGGTCCCCTGTTCTCACTTGCAACACTAACACCTAACTCCTATCATCAATTAATCAAGCTCACTGCAGAAAATGGAATTTTCGTGTGTGATGATGTTATGGGTAGGTGGATCCCAATCAGCAAGAATCAGAGTGAAAAAACTTTGAACCGCACTAAGGCTGGTTGCCCGTTTTTCTGTCAACGTACTGCATCAATATTATTAACAGAAAATTTGAAACCAGAAATCAAGATGACATTGCATATGGTTCTAAAATAGGCAATATATCAGGGGATTGTTTTAGCTTGACTTCACTGATCTTTAGTGTTAACAATTTCTATGTATTGACATTTTAGTTAGTTCTTATCATAGTATTTTAGCAGTAATTCCTTAATGTCTATGAAATGCCTTTCATAGCTTTAAATATGCAAGTCTAGAGCAGTACTTTTCTTAAATTATATTGATCTATATCAATTGCTTCTCTTGAGTGCACTGAAAAAAACAGAATATGATTTTACCTCCCTTGTTGGATTACTAGATCTGTTTAAGGCTTTTTGTAGCACAACCTCAGTGTTAGAACATTTTGGTGTGTGCATTCTGAACATTATTTTTTAATTAATAACAATCAAAACTGATGAAAAATACATATAACTGGGATTTTAATTTTCATGTTATTGTCATAGAAAGTGCCAGTGTGTTGAGAAGCACATGACCAGATATATTGGCTAGGTGTTGACAGTTGTGGGGCTGCTGGGGTGGCTTCTGTGGGGCTTCATGTGGACCAAGGACAGTTCTAGTCAGGTCCTGCAGACCCACATCTGAGCTTGTCAACCAAGTGTGGCACCTCTGTGAAAACGTATGTAAGGAACGGCATAAACAGCGGACAGAGTGACAAAGGGAGAAACAGTTCCAAGGTCAGAGAAGAAGTAGGGAGAGGAGGTGCTCCCTCCAGGTGTCAAAGCAGAGATTCCCTGTAGCCCATGGAGGACCCACAATGAAGCAGATGGGCACTCCTGAAAGAACAGCATACCTGAACCGCAGTGGAGCAGAGGAAAAGTGTAAAGAGGAAGAAGTGGCAGAGAGAAACTGCTGCGTAGTGACTGTAGCTCCTCTACACCCCTGCACCACTTGTGGGGGTAGAGGAGTCAGGAGTGAAGTCAAGCCTGGGAAAGGGGGTGGAAAGGTGTTTTAATGTTTCTCTTTCCATTTCTCACTACCTGAATCTATCCAGTTGACAATTTTCCCCAAGCCAAGCCTGTTTTGCCTGTGACAGTAACTGGTAAGCAATCTCCCTATCTTTATCTTGACCCATGAGCTTTCTCTTCCTATTTTCTCCCTCTGTCCTGCTCAGGAGGGGGAATGAGTGAGCAGCTGGGTGACATTTTGGCTTTTAGCTCTACCACACTAGATTTTATGAATAATTTCAAAGTACTTCAAATTTTAAATCAAAATATTTTTTTGAATGCATGTTTCTATCACATTTTAGATTACTGTATAGTGTCAGTCTTACAGAACTTTTTTCCTTGATCCTTTGACCACTACTTTTCTGAATCAGCTTTTCCTGAACATGTTATTCCCCTAATGTTGTTAAACAACTGACTTCAGGGAGATTGTCCTTATTGCAGTAATTTATGAGTTGACTGTTTCTGGCTAATGTTAAATACTGTCTTCAGTGTAGGATCCTGTACTAACCTGCAGCTTCTATTTTTTTTGTTTTTATTTTATTCTACCTACCGTTGCAAGGCAGAAACGGAAATTTATTCCTTCTGCTTTGCACCTGAAAAGTAAGGGTTAATCCATTTGCTAGTAAGAATTTAATAAACCATGGCTTATTTTTGTGAAATCTGCACAGTATTGTAACTAATTTAAACCATAAAAGGCTACCTAAATGAATAGGCCTTGCATGTGATTTTGGCTCTATATACACCTGAATATGATACCCTTAATATTCTAAAACAAAACAGATCCATTATTCACACAGTTTGGAATACTATAAAAGATTTTGATTAAGTATGTGAAATCTCTGTTACCATCAAAGGTCAATAAGCTTTAACCAGCTATTTTAAATTCATTTACCCTACAGAAAATCAATTGTTAAATCCCAAGAAGAATACTTTGTAGAAAAGGAATAACTATTTGTTTTTTTTATTTTTGTATCCTAGCAGAAAAAGAAAAGCCATATACACCTTCAGGTAGATATGTTATTTAAATATTGTCATTCTTGTGAACAAAAAAGCTCACAATAGATGGTTTTATTTTGGTTTTGTAATAATCTGCTAGTGAATAAACTTTCACTATACAATAGACAAGAGAGATACTGTTTTGCTTTCAGATGTGTTGGATACTTAGACAGCTCTTAAAAAAAACCCATAAGTAAAATATCCAGAGACTGTTTTCTTAGATTAAATAACCAGGCTGAAGTTCCTCCTGAAAGCTGAAGCCTGGGATCTTGGAGGACAAAAGGGGACACCTCATTTTTGGAAAAAAATTACACAGTGAATGTGTTAACTCCTGTCACTTGTCAAATGTGGAATCAAGAAATATCTGTCACTCATTGGTAGTTTATATCTGAGTCACCAAACACACTATGCATCTAAATATCAAGAAAGAAAACAAAAATGTTGCATTCTTCAAAGCATTAAATATTCAAAACAGCCTAAAGGAAAAGGACACAACATAAGAGTCATATGCCATAACCAGAGTTTCACTAACACACTTCTACAGTAGAACATTCTGCCTCTAAAAGCAAAGAGAAACTGTAGCTGTTATTTGAAATTTGATATTTTAAAAATGGGATTAATACAACAAAAGCTTTGCTTTAAAACATAAAGCTGATATTAATATAAATAAAGGTTACAGAAGGTGCCAGGTGGACTTTCTCAATGATTCCAATAATCAACCAGGTTCAGAATAACACAGGATAAATAGCGGGGGAAAAAAACCAACCCTTTTTACACTTCCTAATATTTTCATTTCAACTCTGGAGGGGGACATTTCCTGGAAATTAACAATTAAAGGATAAGAGGCTACAGGTATAAGATGCAAGAAAGAAAATTTCAACTGAAAATAATATAGAAAAAAATTACATGATGATGGCTTAGCACTGGAATGGCAGCCCAGAAAGATCATAGAATCTCCAGCCCGGCATGGCCCTGAGTAATTTGGACTACTCTGAGTTGGCCGGGCCTTGGAAGGATGTTGGAGGAGATGGTCTCCCATCTTATTTTTCAAAGTCATTAAGTGTCATGACTTTCTTCTCATAGCAAAACAAGAAGACCAGTAACATGCAAAGCCAACGATATCTTAGTGCAGAACAAATTTAATAGTGTTTAACAGTGTTCTCCTGGTAAGTCTTCTGCTCTCCAATGACAGTGTTCCCTAGAACTCCACTGAAGGCAATAGGAATTTAGATACTAAAGCTAGTGTATAGGTATCTACATACCTCCAAATCTAAAGATCATCACCTTAAACCGAATCCCATCCTATGTAGCAGACTTCTATGTCTCAACTAGCCAATCTGGACTGCAGTTCAGATTGTAATTCAGGTGACCCGTTACAAATACCTAACTCTGAAGCACCTCTTTTGCTCTAACGAGGGCTTGCTATAGAGTTACTATCAGACACTTGATTTAGATAGATCAACCCCAATAAATTCCTGGAATTCAGGAAAACACCAGGCTTCTGAGTGCTCCTAGGACATGACCAAATATCATACAGTTAAGCTATGTCCACCATTTTCCTAAATGTGAATTTGGATGCTGTATTTTCCATTCCATCCTTGATTAGTGAGATCTTAAATTAAGCTCACAGTATACTAGAATTATTCTCCATCACAAAGGATGCTTTTAATACAGAGAGCATATTGTAAAGTATACTTAGGTATAGGTAAAATTTGCTTATTGCTTTCTTCAGTCAATAATTATTTTCAGTATACAATGTAACATAGGTTACATAAAAATGTAATATCAGAGAAAGCTGATTTCTATACAAGAAAAGAGAATATTTTAATGAAATACACAGAATTTTATGTAGACTTCAGTAATGTAATCTCCATATAATGTCCTGATGAGATAGATTACATCACAACAATGAAGTACATACAAAACGCTTTCAGGCAGTACCTAGATGATTAACTTTACTTTACACTTGTGATACTCCTGTGCCCTAAAAGATCATTTACAAACAGAACTCAAAGAACTAACCTCAGTAAATATTAAAAAATATTTTAAAATAAATAAATCATTACATGCATCTAAGACTACTGTTATCACCTATGGCTCCAGGCCTTCCACAGAGTAAATTAGGTTATCCATGACAATGAAGAGGGAGTTCACTCATTACGACCTGTAGTACAGTTAAAGTACCACAGTGATGAAATCTGTAAGAAATTATAAATACACAAGACTTCTAAGAACTTTAATGTCCCAAATTAACAAAGTTTCTGTAGCATCAAAGCTACCTGTTCCAATCTTAATTTGGTTCATCAAAGTATACTGATAGATTCTTATTTTCTTTTTAGTTGAGCCATACAGCACTTGATTTTATTTTTCCCTGTGAACTTTGCAACTAGAGACAATGATTAGAGTATAGTCTATTTTATGCAGCAATTTCTTCTTAAGATTGTAAACCAGGCTGCACAACTTAATGGAGACTATTAAGGAAACCTTTTAGGAATGCAGGGAAGTACAGAAAATGGGAAAATGTGCCTTATACATTATATTTAAAGGGTGAGGCTATAGGTGGGTGTTTCACAGCACTACCAGCTGAAGTTGGCATTTACCATAGGATCAGCTAACACTCTTGTATAACAAGAGTTTTGGCTGTGACATTGTTCTGTGTTGGAATATGCATATGCAGGTGCGATGATGAGGGCTCCACAGGGAACAGTCCATAAAGAATCATTTAGTCAGGGCAATTCAAAGTAATTCATACTTATCCAGACAGTTTTATTTCCTTCAACGATTCCCTCCTCAATTACTATTAGTCAGGGTAGACCATATAAGTAATTCAGAAGATACAAATTAAATTTTTAAAACTTAAAATGAGGGTACTTTGGACTGTCTATTATTACAAGAAGAATGGTAACAGACCAAGCACAGTTGATGGGCATTTTGTCATTGGTCACCCAAAGGCCAGGATTTCAGACAGTACTACAATTAAGGGATAGAATTGATCTACCCTAACAGTCTAAAACTAAGACTGATAAACTACTACTTGCCAACTTAAGCTCCTATTAGTCAACAGGAAGAAACAGTTCTGGAAGTCAGTTCTCCTCCCCTAGCCAGGTTAGGAAGAGCTGAAACAATACATTTCCTATTTCTCTCCATTGACCAAAAGAAAAGGTCTGGATGATTAGCACAGGCCTAGCTATCTAAAGTTAGTAGAGTTAGATCTCACCTTCATAATGTTTAAGGTTTTTTTTCTTTGGAAACTTCCACATTCACAGAATCATTGTTAAATGAGGAACGGTGCCTCTCCTATCTACTGCAAAAGAAAAATCCACCGTTCTGTCAATGTAGACACTTTCCCAAGAAACTAGTGAATCTTTTTAATATTTTTTTCTCCAAATCTATTTCATTTTGCAACCAAACAAAAAGAGAGACAAACCAAGGAAAGATGAAGCTTTTTCTGATAGATCTGCATTAATAATTGCAAGTAAGCAGACTATATCTTGTTGTATGCTACATGTTACATACTACATGAGCATTTTGACTGCAAATACCTGCATTTTGCAAGCCAATCAAGTTTTTAGCAGCTAATACCTCTCTTGCCATAAGAAAAACAAACAAAACCAGAATTCATGAGCTGTGAAGACATTGCCAGGCACAAAGGAAGCGAAATTATAGAATATACCTGTGTAATACACTGGATGTGCTATGGACCAACAGTATTGGGCTTGAACACTGAGTGTGATTTCCTTGCCAATCTTTGTTAACTTCTCTTTTAAGTGTTCATTAACAGGATACAACTTAACTTTATGTTATGTTAAAACAGATTTCATATCTGGAGTCATTGTTGAAATTACATGTTTTTATATTACTGCTCACTATTTCTGCTTAGTACATTTTTCTCAGTGTTATGATGAGCCACCCACAACGTTAAGACAACCTATTATAGTCACAAGCAATGCTAGAAACTCACTTCAGAAGCCTTACAAAGCCTTTTTTTTCAATATAGGTCCTGCCATCTATAACATATTAAGCATATTTCACAGTAGAAATCCACTTACAGTATTTTCTCAATGCAAAACAAAAACAATACTAATATTTTTGAAAAATTATAACATTTCATATACATTGCCATTCAGATTATTAGCAAAGATTTATTTATTTTAACAGTCTGTCACTGGAAAAAATATACTTTGAGGCTATACACAACTCACATGCAAAATGAAACAAAATGCAAAACCTGGTCCTCACACTGTTAGTCTTTTTGAAAGCTTCTGCATTACTGTAGTTTTTTCTGCTTTGAACTGACATTATAGCACCTCCATATGAATGGGCAAAAGTAGATCTGACAATGACCACTACCACTAACCTCTGTTAGTTGTTCTAGTCTAAACATACTGAAAACTTTTGTGACTCCAAATAGTCTTCCTCCCCTTCATCTCCAAATTAATATCGTTTCACTGGCTTCAGTGTTCTCTTACATCAAATTAATATCCATCATTTTTAGTTTTATGTCATGTTCAATGAAAACATTCCAGAAGTCGAAGGGCTGACTTACCATTTTCTTCCAAGTACATCAGAAGGATGCTGCTAGATTCAGTCCCTTCTATGGCATAATCAAGTGCAATGTTTCCATTAACATCTTGCAGAAGCACGTTTGCTCCAGCCTACAGGCAAAAATTAAAAACATTTTAGGATTTTGTAGTGAAATCTAAAAACACTACTGGGGTTTTTATACATTCCCATTCAGAAACATTTCAAAGCTGGGTTTTTTAGACAGCAGGCTGGTTATAATCTGAAACAAAACAAATCAAAACACTCAAAAAAGCAAATACAAAATAAAGGACTCTTGAATATCAAAAAGCTGGCTTTGTTTGGGACAGCTGACACTGTTGCCACCCTAGCTGTCCAGTCTGCCCTCACTGCACAGATGTCTGAACTGCTGATGAGTGAGTTTTGGAACCACCACCATTTGCAGCACAGCATTTTAAAGTAAAGTAAGCTGTCACCGATTACAGTCTGTGTTAAAACACTACACAGCAAACAGCAGTCGTTAACAGCTGACTGACAAGCAGCACAGACACCCATGCAGTAGGGATGGGCAGACAGCTGGTAAGGGTAACCTTGTCAGCTGGCCCAACCTCTTATGGCCTCATCCATCAACCCAATCTCAAAGAGAACCATCCCTTGCTAAATAAAATTGCCATTTGTCGCCAACTGGAGACAATGAAAGTGAGCTTGATGATTTCAACTGTAGTCCCTAAAGAAGCCAGGCTGACATTTCTATAACTTTAATTCAAAATTCAATATAAAGGACAGACAAACTAAAAAGAGCCATTTGGGGGGGGGGGGGGGGAGGGGAATATATTAAGGATAAGTTTGAAAATAAATAACAACCATGATAAGAAAACTCATTTTTTCTATATTAAATATTGTTAGTGAAAGAATTTGCACTATAAAGAGCAATGTTAAATATTTTTTTTAATAAGAAAGCTCTTATCCTTGAAAATATTATAAATATCTGGTGGGCATAAAAGTTTACATAACAGTGAAATATCATGTATCTTCTTTAGGAGGTCATAACTTTAATTCATTTCAAGTTTTCTCTCTATGGCTTTTAATGTCAGGGAATTATGAAGTAAGAGTGACCTCTGGTAAATTTAATTACTTTTCTTACCAGCTTATATGATAAAAAGTTTAGCTAATACAAATAAGGGGTACCAAGGACAACCTTGCTTAAAACCACAATAGCAGAGGTCAACTATAATAAGGAATTATTAATAGAAGGTATGACTGTTTCTCTCAGGAGCTTACTCTGTAAGTACTGTATCAAAGAAAAACTCCTAATGGGCTCAACTCCTGGCTTAGAGTGAAATATGACGTGAAAAACTAGCAAATTCATATAGGCTTCATGTCATCGAATTTAAGGTGTTGAAGCTGGACTGCTAGTCTGAGGTGTTCTGCGTTCCCACCATAATGACAAGGGAACAGACAGGCACCAAAGAATGACTATCCTCCAGCTATCTCAAACACCTCAGATATTCTACTAAAACAATATCACCAAGCTGTGTGGTGCAGTTGACATGCTGTAGGGAAGGGATGCTGTCCAGAGTGACCTTGACATGGTTGAGAAGTGGGCCTGTGTGAACCTCATGAAGTTCAACAAGGCCAAGTGCAAGGTCCTGCATGTGGGTCAAGGGCAATCCCAAGCACAAACACAGGTTGAACCAAAAATGGTTTGAGAGCAGCCCTGAGGAGAAGGACTTGGGGGTACTAAAGGACGAGAAGCTCAACATGGCCCAGCAATGTGCACTTGCAGCCCAAAGAGCCCATGTTGGAGGCCCAGAGCTGAACACATTTACTCCAGGTAGGGTCTCATGAGAGCAGAGTTAAGGGGAAGGAAGAATCAGTTCCCTTGACCTGCTGGCCATACTTCTTTTGATGCAGCCCATGGTTCAGTTTGAAGGTACCTGTCCTTTCCTGCATGTAAATAATCTCCAGGCAGTGTCAGAAGTGTCAGAGGATAATAATAAAACAAGCATAAATATTTTCTTCCTCACTGAGTTAAGAAACTGAAAGACCTTTGACATATTAGATTCAGGAAAAGCAGGATAAATTAACCTGGCTAGCAGCACACTTTTCTTTCCTCTCTGAGATGTAAAGTCACTGAAAGAAGAGTATAACATGGAATTACTCAGCTTCAAGTAATTTTTATTGAATAGTTCTATATGAATTAATTTCTTAAGGAATGTTAATAATCCTCCCAAAAGAAGGTCAAGTTTGGTGAAAGCTTTGGCAAAAGAAGATGGAGAAGCTCTCAGAACTCAGGTAAAGCAGCAGTTCTGGATAATGGTGCACATTTAAAGGTAGTATATTGCTTGGGGGAAAAAAAATGTGGTTTTTAATAATAAGCATTTTTAGTATGGTGTATCATCTCTGCCTCCCAGTTTTGTATCATCAGTAAACTTACTGAGGGTGTGCTCTGTCTCACTGTCTAGGTCATTAATGAAGACCTTGAACAGGACTGGACCCACTATTAGCCCATGGCAAATACCACTAGTGAATTGCCTCTAGCTGGACTTTGCGATGCTGACCACAACCCTCTGTGCCAGGCTGCTCAGCCAGTTTTCAATCCACCCTACTGCCCGCTTACCTAACCCATGCTTTGTCTAGGAGGATGCTATGGGAGACAGTGTAAAAAGTCTTACTAAAATAAAGTAAATGGCATCTATTGCTCAGCCCTCACCCACCAAGCTAGCCACATCATTGGAGAAGGCTGTTTGACCCACCTGACTTGAGCAAATCTAATGTTAAGAACTGTACCAAAAGTTTAGAGAATAGCCACAAACACTAATTTGTAAAGCCTGTCACTGGCTATAAAATAAGTTTCAACTTGGGGAATTTTACTTAGTTTATTGGCCAACTAGCAAACTTTTAATTACTGATTCTGCTACTGAAAAATGGAAACAGGCAAACAAACAAACACTTAAGAGAACCACATTTGGACTCCAGTACAGACACTGCTCCTGCCCCTTCCCATCTCCAATTCCCTTGCCACCTGCATGCTACACCTCCAGTAGTGCAGGAGATTGGGGTCAGCACATTGTTGTTCCCCTCCTTTGGTGGCTCCTTGTTTCTTCCTCCACTGCTTTGGCATGGTCTCCTTCACTGGCCACAGTCCTGCCAGAGACATAACACCCCACAGGTCCTCCGTTCAGCTCCTGCTTGGGCAGTTCTTTCACTCCAGCCCTGCTTGCAGTCCCCCTCTGTCAGCATCATGCAGGTTATGCCCAGTACTAAACTCCAGCGTAGTTTAGAAAGAAAGCCATTCTAGATATAGAAAGGTGGGAAATCCCACTGTATTTCCCTTCCTTAGTGTATTGCACAATACCCTGGCAAAAAGATGTGTGACAGACTGTCGGTATAATGCAAATTGTACACAGCAATATTTTGAAATGTTTGTAGTACGGACATTTCTTCCTGTTTGCTCTGACTACATATTTGCCTGCAATACATTGGAAATTACTCACTGTTAAGTGTGACACAGAATTTTCACTTGCTCAGGATTTCTTTTTTCCCCTGGTATCTCTCAGATAGTTACGGCCAGTTCTAAAAGCTGATGTGAAATCTCATTTTCTAATTATAATGCAAACTTCCCACTTAGCTACTCATATAAGTAAAGACAAGATGGCAAACCCACAGGTGGCAGAAGGTATGGCAGAAACTCACACAGGTAACTGGTAGGGGTCAGGGTGAAATAAAGGAAGGAGAGAGGCAAAGTAAGCAGCAAAAAAAACAACAGGCTCAAGCAAAATTACAGGCAGAACATGACAAAAATGTGGAGTGTTGCAGATAGCAAATGTCACAAATACTGTACCTTTAGTTCAAATTCAGACAGCCAAAATTGTGCTAAAGAACTTAAGTGCTATTGTTACATATATGGCTTTGTAGATTAAACAATAAGAAACCCCAATATGACTAGAGATGCAGATGGAATTCAGATTATCTGAATATAGTCCTACTTTGTTCTTAGGTGTTCATAGCTCTTGGAGAAAATATGAGGGATACCACCCCCAGGCCGCTGATATTAGAGTTTCCAAATTTATAGGCATACCTTGTTTATATTCAAAATGCAATTCTGTATTTATTCCATTTCAGTTCAGATTTTTATCCACCTGCTTAAACTTTGCATGCAGCACTCAGTGTACATGAAAAATTACCGGGTTACCCATTCTCAATACATCTGCATTCTCAAGTAATTTCTCAATAAAAAGATAAATGTGTTGTAACACTTTATCCAGTACATCCCATAAATATGAAAAGTATTTTTGAGAAAAGTATTTGTCCGCAATGATAAATTGCTTCTACTTTAGAAAGACTGCAGGAGGAACATCTTTAAAGATATTATTAAAAAATATTCCCAAAGGCACCTAGTCAATAAGCAGAATGCAAAATGCAACTGAAGTGCATGCTCTTCTATGCAGAACAACATCTGTACGTAGACAGGGAATACACAAGTGAACTCTGGTGATCAGTAATAACTGAGTAGATGGTGCCAGATTTGCACACTATCCCCATGTGCCCAGAAATCAGAGACCTCTGCCAAAGACAAAATATCTTTGGCTCGTGAAAGGAGATAAATTTCCCTTCTGCTTCCAGAAATGATGATTCAAAAGACTTCAATTTATCTTAGGATAACTTCACTGTACACTTTTTATTCCTGTTTTCATTTCTCCCTATTTACTTACTTGTAGAACCTCTGATACATTTTCATTTCAGACAAACTGAGTAGAATAGCTTCATTCTGCATATATGCAAAACTGGTGGCCTAAAGATTAGGTACTAAGCTCAGAAGCAATATAGCATGAGGTAGGTTACATGTGGACAGTTTCACAGTACTTATCTATGTGCACATACCCCCATTTTTGGCCAAGCCGTAGTTTCAGATGACTTCCCATTCAGTGGAAGAAAGATGAACAACTTCAGATTCACTGTAGAGTATATGATACAATGCACATTCGCACTATAATTTATCTCATGATCACATCTTTGTACAGCTAAACTTGTAGCTAATTTAGGATAGTACAGGGAAGAACACCCACCACTTTGCACACCAGTATGTAGTAGGAGCTGAATTCTTCCTTCCCAAATAATGTTCCAGAAGGCGGGGAAAGAACCAAACAGGTTCTAAAGTCCAAGCACTATTGGAAACGTTGATTTGCCAGAACTTACAAAAAATAATAACTTCATCACATAATCACATGAACAGATTGTGAGCACAGCCAGAGCACTCTTCAGGACTGTCCTTTGCCACTTAGCCCAAGCACAAAAGTATAAAAGCAGTCACAAACTCTTAAAACTATGTTCTTGTAGCTTTATGCCAGTGGATCAATGTCCAAATTCCCACTGGTAAAAAAAGATTTAAGTTTGTAGTGTACATTTGGGAAGTCTAATTAGTGAAATTCTTAACTCATAAGCAAACTATTTTTCATTTTCTCCACAAATCTCTCTTTTTTTAATAATTAATTAAAATTGAAAAATCAATCTAACGTGCACAGAAGCAGACTTTTAATTAAACATTTGATTTTTTTAACAAGTCTTCAAACTTCCTTCTTCTGTTCAACAGGTGTAGGTTTCTCAGTGCTATTTACTAGCTAGCTAATCATCCTTGCTACTCTTTCTTATTCCTTGTGTTTATTACACATCTTATCTTATGATTCCTACATAAGAAATATATCTACCGACCATTAATTAAAAAGAACAAGGACCCAGGAGTCTCCATTCTGAGGAATGTATCTTTCCTTACAGATTTAAAATTATTTCTTACCTTCTGTCTCTCTGAATTCCACAATATTTTGTATATCAGCAGTCTAATTCATCAGGATAGGTGAAAAACACACTCTCACAGCACTTTATGGACATAATTAAAGGCAGTTTTGTGTGAAGAAGGTCTGTGGGTTCAGACCTTCTTGAGCCATCTCCAACTGTATTCAGGGACAGAGTTCTAGCCACTAGGTTGTAAATCCAGAAGCATAAAACCATCACAGCTGTTTGGACTGCAATCTAGGCATTCAGAGGATGCCTAACTTACTGAGGTTCCCCAAGGACTTAGGAAGGATTTGTGCATGGCTCTGCTTAGCTCCCCAGCTAGGATGCTACAACTTATGCACCCAGAGAACTTCGTGATCACAAGGGTTAGCTGGTTGAACTGCTCTCCAAACCAGAGTCAGCATCCATCCATTTTAGGTGGAAGCCAGGTAAGACTCCAGAAAATCTGAGCATGATTCACTGAAATTCAAGCTTAAAGTCCTGCGTTCTGTTGTATGCCTTAAATTATGCTTTCAAATTTGTGTTCCATGCAGGTTGTTTAAACATTTGAAATAAGTAATTTAGCTTTATTGGTGTAGTAGAAAGTTAGAGGCATTGTATAAAATAGCTTTCAATACAGAAATCTGGACCCAGCCACTGCCTCTTTTACCTAGGATTACCAGCATTGGCTTCATGAGGCTTTATGAAGACAATCAGCAATCAAATAAAGCCAAAGGAACATGTGTGGATATAAAAAACTGTTTTGTTAATGTACCTGTTACTATGCAAAAAGTTTTCTCCTAGTAACAGGCTTCTGCACAGTTGTTACTATGATTGGAGTACTCCACAGTTTGCTAGCCACGTGCAACTTGTGCAGTCACCTGTCAACCTCCCCACAAAACCTGACTTTTTGCTATCTATTTATATGTTTATTTATATTAGTGATCTATTTTTATCCCATACCATGTCCTCTCTATATATAAAAATGTACATATATCTATATGTGTAAACACACCAAAATTTAGTATTTCTTCTATGTTAACCACTGTTTCCAAAAGGGAAAGGGTAGCATTTTTTCAGTAACAGCTTGGACAATTCCCTTTCTCTTTTTTTTTTTTTTAAATAGAACTACATAATTTAAACCCGGTTCCTTTTTATAAGATTACGTTAACCACGTAAGTAGACCAAGACTAAATGTAGCTCTTCACAAAACGTTTGTGGCATTTCACTTCCTGTAACATGAGTAATTAAGTTTTCCCTCCTTTATTGACCTAAATCTTCACATTAATGCCATTTACAGGTTTTGCTCACTGAAGGTTTACACGCACAAATATGTACGCTGTCATGTATACTATGGCTACTGTGCAAATGGTACATCCTTCTAAAAACCTTTAGTATCCCATCAGTTAAAAAGAAAGCAACTGTAATTGGGAAATAATGCCCTATTTGCTTGCGCACTAGGAAACATTCAGGAAAACACGTGTGCTCACAGGCTCCATGGTACCACATGATCTTGCTCTGGGACTTCAAAGGCTTGCACAGATTTTCATTCGAGATACCAAATACCAGAAATCTAGCTGGCTCCTCTTTTTGAGGCTCCTGTTGGACCTGTTTGACTCTCGTTCATTAAAAAAGGGAAAGGGATAATGCTGTTCTACACAGTACTGTGTTTTATGTCATTAGCTCCGGGTCTCACTTTTCACAAATTCATGATGCTAAGCAGAACAGGAACAGTTCTCAAGGCAGGGCTCAAAAAAAGTCAAAGACTTATCCACATTAGCAAACCACAGACAATGAAATAAAAGATTAAATGAGACTGAGCAGCTGCTCTTAGTTCAAAAGCATGTTTTCCTTCCAACTCATTTCAACAACAGATTTTCTGTGGGCAGTAAATTATTTCACAGAAATAACAATTTAGTTACTAGAAGAGCTGGGGGGGTGTAGGAGGGGAATGACATTTTTAGTGCTTACAATTATAGATCCCCTGTTGTCAGTTCCCATTCTTGTTCTATTGTAAGTCCTGTTTACCTGCTTGTTGAGATGAAAGCTGACACAAATGAGCTGAGTTACCACTATTTTTTTCCCCCCTCTTTTTGGGTATAGAACAATCTAGAAACTATATTACTGAATCTACATATTGCTTCTCAGGATGCTGATTGCAGTCTTAATACTTTATTTTTAACTTTTTCCACATAAAACTTTCAGGAAGACTCTTCTCCATGACACCACAGGTTCTTAAGTTATTTAGGATATCGTTAATTTCTTTATATGAACTCCAGAATAAAGCAAGGATTCCTGTTCCAGATCAAAAAGTCAAAAGAAGCCCATGAGGAAGCCATCTGTCCCTTGAGCAAATTCAGGACTAGGAGTCTACAATGCAGCTTACCTATTTTTAAATTTTTACTTTTATTCTTCCTCTCTCCAGGCTTGACAGAGAATGAAAGAGGAATCGCAAATATTTATACCATCTATAAAGACATGTAAGTTCCTGTATAACCCAAGACAAACAGCATCGTCACCTCAGAGCTGCTCAACCTTCTGTTTTGGCTTTAATGGCCCTCAACGTAGCCTGCCAAAAGAAAAGAAAAGAAAAGAAAAAAAGACAACATACTGTCCAGAAGACAGGAGTGGGACTGAGAAAACCATTCCCCGAAGAGGGGTATCTGCTATACAGTTAATCCTAGCAGCCTCTTTTCTTTCATACATCTTAAAGGAAAACGGCTAAATTAAAACTTCAGCTGTACAAAAGCAACTTTTCACAAGCCTGCTCTTCATCCTTTTTAGAGCAATTTCTATCACTGCAGCCTGGGGACACACACCTGACCTTTGGTTAAATGGAAATTTCAGTAAGTCAAGACTGATGACTTGAGCTTGAAAGTACTGTGTTTTACAAATAATTAACTATAATTTCTCTCAGGCAGTTAAGTTACTTGCAGGTAGTTAAGTTCCCCATCCAAATACCACCACCCACAACTGTAATGGATACCAGACATAGGCATAATTTTTTAAAAATAATAGGTTTACCTCAGTATTTTTTTTTTTTTTATTTATTGAAACCCAAACTTCTAAAAGTATCGAAGAAATGCAAACAGCAATCTCATCATGTAGTAGTTTCCAAAATGGAAATATTTTCTTCCTTTCTTTCCAGATTGTCTCCTAGCAAAAAGATCTGAACAAGTACCCCAACACCGTACAATTCAGAAGCAAAATCTGTGGATCAAAAATCAAAATAACAACTGAAAAGATCTAACTTCATCTATCAGATTTGCAATCTGATACACTAAAAAATGTTCTGTAAATGCCTTACATGGGCTTGTGTAGCTACAGAGAAAATGCAGGGAACAAACTGTCCTGCTCAGCTGACATCCTCCATAGCAGGGCATCATGTTAAGGCATATTCATGAAAACAAATTCTCCCTTAATATGAATGGAAAAAACCTCTCACGTCCATTTAAATGGACTTGCAGAGAGCACAGCTCTGTAAACTGGGCTGGCCCAGTGCACCAGTTAAAGGGCTTCTTCCATAGCCTTAAGTCAATGGTTACCTGCAGCTCATTCGAAGCACGATTTCCAACCTGTCACAGAGGAAAGATACTCATGCCTGCAGCTGTTTGCAGTCTTTGTTCTATTTCAGGGCTTTAAACTCTGTGAGAGTTGCTACTGTCTATAAACTCGTGCCTGCCACATTGCCAAAACTATTATTTCACAAGAAGCAGGAACTGTCTGCCATCTGGGCGAGCTTAATTTGAGATATAAGTAAAGGTTTGAATTCGTTTTCAGCATGCTTGATCCCACATCATAAGAACACAAACACAAAGATCAATCCCTTATGTCTGTGACAACATAGCCTACAGAATCAATGTTGAATTCAGAGCCTTGTTAGTGCCCTCTGGGCACATAAACTGAAGTGATTGCATATCTCCAAAAAGACACTTTAAAGGAAATCAGGAGATAAGTCAGTGTCAAAATTTTTATGCCAGTACCGTTATATAATTGCTGAAATATATATTTACATTAATATAAATTTATGCTATGCCATTATGACTTTTTTCCCCCTCGTAGCTGCATGCTAGGCCAGGCAAGGAACCTTCATACAAATGCAGCTGGAAATTCACTCATCCTTGTGTAAGTAAAGTATTTCAGCTGCCACGTGGATAGAAGTTCTTTAATTCACAGCACTTCTGGGTTCCATGTTGCAGAAAAAAGCCCCAGAATCTGAATATGGAACATCACTCTTGGTCAGAAGAGACTTTTTTGCTATAATCTAGAAATTAGGATTTATGGATGTATGCCAATGTGCATAAGGAACTTTATAGTGTTCAAAAAATTCCAGGCATCTTAACTTCTGTAACACATTGGTTAAGAATGAATAAAGAAACATGCCAATACAGTGGCTATGCATAAAAAGCATCATATAGATGTGCATGTATAAGATCACCAATGCCTACAGGAATAGCCAATTTTATTTGAAAAAATACTTTTTGGTTGTTGAATTGCTTCACACAAATAATAAAAATAGTAATCATTTAATTCATTAATAAGGCATTTTTTTCCTTAAACTAACAGAATGTGGGCAATATCAAGTCACAGAAAAGATTTTCAGTAGAGTTAAAAAAAAAAAAAAAGGCTGTCACGGCACATATTACAGATTCCTTGACAGGCATAGTCTGTTTGACTAATGCATTCTGAAGATAAAAGAATTAGCATTGATGACTGGAAACTAAAGACCAACATTTTCCCATCTGTTTGTGCACCATGGGGACTTAAATTCTGCCCATCAGCTGGAAGGCATGTAAAAGGCAAATAAAATCCTACTCGGTTCCAGTACTGAACATTTCTGATAACACTGCAGATGTATAGTATGTTTTCAATAACATCTTTCAAAGTAAAATAAAAATAATCACACAGTTAGAAGATGAAATGTTAAAATCTACTGACCCAGAAGCTATCAAACAAAAAATAATGTACATTTCTCAAGTTACCACTATTTCCATGCCCTAGTACTACAACATTAATGAGGATTTGGGAACATTCTATTAATTCTAAATGCATACAGATATTTACTTGGATCTTAATTAGTTGGCAAGTCAGGTTTCATGGTTGTTCTTCATATCCTGACTACTAGGATACATTGCCAATTTTTTGGGGAAATTAAGATCTTAGTTTCTAAGCTAAATAAAGTCTGGTTTCCTTGACTTAGCTTTACCTCAAGTAATTGTTTTTATTTCCTCTTTCCTCCCACCTAAATATGTGGGAACATGCAGAAAGATTCAGCTTGTTTGATTAGAAATTGGAAGAACAGAATTATTTTTGTTATATCCATTTGTTTCTTTACTTCCATACTTTATTCTGTATTTTTCCAACAACTTCAACTCATCATTCTTAATAATCAAAATCTGTTGCTTGAATGCATGACCAATTTTTGCTATATAATTTGAACACCAATTGTATCAGCCTTGGTACATCTTCTTTATATGCAATCTCCTGAGTTTAAATCTATGAGGAAAAGAGGCCAGAAGAGTATCTTTTCTCTTGCTCTTATTGGCTAGATGAGAGGTCAGTGATGGGACACTTTAGCTTGGCCACAATGGAGGGCAAATGAAGGTGATTTCCATCAGCAAGCTTGGACCATGGGGAGAACACGTTCAAGTCCAGTACCAGGGCTCCTACATAGCCATGAGTTTAAACATCCTATTCTCCAGTCTCCACACATACTTTATTCAAATAGAAATTACAATAACCAATCTTGCTCTCAAGATATGCACTTGTCTTAATGTAAATCAATATTTCAATATTCTACCTGCCAAAAAAATGCCTTTTTAAAAAAAACTAATAATGTGGTATTAAAAAGCAGCTAGTGAACAATTATACATCCATGATTCTCATCTACAAAGCCAAGCATGACAAAAAGAAAACAGTATCTGTGTCTGTCTGTTTGTTTCTTTGTTTATGGAGGTACCTCTTGGGTCAAAATACCTGTTGCACTTTTAGGGAGAGCTTCTCAGAAAAAAAACAAAAAGACAAGGCATTAGGGTATCAGAAAGGTGTTAAAAGCATGGAGGAACTCCTTCTTTTCGCTTAGTATGCAAGAAAAAGTTTAATTGGGATAATTATATGAATTGGATGGACCAGTCTGAATGTCACAAAAATAAACTGAGACATACTTTTAACTCTTTTAGTCAAACCATTTTCTTTGAAAGCAAGAAAAAATTGAGAAGAAATCTCAGAATATATTTTCTCTCTCTGTAATTTAATATTTATACTGGAAACTGAGGTAGATTAAAGAAGTTACAATAAAGAAATTAGAGCAAAATATATTTGTGTGATATTATTTCACAAAGAAAACTTCTCTTTGCCTAGAACAGCATTCAGTTCTATTTTTAAAACACTGCAGCAAAAATGCAAAAGATCAGAATGAAGTCAATAAAAAGGGCTGAAGTACAGGATGAGTATTTGTCTTGAAATTGCCAGCTCTCAAATTATTTGGCAAGAGAATGGAATTAGAAGGGAACCTTCAAAGAGCATTGATGACTAAAGACTAAAATTTCCCCATCTGCTTGTGCACATGGGACTTGCATGCTTCTCATCAGTAGCAGAGCTTACGGAAAAAACGAAATTATTCAAGCACTGAAAGCCTCTGATAACAGTATATGAGCATATTTTCATTTTTATTTTAATTGTAATCATTAAAAATTATGACAGGCACAAAGAAAAATGATTGCTCCCTATTTCATAATACTGCAACAAAAGGTCACTTTATGAAATTATTGCCTTTTATTTTTAGAACAAATAGAAGGAAATTCTCCTTCACACAGTAAGGAACGAGCCTTTGGAATTCTGTCAAAAACTCTTTAAATCTGATACTACAGCTCGAGTTAAAAGTTACTTTACACCATTAATAAACCTTGCAATTACAAAAGGTCAAACAAATCTCATAGTTTAGGAAATAGAAAGATCAGTCCCTGGGGTTAGTAAGAACTGTCATTTGTGTACAGTATTGGACAGTTAGTAAGGCACAGCTTATTGTAGGCAAAATGGGGATAGGAAGCACCCTGTGACTAGGAACTGTAGTACTGATAAGTACAGGCACAAATAGGAAAATAGGACAGCAATTACCTTTTACTAATATGTTTCCTACTAAGTTCCATATGTGTGTGTGTGTATATACATATGCATGCGTATATATGTGTGTGTATATATATATGGGGAAGGGGTCATACACACACACACACTCCAAACAAATCAGCTGGGGAAAATTCTGCCCAGTAGCTACACTCAAAGGGTTTCCGACCCTGACACGCCGATACTGAATGCAGAATAAACAAAACAACCACATGGAGCAGCAAAGAAAGGAAGCTGATTTTTATGACTCAGTAATGACTGGAAACAGATTTTGAGGAGCTGGTGGCTTCCAGGCTCAATGCAAATAACACACACGGTGGAAAACTTAACTAGGAGCAAAAATGAAGACCCCGTTTTACATGATCATCTCCTCTTCAGCCCCTCTCTGTGGGAAGCTAGTCTTTTCTTCCCATCTACGCACACTGTCATATCCATGACCGTATTTATGCAACTTGGGAAATACAGATGCTGAATGTTCTGATTTTTGTTCTCCAGTCTATCTTGAGATTCCATATACACATACATACATAAATATATATATATATATATTATATATATATAATGTAAATTAAGTATGATTCAAATGGCAAATGGAAATAAATAGCACTATTTCAGGCATGACATTAGGTACTACTATTTTACTAATGCAGAGAAAAATTCAAGGTCTACATTAATGTGTGTACATGTACAGCAAAAATAAATTCTTTACTACATGTCTCTGGTATAAAAAGCAAGAGATTAAACAGTACCTAATAAATGATAGCTGTGTACAGTCTACAGTTTTTGCAAAGATAAATGCATTCATTTCATGCAAGGTACTAAGAGTTCAAAACAGCTAATTTAACTCTGTTAATTTGCATTTTTGTTATGAGACAGATTCATTGTGTTGATTGATAACATCAGCATATTCCCAGTGTACAGGGAAAGGACTGTATAGCAGCTTAATCTGCACCCAGGTTGATACTATCCTGCTGGTTAGTAATTAAATCTGTACACTCTACAAGCAAGTCATTGTGTGAAATACCAAATGTATTTAGGAAGTTTAGTATGCCAGTCGTCTTAATACAGAACTGGCTTCTCAGAACACCAGTGTGTAATTAAAGAACTCACTAGACAAGCAGATTACCCTATTATTTTCCTATGCATGGGTAATGGATGAAGTGCAGCAGATACCAAAACCTTCCTGCCATAAAAAGCAGCAACTTGCTGTGTAGGACTGCAGCAAGTTACTCTCTAAAACAACCATGAGGGAAATACACATCCCACGCCAGATTTTCTTATTGATTATATGAAAAGGGAAACATATACTTATAAATCCTACCAGTACAGGCATACTCACAGCTGATATTTATATATGAATCAAACAAAAAAATCCAGGTTTATTTGCACAAAATGTTCTCAATGACTTGGAAAAGTGTCAGAATTTTACACAAAATCTAAACAAAGAATTTAAAGACATAATGCTATGTAACCCATCAAGGATTTATGTGTTTTATCAGACAGACTTTTTTACTCATGTTCATATAGTATAATCTTAGCAGCAAAAGATGAGGTGACAGGCACCTATCATCTTCCTATCACCCTGCCCAACAACATGCGTCCCTAATCATTCCTTTATCATTCTCTGGTCTTCATTCCAAAAAATAATTTCTCCCAACTTCCTGTATTCTCATAATTTTAATGAACATCCTTCTTCTCAAGAAATGCAATATCAGTATTCTTGCAGTATTTATTTTAATTCAACAAATACTTTCCATCTTTTAACATTTTCAAAAAATGTTAATTACTGTGTTTTAAAAGTTTGCGACATGTCATAGTTTCTAATGAGTCCTTTGAAATGAAAGCAAGTGTGAGTTGATAAACTCTGATTTTTACATAGCTGAAGATGCAGCGGTTATTCAGAAATCATCTAAAAAGCCACTTTTTTCCTGTGCTTTCATATTCCAGCTTTTACACACTTTTCTCAACATCCTTTTAGCCTTTTGTCCTTGCAGACAGCAATCACATCTTGCTCAAGCTCATTACCAAAAACAAACAATAACCGAAAAACTACATTCCACTTCCCACTATCTTTCAATTCACATCTAAGTCCTACACTTCACTACACATCCCAGTATCATTATAATACACTGTTCCACACTAAACTGAATTACCTACTTTTTGCAAATAGTCTACACTAATTATCCTAGATTTGGGAAGTCAATGTTTTTCTCCACCTTTCCTACTTTCATTGAATAAATAGTCTTCAAAACATGTGCAAACATGAGCCTTTTACTGGCCCTCATGTCACCTCATTTATTACCTCCACTAACCCTGCACTGTTATAATTTACCTAAACCATTGGTTTTCAATATACAGTCCAGGTTTTCTTAAAGCAGTTTTCTTTTCAATGACTTTACACATCAGACTTTATGGTGGCATACCAAGATCAGTTGCCCTTGATTTTTTTATAAATTGTATCAGTGCTGCATTATCCTCTACTAGCTCACTCAGAAATTCAAGAATTCATGAAGATTCATTTGATTATGCTTTTTTTCATAGGTTCATGCTCCCAACCCCTTCTTAATTATGCATTAGAAACTATGCCACAGTGATATTTCATTCCAATGTTTCCCAAAGGAAAACACACAAAAAGCCATACAAATTCAGGGGGGAGTCTGTTGGTTTGGGGTTGCTTGGTTATGGGGTTTTTTAGCATTGCAAGACAGTTCTATCCAAATAAACAACAAGGTATCAACTTACCTGAAAGAATACTCCTATCTCTCGTTTGTTTGTTGTTTGGTTTTGGTTTTCCAAAGACAGAAGCTGACAAGATTCCTCTAAAGTCTGGGAATCACATCTACCATCCTTGTCATAGTTCTGTTTTACTAGAAATTTGGAGATGCTGCAAGGTTCAGTTTCTGTGACACTCTTTTTTCTTAGGATCAAGAAAAGGGTGATGGTGAAAGATCTCAAAAGATACCTCGAAAGATGTATGTTTCTGGCTTACTATGGTTGTTGTGAATAACGATAAATTATGGAAAGAAGTTTAGAGAAAGAAGGCACTGAAATAGTTTTATCTGTGTGGAACATTTCATAGTTTTCAGGAGTGACTAAACAAAAGGGCAAATATAACCTCTCCTTACTGCTGGGAGAGTGGGGTGATATAGATCTGGGTAGGTAAATGTCCCCACAATAGGAAATAAAGTATACACTTATGTCCTGCTCCATTAGATCTAACACCAATGGCACACTGAAAATTACTGCAAACAAGCTGTTCAACCCACTAAGCTGCCAAAACCACTTCTTTCATTGTAGATTCCCTTTTCTAGACTTCAAGAGAAACAGCAATATACGTTCTCTAGCAATTTACAGCTGGCTGACCTTCATGATAGGATGATAGTAGTGCCCCAGTAAGTACAAACATTACACAATACTAATCTAAGTCTTCCACATTTCCAGGTTACTGTTATAAGCACCAGACCACTGACCTCCAAATTCTGGTCATGCACCTCATCCATAAAAAATTTTTGAGCATACACCCCCGATATATGTGCATTTGTTTGTGAATTATACACATCTAGCACTGTACTAATATATTACGTACATTATAAAACATACACACACACACAAAAAAAAAGAATTATGAGATAAAGATTAAATAAAGCATTTTAAAAATATTTTTAAATTTATTAACGGTACAAAAATTTTTGCTCTATTATTATTAATATTAATATTTTTAATGAGAACAATGTGATTGAGTATGTCTTATTATCCTTTACATTTTTTGGTTTAACACATTGTGATACATCGATTCAAAAGTCTGGTTCTAAGCTCAGTTCATTTCAGTACTTGGTTTTTATATCTGTCATAGCTCACAAATATATTTATAGATGCAAATGGAAGAAGTGCATCATTGGTAGTGCTTACTAAAAAATATGTTCTTGATTTTTCAACCCCATCTACCAATTGAACAAAGGCTTTTTATTGAAATTTGGCTGGGAAATGTCCGTCTTTCCTGATGTCCCTCACTTGCTTTTGCAAACTAATGTGAGGCTGTTGCATTTTTATTTTTAACAAATGGGTTCAAAAGCAATCGAAACTCTTGGTCTCCAACATTTTAAAACGTTAGGAAATTCTGTTTCCAAGTTTTTTCAATGTACAGATATGAGAGTCTTTACAGGTGACGTGTCATTTTCGGCAACAAAATCATATAACAGTGGAAATACTTACAAATATCTCTTTTCAAAATGTTCTCCCCATCACATGAGTTTCTTTTGAAAAGCAGATACTTTCCAATGGTTTCCCATTGTTAAACCATCACCTTTACTTTGAAAGGACAGATTAAGTGTTGCCTTTTTTTTTCCCCCCCAAATCTGCTACGTAGCACACTACTGACAGTGGCATTTCACTACAGAAAATGTCAGCAAATTTGGAAAATTTGTCTTTTAAAACAAAACTCAGAATTCACCTGTAAGTTCAACAACTCTTTTAAGCGCTTTGCCACAAGATAACCAGTGAATGCGCAGTACAAAAGAATTTCACAGTCATTCCCCATCTCATTAGAAAGTATTGCAAAGATTACATTATTTAAAGGTCTTGTTTTTATAAAATTAACCAAACTGCTGACATCCTGTAGCACTTTGTGCACTTCTGGGTCCAATATTCTGGCTGCAATAGCTTGCTTATGAATGATGCAGTGAGTGAATTTCGGGTGCAGTGCAAGCTCTGTAATTTTACCCCAGAATCCATTTGTAGTCCAGTCAGAGCAGCTGCTCCCTTAATGGTTACACTAGCACAGTTTTTCCATAAAACATTGTTTCTATTAAAAAGTCCTTTACTGTTGAGATTGTATCTCCTTTGGCACATATTTCTTTTAGTGGCTCCCAAGAAATATTTTTTCATGTATTTTGTTACCGAAACAGAATATAGGAAATCACAGAATGACAGAATGGTTGGGTTTTGGAAGGGACCTCTGGAGATCATCTAGTCCAATCCCTTGCTGAAGTAGGTTCTCCTAGAGCAGGTTGCAGAGTTGCATCCAGGTGGGTTTTGAATGTCTCCACAGAAGGAGACTGCACAGCCCCTCTGGGCAGCCTGTCCCAGGGCTCTGTCACCCTCAAGGCAAAGAAGGCCTTCCTCATATTCACATAGAACTTCTTGTGTTGCAGTTTGTGCCCACTGCCCCTTGTCATGTCACAGGGCACCACTGAAAAAAGCTTGGCACCATCCTCTTGACACTTGCCCTTAAGATATTTATATGTATTGAAAAAATCCCCTCTCAGTCTTCTCCAAGCCCAGGCCCAGCTCCCTCAGCCATTCCTCATAAGGGAGATGCTCCAGTCCTTTAATTATTTTCACAGCTCTCTGCTGCACCCTCTCCAGTAGCTCCCTGTCTCTCTTCAACTGGGCAGCCCAGAACTGGACACAGCACTCTAGGTGCAGCTTCACCAGGGCAGCGGAGAGGGGCAGGATCACCTACCTTGACCTGCCGGCCACACTCCTCCTGATGTACCCCAGGATCCCACTGAACAACATTCCTATATCCCTCCCAAGCAGCCTGCCCCTTTTTCCACATCCCGTAAACTTCCTTCTTCTGATTGAGATTTGCCAGAAGCTCCTTGCTTATCCATGCAGGTCTCCTATCCCCTTTGCTTGATTTCTTACTCATAGGGATGCACTGATCTTCAGTTTGGAGGAAGTGATGCTTGAATATCAGCCAGCTCTCTTGGACCCCCCTACCCTCTAGAGCCCTAACCCATGGGATTCCTCCAAGTAGGTCCTTGAAGAGCCCAAAGTTAGAACCCTTAAGTCCAGGGTTGCAACCCTACTTGTTGCCCTGCTTCCTCCACACAGGATCCTGAACTCCACTGTCTCATGGGCATATACCATAAGCTGAGACATGGACTTGTTAGAAACACCTGTACTTCCAGCCAAGCACATAGAAAAACACCCACATTGTGTAATTCATCCTAATACTTGTCTCTTCAAATCTTTAGTGATGTTTTCTACATGTTTTCCAACTGTATTTGCTAACAAAGGACTGCATTTCAGTTTGTCAACATCCTATTTTTCATTTATTATTTCAGCCATTTTTACAGCAGCAGGAAGAACAAGTGTGTTCCCACTAGTATATGGCTTTTTGTCTCACTATTCAGCCCCAGAAGAGGCTTCTGAAGATTTATCATTAAGTTTAGTGAAATTTTGTAAGATACTGTATTGAGTATTGCATGACTTCAAACATCGCTAATTAGATCTGAATAGATTGGCAGTAATTTTGCCTGGTAATGATGAAAGCTCATACTAGGACTAGGAGAAGTGTTTGCTCTGCCATTTTCCTGTTCATTTGTGCTGTCATTATTAGCCTTATTATCTTCAATCTGCATTTTCTCTTCAGGAATCTTTTTAAGCCACTTGTCCATTTTGTAAGGGTTAGTTTAGTTAAAACCAGATAACACAACCTGTAAATCCACGTAACCACGCATACACAAACTGCAATATGTTGCAATACAATGCAAGCAGGTGAACCAGTGAGAGCACCACTACCAACAACTCTGCATTTTGGAGCACCCACTCTTCCCTCAGGACACCTCGTCTACTGTTCGTAACATGGGACCCTCTGACCTATGGATAGAATGAGGGTGCCAGCATCAATATGTATATTACATATTAGTAAGGCTTCATTTTTTTAAGATAAAAAATAAATAAAAATAGAAGTCCTCATACCCCAAATGAATCATCTTGCACACCTCCTAGGGTGTGCATCCACTTTGAAGACCACTGCACTAGACAACACAAATTCAAATTTTCTCATTTCCAAAAATTTCTTGTTTAAATAGCTCCTGGCAAAACCTGGAAGACAGAGAGAATGAGGAACTCAACAGGAACTGTTAAATAATTCCAAGCAAATATCTCCAAAAAATATGTCTTATACCACTTGTATTTTCTTTTTGTAAGTCTTTTATTTCCCTGATTAATCAAGTTTCTTCCCTGGCATATATTTCATATATCAGCCTTTTCATATCCCTTATTAAGATAATATTCAGGTTTATGAACCAGTCTGCAGTTTCTCTTACAAATACTGTTGAGGAACACAATTAATTATAGATCTAAATACCATTTTGAACTTACTACCAGTGATCATACATCTGATTTTTTGTGGCCTTGGGGTTTCTTTTCTTGAGGAAGAAAAGCCCTTTCTTTATTTTTTCCATTGATTTCATACTACTTGCCTGTTATGCATTTTTTTTCAAAGGTCTGAAAACAGTATGTTTAAAAAAATTCAAATACTTTAAAATACTAAAAAAATATTTCAATACTTTAAAAATACTAATGTTTTCCTTGTAGTTAATATGTCTAACTTCTCTTTCTGAATTATCTTCTTCCATGAACTTTTCTCCTGCCTTTTTTCAGACCTTAGAAATTTACCTATAATCTGACAGGCATCGAATATGCACCACATAACTGTATTTGCTGTTTTTCACAAAAGTATAATATCCTCCGTATGTTACTTTATTATTTTAAGCACACAACCAGGATAATTACATCTAAAAAGCCCTCTGAACAGATGTTGTGTAGGAATGTAATACTAGAATGGATCTCCTGAGGCACTACTTTAATAATGCAGGTAAATACATAACATATAATCCCATTCACAACTTTAAGATCAATATTAAGGCCAGTTAGGGTTTTTTTCTTTGTCCTCTATTACTCCTTCATGGAATGTTGTTTTCCAACCTATGTCTATATCTCCTAAAATTCAGAAAAGCTAGTTGAACTTCTGTCTTAAGTTTATTCCTAGAAATTTTATAATCATTTGTTTTCATGCCAGTGGTAACGTCAGGCTTTTATAGCTCTTTCTACCTCGTCCTCTATCCTGATATATTTACAGAATTTTTATACCCTGTTTTGATCTTTTCTTTCCTTTTTTTTTTTTTTAAAGTTGAACATATTCTTTTTAGCTCCTTCTCATAAGGTAGGTTTCCTATTCTCCTGTTTATCTTTGGAGTTTTCCTTGGTACAATTTACCATTCTCAAACCCAGCTGTGTATAGTTGACTGCAGGCTGTCATTCCTTGTCAGTGGCAATAACACTTTTCCCCTTTTACTGGAAACATCTTAATTCTGACAAATCCAAGAATCTCTTTTCCCTGCTGGCAGCTACATGTTTTAGTGTATAATCACCTTACAATTGACTAAAGCTCTGAGGTCCTTTTCCTTGTTTCCAACTGATTACTCCTGAGTGTATCGCAGAAATGCCCGTTACTCATATAGCTCAGAACATGACCTTGTACTTTGTACACTTAAATTTCAACCCATTTTTATTATTTAGGTCTTCAAAGATGCCCTATTCCTTCTGCATAACATCCTCACACAAACTGACAAGGCATGGCAGCTTTGTCATCAGCATATTTCATTATCAAATCCTATTTTTCTTCCCAAGGCAATCACTGAAAACTCTAAATAAAACAGCATTGCAGGGTCAATCCTAAAGAAAAAACAGTAACTCCCAGGCCCATAGTTTCTTTCTTAATAGCTAGGCTGTTGTCTTCTTATTACCAAGTTCTTGACTACACTTCTCTATTTTAACATTTTTCCTTCTATTTCCTAGATACTCTGTAAGAGTGACTCACAGGGTAATTGTATCACTGATTCAAGCAGAGGCCACCCAGCATAAAGAATGAGTCTCACCTACAAATATCCCCCAGTAGTGGAACATCCCCAAACCATCTTCTTCACAGCACAGAACTATGTTTACTTCAGATCAAAAGCCAGATGTTGATTTTCATAGATTTGCCACTCCTTCATCCTCTTTGTCTGGGGATCAAGATAATTACAGCGTGGAGCTGACCCAAAATTCCCCATCTTTGTGCCTGTAGTTTACCTCTTGGCATAGTTGTTCTGATCTGCTCCAGCCAAAACCGGTGTGTTACTTTTCCCAGAAGGTCTAACTCTCTTTTACCTCCAGGAATTTTAATTTTCTGGAAATGATCTGATACTAAAGACTTCAAATTACATAGATCTGCTGGTTACTAGCACTGGTATAAGTCTCCACCCATCCCCAAATGTTTCCCAAAATCAAAATCCAGGTACTTTCTGCCACCACCTGGAGGTGTATGTGTACACAGGTTTTTTTCTATGAACCTTGTCTCTTCTTAGATTGATTCCTTGTTGCCATCCGTAAAATATATTAAAAAATACCCAGGGCCCCAACTCATAGTCTAGGCTAACAACCTCTTATTTTTACGTACTTAATAAGTTTTACCAGCAACTAAATCTCTTGATTATTATTTATGTTCTCTTTCCCGTTTTTTTTTTTAATAAGGTATATCTTTTAAGTTCTATCTTCTTGTAAATATGCTATATTCTATATAATCTGAAATTAATATTGAGTAGTGTTACTCCTGGCCAGTTCCTGCAGTTCATGATGTTCCTGCTAGCAAGCAGTACTTTGCAAGGTTTTGGCCAGAAAGATTCACGGTTGTCCACAGAATTCTCAGTGATTTCCAGCCATTCAGTAGGTATTTACAGGCTCTTCAGACAAAATCAGTCTTATGTCTGAAGACAGGTTTTACTTTCTGTGACTACTTCCTGTGTAAAAAGACTTTGGTTCATTCCACGATATAGCAACCTTTGCACTGTGACCTGCAGACTCTATTTCACTGGTTATTTTATCTGTCAATTGAAGTTTCTGATGCTTTTTCTTTTCTCTTCAATTATCCTTATTTCTTTACTAGGCTATCTCATTACTCTCATGATACTTCTCAATGAAAAAATGCTTTCCAAAGCTGCTGTACCCAGCTAGGCTTCTGTTCTTAACTCTTCTTGGACCACCTTTAGTGCTGCATCGCTAGTTGGCTTCATCCTTTTTTCCCAGTGTTAAAGGAGAAAGACTAGTATTTCTAAAGTCTCCCCTGAGTGTTGCCATCTGGTGTTCGGCAACTTACTAATAACCTTCACCTAGACTAGTTCTATCTTAGCTTAGTCAGCAGTGATGAAAGGCTGTAAGCCAGTAGTACACACTTTCTGTAATGTCCCTCTTACACTCATCGCACATCCACCAGCCTCTGCAAACTGCGAGTGAATTCAAATAGATACCCACAGCTTTCACAGGAAAAGCTCTGATTTAAAGTTTCTTACAACTATCAGATATTGATAACTGCCTCTAGAAAGAGAGAAGAAATATTTTTATTTTAGGCCACATGTTCCTTTATACTTTAAAAATATTACCCGCTGTCCCCTCCTGACCTCTAACTGCTCCTCTGTCTTCTAACCTCTTTACTGTTTCCTCTTATATTAACTCAGAAGAGGAAATCAGATTGAGCAAAACTGAGCAGGAGGGCAGAATTACTTTCTTTGAGGAAGCAATTCCTTATTCTGCTTTAATTGTTCCTGAAACTATGAAAGAGAAAGATCTCTGGTTAAATTTTAAAGACAATGACATTTTGATCATTCATCTCTGCTTGCTAATATAGGTTGATGCAGTTGCAAAGGACAAGGGCAAAACACCTGTGCCACCGCCGTGTGATTACATGACTTCAGATACATGCCACACCAAGCGTATGGGGAAGGGAAAAAGAGACTTACAGCCCCATGAGACTTCCTTTCCGCTCCCACCAGTAAACCTGTTCCTATAATCTTTTTTTTTTCCAGTATATCTGATTTTGGAAAAGTAGGCATCCCATAGAAAATATTTAAAAAATCTGTCAAAAAGTTGGGACTCAACCAGGAAAGGATGAAATAACTAACAGATTCAATAAGTGAAGACACAGTCACATCTAAAATATTCAACTAATACTAGTACCGGAATCAAATTTGGATCCTTGAATACACTCAGGTTTTATCCTGTTAGACATAATATAGCAGTGCTGGTGGAAGGTTTTAAAATAAATGTTTCCAAAAACCTCATACAAAAATAAAATCCTACCAGACTTCGTGAGCTGAATGGCATCAGGGCACTTCATGGCATTAGGACAGATGACTTTCAAGCATACTCAGAAAAAAATCTGAGGATAATGTTCTGCCATCACCAATAGACTAGCACCACACTTAAGTTGCTGAGCTTCTGGATGAGAGCTATGAAAATGTTAATAGCACTTACTTTACTCTGTATTTTGTAAGAGAGTGTAAATGTTGAAATGGCCAAATTTGAACTTGCAAAATCATATTGTATTTAATGGCATATTCTCTGCAATTTCTTCTGTATTCTTTCCTTTATGCAGCATTTTCATAGAATCATTGTTTCAATACAAAGAAAGCTAAATTCCCATAATAGCTCAATTCTACTGATTGTTTGATTTGCACTGAAAATCTAAACAGCTCTTCAGTACTCTGATAAGTGAGAAGATTTAGAAATAAAATTGACAATTTACAAATGTAATTTATTTCTTATCACACTTAGATGAGGACAAACACAGGCAAGTATTAAGGATCTCTGTCCTTCCAAGACAACCTCACATACCTTTGGAGGTCACAAGAATACAGACACAGCTGTACAGCTCCCATATAAATGAGATTTGTGCTTAGCAACCAGTTAGTAGTGTGATAAAAACTGCCTCCACCCACACATCTAATGCACAACTTCACCAGATTCTCCACCACATGGCTGTAACGCACGGGAAACATCAAGCAGAAGCTGAGGAAGCAGGAACCACTATAGACCCTTGCAGAACCTTAAACAGTACTTTTCTAGTACCTTGGCTTCTTGTGGAGACTGTGAAAGCCACCTTTCATCCCATCTCTTCCCTAGTAAGCTCCATATTCCACATGCTCTGGTTTTGTCATGTTGACCTAGAAGACCCAGCACCTCCTAGGAACACCATCTTTGCACCAAAATCCTTCTCAGTGTCTCTGGCAACAATTTAGGACCCCAAGAAAATTAGGACAAAGGAAGACAGAAGTTTCTAGATAACATGGGCATCCTAACAATCACAACAGCTTGAATGAGTATACCTCCACTTTAAGCAACAGGCCAGGTTGCAAAAAGACAGAACAGGAGCAGACACAGCTGATAAAGAGATAGCTATGTGGCTTATAAGAAAAAACAAAATACAAGTCCCAAGCTGGAATGTCAGCACAGGACTTGATCACAATTCACATTTTAACATTATGAACATTTTGGCTAAAATGTTTATGCAGTGTTTTGTGATGCTTCTTCACTGTCTTCTACCAAAAATTCTTGTAAGTGTGGTCTAGTTCTCAGTGAGAAGTTGGCCATGCAGTTATTTGATAGGCTCTAAAATTACATCCAGCCAACTTAGTTACAAAATATAGCGTAAATGAAATACTGTTTTCAATTTCAGTCCAACAAGTTGACACCCATGAATTCAAAGAAATTGAGTCAAACACTTCTAAAACTAACTCCAAAATCACAGAAACATTAGAGATGGCCTTTTAATGTTATGCAAAAGTAATTTCCTTTACTAAACTCCCCCCCATCCCCGTCCCTGTTGCTCTTTATGAAATAGAAGTCTGTACTGTGATGCTATCATTTCTATAAAAGTTATCACCTGAACTGAGGAAACATTAAGTAATAATGTATTAAGGTTTTCCCTTTGAAGGACAAATATTTCAGTCTTATGGAAAGTATCCAGTGTTCTCTGTATTCCTCCTATGTAATTTTTAATGTTCCATGAGTGTCATGTGGTTCATTCTCATGGCATAAAGAATTTTGCAGAGGTGGATCAGCAAATTTGGATTACACATACAGTGGATAGTGTTACACTGTTCAAATACTCCATCAAACTAACAACACTCATCTACAGTTTGTAACTGTAAATCTAATGAATGATTCAAGCATAAGTCCCCTTTTGCACACTGCTGAGCACAGATATAGGTTCTTTAAAAAGAAGAGAGAGGGGAAAAATTCAGCCTTAATTTATTTTTTTTTAACAATTGTACTTTTAGCCTTCTATGCCAGAATTGCATTTTGAGCTTCAGTTCTAGGTTCCAAAAAGCACGTGATGAAACACATTTAATTGGTTGGCAGACAGTAGTTATGTTTGGTTTTCCTAGTAAGGTCAGTAGAAAGAATGTATTAAGAATGTCTTTCTACTCCCCAATTTTCCTTTATCTACATGAAAAAAAAATCCTGAGAATGTAGTATTGCTCTCTGCCATTCCAGTTAATTAACTGCCATGTTTATTACAGTAACGCCTTCAGGTCTATGAAAGAATAAATCTCCACTGTGCAAAGTGCTGTACAAACACTAGAACACTGTCTCTGCCTTCCTAGTTTCATTTGACGAGATCGACATTGCAGATGGTGAAACCATTACATTCACGTTGCCCACTAAAAGGTGCCTCCTGATGATGGTAAAGTGAATTACACTATAAAAATGCATTCTCTCCTGCTTTCTTTTTCTCTGCTGCTGTCAACCTTAGGTCAGCCAACAGCAAAACATTCCATAACTATTTGAGAATGGGGAGGAGCGAAAAGAACCGTCCTCCAAAATAAAACCAAAGATATATTAAAACCAGGAAACTCGTAACTATCAACTTGTTAGGTGTGAGCCCAACAGTACAGCTCAATGATGAATTACCTGTGGCATGCTCTGAAATTAAAGTGAAACAGCAAGTCATAAAGAAACCTGTAGTTCATAACACACCCACAATTATTCTGAGAAAAGGAACTAAACATAGGAGCTCAATATGATTGTGAACCTTTTAATAAGTACCTAAATACCATGTTTCAAAAACAGAGAGAAAACTATTTTCTCCATTTAATTTTTAAATGCTTTGGTGTGGAGGAACAGAGAAGAGGTGGGGCAGCTAAACAGCTTGACCTCCTTTGCCTTTTTAATGATGTAGTGATTTTAATGATAGCACTGATTCTTAGAGCAGAGAATTCATGATAACAAATAATACTGTCAGACTGAAGAAAAATGAAGAAAAAAAGAAAAAGCAAGGTTCTACAAAACGGTATTTTTACCTATATACCTACTGTCTGAGTAGCTAAGGTTAATTTACTCAACTGCAACAGTTTTAATGTTACTATATCAGATGGTGGTTTGAATAGTCCCAAGTGAAGGTTAACCACTCTGACATATCAATAAAAGGCATGTGAAGCTAGAAAGTGTCTATTGTGGAGGAACAACTGGACCACAAGCAATGGGTACCAGTTTAAAGCTACAGTCATTTAAAGTGATGCAGAGTGGACTAAACACTTCTGCAGCTACCAAAGCATGAGCAGCATCCACATACAGGTGCTTGGGCTTTCTGTAACTGGGGTAGTATTTTCAATGGAACAAAGCACATTGGATGTCAAGTTACAAATCTTAGCTAGTGTTTCAATTCAATATAAAAACAAGTACAGGAAATTAATGTAAAATACAATGTGTCCAGGACTGATGGAAAAGGAATACACCCATATCAGGCTGCACTTGCTGTCAGCCTCCCTGGTCCTGCGCCTTCAAAAGGTGATGAGGCAAGACAGAGCACATATTTCTAATAAATCTGATTGCTTTTCATACTCTGTTGAGGATTTCATTTGAGCATAAGTGTATACAAGCCTATGCATCTTTGCTCTTAAATGAAAGGCACTTCAGCACTCTCCTCAACCTGCTACAGGAGCCTCCTTCATACAACATCCACATACGTTGTCCCCTATCCCAAGGGGAAAGTGTCCAACACTGATGCGGTCAGGCAATGATTGATGGATCTGGCCTTTACCACCTCATTTGCATATATGGCAACCAGACCTCTATGGATTACTTTTGATCTCTACCTTTCCTCGTGTTCTAGCTGCTGCCTCAGGGGCAAGTTCTTCATTGGCTGACTGCTTAGCAGACATGGGATATATTTCCTGGCTGTGCTGCACAATGCCCTACGCCTTGTTGATGGCTACAAAACGGAGAAGACATATATATGTTCCTGGAAAGCTATACCACCTTGGGTAAAATTTTGAGATGGAAAGAAATAGTTTCAAACATTTCATTCTGCATTTGTTCCAAAAACAGTGCCTACAATTCCAATAGTCTTCCAACAGGTCACGATGGCAGATTATCACATTACAAACAGCTATGGTCCCTCCTAGCCCTCAGTGAAAAACATTTCAGCTTTGGTCTTTGCTATCTACCAGAGAACAGAAATAATGAGTTACCACAGCTAAACTGATGAATGACAAGTCTTCTTCTATCTTCTTTCAGCCAGAGAAACATGAAGGCCACCAGAAGTGGGATAACATCAGAAACTGGGCATGCTTAAGTCTTCATTAATAGCCCTATATTCCTTTTTTTCTATTTTCCCTTCAGGAAACATTTTGAAGTCCTCATTGAGGAAACCACTGGCCTCTACAAGTTTTTTCCAGGAATCATGATTTGCACAGGTCTCAATTAAAAGATAATGCTGTTACCTTTTAGCTCACATTTTTAAAACAGGTAATACAGCATTGTCTATGTTGAAAGAAGAAATCCAGAAGAAATATTTATCTAAAAGCAATTCATAGCAGTACATGAAGTGTTATTTTCTCTTCCAGCTAAAAACTGCAGCATAATAGAAGGTGCCTGCAGCTCATATTAGCATTATCCAGGCTCATGCTACACATTAGACATGGCCCATGAAACACTCTAACCTAAAGGCAAAGTAATTCCTAATATCAAATGCTCACACAAAGACAGTTCAAAGTTGTGAAAAATACTTCCTGCCAACCCCAATTTCCATCTTCACTTTGTCAAATATTATTAAAGATAGCATTAATGTCATGGTTCAAAAACTATTGCTTTCGTAAGAACATTTCCTTTTCTCTGCCACAACACACTATTTATTATTCCCACTCCAGAAGGGAGAGCATGAAGTTATTTTGTAAGTAGTCAAGGAAATTCTGTCTTAAAAAGTGCTGACCACCTAAAATGTGGGCAAATTTATCAGAATTTATTGCAAATAGTATAGATAATCAAATACTACCTGCAAAAATCCATATGAATATACCCCTGTTTACTGAAACTTTTATATAAGAGACAGCCTACTTACCCCAAGTTATCAGAAGATACTTGAAACATTCAGAAAAAGACAGCTTGTCATAAACAGGGACTAAATCAAACAACATTCAATGATAGGGGCTGAAAAAGTATTTTGGATATAACCCTGGCTAGAAATAATGAGTTTTTATTAGATTGGGCTTCTTGCAAAAATAGGCAAGGAAAATTTTAGAAGAGCCCTGTATAACCCCAACTGTTCCTGTTAATGTCAACAACAGCACAGCATTCAGTATTTCTGAAAATTCCCCACATGTTTCTCACAATAGCAGGGTCTTTATAGATAAGAGTCTCTGTTCTAATTTGTGTATCATTTTAGGAGCACACACAGAATCTGAAGGATACACAGGCTTCAAAAGTATATCCATTGAACAGATCAAGGTAATACAAGAGATGAATTATCACCTTCTGGAAATGTTATCCTTTATTTGCCAAGAGTAGTAACAATGTTTAGAAGGGAATACTCCTACCAAATGTATCTGATGATGGTGGTTAGGTAAGCAGTATTATTTTAAGCACTAAGAACAGACGGTCAGACTTACACACATTGCATTGTACAATTACTGGAACTAACTATAATTGTAATAGAAAAGCTGAGGCAACAACATTCCAAGCATGGCAAAGCCTGTATCTCTATTACTAAATCAAATGGAGCTGGGAAAAAACTGGGTGTTGAAAACAGCTAGCATGGAAGAGAGCTTGTTTAGCCCAGTAAAGTCTCTTAGCCTATACAATATGTGACAGCTGAGTACAAACTGCTACCTGGGACTTGCCAGTCTCAAAACCTGGTCCCTGGGACTTCCCAGCTTCAAAACCATGCTGGTGAATTGTCTGGAAGGAATCTAGATGGCACATGCCAAAACCAAACCATAGGATATTCTGACAGTTTACTAGTCCAGATTATTGCTGTTCAGCACCCTGGAAGACTCCTGGACACCTCTTTTTGGTTTTCTAGAGCAGGCATAACCTCAGAGTCCATCAGAATCCTAAGAGATTACCAGAGAAGATCTGGTACAGATCAACATTAAAACCAAAACTACAGATTGGAAGAAGTAACCACAGGACAGAGTGAAAGAAATTCCAGATCCCAACACAGGTTTTGGTGAGGCCCATGCCACTTACAGAAGGTCAGACAGCGGCCACAGTACTTTCAGCTGCATGGCACTATTTTCTAGCTAGCATAGTCATTAACTCAAAATCATACTTCTGTAACTCCCTATGCTGAAGAAAAGATTATCCCCTCTACTACTGAAAACTATTTGCTTGTGGTGCCACTCTAACTGAATACAGCACACTCATCTATTCCATGAAGTATAAGCCAACATGATAATTTTGATGTATTAAATTCTAAATGCAATGGGTCATAAGTAATTAAAAAAAAAAAAAAAAGAAAAACAAAACACCACAAAACAACTGAGAAAACCTTTGTTTCATTAAAGTTGTCATAGTAATTCAAAAGCCCAACACACATTTATGAGGGATACAACATTTCTGGGGAAGAAACTCTCAGTTCAGAAATTCTTCCTTATTTGGTGTGATGGAACTAAAATCTATACAGGGAAACCTTCAACAATTACTTGTTCTGATTTCAAGTAAAGGTTGAAACTTAGGAATTTAGAACTGAGATGCAGGGAAGAAAGGTATCACTAATTCTGAACTGAATATAGATTTTATTTTGAATTTATTTTCTAATTTAGTATCAGATATTTTTTATCCTCTTTTCTATAACATGAACTATGTGTGCTAGAAGGAAGAACATCTGTATATTTCAGAAAAAGTTCACATGTAACCCAGAATGCCTGGAACAGTAGTTCTAAGGTGTAAATTACCACATTAATGTCTGTGGATTCTATTTAACCTGCTGATTATGCTTTTGCATTAGCAATTAGGCACCAGAGCATTCCTAAGAAAGTAAGTTCATTGTGAAATCTAACAGTCTAGTGAAATACACTTCTGGGAGAAGACAGACATTGATCTGACTTTTCTCTAGAAGAGGAGACATTTGGACTTGAGTTCTCAAAAACTCAAGAGGGCTCTAATCAGTATCACACTGGTTTAAAGCCTCCCTATCACTGACCTAGTGTAGATCTACAAATCCAGAACAGTGTTCCCAGCTACTACATTCAAGCAGAGACAGATATTTCCCTATCAGATATCATGAGTGATAATGGAGTGAGTTCTGCAAAGGGGATACAAAGATGATGAAGAGACTGGAGCATCTGTCATACAAGGAGAGGTAGAGTGAACTGGGACTCTTCGGCCCTGAGAAGGAAGAGAAGGCTTAGGTGGGTCTTACCAAAGTGTATAAATACCCAACAGGGGAAGTAAAGAAGATGGAGCAAGAATCTTCTCAGTGGTGATCAGTGAAAGTCCAAAAGAAAATAGCTACAAACTGAAATACAGGAAAACTTTATTTTCTGGGCAGGTTGCCCAGCAAGTTTGTGAACTTTCATGGTGCTGGGTAAGCTGCTGTAGCTGGCTGTCCTCGTTGCAGCTGTGATAGAGTTAGTTTTCTTCTTAGTAACTAGTACAGTGCTGTGGTTCGGCTCTGATGTGAGAACAATGTTTGATAGGACACTGATGTTTTCACTTGTTGCTGGTTAATATTTATACTAGCTCAAGGACTTTCCAGTTCCTCAGGCCCTGCCAGCAAGAGGGCTGGAGGGGCACGGGACATCGGGAGGGGACACAGCCAGGACAGGTGACCCAAGCTAGCCAAAGAGGTATTCCATACCGTATGACATCATGCTGAGTATATAAACTGGGGGAAGAAGAAGGAAGGGGGGGACATTTGGCATTACAACGTTTGTCTTCTTGAGTAGCCGTTACATGTGATGGAGTCCGGCTTCCCTGGGGCTGGCTGAACCCCTGCCTGCCAGTGGGAAGTGGTGGATGAATTCCTTGTTTTGTTTTGCTTGTGTGTGTGGCTTTTGCTTTACTCTTTAAACTGTATTTATGTCAACCCATGAGTTTTCTCACTTTCACTGTTCTGATTCTCTTCCCCATCCCTCTGGGTGAGGGGCAGTGAGCAAGCGGCTGTGTGGTGCTTGGTTGCCAGATGGGTTAAACCACCACACTGGCTCTGATCTCATCAGGGGGACTGGACTAGACAATCTCTGAAAGTGATTTCATGAAAGTTGTTATCAAGTATACAGTCTTTAAAAAATTTTCTACCTTCATTTTACCTGTAACATTGAAATACCATTATAAGTATGCTAAGAAATGCTGATCTACTTGCAATGACATATTAAACCCAAAAATTTTACAATTGTACAACTGTATTAGAAAACCGTAAGTCAGATTAGGAACTCTTTCTGAACTAGTGTTCTAAAGAGCAATATAAAATGAACTGGGAGAAAGAACTGCATTAATATAATGGTGTAAAAGTAGAGGCTGTGATCCTAAGAACGGATGCACAACATGAACAAAGCTCTACAAAAGCTTTGTTCTCTACAAAGGCTGAATGCCATATCTATTACTGTATTAGGTAAACTATTTCAAAAAGTCAAAGTTGTTTAGAGAAATATTAAATTGGCCTCATTTTGACCTTGTCCACAAACACTTCTTAACGAAAACAGAGCAATTTAGTGAATACTTGCTTTTAAGAGGGTTTTTTTAAAATATGTATATATATATATATATATATATACTGCAATCTCAACCAGAAAGCTGAAAAAGTTTCAAAACAGAAAGTGCCAAGGAGAATAGAAAAGAAATTTTCCATATATCTCATTTGGGACTGAGTGCTTTTCAGATACAAGCTCCTGACCACAGGGAAGAGGTAAGAGACAGTTGACATTGACATTTATATTCTCTTCTCACTGAAGGTCTATAAATGCCTTCTAAAAATCCTGAGCACCAAAACAATGTCAAGAAACAAACACACACAATATATGTTTTCACTGATATGATTAGTAGTAATATATTGCATTCATGCAGTAGTTTCAGACCTTATGGTGTTACATTCTGTTTCCTTTTCAAGTATGCAGTGCATTGGAATGCTTTACTTACTAGTAGCAGTAGCAGGACAATATCAGGATTATCACAGGCACAGGCTACATGCATCGATGTCCAAAAATCCTCATCTTGATGATTTACATTTACACCTCTGTCAATTAGAATCTCTGCAGCAAATGCATTATCGTAACGGGCACACTAGAAGAGAGAAGAGCAGATTAGGGATGGTGTTTTACTCATGTACAACTGGATTTATTACATACAATTTTTGCTCCATTTAACATTTAAATTGAGTAGATGACACACTGTAATTAAATTGCTGTGTTTGTATGGACCAACTGCTGATGAATCTATAGAAATAGTTTTGTGAAGACTACAAGTTCCATGTGCATGACTCACAGAATCCCTTATTCTCTACAAAAAAGCACAATATGAAATCTCCTGAAATCTACAGTAAAGATGAGGCTTACTTTCTGTGCAATATTGTCATTCCAAATCAGTACACAGGCATCACTGCATGACGGTCATGAGTAGTGGCATCAAAGTATACGTACACCCACGTGTACCTATGTCCACATACACATGAACTTCCACTTTTGATGCAGTTCATAGCAGTAATACATGCCTCTCCACACCCACTCCTACTTCCAATCCATTAACAACACTGGTTCCTATTCAAGTCTCTCTGACAGATAAATACTCTGCATGTTAAGGGTGTGTTGGGGGTAGAGGCAGGGGCCGTTGCATATGTGTGTGTGTCTCTATACTTTGATGACGGAAGTCATTAATTTTGGCATAGAAGAAGAAACTGGCTTAGCTATTGTTTTGAGCTTACTCCCCTGTCACATCTGTGACTTTTTATGAATGCACTTATGTATGTATAATACTTTAAAAGACAGTCAGGGTACCTAAGTCAAGACCATAACTCTGGCCTAACAGACAATCTCAGTAACTCTTTAGAGAAGGACCCTCTCTCCTTCCCCACTGGAGAGAGGTTACAGGGAGCCTATTTTTCTGTATTAGACACTAAGATGCTTTGAATACAATCCTTAATATCTGTGCCTCTTCCAATATTGTATACTGGAATAGTTGTATAATATCTCCCTCTCCCAGAAAGCACACATATACACTGAGAGGACAAATATAGTGAAATCTGCAGATAATTTGCAAGTGATAGTTAAATAATTATGTCTTTATTGCATATGGAACCACATGATGTCATCCAGTTTGCTGATCTGTATTAATCTGACATGAAAGCCAGGACACTGGAGGAAAAGGGGAAGAAGGAAAAGAGCTTAACTGGATTCCGCTGTAAAGTCAAGACATAGCTGAAATATCCAACTGAATGTAGGAGTTACATGTAATACTGTGATCATAAATACAGATAACTGAGAAGATGAAAATTAAACTCCATCAGGCTAAAACAAAGTCCTGGTCCTGCTTTAAATGATTTCTAAGCATACTGACCATTAACTTATAGAACAGAAAGGAAATCCTGATGTATTTCCTTTAGCTTGTAACTTATTTTACAGCTCTAGAAACAGAAGTTTTGTCTTGTTGCATCAGTATTATTCATTGTAGCAATAGTATAACTAACATTGAGCTGTTCAATGTTCAAATTTTAACAAATGACATAAGACATTTTATAATACAGACCGACATAATATTATACTGATCACACTTTCAAGACATTGTTAAAAAATTAAAAAAAAAAAAAAAAATCTAGAGAGCTTCCATACAAAACAAATGACAGATATCACTGAGCTATTTTGTGTATTAATAATATAGAGCCTTTTGTGATTAGTTACTAGCCTGAGAACAGCCTAGGTCTGTAGCAGCAATTTAATTGCCAGTGCTCCTTGATTCTTAATGGCTTTTGTGAAGCAATTGGGCGATCTCAGACAAAGTCCCAGGAGAAAATTGGCACTCATACTTTGTTACTAGGGTGGGTTGGGTGACTGCCTGCATGAATTGATATGACACTATGTGCTTCCCACGGAATGGGTAACTGAGGCAAGCACTCTTCTTCTGTACTTCTCTCATGGAATCTAATGAGACTTCATTGAATACCTGTGAAGCTCCCAGGGCTTCCCTGAGATTCAACCACATTGTGATAATGTCTAGAGAGATAGCAACAGAATATTTATGAAGTGGCACATTTGATGGTTTTGGGTTTTTTTTTGGGGGGGTGTTGTGTTTTTTTTTAAAAAAAAAGATATTTTGGAAGTTAACAGAAGTGCAAAAAGAAAAATTAATTATATAATGAATCAGATTTTAAGTAAAATGTGAAGATATATATATTTGTCATTCATTCTGGAATAAAAACAATTCCTTTGCAACTGGAAAGAATAAACACTGATTAGGCTTCCTTTTGGAGAAAGCTGCTTACATAGAATTATAATGGTAAAACTAGCACTTAGAATGCCTCTGAGTGGGCTTTAAAAATACAATAAAGATGCATGCTAAATTACTATTTTCAGATCTTGCAAGAAAATAAACTTGGCTTATCTGTTCCCTTGTATCATGACTCTCCTTTCCTATCTGTACTGATCCCAAATAAGGGTCAAATCCAATTGCCATTGAAATCAGGTTTGTCCCTATCTCATGTTTTCCTGTAAATGAATTATGAGTACTTACAAGTAACCCTGACTAAACTGAGGCAGTAGGTTATACACAGTTGTCTATTGCCATTTCCTTACTGAAGCAAGCTTTCCCACCTTTTGAAGCATATGTGTGCCTGTGAAGCAGCAGGCATCAGTGGAGAGAGAGTGATTGTGACAGCGAATTAGGGTGTGATGCAAAAGATCACAAAACCTACAAAGGCACAGTTCAACCACAGATTTTATCTTCAGTTAAAAAGTCCGCATCAGCTGAACTAGACAAAACAATATAAAATCCCTAAAAATAGATTTTTCTTTCTTATATTTTAAAATGCCAGTGATATAGATGTCACGTTAGCCACATTGAAGATTAAAGGTTGTCTTCTAGGGCTTTCAACACAGTTTAAGATTTGGAATGCCTCAATTTTGGGAATCCCAAAGGTAACATCTCATAAGGGCTGCCCCTTTTTAAAGTGATTGAGCACCTTTGCAGCAGGCAAATAGTTGGAGGAGAGAAAAGATAACTTAATCTTCTCTATTCCAACTCACTACTGCACCCTCCCCTTACCTAGGCCTCTATTTCCCAAAGTCCTTTGTAAGTAGCATGGCCACAGAAGATGGAAAACTCAGATTAATTACATAAGGGAAACACTACATCCTGCAAAAGCACAGTTGCAGGTGTGCTAGAGTCCAGTACTATTATACAATCCTTCTTTCATCGAGAAATTGCTCTGCTTTGTGTACATACTATGAGAAACTTAATCCAACTGTTCTAAAATGAAACACACTGTCAGCAGATTCTTAAGTAGATCTGTTATACCCTTACATTTGAGAAATCACATTTATATTAGCAGCACTGTGCAACAAAGTTGGATCCAAATATCTTAAATTATTTCACATTAAATAGAAAGCACATCTGCAACTGAAGCATCACAGACCAAAATAAAGCATCATAAGACTTAGGAATTTATGATGAGTTTTGCCATTGGCTTCAGTAAAGTCAACATTTTACCTCTGAATTATTTCCCTTCTATCTGCCTCAGTCTTTCCTCCACATGCCCTTACATCTTGCTTCTCTTTCAGACATTGTATGCAAACTGTTTTCCTTTTATATTCCATTACATAATCTAAATTGTTATGCAAACAATGACAAACTAAATGCAGATGATGTGTTAAATAGCCCCATGTAGGAAACTGGTGCAAGAAAATACACACAAAAACAAAAGGAAAAATATTACATCACAGTGCTTTCCATATAGGACCTGTGAATCTCTGAACCATAGAATTCTGCCTTTGGAATCAAGCAATATTTCCTTTGTTCTTTCTTACTCCACCGATAATTTATAAATAAAACTTTGTTTTACTTTGTTAGTTACCATACCTGTGACATGATCCATCCTTCCATAAGCAATTTGAAAACCATTTATTACACACGCATAGCTGGATGCAATCACAACCACCATGGAAGGCAGTGTAGATAAAAATTATTGCTAAGCCTTTCTTTCTGTTAATATGCCCAATCTGCTACTCAGTATCCCACTATATTTATCCACAGTCACTAACCCTAATCTTCAATCACTCTTACCAGATGGAGCAAGGAGCCTCCTGAGGAAACAAGCATGTGAGGGTCGGCACCATCCTTCAATAGCCGGAGCACTGAAATATCAAAGAAAAGAGGAACAAGAATTAATGCAGCAATATACCTAATTCTGAGCTGTTAATAGGCTGATTCTTCATCATCTTCATTAAGAGATTTAATAATATATGCAAACCTCTCAGATAACATTTGCAAAACTATCGTGTCAGCGTTTCCCATCTCATCTATTTTAATGGCTAAGCCTGGAAGCAAAGGACCTTTGCTAATGATGTTAAATATGAACAGTACCAAGGACTTCTCAAGCGAAGAAATGAGCATGTCAGTTCTGTACATAGGAGAGGGGAGGGGAGAGCTGGAGGAAAGACCCTGTCTCAAGGTCACAGTCACCTGATTAGTTCATTTGTGAGCAAAATCACAGTCAACTGGTTTTATTTTACTTTGTAGAGTTCCCATGAGGCCCATTGGCTTCTTCAGTAAATAACTGAAACTAGTGTTCATAACTTATATCACTTGAAATTAATCATCATACAAAAGCTCAAGGATCCGCACTCAATTTAACCTTTCCAGTGCATTGTCAGGTTACTGACACAGCACAATTCTTAAAGTGGTATTATGAGTCAAACTCCACTCCCTGCTACATGTAGCAACCCCCCTGAAATGAAAGCAGGCTTATAGACACAGGCAAAACCACAAGCCTTCATATCAGTGCTCACTCAAGTGTGAAAATTCAGCACTTTCCCCCCCATGATCTTCATTGCCTTTACAACCTTTTTACTCAGAATCAAAGCATTGACTACCTCATGCTACCAGTGCTCATTCCTGGAACAGAATTGTACAGTAATAATGCCAGACATTCTCAGGGGAATCCCCACCTGCACTGCAACCCTGTCTTCACCAAACTGGTACGAAGAACCCTTTTAAAAGGCCTCCCTCCAGGAGAATAACTGCCAATAATGTTTCCTGTGTAGGAACACAGCTGGTTCTGCCTCCCTCATCTGGAAATTCCTGGTTTAACTCCTAGTTAAGATTCCTGGAAGGAGTTCTGCAAAGGTCTGCAAAGGGATTTTAAATTCTGAGTACCCCAGAAATCTGTTCCACTGCAGTGTCTGTCCTACAGGAGGGCCCCAAATTTGTGTCAAGGCTCTTCTAACTTCAGTGAATCTCTCAAGAGACTCATGTACACCATCTCCCCTTTATTAATGCATTTTTTTACATATTTTCTTTTTCTCTAGACTATCTTGCTACTCCATTTTCACTATATATTTTAACTTCCTACAGCAGTCAAAGGTTCAGTTGACCTATTTGAAAGGCATCAGTGTCCTTCTCAAATATTGTCAATTTCTGATATTCTTTTTTAGTTTTCTGAATGTGTTGAATGATTTTTTACCAGGTACCCTGGAAGAATTCAGCCTAAGAAAGTTGCATTTGGCTAAACAGTTACAAGACTGTAAAATTAACATGAAAGACTTGTTGCCATCATTAAGTAAGTACCTCACACAGAGTAAACTCACTGATATATTGGACAAATATTTATAATAGCTATACAAATCCATTCAATATTTTGCCCTTTTTTAAACTTTGAAAATCAAACATCAATCCAAACCATTGTGCAAATTCATACTTCATGAATAGTTCCATGGTATCTATGTCTCCTCACCAAAGGTTTTGCTTCATTTAATTCACTTAACTGTAAAGGACTTTTATGTTCAGGCAAATGTCATCTTTAGAGTTAACTACTACCAGAAGTCACTGTTGTCCCCAGTACATCTGCCAAAAGTAGAAGTGGAATGTTAAGTAACATGGAATAAATGGGCTGTACAACAACTGCCAAGCAAGATGAAAAGCACTGAAGCAGTGTGAGGGTGGAGAAATATTTGCAGATTTTCATAACCTTGGGAAAAATGGATGAATGACAAAAAGCAAAGTATTTCATTCTGCTCTCAGATCCACAAATCCAATACTAAAGTACACAATTGTCCTTATCTAGAGAGAGACCATTAAAAATAAAGGTTCAGAACTAAGTTCCTTCCTTTAATACATAAATTGCTGACCACATATGGAGATTCTTCCTGTACCTCAGGTTTTAGTGAGTAAAGACCTTACTGTAAATCCTCCCTCTTTAAATATGTGTGCAACTACATCCTCCTCAAAAGTTAGTATTTTCAATGTTCTTACATTACGTCTTTTCTTTAGTAGGCCAGAAAACACTAATTTTGTATCACAGAAGCTTTTTTAAGGCTCTGAAAGTAACTCCATTCTGTCAATCCCATCAGGATTTCACCTTCAAAAAATCCAACAGTCCAAGTTGTCCCACTTCACCCATCCCTGCTTTTTGGGGAGAGGGGTGGGAAATCCATCCATTTCAATATCTCAGCCACTTAATACAGTGGGTTTATGTAGCATTCTTTCTTATGAACTCTCTAGGTAGGTTAAAAATTTGAATTATGGCTTGGTTCACCTTCAATGATAGTTTTATTTATGAATATGGGAATTAAGGCACATAGTCCTTAAAAGTGTGATTTGCAGAAGTAATTAAACTGCCATAATTCTGTTCCTAAGGAGGCTTTAACTGATGGTTAAAAAAAAGGTCACAAAAGGATTTACACATCATTTACCTCTGGATACTTCTGCATCCAGGGACTGATTCTAATGGAACAAAATAACACCAGCAAAAATAAAATGCAGAGTTTCTTGTTGGGCCATTGAGGTTAACTCAATTATTAAGTCTTGGGATCACCAAAACTGCCTTTTAGGTAGGTCCTTCTAAGCAGACAGGGGGCAAAGACATGTTTTTTGGCAGGAGCAGGGCACATGGGAAGGTCAGAGGGTTGAGAAACAGCATTTCTAAAACCATTCCATAAGAATTTAATCTGGAGCCTAAAATAGTAACCAAGTAACAGAAGGAGCCTGTGGCTACTTGAGTATAGAAAATATGTACAATTTATTGAATCTCTTCCTTCCATCAAACCTCCAAAGACCTGGTTCATTATAGAGAAGCTATGCAAAATGGAGTAATGCCTTTCCAGATCCATTTAGCAACACCTTGCTGTAGAAACCAAAAAATTACAGACCATTTCTATATCTGAGATTGAAATTCATATGAATGAATGGGTTTGCCTTGCTTTTTTTCACCCCAGCAGAAATGCAGACCAAGATTAGAGCATAAAGAATACAAAAACTGTGATCTTAAAGTAGAATACTGAATAATTATAACTATAAAAAAATTTATCAAGTCACAAACAAAAAATTAGGATACTGGATAAAAGCTCAGTAGCCCTTTTCTTTGTCTGGTTTATGTTTCCTCATTATTGTAGGTAGCTTGATCAGTGCCTCAGGAAATGCACATCAAAAAGACTACCAGGGCAAGATATGCAAACTATCCTTTCAACTGGGCAAGAGTCTTTGTTCTGAGTCAGAATTATGTGCTACATTCCTCTGTATATAAAGACAAGCAAAAAACATTCCTCCTTCCTTGAATTCATTCCCACTCAATTAAAAAAAAAACACAATAAAAAAGAAAACACAATAAAACACCATAAAAAAAAGAAAATAAATAAAATAAGATCACAAGCAAAATCCCCCTCCCTCCTACGCAACTAACTTAGATTCATTCACTTAAGACTTTACTAGTCAGTAGGAAAACCTTCACCTTATGTTCATCTTTTCCTTTGGATAGAACTACTCTAGTTACTGCTAGTAATTTGTAATGACTTAACCTAACGAGGACAGAAAGTTATAGATAACTATATTCCAGAAATGCTATACATCTCTTAATTAATGTGGGTTTTAAGGAAGTTTTCAAAAGACCTTCTTTTAAAACTTGTTTTATTTGTAATTTTGCATGGAAAAGAGGGAAAAGATGAAAGATGACACTAAAAATAGTCTTTTTGAGAGGAAACTGACATTTACTTGAAAAAAAAACTGGAAGTAAAATTTTCAGCAAACCCTCAAGACCTTTCTTTGTGTATATAGACAGGTCCATCCATCCCATGATGTCTTTTAAATTATCAAAATTATCAGCTACTTAGAGCAGAATGTCACACCTAATTTCATATCTAAATGAGGTGTTTTAAAAAGCATTGAAGGTACAAAAGTCTTAGCAGTAAAGAAAGATAATAAAAGTAGCATTTCACATATGCCTGATGTTACAATTTTAACTAAATTATTCCAGTAAAATGAATAGATTTCCACACTCCATTGACTGTATTGACTAGATTACAATTTATCATGTAGTCTCATAATCCAGTAAAGACAGTATAGCCATGACTGTTAGCAGGCACAGATCTTGTACTCACTTCCCACGTGGGACTAGGGCTGTAAGGCTTACTTTGTCTGGGCTTGTCTTGGCTGCCTTGGAGCTTTGTTTTAACTTTTTTAGCTGTTACAGCTACAGGCTAATGACAAAATGACAATTACCTAACTTGGTTTAGTTTTGTTTAGCTTTGTATAACTGTGCTGTGTAATGTGTTAAGAATTTTGATATATATGGCAATAACTAGTACTTACACTGTGCTGTGTTGAGTAACGTCCAGCTACTCTGGCACGTAGAACTATCTATGACCTTGCTGCAGACAAAAGGAGTACAAATCTGAAGCAACAGCAAAGCCTGGAAGGTAAATGCAGAGGGTCCAGGGCTATCAATAACTCACCAGTGATCAGCTACTGATGGTAATGCAAACTTAGGAGCTGGACAAAGTGGTATTTGCAGCAAACGCAGTTTTCATAATAACAGAAAAGACAAAAAGAAGTGCCTAACATGCATAAAACTTAAAAGCTGTTGGCCACCTGCTGTGCTGGATATAGAGTACCAGTATATGTTTCTATTAATTGTTTCTCTGGGAAGTAGCAGCTAGCTAGTGTAAACTTTGTTTCTGCTAACATCTATTTTTGTACTCTTTAGTTTAGCAGGAGTATCTCCAGCTGGAAGGCTTTGCTTGCTCATTAGGCATAGAAACATGACTTACTGCAGAAGCCTAGCTAATAGGCTGTTGCTGGAACGGATTATCCAGTTCTCCTCCTGCCTCAGGCTGCATGTTTCTGCTGCTTGCCTCTCACTGGCACAAGGCAAAAGATTAGTTTTTAACTAGATCAACGATCTGGCAATGTGGCACTGGTCAATGAGTATGAATAGGGAGAGTGGGGCAGCCACCACTTCCAGCAACAGCTGAGAGCAGTTTGGGCATAAAGTGACCATGAAATTGAACCACTGGGCAATAGAAGTGATACTGAAGGAAGGAGAAATATCATACTTCCACCAGTTAAGGACGTGTCATATTTTGCCCTTTTTTTCCTCTATAGTCAGACCTTTGGTCTAACGTTGTCATCTTAAACTCTGTGCAGATGCACCACTTAGAATTCTTGCCATTTTCATGCCTCTTTAATACTCTTCTTATTCCTCAGTTGTCACTCTGTACTTTCAGCTTGTATCAAAGGTGCTTGTGGGCAACATGCAATACAACTCAGCTGCGTATGAGAACAGATGAATGCCAGTTTCAACCAATTATGATTAATCAGAACAGCAAATGAAATCAAGCAAGATGTCATAATTTTTTTTGTTAATGCAGTCTTAGAAAAATATTTACCTCACAACTTTGCTATGATTAGTTTAAAATTAAATTTTAAAATCCAGGTACCATTGTTGATAATCTATTAATTCCTTTAAATTGTCTTGCCTAAAACTATAGTAGCAATACTGTCACCACACCATTACTAGTGCAGTAGCTGATGATTTCTTTCAAAGCAAGCTCTCTCTACCCATGGGTTGACAGAGGTTATTCAGAGCAGTCATGCCCTTCATGGGCTTTTCAAACAACTGATTTATAATCCTACTGCTTTCACCATCCCTGAAATAATTCCAACAATCATTGGCAACATTTGTCAAACTTGTTCAAAGCTCATCTCGTTTTCTAAAGAAATCTTGGAAATATATTCCCATCTATGCTGCATAAAGATTAAAGACAACAAACCACAAAAGAAATGGCATTTGGATAACTAAGTCTTATGCCATCCACAGAGTGCAGAAATTGAGAGGAAAACTACTTTTTCTATATTGGCTGAAAGCACTGATGAAGGTAGGGATGAAGCTTCCTTCCTCCCTGGCAGAGCTCCTGTAGTTTATAATTTTTTCAGGCAGACAGGAATCAGATTACCATGACCCCAAAGCAACTGGGCTATCGATCCTCTGCTGCATTCAAAAGCGTGATGCAAACTGCCAGGCTGATTCCTAAGCTCCATTCAACACAGCATTACCTTTGAGAGAAACAAAGCCAGCCACCAGTGAAACAGATGGACAGAGGCAGTCCTGGCTGCAGATGACATCTCTCCCAGCTTTTATGTTAGGCCCAGATCAAAATACAATTGGTTCTATCCCACGCCCTCTTTGTGGAAAAATCAGTCAGACCCCAGGCTTGGAAGCACCTGAGGGGCTCGATCCCTCCACTGTGTGAATGAACTTCAAGCAGCACAGGCAGGCACATGACAATACAGGTCCCTTCCTTTCTGCCTACTCTCTGCTACTTGCCCACCAGGCCTTGCAGCCTCCACTACTACCCGTCCATTCCCAGGCATCCAGCAACCCCGACAGCTCCCTGCCAATGCACTGCGGCTCTGCATGTCGAGGGCACAAAGTCTCTGTTATCTGGGGTACCCTGAACTGAAAAAAATACTAAAAAAATGATGTTTATGTCTCTGGGCCACACAGACACCAAGTCAAAGTCCAATGAGATTTGTGAGGTGGATCACAGTTCCCTCAGTGGGGCAGATATTTCAGTCATCGTATATGTAGCCAGAATAATTTATGAGTTTAGGGACTACAATTATTTCATAACTGCTAAACTTAAAACTTCTATTTCAGACAGATTCCTCCTCTTTCATTTCATTTTTATGTACATGAAATTTAATGCATCCTGTGCCTCCAGTGGAAAACAATAAGGCCACAAATCTAATGGTCTAAAAAGTGCTGGTGTGTGCCTCTTACAGTGCCCAAGCACAGTGATACAAATTAACATGTCTCCTTACACCGAAGTGACAATGGGCAGCGGTCAAATGTGACATGCCTGAGTTAAGTTGTGATCCCGTAGGCAAAGCATTTTCTGTCTTGTGAGACCCTGAAAAGACCAATATTCATATGGAAAAGCAGTGTAGACTCTGAACTAATTTCAGAGAAACAAGATTTAAAAATAAGTGGGTGACATTACCTAGTACCTACAGCTGATTTCTCTCTTTCTTTGTTTTGTAGGATATTTATTCCTAAAGCCACCTTTTCTTTATTTTCCTAAAGCCACCTTTTCTTTATTTTTCAGTTCACAGTATCCAACTCCTTCCTGCTTTTTAGTTACTCTTTCAAATAGAAGGACCCTAATTTACACCGTTTACTTGCAAATACGTGCACTGGCTATATCTAGAGTGATGTGGAAACACAGTGGTGTGAATCACTGTACTTTAGAGAAGATTGGAAGTAGCCATTCAGTTCTATGGCCCAAAGATATTGCTGCAGAGGACACACCAAGGGTCCCTAGGCAATGGTGGCATCCCTTGTTCTGCCTCTGTTTTGAATTAACTCTTCCAAAGCCAGAGCTTTGGCCAGGTTACAGGGAGAAAACTGTTGTGGTAAGGTCTGTCTGCCTTCTTTATAAAGCTGTGATTTTATCTCACTGTAACTAAGACTTCTATATATTACAGAGCTTTGCTAAAAATGATTCAACACCACCTCACAAAATAGCACATGCTTAGCTAAAAATATTGCTGCTATCATCATTGCTGATAGCACAGCAGAGGTTTTGCATGCATAGCTAATTCTCAGGTCAAAATAGCTGTCTCATCAAAAACCTGTAGCACAGACCTGACTGAATTCTGAAATTCTGTTAGTGAGATAAAATTACAATAAAACCAAAGTTTTTTAAAATTTACTCTAAGTTGAACACTCTAAAAATTAACCTTACAGGAAAGTAGCTGATCATATAGTAAACTTAAATATGGCTTTTCTCAAAGCTTTCACTTTGAACGAGTTATTTATTTCAAGGTTAAAAAGACCAAAACAAAATGAACCTAATATCTGAGCATTTAGGTCATCTATTGCATTCTGCATATATATTTTATCTGTCTCCCATGTGTGGGTTCTCCTGGAGGTCCTGACAAAGGTGACTAAACAGCAAGAACATCATTAGCAGGCTACAGTCAGTTATTATAAAAGCTCACACCCCACTGGGTTCAAATATGTGTCAATTTGAATGCTCTTAAAATTACCAGTGTAATTTTCAGGCTAACTCTTCTAATACAGGCACACCTGATTGTATGTTCAAATGTTTGTAGAACTGATTTAAAGCTTCAGATCTTTACAATATTTTACTAAATATGTTAAATTTATTTTGGACTTGGCAACTTTCCAATCCTATAGTCGTTAAAGAATAAATACTAAAACACACATCAGCAAAACAACTCGTTCTGTGGTCAGTAGTTTAATTTGAAAACCACTGCCATCCCATGCTTTTCCTTAGTGTAACAATAAAAGTTAAAGAATTTGCATACAACACAATTTTTCTGCTGAACAGACTGTACACTCCCTCTGTTTCACTCATCATTTATGCTGATCCTATGCCAATGTTACTTAATTGGCATAAATCAAATTACTGCTGACTTATATTCCATATGAAGCAAGACTCAGTCCCTCTTTTAACTCTCACACCATGCAGAGCAAGTTTATGCCAGCTGGTTTAGAAGCATAAGCAAGTCATTATGAGATCTGCAAGGATAACATGTTATTATCCTGCTTTGCAGCTGCTAAATGGTACTAATTACCAGCTGTAGACCACTGACTGTTAGATTCTGTTTGTATGCTGGAATTCCCAGAGTGTGCACAAGGAAGCAAACTTACATCAAGCAGTATTGAACAAACTAGGGACATCACCTATCCGTGCATTAATCCAAAATAGTCGTGCATGTGGCATACGAGTGAGCAGAGCTATGAAGGAAATGTCTGGTTCCAGGAATATCTTACCACTTGACATATGCGGCACAGGCACCACCTTTCACAAGGTGTAATCTGTGACAGGTTACATTGTCAAAATCTGAGGTAGTTCCTTCTTGTTCATGCTTCCATTCACACGCTCCTGCCCTCAACCTTGCATACTAGTGCCACATGTCGCTCTACCATGACCTGGTATGGGCAGCTAAACCAGCTGAAGGCTAAACTTATGAAAGACAGTTTCCAGCTGGTTTTGCTCCCTGGCTCACGTCAAGATGAACATACAGATAGGAGGACAGAAGGATAGGACAAAAGCAGAGCAGCATAGAAAGGAGAGCAACCAATGGCAACCTCAATTTTAGCTTAGTTTTAAACTGTTAGAAACATACTTTTCAATTGTCAGTTAACATTGTATGTATCCTTAGGCTAATGTCAAAATCATGTCAGTGGCTCTAAGATGCCTGTGTATTCCCTTTCTTTTCTTTGCATCAGCCTCATCAGCTGTGCAACAGGTAGGTGAATTGGTTCAGAGAGCTGACAATTCAACTATTGATTCTAGGGGGTGATTCATTCTCTCTTGGATCAGTTTGCTGAATTGATTTCCTCTGCAGCCACACAATTGCTAAATCTGATACAAAGAACATGCAGTGAGAATAGTGGTAGGAAAAGGATCATAAAAATATGAATAAAAATTTCTGAATTGGAAAATATAGCATTGGCATAACATCCAGTGAACATAGAGGTATACCAGTGTAAGCAAACATTTTACTGATATAACTTGATTCTCTAATATGAAATGCACTGAGCTCACAGAAGTACCTCCCTACTGGTGTACATACACCCCTGTGAGAGTGAGCAGCTTCAATTAAAACAGTGTGACTGGAATGATACAGTTCTTTTTTAAGGCAAATCATGACACATACAGAGCCACTACAGGGTTTGACCAAGATAAGATCCCCAAACCTTTAATATACAGAGAACTATAACTACATAAACAAATGATATAGAACTGATACTTTTTTTAAAAAAAAAAACAAAACACATAATTTGAAGTGTTCCAAATAAGGAATATTACATGCTTCATTTAGCACATATCACTATCCAAAAGAGGTTTTCTTCATCATTGAAATATAACCTACATCTCTATTTGATTTTATTTATACCTCCCTCACTGCATCCACTGCTGATTTTACTTACACCTGCTTGGCTGTGTCTACTAAATCCAAACCAATTCCTTCCCAAATTTAGTATTTATGTGTTACAGATATTCATCAATCTTACGTAGGGTGAACCTACACTGGGTAACCATTGAAGCATTTGAGGATCTGGGAATCTAGAATGAGAAACATCCTCTGCCTCCTATTTAATGCTGTTCTTTGACACTGGTAAGGCTCTAGAAGGGCCAAATGATCATGCCAAAGCTGGAGTACCAGTAAACCGCAAAGCAAACTTTGCTTTACTTATGCTTTAGTTAAGTTTTTACAGGTATAGATTGTCACAGTATGGACTGCAGTTATAGGCCAGCATGGAGAGGACAAAATTATACTCAGCACCTGGTATAATCATGTCTTTTTTATAGCTTATGGAAAGCAAAATTCTGACATACAAGTTTACGGTTTAATTTGGCTTTGAAGTAGAATAATCGGTTGTTCCCCACAGGAATCTCTCTGCTTTGGTTAATCTGTTGCACTACGGTAATAAGAGCTGCCCTAGTTAGCTCAATCCTCTCCCAAATTCAGCATAATGTTAGACTTGCCATGTCCTCAGGTCCTTTCTAGCCTGACTGATTTTACAACTCTATGAATTCATCAGTCTTTTATGAACAAGAGAAAGGAGCAACCAACGTCACAACACGTGACAGAAGAGTGCCTCTGAGTTCTGAGTCATACCACTGAGTCCATGTCCATCTGGAGCCACGTGGTAGGTTTGGGCTGCAGTGATAAGCTACAACAACAGAAGCTGAAGCTTCCCAAGTGATACACAATGCCACACTTTCTCATTTGCTCAGTCTATGCACCTGACACGTATCTGGCACATAAAGCTGATAAATCAAGGAGAAGCCAGGGAGAACCCTGCACTAGGGGTGCCTAAATTACTAATAGGGAAAGAAATGAGGACTAATCCATGGGAATCTGCATGTACATAGTCAAAAATACATATATAGGGAAACAGTGGGGTAATAAACAAATGCCCATGTAAGCATCAGTAGAGATATATATATTTGGACTTTACATCTGTCCTTTTCTATCCAATTTGTATCATTCCACATATTTTTACCACAGGATTTTTAGGGAGAGGCTTAAAAGCAAAAGAAGTCCAATATTCATCCTGTATATGAACCTAGTGAAGCCAGTGAAGTTCAGATGTTGATTATTAAAAGGTTTGATAACTGGTGTCCTCTTATAGGATGCCCCCTTAGCAGGCTAAGAAACAAAGCCACAGTTCAAATTTCATACAGATGCTTCCACCTTTAAGAACATTTCAATTCATATTTTCTGTACTATCAATGGGTAAATGTGGAAGTCTAGGGAAAACTACCACTACCTGCCAACAATAGTTGTGATTGCTAAAATCTGTAGCACAGACCCTAGCTCAATGATTTAATACTGCAGCTGTCATGTTTGCCTTTGGAATCTGGATGCAATCAAAACACTAAACAGTGCATGGTGTGAGAGATTACCTCCTGCAACCATCTCATTGCCCTGTGAAATGACAGCATGTACTGCTTCAAGGTCACATATACACTACGTTGTAATAGAGTCATCAGAAAGAAACATGGTAAGAAAGCAGTACGCAGCCCCAGGCTGACTGTCTGAATTCTACCTTGAACCTTTTACATATGCTTAAAATCCTTGTTTAAAGCTGGACATATACAAATATTGCCAATTTCACCATAACTACTCACCTTCCCACCTCTATTCTTGGATGCAATTCACACAGAAATGCAAGCTAAATTATCCATACCCTTAAATTCATTGATTGTATTCTTACATGCTTCAGTCCCTCCACTGCAGTAACCTGTTACTGTGATGGCTGCAAATAACAATAATCAAGAAAAAGCAGTTGTGTATTCATTTTGTCATACAACCTTTTTACACATTTCTCTCTCGTAGCTATAGAGCTTGTTCACTGTCAACTTGAGGTGCAAAAGGTTTTAACAGCTAAAAAGCCTTGCTGATTGAGTTAAGATGATACCTCAGTGTACTGAGAAAAAGATATTCCAATTCATGTCTCTGAGACTAGAAAGATGACTGAAATAATAAGCAGTATATATACTTTGTGTCTAGAATATTTATTGAGGAACTAAAACCACTAGGCACTATACAAATAAATCTGGCTCCGTCTCTAATATGTTTGTGTTTTTACTGCGAATGGTAGTACAATTCAGGCAGAAGGAAAGAGCAGAGTAACAGAAGAAGCCTAAAGAGACAGGATGTAGCAATTAAAAAAAAAATGCTGCATTTAATAGCTCTGGCTATACTAATTCAGTTCTACCTTCAAAGCTTCTAGTGGAAGTTACTCCACTTAGTTATTCTACTTCATGAAACCTCCAGTCAAACTCCACTTTCCAAAAGCTCTGAACAAATGTTCTTCTCAATCTGGCAATTAATATGACAGTGATAAATTGAAGTCCGTATGTTGCAGGATACCAAAATACAGTATTTTCCCAGACTTAAGTATTCCATTTTATCAACATTCCTCCAGTGTAACAATCTAAATGTATACCCTGCTGGAAAAAGGCTTCTAAAATTGAACTGAAAAATTGAAAATATTTTAATGGAAATGTTAAAAGTGCAGTTGAGTTTTTGTAAAGAAATGTATTATTGTTTTAAAGGTTTGCTCTTTTTTTTTTTTAAAAAAAAAAAAAGGAAATAGAAAAGGTTATTCTCTATTGATTTTTGTAGTTTCCCAGCTTAATTTCTATCATAATCTGTGATTGAAATGAAAACATAAATATTTTAAAGTGATATTGAAAGATGAATATAGAAAAGTCATCCCTTTGTACTAAAATTTTACTGGAAATCAATCTGAAGCACAATAAAAAAAAATTGGAGAAGTTGTCAACTGCAAATTGCATAGAAAGGATTCTATTCTTATTATATTTTTATTTCGCAAGTATAGACTAGGGTCTTCTGCCTTGACTGCAATCTTTCTTTTTAATCAGCGTGACTTATGACAACATCCAGGGAATGTCAGCAGTACCTGTCACCCAGTGGATACCATCTTTCATTGAGAGAATAGGCTTCTGAATGCTGCCAATTTATAGCCTTGCATCCCACTGTGGCTCCCCTTTGAAATGAACAGGAAGAATGCCAGGTGCCAATTTGTTGGTTGTTAATGGCTTAACGTCCCTTTATTGGCATGACAGTGAATTTGTGAGTGATTAGTTCTCTGTGTTTCTTGCCGCTTTTGGGTGCCAGAGCATGCGGAAGTGGAAAAACGTTTATTATTATGTGGAAAGAAAGATCATACAGAGAAAAACACCAACATGGAACTATAAATGAGCTTGATAGGCTTAAAATGAAAAAAAGGACAGGTATTTTTAGTAGGGCCTGTAGCGATAGGTCGGGGGTAATTAGTTATTTTAAAGTGAAAGTGGGTAGATTTAGATTGGATCTTAGGAAGAAATTCTTCACTGTGAGGGTGGTGAGAAATCAGCACAGGCTGCCCAGAGAAGCTGTGGATGCCCCATCCCTGGCAGTGTTCAAGGCCAGGCTGGACGGGGCTTTGAGCAACCTGGTCCAGTGGAAGGTGTCCCTGCCCATGGCAGGGGGGTTGGAACTAGATGATCCTTAAGGTCCCTTCCAACCCAAACCGTTCTATGATTCTATGATATGTCTATAGAGGTTATCTGTTCATATCAGACTATAATCTTAAAAATCTGGATTCATGTGTAGGGGTAATGGCATTCTGAATATTTTTTCTTGACATTTTAGTTTGTGAAAGCCTTTTGAATTAGCCCCTGATCATGCAAAATCATGAATAATTTACATACTGGCTTGTCCCACTGAAGAAAAGCTTTATGTCATAGTCCACCAAAATAAATTTTGCAAATGTGTTCAAAAGTAAATAAATACAATTTTTAGGAAAAACTGTGTATTTTTACAAAGGTTTCCTCATAAATACTATGTTTTACACTTGTAATTGAGGTAACATTTAAAACTATGAAGTGTGTTCTTGTTTGGATTTATAGGGTTAAGGTTCAAGAATGGGCTTATATACATACAAGGCAAGCAATTCAGTGCCTATATTTTAGAAATCTGTTATTCAAAGAAAAATGCAAAAGTTAAGGTTCTAGAAACTCTGTAAATTAGTAAGAAAAAGGCATACTTTTCAGAGACACGATCAATGAATCCTTCAGGATGACCTTAGAGACACTCAAAAACATCAAACGGGAATCACTAATATGCCAGTATTGAATTAGTCAGAACTTAAATATGTGCAACCGGGCTGCACATAGTTTAGTATATATCCCTGTTTTCAAAACACTGTTAGGAGCAGAGATCATGACAATATCAAGGGTTTTGTACAACAGCTTACAAGCAGCTTCCTACAGTTTTTTATACAATAAGCAAGACCACCTTGATTCAATTTGCCTTTCAGGCCTATTCCCCACGAGAAAGCCATGCCAGGCTGGACACTGCTTGAGAGACTTAAGGTGTTGCTCTTGAACCTGCAGGAAAAACCTGTAGGCTAGCAAAAATGGGTGGGTGACAGCTCCAGCCTCAGTTCTGTGGAGAAGAGGAGGACGCTATAACTCCATTTGATGATAATGCAGACTAATTACATTTGATGTGAACACCCCTCCTAGAGGGGGACCCAAAAAGGAGAGATGCTTTGTCTTTTGTTCCCTACTTGGTATGGGCAGAGGATAGCTGTTCAAATTAAAGTAGTTCTGGGCATATGCAGAAACAAAAACTGCAGCTGAAGGAACCCAGGGAGATTTCAGGGCTAAAAGAAAAGTAGCCAGGGAGCAGAAACACTCCTGTGGTTAGGTGGTCCACAGGAAGAAAAAGGGCTAGATAAAATCTACACCATCAAACCTATCCTTCACTTTTTTGGTTCGTTATACCTTCTTCTGTGTTTTAGTTTTTCCAATTAAATAAGTGTTGCATATTAGGAATCACGCATATTTTTATCAACAAAAAATAGTTTAACATTCAGTTCTTATCTCAGCTTCACCAAATTACTAAAAATGTAAACACATGGACAAAACCCCCAAAAAGCACATATGGAATCCTGTAGGAATTCAAATGTATTCAAATTTTCATCTCCCTGTGATTTTATGATTGCTTTTCAAATGGGCTGCTTTAATTACTTAACATCTGTTACCCAATAACTAAAGGCATTATGTTTCCCTGTGTCATAACAAAAAGATGCCTTGTGTTGCTGAATTCAGCACACATGGAGCTAAACAAGATTAACAACCATGCTGAACCTATAGGACTGAAGCCTTGCTCTGGTTTGAAATGTGCCTCTACCTTCTGGGCCTTTGAAACAGCTTCTTCATCAATAGGTGGATTAAGATGGTTGCTTGATGCTTCATTTTTCTATACGCAGAACTGATTAAATCACTAGCAGCATGTCTGACAATCAGCTGGCTTAGTGTCTTCCAGAGTTACAGACATACAAGTTCCCAATACAGAATGCATGCATTTGTCTGTCTTGTGGATGTATTCATTTACAGTATAAATTTTTTTTTTCTTTCCAAGAGCCCTGATTGGGCAGAATTTTGTGTACTTCATTAATTTCATATGCTCTGAATAGTCTCTTGACTTCACTATTCAGTATCTAGTGTTCATGTCTCTTAAGGATTGGACAATAAATATTAAATTGTATAAATTACCATGCATATGTATTGTGATTTCTTCTACAATAGTTCCTACTGAATCAACATTTGGCAATAGTCACTTCTAGATTATCATCTAATATACATATTTCTCCTCTGATTCAAAGGAAACTAGCTGTAAAATCCAAAATAGCTCTGTATGGGCAAACCTCCCTGTTATTTTATATATAGTGAATTCCATATGCTTTCCCTGTAGAGAAAAAAAAAATAAAAATAGAAGTTTAGAGTGAGAGCAAATAGTAATCTAAAATTAAAATATACTAAATAATGATAGCACAATCCTGAAACAAAGCACCATAAACCCAGAGAAATCTATCTGTGTTTTAAATTTTCAAAAGGATTGAGCATGCTAAAGGAAATAGAGTATGTAATCCCTCAGATACATTTTAGCTGCCCCGTAGTTCTGTTTCAAATGCTCTTGAATATGCTGTATTTTAAATTTCTCAAACTAAGATTAGATTAAATTGATTTTTTTTCCCTCTTCATGCTATCACCATACAGAAAATTATTAATCAGTGTCATTCATCTAATTTCCTATTAATATACCTTTTGAGCCAATATTTCAATTTTTTTATTTTGGAGCCTTCCTTTTCTCATGAAGGCATGTGCGTACTGAACACACTGCAACTGTTTGCCATTTCACCCTGCTCAGGGTTAGAATGATTGGTGAAAGTGAGGTTTCCCAAGAGAGTGTAAAGTCAAAAGCACACAGAAAACTGAGGAAAAGCAGCCTAATACTGATTCACCAATCATGTTTGTATTTCTGGTGTAATAACCAAGGTTTTATAAATATAGTATATCCCGTGCATTTAATATTTCTCATAACATCACTTATATAATTTTACCCCTGCCTCTTCAGAAGGTTGTAGCTGAGACTAACAGTATACAAAAGAAATGCTAATTAAAGTACCCTGGGGAGAAGAAGGGAATGAAAAAAGCTGATATTAAATATTAATCATAAGAAACAAGGCAGGAAGATTTTTAAAGGTGGAAGTAAACAAAAATGGGTTGTTGTAATTTGTGATGGCATAGACTGATCTGCACTTTCACGCAGAGGTTCTATTTTCAAGAGTCACATTTTTAACTCAACTTGATAGGAGGGTGCCTAATTTAGGGAAACTCTGGCTTAATGATAAAAACCCAATTTGGCAGATTTAATGCTACACCTATCTTTCACCTCTTTCCTAAATGTTAAGCATAATAATGTGCTTTATTGCTTTGTCTTTCTGTTAATCTGTTCTATTATGGCAATACTCTGTCCTCAGTAAACATATTCTTTTACCTTTGAGTCTGGTCTAGTAGCAAAGATGCCTCTGAACTACTGACACACAGAAAATCAATCCTCATCCAAAGCTTTGGTGAATTTTAAAGACCAGGCATTGCCATGCTCAGAGCCTCACTTTCTAACCACTCATCCCAGCACATGCAACAGGTAAAATCAGAAAAGCTGCCTGCAATCAGTTTGAGAAGAGGTGTCATCAAACGTCTAAAAATGTAGGTTGAAAGTCAGAATCCCAAGGGCAGACAGGTTAACTGAATATATTCCCACCCATAAATTATAAAATTTAATTATAATATGATTATATTATATTATAATTATAAAATATAATTATAAAAATGTTTGCGACAAATAGTCAATGTTGCACACTCTCAGTGGTCTTCATTCCTCAGCCTCCTTCTCCAGTTTCCCGCTACCTGACAACAGGCTTCACCTAATGGAGTCTTACATTCACAAGCCTGTCACTGCTGCCCATGTCCTGGCTCTTCCAGCTTTTTGAAAAGACTGCTGGCTGGCAACTCTTAAACCTGATCTCTGAGGATCAGTAAGTTTGCCGACATATGTTTGCCAGACACAGGGAGTGCAATCCGCTGTTTTCCAGAACAACTTCTCTGTAACCAACCAAGCTGTTTGTACTGCAGATAGAACGGTAAAGCATAAGCAAGCCTTATAATAAAATGCCAAAATAAGAAATCAGTTAGTAGGTTTGGAAACAATAAAAAGAAGTAAAAAAAAAAATGTGCTTTAGTTCAGTTCAGTTTCAACCTCAGTTTTCTATTTCAAATTATTTTTATACTTTTTTCTGTGACTAGGAATGGTCACTATAACATCTTTGACACATTCTCCTAACTGCTGAAGGCTAATGGTCAGCTCATCTGCCACCACAAATTAAAGATACATTCTTCTTTTGAACAGATTTTGCTTTCCCTTTCCCTGAGCCCTTTTCATAACCCAAAGTTGTTCAGATGCAAATTACACTCCAGCACCAGCACCGCCTGTACCCATTTTATGCTTCCTTACACACACTTCTAATGAATGCAACTGAAATTTATCATAACATTGCACATTATACAGTGCTTAGGAAAAATAAAACCTTCCATTATATTGATTGTTCCAGTCCTCTCAAATATCAAATATCAAATCTCACAATAGCATTACATCTTTCAAATTACTTTTGAAAGTTAAGGAGAGGAAGTGAAATGGGATCCCCGTTTTCTTCCCTGCACTAAGCAACTACTCTGCAGCCAACCTGCTGGGGCTAGGACCCAGTCCTGGAAGGTGTCCCCTGGCAGTGGGCACTATAGAAGAAGTAGGATATTAGTATCTTCTGCTTTTTAGACCACCTTTTCCAGGCATCCCATGGTGAGAGAAGGGAGAGTAAGGCTGTCCCCTGCCACTGCATCCTACTGCTAAAAGGCAAAAAGCCACATTGGTAGCTCTGCAGGGCTGGGAAGAAGCTCAGGTGGAGTTGAGGTCTGAGTAAAGCACGTATCAGGCTCAACCTCCATGGAAAAGGCCAAGAATCATTATTACAGATGTGGCACTAGTGCTAACACTGCCTTTCTTTGGTGTTGTGGCCACTCAGAACCACAAGGCTGCCACAGAACCAGCATATCGCTCATTAAAAGGATTAAATGGGATTTAATTAGGTTTAGGGAATCTGCATTTCCCTTCTGAAAAGCTGATTTTCACAGGAGTACCTCTTTTGTCTCAAGACTGAGTTGATGGCTCTCTGGACTTCCTACCCTGACCTTCCATGCCCTGCCAGCATACAGACCTTATGGCATACATCATGACTACATTACAACTTAGAGTTTTCATAACAAAAGATACTATATACACAGAATTTGTGACAGTCCTATGATTTGGGTAATGTTGCAGAATGTCTGAAAGGCTGGATTACAGAATATGCCAAAAGATGACCGAAACTAACCAAGTGCTTTAGTTTCCCCTCTTTGTTAGGTTTTCGGTACAGGACTGTCACATTCACTTTTAGCTATTGTTTTCATTATGGCAAGTTTATCAGTTCATGCTCAAAAAATCACCTTTTTCAAAGTAGCCACTGTTTTCCATTGTGGTCAGTGGCAATAACTCCACCACTGCTTCAGGAAGGATGTATATCCCTTATTCTCAAGAAGCCAAAATACTAAGACTTGTTCAGCATGACTACCTCGTATGTGATGCAGAAACTCAGGCTCTGATTCACTCAGAGTATTTCCTGACTGTTCAGTCCACTTCCTAATTGCCTGTACATGAGTCTAAGCTGATGTGCAGGTTCAACAAATACTGGAGTACGTGTATCAGAGAAGAAAAACTGAGTCCACGCTAATGTTCAGTGAAGGCACAAGCACAAGTGTTTCACAGTGAGGAGGAATGGGATGCAGATGCCTGCTTAGCTACTACATCTTCCAGTGTGCCGTAAAATTATATGACTGATATCAGCAGGACAAATGTCCTGCTTTCCATTATTAATAGAGATTTAACAACTCACAGAACAAAGCTATATAGGATCTAAAGGTAAACGAACTACAGGTATTCCCTTGCCAGCAGTAGAAATGTGTAGAACCAGTGCTAGAAAACAGTGCACTCACTCATTCACCAGCTTCTGCTTCTACACGTCTTCACCGAGAATGATAGATGCAGAATCTCTCAAAATGCTCATGTTAGTAGTGTGGGTGAATGTGGCCCACCAACAGCACTAAAAAGCATATTACTTTAAAAAAGAGAAATTGCAGGAAGCTGCAAGGTGAAAGAAAAGGATTTCCTTTAAATTTCCCTGGGTCAGATAAAAGCCTAAATATCAGTTAGGAACAATAATTTTAAAAATATAACTAATAATTTTAAATAGCTCCAAACAGAACAAAGATACAACATTCTGATATTTATTAACTTTTGAAAATTATAATAAGCCTATATTTAATTTCTAAACTGGAGACAAAGCAGGTCACTGGTAAAAATTTCTAAAAGCCCACTTAAAAGTAATTTTAATGCAAACTAATGATCATATCTATTAGCATGGAGTATCAGAGATTCATTTTGTGTCCAGTAGCAGCTGCTACAGTAATGTTGGAAAAGATATATTGCATTCTTCATGAATAACAAAACCAATGAATTCTTAAGAGTGAAATTCTGATTAGACTCAGGTGCAAAATGTCTCTGCGCTGGCCACATTATAATTAATCCTTATATATATATTCATAGTATCCAATTTATCTCACCTACCAAACCAGACTACTACTCACCATTTCATAATGTGCTGTCCAGTCTATATAATTTATGATATAAATGATATAGAAAATAAGAAATGAGTCCCTGGACTTCAGCTGGGAAGCTACTTCTATCCTATTCTACTGTTGTGTCCTTTTTCTACTTTCTGTACTACACTTTCTGCATTCCTTTCATAGAACTGTAAACCAACCCTCTCTAGCTGTCTTGTACATCTATAGAATGGATGTTCCTTCTTGCTGAATTACTACTAGCTGCATTCAAACCTGTCCAAGTGTGGGCATTGCTTTATCACTCTCATAGGTCTTCATCTCCTTTGTAATCACTCTCTACAATTCCTCCCGGCTGTTGTCCTTCCACAGTCTCCGCAATGTAGCTACATTTTCTACTTAATCAGTACGTGTAAGTGACATAGATTTTTTACACCCAGACCCTAAACCAAGTAAAACTACTTTGGGATTCATCAACAAACAGGATTTTGATTAACAGTCTCAGAGGAGTGCAAGACAGTCAAGCAGACTTCAGAATTGCTTCTATTTAAAGAATGGTGGGAGCACATAGATGTGGGTAAAGAATTTAAGAACCCAAGATTTGCAAATAATTCCTAAATACATCTAAAATTTGAAGAAAATAGGCCTAGCTGCCATTCTGTGTGGATGATTCTACTCTTTTGTAATTCTGTTGTTGTATACTCCCTTCCAAAGGTAAAACTGGAAGAAAAGTGTATGAATCACAGGATTTTAGCCTCTGGATTTTCAGTTTCATTTTACAAAAACTCCATACCCTGAAACCTGTGAAGCTTGAGGATTTACAAGCACTTTGAACCCAAGGATCACAAAACCAGTACCAAACCATTTACAGTCTCATCACAAAATTGACTCCATTTATGTGTACCCAGTTATTTAAAGTATACAAGTTGCACGGTCCTCTTGGGCCACCACAGTCTGCCCATACATCCTGAAAGGCAGGATCAGGCTTGTTCACAGCCAGATAAGTTATATTGTACCTTGAGTGGAATTAATCTCTTCAAAGTCACTGCAGTTCAACCTCACAAAATTAATTACCTATAAGGAAAAGTGTTGCCTGATACTGTTTATGTTGTACCACACGTTTACACTTGTTATTAAATACCTCATTATAAACAAAATGTTTAAGTCTGAAAATTGTCTCTGAAAAAGACCTTCAAACTGCATTAAAATACCCTGCTGCCAATGATTAATATTGAGTAAACAAAAACAAATTTTTGAAGACTTCCTGAGTTCTCATCTTCATTACTTTCAGCATTTATTCCCAAAATATATAATATTCAGATCAGTCTGAATCTCATTTTTTCGCAGGCTAACAACTTATCTTCATACAGCAGAAGGAGTTTTATTCTAAGTTATTAAATTATTACTAATTCATGTTAAGGTACTTCTCTGCTACTTACTTGCATTGAGCTATTTTTTGAAAAAAATGCTTGTTCAATGACCACCTTTTCCAACCAGAAGTAATTTTTAAATACTTATTACTGAATTTGTTTCCCTATATTTGAATTGAGCATAACTGTGGATGTTGTTGGTTACTGAGCACACGTGCAATAAAAGCCAGATCCTGGAGACCAGACATGGATTTATAGGAAGAAGAGAAAGCTGACAGGTTGTTAAAACCTGTCTCCCGTGTTTGTTTACTTAACTCAGTATTACAACCTTTTTCTCAGTCCCTCAGGCCATTTCACCAAAAGCAGGGAGCTGAAGACATGGCGTGACATTTGAAGAGCCAGGAAATGTGTGCTTGTTCCATTCTGCAGTCTTATATTATAGTCATTTCTGCCTTAGGACCAGTGAAGGGGAGAGTTGAGATCTTTTCACACCAGAGCTGTATTTACTCCAGCTGTGCAGATAAAATTGATGTGAAACTGCAGTGAGGTGGAGGATATGCCATACAATTATCAGGACCCGTCACAACTAGCTTACTGGCTATGTATACCCATTAGCAAACAGTGATGGGCAATATGAATGATGCATGTTGAAGGAATGACTGAAATATGAATAACCAGACAAGAGAAACAGGTGGTGCCAAAAGTACAGCTTCCGCAGCTATCCCTGTTTCAGTGGGATTACTTCAGCCTATGTCTTGCTTGGCCTTTTGGACTGGAAACCCATTACTGTTTGGAGGGACTAGATGTGCTTCCAGACCACACCTTCCAATTCAGTTTTATCTGAATGGAATCTAGTTTGCATGCTCCATAAAACAAGATCAATCAGAATATCAAAAGTAAATGGCTATGATATTTACCACAAAAGCATATGCCTATTTGAACTGAAATTCTAATGTAGATATATTCCCTAAAGAGTTACAGTTGGATGTTCCACTCAGCAACAATAGTAGGAGAGCGGCTTTTATGTATATGAGTTTGGTTTTTTGTTTTTTAAATTGGCTCACATGATAACAGCTCTTAGTATAGCCTTATTCACCTCAAAGCAAACATTTGGCTAAAATCACAAGACAGGTACTTGAAGGTCCCCAAGCTGCTTAAAGACAACAATCACATTTTTTCATAGTCCTGGGAAAGGATCACAGGCATCAAATTGATCATAGTGTTGTTAGTTATACTGGGGTTATCTGAAGACTATTTGAGCTCCTTCCTTCTGGGGACCTATTTCATCTGTTTCAAGTGCAGGATACCATTCCCCTTCTGCCCTCACCTTACTTGCCTCTGCCCGAGTACCTTCCCTTTATGCTCATGCTATTCATCTCAGCATTTGATGAACTTTCCATTCTGATTCAGGTGCAGCTCAAGTCCAAGTATGGGCAACACAACAGACAGCTGATGCCCCATCAACACTCCAATAAGCAAGCTACACTACTTCAGCATAAATGTCAAAAATAGCTTCAAGTATCTGGCTTTTACAAAATGCTGAAAGTCATACCTAGCATTCTGCTTTGTCTTTTAGAGAAAGCTGGGAGCTATGGGGGAAGAAGGTCTTCACTTATAATCCCTGTACTTTTACACACTAGGAGACTGGAATGCAAGGTTGTAAATTTTATTTGTAACTTGGTTGTAAATTATGCCCTGGGCACTCACTTGAAAAGTTCTTTGATGACTTTTCTGTATAGATTTAAATGCATAAAACTATACTTCAGTGATAAGCAATGATAGTTAGAGCAAATTCTCATTAAAATGAAGGTTCAGGAGTGAGTAAAAAACCTATACCTAATCAAACTGATAAAAATTAGGAGACACTTGCCAATTTGTTTTTGTGATGTGACCCTATTTCAAAGCCTCGCACATTCAGGTAGTTTCGTGCTAATGTTGATTACAAAAGCTGCCATAAAATCTGTTTGAAAGGGCTTGTTAAAAACATTGCATCAGTTCTTTTCTTCTATGCCTCCCACACAATAGTGTGGGGTTTCCTGGGGACTTTGATTCATGGGGACTTCTAAAACTTGAGAGATCCTTACTGCAAACTTTGGTTCCCTTTTGAGGTGTAAATCACAAAATTTCTCAGATTACTACTGGTGGCACCAGGGTTTCAAACACCAGGAAACTAAAACCAGAAAACCTAAAATGTGTTTAAGTACTTCAAAAGAACATAGACATAATTTCACAACCAGAAAGATGACCCGCTGTCTGGTGTGACTACGGTTCAACACCATCTCATTGCTCTAGCCAGGCCAGTGTCACTAATAGCACAATTCGTTACTCCAGACTATGGCTAAAACCGAGAAACTAATTTTCAAAGTAACTTGTGTTAAATTCTATGGCTCGTATAGGTAGGTAAAAGGCCAACATAATAATGATCATAGTCTTTACTGGTGTTGAAGTATATTATTTTATACATATATTACCCTCAGAATAAATTCATTTGGTTTCTGAAGGTTTATTCTCTATACCTTGTTAATTTTAGTAACCAGGTATATAATATGCTGTATGCAACACGTGCCTGTATATTCTATTACAACAGTCACTTTATGATTACTGTCATGCAAAATTGTATTTTTCCTAAAGATAGGTAAGTAGAACAGGGAAGCTTTTCCTCTGAAACTTTTAGCTATATAAAAAGAAAAAAAGTAGCTTTTTCTACATTAATAAGTACCTTCTTTATCATCATGACGTATGATTGCATCTTGTATCATATCAGCAAGATTAAAATGAACTCGATGATTCTTTCCATGCTTCAGTTTTTTCACGTAGCCCTCCCGTTTCTGGAAAGCTTTTTCTCGTTCGTAATATGCCTTTATTTGGTCACAGCGCATCCGCTTCACCAGCCGCTGCCGCTGGCCGAGAGGGAGGGACTCCAGCAAGCACTGCTCAATTTCCATCTCATGGGACCGAAAAACATTACATAGCTGGAAACAGCCTGTAAGAAATTAAAGACAAACACATTTAGATCATGCAACACTGTGTTTTCAAATATACCATGAAACCTCCACCAATATTCTTGTTGTTCTTTCTAACCATGCATAAGTCTGTCACTTGAGCTCCTCCTACTTGACCAATGCTAACTACAGAGAGTACATATGACTATCATTTACTTTTTGGAAACAACAGATACCTAATTCCATGAAATCACTGATGCTTTTTTTAAAAGTTAACTTATTTCATGTAAACAAACATGAATAGAAAGAGGCCTAAAGGTTCAAATGGGAGATGGCCAAAATATCTAAATAATTTAATATAATTCAAATGGCTTGCATTTGCTTACAAACAAGAGACTGTTATGCAGAGAAATGCCAATCTGATGTCCATGCTTCTTTTTATTCATTTTTGTCTTGCTTTAGGTTAGCAAATTCCTGTTATTCAGTGAGAACAAAAGTCATTGTATCATAATTATAATAAGTTAATTAGCATGCAGTCAGTACTCAGGCAACTATCTATTAAAAGCATCAGTCATTCCAGATTCCTAACTATGTGTATGAGGGGGGGGGCATTGGTATCCAAATGTAATCTTTTAATGACATCTTCAGATATGAAATCTTCACATGGAAACTGATCACAAATGTGTACTTGATTCAGTTAATCCTAAAGTTCATAGCATTACCTTTAAGTCAGATTCCTCTTTTGTTGTTAATGTTAAATCTGGTGCTTTTACTGATATTATATTAACAGTGATGTTCTTTTTCAGTATGTTCTCTTTTCCACTGAGAGTGAAGGCCATAAGAGGCTACTTGCTGCTAGTTGCTTTTTCTGGGGGCAGTTCTGTTGCAAAAGGAGACTAGTGGATCGTCAGATAATTTTATTGCCTAAGCCTTTGAATGTGAATTAATGTCCATCAACTAGGTACCCACTAACCTACCCTAAGACCCTTTGATGCAGTGGCTGGACACCACCCAATCACTGATTCTCATTTTCTGCTTTATATACAAACTTAAATTTTCTTCATATGGGAACTAGTTGCCCAAATTTGTAATTTCTAAGGACTGTCAGCAGCCCAGATGAGAGAAATTTTGTCTTCTTACTTTTATGGAAGAGCTTTTGAAGGAGATATAGACTCAAGTCACCTTTGGCAGTTAAAACTACCAAAATTAAGCATTACTGTGCAACTCTAATTAGGACTGCTTTTGTCTACCCATTTTACTAAATCTGTAATTACCTCATCAAAGGACCCCTACCTCATTCAGGGCAATAGTTGAGTAGTGCTGACTAAGTGACGACTTGGTTTTCTCTTTGTTGCTTGATATATGTCTAATTTACTGAATACCATTCAAACCCTGCCCTAAAGGCATAATTAATAATTTCCTGACAGACTTTTGTGAAGCTCACATCATTAGAGCATATAAATGCTTCACAAATATTTATTTATTTTCATTTTTTAAAAAAGAGGGATAAGGGGGCACTCTTGTCTATATTCTCTATTGAAGAACTGAAAGACAGTGATTTTCTTTTTAAGTCACTAATTTTGGATATCCGAGTCAAGTATTCTATATGCTTTTCTTGAAGTTTTGTGTTTTGCTTTAAAGGCATAGCATTCTGTAAACTATTACATATCATACTACCATAATAAAACACTATCAAAATGATAGTCCTAGGTCTGTATGCCAATCACTCTATAAATTATATCTATTACATTACATATTTATTTGTATACTATTTTTATATTATAAGCTATATATTTTGTTTATTATATATTCTGTGTACTCACTATTTATTAGAACCCAAGGTCTCAAACCAGACTTGCCTAAACTGGGGAGCATAGATTTAAACAGAAAGTTCCCAGAGTGTCTTGCTGAGAAACTCCATCACAGAAGCAGACACAGAATACAATTCTACAGGTCAAGTTCAGTCAACTTGTTTTAGTGTAGGCTACCCTTTCCCTCCCTATAATTTTTGTTCCTTTCTTAGCATGGCCTTCTAGTTAGAAGAAATTGAGTTTTCAAACTAAAAAACTGGAAATAAGTATTGGTTTGCATTAAGCCAAAACACAGACCCTTTTTTATTGCATGAGTCAGCAACTCCTCCTGTATAAAACAAATTTTTCCATTTGACCTTAAATGATACGTTTCATTTCTGAGCACATGTCGGAAAAAACAAGGAAATGAAAGGGTAGTTCCATAAAGCTGCAGAAGATGTAACTTTATTCCCCACTTCAGTCCCAGTGTTCAGAGCATTCAATCAAATAGAAGATCTGCACTCATTCCACCCGCAGCCCAAGGTAGTTTGTGACTGCATCTCCTTTCTGTCATGATAGTACTGGGGAATAAGCAAACCTCAGATTTTCCCTATTAGAGTTGTTCTGCTTCATATAAAATATTTCAGTGCCCATGCCTTATGCCTACACAGTATGTTTGGCTTGTAAGACTCTAAGCTAATACTCTAACACTTCTAAATCTGGGTATAGAGCCTGCCAGCCAGGCTCTAGCCTCAGAGGGAAAACCAGCCTGCTGTGTTAAACCATGTTTGACCATGCAGCCAAGAGTCCTGCTGTACAAGAGTTTTATCTCTGCTCTGTTCCTTCCTTCTCTTTTATGAAAGGAAGAAGGAGCAGCCACACACTTGGGCTACGACGGAAGTTGCTGTCGATACATCTGGAAAACTCAACTGAGGGTAAGAGTTGTTGCTGCTGTTTTACTTTTAGCTATAAATCAGCATTGTTTGCTGACAGCAGACTTTAACAGTATCTTTGCTTTTCCTCAGCTTAGGTGGCGTGCAGCCTGTGCTCTTAAGAAGAACTGGTAGTGTTCACTGCCACATCACAACTGAGACTGGTGCAAGCTGTAGGACACCTCTGGTGTCACAGTGCTCTGCTACTCTGGAGTGAGAATTCAAACAAATTAGCTTAATGTCTTGGTCAAGCTGAGCACTGCAAAGATGAGCTCATACTGCCAGATTCCAGTTTCAAGAAGAGCGTGCCTGGCTTAGCGTCCTCTGCCTCTCCACTGGGATGACTTTCAGCCTGCATGAGTGCCAGTCTACTTGCTCCATGAAGAACAGTGCTTCACTGCCAGATCTGTCCTCACAGTGGTTTCCAGTGTGTGGCCAGAGTCAAACAATTCAGGCACATTGAGAAGGACTCTTAATCCACTTGGTAACTGGTGTCAGCTCAGAAGTAACCAGTCACAGATGGGATTTTTTTCTCTCAGCATACCTGGAACCTGATACATCCCAGATGAGATCAGTATCTGATGGGATATAATAGCTGCAGGTCAGCAGCCTTGTTAGGTTAAACCTGGGTTAAACAACATAGTATAGATGCAGACAAGGCAAACTCTACAAATTAATCTTTCAGATGGTCATCTTGAAAGCATGCAATGTTCAGTCCAAGTTTTAAAACCAGGCAGATCTCTGCTCTGACTCTGGTAGCCTACTGAGCGTGGGGAACTGCTGATGGCACAAGAGGCAGAGCTTCCTGGCTATCACCCTGAATCAAATTCAGGAGGGTTACAGACATGCTTCTGGAGGAAATCCTGTGGATTGCTTAGTGCCACTTTGAGCAGCGGGTGGTTAATCACCACCAACAGATCAGGTAACTGTCTTGTCTAGCAGAGTTTTGAAAACCTCTGTCAATGGATTCTCCAAGTTCTCCTGGTAACCTGTTCCAGTGCTGCACTGCCTTCTATCAAAAATGCCTTAGGATTTATGGTGGCCACTATCCCTTGTTACCACTGTCACTACTGAATTGAGTTCATTTTGTAACTTATGTAATCATCCTGGTAGCCTTCTGCTGCCCTCGCTCCACTTTCTTAATGTCCATCTCTACACTGGAGGGACCAAGACTACACATATACTTGCAGGTGCAGCTTCACTAGCCCCAAGTAGAAGCAGACAACAGCTTCCCTCAGTCTGCTGGCTGTACTCTTCCTAATATAACTTGCTATGTGGTTTGCCTTATTTTCAGCCAGCATGCAGGGCTGGCTCCCATTCAATTTTGTGTCCACTGTAAATCCTTGCATCCTTTTTGCAGGGCTGCAGCTCAAGTCAGTCTGTTCCCAGCCTGTATCAACGCACAGGGTTAGCCTGTCTCATGCATGAAAATATGCATTTCCCTTGTTGAACTGCACAAAGTTTCTCTCAGCCCAATTCTCAGGATTAATCATAAAATCATTTGGGTTGGAAAAGATCTTTGAGATCATCAAGTCCAGCTGTTAACCCAGGACTGCCAAGTCCACACTAAACCATGACCAAAAGCACCACATCTATGCGTCTTTTAAACATTTAGGCAGCCTGTTCCAACACTTGACTGTCCTTTTAGTGAAGAAATTGTTCCTAATATCCAATCTAAACCTCTTCTAGTGTAACTTAAGGCTGTTGTCTCTTGTCCTGTTGCTAGTTATCTGGGAGAAAAGACCTACCCCCATTTCACTCTAACCTCCTTT
>JAVJGJ010000014.1:61322294-61357227 GCA_035590215.1 Microhierax caerulescens | reverse complement strand
TCTTATTTTGCTGTGGTTTGCACTGAAGGCAGTTGTTTGAAAGCACACAAATGGAAAATACATCTTTTAAGAAAACATCAGATTTATTTTTTTTTTAAATTGTTGGTGCTCCTTTATGTGGTATTAAAATTTTGCATTAGGACAACTCCTTATTTGTTCCCAATTAAACTAAATGTCTGTTGACTTAATTGATTTCCATTTGTTTAAGAACAAATTAGAATTACTTCAATTCAAAATTTTACTTGTTTTAAAATAACCATGTTTATACTGTGGTAATTTTGATGCAGGTATCAATTCAAATTACCTCCAAATATTTTGTCTTTGGTTTTACAACTTACCAACTGTGCAAAATATACCATTATATGATATATTAATTTGTCTGAAATGAGGAAGAAAAGGAATTGTGATTATTTGGAGAAAGAAGTTACTTCATGAGTAGAAGTTTGTCCCTTAGACACAACATTTTCACAAACTTTGTGAGAAGTGGTTATTTTGCTACAATTTCACATGTGGCTATAGAGAGGTTTGGGGGTTTTTTATGTTCTCTGTTCTTGCAACAATCTTAGAAAAAATGTAATATCAGAATTCTGAAGCTTCATGCTGTGTCAATATGGTGAGAAAAATATGACATTTTGACCTTCACAATCTCCTTTCATCCTATTTACAGGGTGGCTAGAATTTTTGCTGTTGTTAGAATCACTGTATTAGAAGAAAAAAGCACTTCAAATCCCAAAATTTTAAGCAATTTCTTTATAATTTCCTTACAAGTTCACAGTAAAGTTTTCCACAGAAAAAGCTGATCCTTCTTTCTCGTGACTGATTTTTTACAGTGGGAAACAAAATGTTGACATAGAAAGTATTTTGGGGACGACTGTAATTTCCCTCAAAAACATTATGAATAGAAGCTATTTTTAGTTGAATACAAAGTTGGAAATCTTATAGCCTTCAATTGTCCAAGTTAATATTGCTCCTCCTGTTGTTACATCAAATTGTATTTTTCCAAATACCAATTTAATACAAATTTTCACCTTAATATAACTTCCAAATGCTATTAGAAGCACTTGTTATTGTTAGGAAAGTTGTCAACCATTGTTATTATTAGGAAAGTTCTATTTACTTGGAGGGACACTTGACAAATTATTAGATGATCAGTAGTACTAAAGTGCAAAGATAATTGGGCTATTGCCAGCTCAAAATATATTTTTCTAAATATCGCTTTATATGTCTAAAAACAGATATTAAATTAAAGGTTGGTTTTATGTCTTTCCTGGCATCCAATGTGATGATTTCTAACTTTTTGATATTTAGGCAAGGTAGAAAATTAGTTCAAATATAAAAAAAAAACCAAAAACATTGAGTTTCTCTCATTGTCACATGACCCCAGGAACTGGAGAATAAAAATAAATAAATATATCTAGTACAATAAGCTGGGACAGAAGCACTAGTGTTAATAGGTTGTAAATAATTTCCTTTTTTTCCTGTTGTCCTGCACCGATCGTGTGATTACAGTGAAAGAGACAGAGACAAAAAGAGTTTAACAGAAGTAAAAATGTTCTACCTGTGGCCTTACTCATATAAAGGTTTGTAAGCTAAAAATGATTTGTTCTTGACTTCAGAATTAAAGACCAGTTTTACCTAATTTTTCAGATACCCTTCCTGACATCCAAATTATCATACTGACTAAACTTTCTTAAAGAAAGTCTGCATTGTATATCACTGATGCATCAGATTCAGATTCAGTCTGTCAAAATGGAATAAGCAGCACAGTACATTTTATTTCATTTTCCTGTATTTTAGGGTAGAAACCTCTCAAACAAATACCTTTCATCAAAATCTCTTTATTCCCCCAGAATTGCTTTCTGCATCTTCACAGGATGTAAAAATGCCCAAGTATGTGGCTCGTCACACAGAGCTGCTCCTCCCGCTGTATCAGGACTACTGGGAAAGATGACTCCTGCCTCTTCCTGCCAGCCCCATTTCCAGCAGGCAGGGGCTCTCGGCCACACGAGGCATCTCATTTCAGTAACAACCTCATGCCACAGGTCACAGTGTCATAAGCATGTACAAGGAAAAGGAAGTTTCCCCTGCAGCCGTGCTGTGCTTAGCTCTCCTTCTTGCAGAAATAAACCACGGCACACGAGTTAGCTGACACCATCATGAAATATCAACCTAAACTGGTACAAACGTCCTGCTTCTGTTGACAGCTCTCCTTCCTACCTCCTGCATAATTTTACAGGTTTTGTGCCTTGAGTTCTGGCTCATTGGTAGCAGAGGACATGTCCAGGACGACACAGGAATTCTCTGGGACACCATAAAATGGACTAAATAAATGAATACCACCTCCTGCCCAACCCTGCAATAGAAGAAATCCTGTTCACTGGAAGAAGAAAACACACTGAAGGTTTTGCTAGTTCTCTCACATCACTGACTGCCCAGCATGACAGAGCACCTATGTGTCACTGTTACTTGGGTTACCACACATCCTGCACAAGCCACTACAGAGGTAAAGGGTTCGTCTATCACAGACCAAACTAGGAGTCTCCAGTTTTCCTTTTCAGGCTCCTCTTCTCTTCTTATTCAGTCTAAGCTACAGCAACTCACCCTACTGAAACAGATGATATTTTCACAGGCTGTCTTACAGTAAGAAAGCTGACACAAATGTATCACATGTTTCACCCACAGTATTGCCTCTTCATCCATGGAAGAATCAAGTTCAAGTCCCCGTCCTCTGTAAACTAAAACTGATGTATCATATAACATCTTCTGTCACCCCTTTCCAAGCTGCGTAAGGTTCAGGTAGAGCTATCGCTGTGGCACATGTCTGGAGCCCCAGGAGACTCTGGGTGATGTGGGAATGGCTGAATCCCTTGGGAAAAGTGCACAGACTGAATTTAAAGTGCTAAATGAGAGTCTGGGATGATACACTTCTTGCCTCCAAAGTATCCTGGAATGTGCTAATGCAATCTGTCCCATAACCCTGGTGAAAAGGGACAGACACCACCACAGGTGAAACACTCATCCAAGTATGTTGAGAGTTGCAGGAGTTAATAATATTACTGAAACAAAGTGCATTGAAATGGCAAGCTATGGAAAAGTGAGGTAAAATTAAATAACATGGAAATCAACAATAACCCACCAAATTTACTCTTCTTTCATTCATAAACGACAGTAATTTGTTATCAAATGTGTGAATAGTGTGAAAAATACTCAAGATGACATTTGTAAGTACATTACTGCTGGCTTTGGCCTTTCAAGACAAAGTATATGATTAAGGTCTCTGGCATTGCAGACTCAAGTCAAGACTAAATATTTTTAATGTAAGGAAACCGCCCTGTAGTACATGTTTTTTGAAATACAGTGAGTAGGAGGCAGTAAAAAGAAGGAATAGATCAGTGCAGACTACAAGATATGTGAAGAGGATGTAACAAAATTTAAAGGCCAAATCTTCAGTTTATCTTCTACTCTAATTAATTTTCTTTGTGGACAAGCTGTGCCATGTATTCAGATGCTGAAGGTAATAAGGCCTAGCTATTGCAGAGAATTATTATATTTCTTTTATACCTTGTTCCAAATCATGAATCAAATTCACCAATAAACATCTAATTAGTATGTCCATCCCAGATCTCTGTAAGCATTGGTTTGTAACAAAGCACAATTTGGTGTTTCATAACTCATACAAAGGAGATAAAGGAATAGGAAACAGATAATCCAGAAAGAATGGAAGTAGACTCTGATATTCAGGTTTGATGATCTTAATATTTGGATAAATTCACTTGGCTTAGGCTTTCAGCTGGCATGATTATAACTCCTTAGCAAGGTTTTAATTGTGTTTGCATTTATGCACCTCTACAGCATTTGCAGCAGAAATTAGACTCTCGAGTACGGAATTTAAGCCCCCTTACTAAAGTACTGTTTTTCTTATTTACCTTTGCAGATCCCTCAGTGGAGGTCCAGAGCATAGGTGGGAAACCACAGCCATAACATATAAATGATGTTATTTATGTCATAACTAGATATACAAGGGAAAGGAAATAGCAGCAAAGTGCTCCATAATTTGCAAAATCACATTCATTTGTACAGTCTATCACACCAAACATTGAGACAAAATGGTACCCAGCAGCTGGCAGATAACACGGTACTCTCCTATGTACCACTGTTCTCTCTTCTAAACAGCTTATGCTAGCTGATGGCCAAGGAGAAGCTACTAGCAAAGGCAGGGACAGCTCTCGGCAGCCAAGATACTTGGCTGCAAAAAGGAGATGGGCACTAATTGTGACAACATGAGCTGCTCAAACAGGCAGACACGCCTACAGCTTGTGTTTTAAATACTGCAGGTGCCAGCTGAAGACAACACGATGGCTGCAGCAGTCCTTATTCCAGAGAATTACTAGGATGAAAAACCTCACCGGGCACAGCCCCAACCAACCTGGTCTGACCATGCAGCTGCCTCTGCTTAGAGCAGGAGGATGGACTGGAGACCTCCAAAGGTTGGATTTTTCCAACCTGAAAGAACCTATGACAAGATAGTGATGGTAGGTGTCATTTTCACAGCCTCCTAATGGGAGCAGTGCAGTAAGAAAATGAAAGAATATAAGTAAAATTGTACTAATGCCATAGAAGAACAGCTATAGCCCTTCTCAGCTTACATCGCCATACTTAATCCCTGCAGAGATTAAAAAAACAAAGTGCAAACGCATGCAAAAGCCAGGTAATAGCACTACAGTTCATAAAATACTTGCTTTAAAGTGCCATTAATTTATATCTTGTAGATACTTCCCCTCTCCCCAAAGCATACCAAGAGACAGTGCTCTGCAAGCATGCTTCCTCTGGCCCAATGTCTTTTCTTTCTCCTACAGAAACCGTCAGTGAAATGGATTAAAACCAAAGTGGGATGTGAAGTGTCACATCCCAACCTCTGTGAGGTTCAGCTGCTCTCAGCAGATCTCAGAACACTGCTGGTGCTGCCACCCTGCACATAGGCTTGGCCCATATTTGAACCCAGCTGTCTGCCAAACACAAACGTCAGCAACACTATTGGCATGTTCAGTCAAATGGCAACGCTCAGGGGAACATCCTCAGATCCATCACAGAAGAAGTGTTTCTCCTTCAGAAATTACAGGTGGAGATGGAAGCACTTTTGCCTGCATGGAGAAGCACAGGCAGTAAAACAGCCCTTCTGGCAGGCTCCAGCCAGCACTCATCGCCTTCTGAAGCACACTATTTGGAAAGAAATGTGCTATGTGGTGAAATACCCTGATTTAGTGAGAAATCACTAATTACAAAATCGTAGATTTGGAAAAGAGGGAACAAATAATATTGACCAAACTAATGCTGTACGTTCACCTTCCCCTCTGCTGTGTTTTAGTCTTCCATGCCTGCCCTCTAGCCAATGCAATGAACATCCCAAGCAGTCATCTTTCACTTCTTTTAAATGGGAGAACCTCACAGTCATCCTCATCTCTTTCCAATTAAGAAACCTGTATTTTTATCGTAGAGTTACATATTTATAATGCTATTGAACACACATATGCCCATATACATGCGCTACAGTTTCCCTTTAAGAAAGTAAATCCAAAGTGAATACAGACTGAACAAAACCTTTCTGACATCTTCAAGATAGTTATTATGCCACAAATTCCTCATCTGCATTTATCAAATCTCATGACAAGCTCAAGGACTTATTCTTGGAATGCACTTTTAAAACGATGCAGTAAAACTAACCTGTACTTCTCTGCCTGAACAGGGAATTTAAGCTTGTAACTCCCACCAGTGTTAAAAGCAGTTCCATACACAAGTCCCATTGAATCCAGACAAGAGGAATTCCTCATAAATAATTTTCCCTTGAATTACTAAAATACTTCCAGGGCACCTGTATTTCATATTAAAACATCAAAGAACCACACTACTTGTTTCTTAACTGTAACACAGTATTTTAAAAATAGTTTCAGAAATGTCCTTGGAACACTTAAAGTCATCAAAGACCACAATCTGGAGATAAAACCCTTTACAGCAATCTGCTATTTGTCATGTAAAAACAGTGACATAATCACCAGAAGTCTGAAGTTTTCCAAGTCCTGCAGTAAAAAATATCCAAAGCTAACATACTACTACTGCCTGCCCAAAACAAGTACCTAAACAAGAATTCATTTATCTGATGTAAACCCAGCAATTTCCACTCAGACCCTGGATGCTTTAAAAGGCAAACCCAAAAAGCTTGAAAAATGCGCAGCTAGAAAGACAAGCAGCCTTGATAAGCAAACCAAAAAAAAAAAAAAAAAAAATGCTGCTAGGAATTTGCTCTGCATTGAATCAATACATTTAGCATAGATCCTCATTTCAGTCTTCAAGGAGGCAGCCTGCATGATTCAAGGTTAAAAGTTCATTATGATTTTTCAAGTCTGTCACACCAAATAGCTAAATATTATGATAAGGAGGGGATACAAGCCTTTGATCTACAATAGGTGATGAGATGTGTTTGTAATTATGAAGCGATTCTCATTTATGTATTACCCTTGTAAAGTGTAAGAGCCATGTCTGAGTGTAAGGACATGTCTGATGTCCTTACAGGCATCTTTAACATAATGCTGTGAATGACATGTTACTTCTTTTTGGACATTATTCTCTTGATTAATTTAAACAAAAGTTTTAAAAGCTGATCAGTATGAACTTCGGAACGAAAGCTTTATCACACACACAATGAAGTTGCCTCTGAACAGAGGAGGAAAAGAAACACAGTGCTCTGCCTGTATATTCACATGCAAAGTAACAACTCCCCTTCCCGACTACCACGTTGACATCATGCAGCATCTGCTTTCGACTTTTTGCATATGCATTGAAAAGACACACCTCTGAAAATAAAAAGACAGCTTTAAAATCAAAATAACCATTTTGTTACTTACAGCACTTGATAAAATGGTAATGAGACATTCTTTCATCTCAGGCTGTAGTCTTGCTACAGGTTTCAGCATTCTCTTCTGCTACAACTGTCATGCCCAGAAAATGCATTATTTAGAGCCCTTCCCCAGGTATCCAGTATACCTCAGAATACATTATTTAATGTAGTTTCTGTTCCAGGATCTTGCAGAGGCTTCCAAGTCATCCTCACCCGACTGCTGGAGTTACGATAAACCTCTGTGCGTCTTGAACCATGACTGCTGCACGTGCTATTGTAGCACAATTGATTGACACCACTCCTAATCCCACATCCCCAGGAATAGAAAGATTTAATTGGTGTGCACTTGCAGCCACATTCTTCCAGCACTGAGGTGTGCTGCTGCACTGCGGCTCTCACAGTCCTGCCAGTTAATGGCTTTTCAATAGCTTTCAAATGGCAGCAAACTAAGCTTGATGAGTGGGCTCGAATGAAATAGCTGAACAAGGGATCTTAAATTTTATTTGTGCACATTGTTCGTGTGCCAAATGTGACCAGATTCTTAGCTGGTACTGAAACAGGATTATTTTTAGTTCCCACCAGTTGCTGTGTGAATAGGATATTGATATAGGTTGCCAAAAATAACCACCTTTTAGCATCTCAGATCATTTTTCAGTATGCTGTAAGGTAAAAATCAGGATAGAGCTCACAGCCATCCTCAAACTCCCCGGTTTATGCATGGGTTCATTTAATTTGAGCTAAGAAACATGCTTGTATGTGCATTCCTCGATATGTTCTTGTTTTGTCATTTCTTTGTATTACACTGCATCTTTTCCACAGATGGAATATTTATGTCAGAAGAATGAAACTGCAAGCTCTGCATGGTTTATACCATGATTATGTGCATTTTATCTAATGGTATTGTAATCACTGATGGTAAGACAAAAAGCCTAAGAAAATGCATCACTAAGAACAAGTCCATACAATTATTTATCAGACCGCGGAATAACAAGTCAATGTATACTGACGCATTGCCCGCTTTCAGATTAAGGGCACACAAAAGGCAGACCTGCATTGTATTTTAAACACCCAGGCTGCATCATCCTCTGAGCACAATTCCTGCATTAGTTTTCCAAGAATAGTCACCCAGGAATTTGGTTACTACGTCTCCGAGAAACCTGAAGCAGAACTATAATAAAATATTCTTATAAAATCAAAAAATAATTTAAGAAAACTGTGCTCAGAGAAGATTTCTGTTTGCTTACCATGTGTCATGCTTACCACAGTCATCACTTCACTGAATAAGAGCTGTTGTAAAGGGAAACTGATAGTCCAGCCATGTTTAAATCTTTTATTCATCTGAAAGGTTCTTACCTACTGTTTTGTATACACATCATTTTTAACAGCTACAAAGTGTTAAAGGGACTACAAAGGGAAAAGGGTCTAACTCATTAGTGAGGATTACTGATTCAGATTCTATTAACTGTTCTGCAAAGTTCCCACAAGAGCAGAAAGATATATATTCATAGGCTTCCAGTTATCCATTAACAAAACCCTTAGGTGAAATCGCTCAGCTCCTAACCCCCGTATTTCAAATCTGGTTTTAGGTATAATATGCACAACAACAGTTTTGCAGGACGAATTATTTAGATGGGGTTTTTTTCCCCTGAAAACACCATTTTTCAAAAGAAAATGAAAAAAAAATGTTTAGAAATAACCAGGGGAAATAGGGATAAATTATATAAACACAATACAGTAATTACATTACCATGGAAACTTTCTGCTGTAAAGCTCAGAAGTCCAAAGTAATTAAATCTACCCAGACGTTCTTTCACACCTATACAACACTAGGCCAGTTTGGGCCATATGGCTTATAAAATAAACATAGAGAGTGTTTTAAGAGGCAATGTTAGTCATAGTTCATGAGCAAGTGTCAAGTAATCTGACAAAAAGCCCTTTGAGCAATACTTTTTGGTGGAGACATACCTGACAGGTTCATCTCTGGTGGTACTGTCAGGCAGGCAGACTGCCGTGTCTAATAACATCACGCTTCCACCAACCCACACTGGTTTAAACCAGAAGGACTCTCAGTAAACACTGGTGAATGGGAGCAATGGACAAAGGATGCTTTGCTGAAGACAGAGATAAAAGGGAGAGGAAGCATTTCTGATTTTGGCTTGAACAAAATGTGGAGAAAAAGTATTTGGATCTGCTTCATTTCAGATCATAATATATGTTTACCTACTGAATTGATATAGTGAAATTTTAAGATAATGGAAATTGGTAGCATTTATATGAAAGGCTAGACTGCATAATCCATCCTGCAAAAATGAGAGAGAATTTAAAAAGGCCAAGTGCAACCCCCAGTATCAATACAGGCTGGGGGATGAAGGGATTGAAAGCAGCCCTGCAGAGAAGGGCTTGAAGCTGGACATGAGCAGGCCATGTGCGCTCTCAGCCCAGAAAGACAATCAAATCCTGGGCTGCGTGAAAAAAACTGTGGCCAGCAGGTCAAGGGAGGTGATTCTGCCCTTCTGCTCCACTCTGGTGAGAACTTTACCTGGAGTACTGCACTCAGCTCTGGAGTCTTCAAGAAAGACATGGACCTGTGGGAGCAGGTCTAGAGGAGCGCCATAAAGATGATGAGAAGGCTGGAACACCCCTCCTATAAGGAAAGGCTGAGAGAGTTGGGGTTGTTTGGCTTGAACTAGAGAAGGCTCTGGGGAGAGCTTATTGAGGCCCTTCTATACTTAAAGTGGGCTTATAATGGTTTTAAACTAATTAATGGTTTTATAAACCAGAAGAGGGTACATTTAGGCTAGGTGTAAGGAAGAATTTTTTTACGAGGGTGGTGAGACACTGGAACAGGTTTCCCAGTGAGGTGCTAGATGCCTTATCCATGGAAACATTTGAAGTCAGGTTAGACAGGTCTCTGAGCAACCTGATCTAGTTGATGTCCCTGCTCACTGTAGGGGGTTTGGACTACATGACCTTTATGGGTCCTTTCCAACCCACACTATTCCATGAATCTATGGTCCCTTACAAGGAGTATTAAGGTACAGGACAGACTCTTGAATGCTGCGATCTGTTGACTTTGTATTTACATCAGACTAACTGGGAACACAGCTGACATCTGTACGGCCACCATGACTCTGATCTCTTCTAACATGCACTAGTCCACATAAGCAGGGAAGCATGTGGGGTTGTTTGAGGGTCTGCAGTGCTACACATAGCTGGGGATCGTGCCTTCCAGCTGGATATTTGGACTGTGCAAGTCCATGGGGTGGCATAGGTGCACCTACAGCAGGGCACTGTGCCCTCTCCCCTTCTCCAGGAGCCTGGGTACCAAAAAATGTGTGGTCAGCTGCTCAAGTAGGAATGACAGCCTGCAGATGAATTAAAGAAAGACACCAACTTTTCAAAAAGTGACACCTGGCAGATGGCTGCTCCAAAAGGTCTTTCGTTTTAGAATATCACATGCGCTTTTCAAAAAAATAAATTAAATATTTAGTTTTATAACATGGGTAATTATCATTAGTGAACTTTGCAAAAGAAGTGGAAGTTTAAATGGAAAGAAACCAGCGTTGTATATTGCTGTCAGCAGGAAGTCGTGACACATGCTGAAGGGCAGCACTAAAGCAGCGCAAAAATGAGGAGGGAGGAAAGGTCCTAGAGAAATGGTAGCATGAAAACATTAACCAGAGTAAGTGGCATGGAATGGAGAATGAAGAGAAATGAGAACAAGGGATAACAGAGTGCAGAGACAGGATGAACCTTTAGGAGAAGTGGCAGCTAAACTTGAGGCAAAAGGAAGCCAGAACAGGAACACTGAAAGGGAAGAAATCTGTCCCACCTGTTGGGAGGACACATGATTTCTACTGCAACCTTTTGCCAGGCTGGAAAGTAGAGAAAGAACAAAGAGAGAACAAATTGCAGTGCCCATGCTAGTAGACATCCATGTGATAAACAAAGATTTTAAGTGTGAGAACAAAATGAGAGATTTAGATTTCTCAGATGAGCCCAAAGGAGGGAATATTTTGTTGTCACTGATTTTACAAAGTGAATTGTACAATTTGCTTATTCACAAGAAAGGTGGTATTAGTCATGTTAGGTTATTTCCCCTGACTGAACTCCAGCAATGAAAAAGGAATTATGAAGAAAAAAACCCCCAAAGTATATAAACAGCATTTAAAATCCGACCATGTCAATTATGGAAGTATCTCTGGACAAGCTCTAAGTGCATTGTAAAACTGCTTTCTCTGAACGCTAGGGAACACAGGCACATTTTCACTCACAGCCCCATTGATTTCAAAAAGACTATGCCAGTCTTTAAGTCTTAGAAGAGGCACAAGTGTACGTGGACTGGGTTCAAAGACTGAGCTGGTATTAAACCTGGTGACAAAACTTTTAACATTAATGTATTTGATTTTGTCCAGCTTAACAAAAACAGAGGTAAAAAAGGATCTAGGTCAGAAAACAAGATACATTTAGCCCTTCTAGAAAAATTCCTTGCCACCTCTCCCTATAAAAGGAACACAGCCACTTTCATGCTGTGTATGAATCCATCACTCAATGAAATTACAGATTTTTATATAGAATTTTGGAACTGGTCTGCCATCACTAGGATAGCTCTTTGTCTTAAGATTTGTGTTAAGAAACACACAATTACAAATCATCATCTCAGTGTAGACACTAATCCTGCATTTCAGTTCCCAAGGCTCAAAGTTTGTCTCAGAAAAAGCACCTATGAATTGTTTTCTACAGTAACTTAGGAAACAAAAACATTGTTTAAAATAAGGTCTTGCTGCCAATAAATGATATGTTGTTCTGTATTCATGTCACATAAATATTCTGTTACTATTCCAGTGTTTTCTGGTATCACAAACAATGGAACATTAATATTTTCATCCTCTTAGTATATTGTAATTTACATATAACTGTAAGATTTGATAAAGGAATGCAGAACTATCTGAAAGCAATTTGAATAATGAGAAAAACACCATAACTACTGGTTTTAAAAACATGACAGATGCTCCCTTTTTATGGCATTTTCATTCAGTGTAACAAAACTTGCTATATTCCTTCATATGTTACAATTTCATTGCATTACTTACGGGTTTAAGCCTTCAGACAAAAAAAAAAAAATGGAATGCAGAGTAACATTCACATTGCTCCTATTTTGACAAAGTGATACTTAGCAATCAATCCCTGGCCATGCTATCCAGCTGCCAACAAGCCACTCTTCAGCTAACATCTGGTATGCTCAAGAAGCTAGGAATGAGCCATAGCAGATCTGGATGCTTAGTGTGAAGGGCTCTATATTAATTTTCTCTATATGCATCACAACAGAACTAAACAAAGCAGTTTTTTCAAACAAATTTTCAGATTAACTGGCCTGTGAGATGGATGCCAGGTTTGCTCCATAGCTAGCAGCAACAGCCAAATCTAATCACTCAGTCACTGAAGGTGTGGTTGATCTCTAGAGAACTAGATGACTTTTCCTCTTTTCTTCCTCCAACCTTTGCACACTTCCCTCCTTTCCCATTTCACTAAAAATACCTTGATTTTTCAGGAAGTAGGTCATCTCCCTCCCATTCTTCTACAACTGGATCAAACACAGAACAATAAAAATGAAAACATCCTTTTTCTTCTTCTTCTCCATTTACTGTTATAACTGAATGCACCATGGGTGGACTAATCCATCATTATTTTTTAATGGCTTGGAAACAGTAGATTAAAATCACAGGTCATTATTACCCAGTACTGATGCGGTTTGCAAAATTACCTGTAGAAGTTATGTGCCATTTGAGAGTACTAATTGCTTCCTCCCACACCCAAAATTACCATTTTTAGGATGTGTGTAGACAGCTCTAGGAGTTCCTTAACTGGACGAGATGAAGAAGCTGTCACTTGTGGTGGGACAGCCCAGAACAGGGTAATAACAAGGCCAAATATGAGAAAGAAATCCCATTAGTGTCATATATAGTTAGTTCTGTCTTTGGCACTGGTGGTGGCTTGATAATTAATTTCTTCATTACAATCTGTGTATACAGTTTTTAGAACTCGATTTCTTACAAGATTTGATGTAAGGATGTTACAGAGAGGAGCTGCATAATTTTTATATAGAAAGCCCCTTATGAGACTGAAAAGAAACTATGAAGACACATGTTAAAACGATAAGCAGAAAAACATGACAGCCATCACAATGACCAGACACAAGAAAAAATGAAAAAAATAACCATGAATTTCCATGTAAGGAGTTATAGGATCAGACAGATTTTTAAAAAGGTTTACACTGTTCAGGAAAGAAATAGACAAAGATAAGAATTCAGTCCAAATGCCATGACTCATTGTATTGTAACCTTAATTCTTTTTCTTTTCTAATTGGTTTGACCATTTTAAAACCAGGAGACAAATAATGACCACAGTGAAGGATGAATAAAAAGCCAAGAGTAGAACTGAGGAATCTGTGTGTCCTTTATCAGGGCAAATATTACTACAATGTCAGTCTTGAAGTATAAGTAGAGATAACTTGAAAGGACTGCAGAAAGAGTTAAGATGGAAAGTGTTCTTACTTTAGGAAAAAATAATATGGACAGCTGAAAAGGCTGAAGAAGGAAGTGACAGAATCTGACTTGTGGGACTGTAGGACAGCACAGAGGATGGTGGGGCAATTGGTAGTCTCAGAGATAACTCTAATACTAGGTGTTCAAAGAAAAAAAATAAAGAAAACAAGAATTGATGTTGAAGATTTGTAAGAGGTGGTGTGACAGTATTTTAAATTAGTCAATCATGACATCCAAAAAAACCCAATCAAAACCAAAAAACTTGCACCGTATGGAAGTGCTATAGACCAAGAACAGAATAAATATTAGATCTAAGTTTTAACTGAAATTACAAGATACTGTGGGGAGTTCTGTAGACACAGAATGAATACTGGACAGCTTTTATTGTACTGACAATTGTGATATACATAATAGTTTCAATATAAACACTATAATCAATATAGAATATTATTAAATTATACAAAAGACAATCCGAAAAGCAAAGCCTAAAGTTAGGCATAAAGGTCTACATGAGACCTATTTCATTTTCTGATGTTTCTACTGTCCCTTTCATCACATCCCAAATACAGTGTTGCTTCTTTTTCAGAGCCTTCCTGCATTCCACTCTTCATGTAACTCAGTACAACTTGTTAATGCACACATGGCTCCCAGTTTTTATTTATGAATGAAGCACAGAGCAGAAATGGGACTTAGGGAGGGGTGCAGGGGGTGGAAAAATAAATGTCACTTTTAATACATTTACAATGCTGCCAGATGTGCACAGCGCAGCAGCTGGGATGGTCACTCTGACTCTGCACCTTCTTTAGTCTCTGATGGCCGTATTTATTTATTTATTTCCTATTTTCACTTTGCATCAGCGCTTAAGGCATTTGTCATTCTGACCACAGAGACTAGGTGAGAGTCTGAATTCATGAGAATGATAATCAAATCAAAGTTTATGATGATAAGAACTTTTGAAATTATATAAGATACTACGATACTACTTGAAGTTGATATGGACAAGTAGATAAACTCAGCAATCGAGTGAGATGCAGAATTTACTGCCCTCAGCATGAACATAGTAGAATTACATCTCATTCTCAAATTAGCAGAGAATAAATAAGGACCTGACAAGAATTAGGCAGCTGTTAGGGGAAGGAGAGGGGGAATGACAGAGAAGCTAAGAAATAAAGGCATGGTAAGATGGCTAATAAAGGCACCGATTTATAGGAATGCCCAGGCAACACCGAGAAAGCAGTAAACCAATATGATCTTAATAAAATGATCTGAGGTCAAATTAAGGGCAGTCAGTGAGGGTGTAAACAAAGGCAGTCAGAAAGATGATGGAAAAGAATTTCTCCCATGTGGGCAGTGGACATGTCACAGCTGAGATGCCAGTAAAAACAGAAAAAGGGAGGATTCCCCAAACACAGAATGGTGTGGAGAGTGCTGAGGATTAATCAATATATATATAAGATGCCTTGATAGTCAGTTCCTCCAAACAGAAAGAACTTAAATATTCAGGTCAGATTCCTGTTTTGTAAGAACATCAAAAATAAAGACAAATTTCCTCAACTCAGTGAGCAGCTGATTTACACATGAACAAGCAAAGAGTAAGGCAGCTTTGTACAGTTACTACACAATACCACTAGAGCAGTAATAAATGTCAGCACACTATCTAAATTTAGTTGAAATTTCAGATAGCTGGAACCCAGTTTTTCCATTTTATAATAATATGCTTCACGTTATATTTCATTCCCCAATGATCTGAAAACCTGTGGAACCTATTCTTTCGGAATAATGCATTTCTTTTCTTACTGGAATGGCTGGCTGTTCATAACAAACAGAAGATTCATTCCTTTGCTCTCAAATGAATACTTCTTTCAATCAAACATTGTATTATAAACATAGTTACTATTCTAATATTCTTTTCTTTGAAATACAATAGTAATTACTCTTTATTTCAAATAGCAAGGGTCACCTGAGAAAGTAACAAAAAAGAAATGCACAAACATAATGGGGTAAAACAAGTCTATAAAGAAGAATTACCCAGTGAGGTAAAGCATGTCACTCCAACCAATTTATAAGGCTTTGTTTGCTCTCATTTATAGCAGAGTTTTCCTTGAGAAAGAAAGGAAGTATTCAGCACATTACCATCCTGGCAGAGGGCAAACTGTATGAGAATTATTTCCTTCCCCATTCAGCCAAAACACATTATGTTGAAATCTCCAAGGTTTGCCACTCAACACTGTAAATTCTTAGAAGAGAAAGCCACACAAGTTGGTGCTGACTATAAACCATTATTTCAGAATTCTTAGATTTTAACCTCAAAATCAGTAGGGGTTTTGTCATTGCCTTCAAAGGCAGCAAAGCTAAACCCTTTAAAGTGAATGACTTAAGATTATTGAAAAATGACATAAATGAGCTATCTTGGAAAAAAGCATTAGCAAGTATAGCACACCAAGACTAATTTGCATAACATCTTTCAAATGTTCCTGTTGAACCTGGTGTTAACTGGAGACTATGCATTTATTCATTTCTCAATATATTTGTCATTTCAAAAACACTTTTTCTTATCATTACCAACACATTTTTGTCAGATTCAAGGACAACATAGCAGTAGTTAACACTGATTTGACTGGAGAAATTAGAGGGTTTTTTTCCACCAACTCTAGGCCTAATCTTATGGCCTTAGCTGAATTCAAGAGTGAATGGGGCTCAGCACATTTTATTAGCAGTTCTTCTGGGTCTTCCATCTATGCAAATCAAATGTTGCATTAACATAGGTTTACTAAGTTCAGTTCCTTATGTTTTAAGGAGAAAAATAATCACATCTGCTACGAAATGTTGGCATTTGCTGAACCTAATTATAGTGCCTGAAACTAACACGTATTTAGAGCATTTGCTAAAAGACAGTTTCATATTAGGATGCATTTAATCACCAGAAGCAAATTTCAAATATGGACTTCAAACGTATGAAAAAAGCTATAAAGGCCTAGCACACAGACATATCAATAATAATAATATGGAAAGGTCCAAACACTGTGATAGTAAGAATTTTGTGTGTGTGTGTATTTCTAATTTTTTTCTCGTTTTGATCAGGATACCATAGGTAATACAGAAGGCAAGTTATAGGTGGTTTTCTGGGGTTCAGTCTAAAATGCATAGCTGCAGTGACAATACCTCAGAGCTGGCACAGAGCGAGTAAACAGGGTCCTTCAAAGACTAGGTTAGATCAGTTAACCTGTAGGTATTCTCTTCTCTGAGTGGTTAAACGTCTTTGTACCTGGTCTCAGTCAACACCTGGTAATCAGCTGCGTGCAAAAATCCCACTTAAATGTTGGCATGTAATATGTTCAGCAATTTAAAAGGTCACAGATACGATTCAGTAGATGCAGACATTTCACAGTGAGACAGGGTGACAAGGCTGGCAAGATTTTCCCCACTGAGTTAAGCTGCTGATAATAGACCTATGGAGTAAAGTGGACAGCTTCTGATGAGCCAAAGAGACATTGTCTCAGGAGGGTTCAAGACCTACATCCTGAATAAGTGACGTATTAATATATTCCAAAGAGGTACAAATGTGACTGAGACCCTTGCAGACCTAAAATTTAAAAAAAAAAAAGGGGGGAAGAAAGAAAGAAAAAATATAAGGGTACTAAAAGGTGCTATGGTGGTATTCCTCACCAAGAAGGGTGCAATCTAATGAATGCAATCTGAGTTATAAGGCAGAAAAGCAGTGCCCTGGACCATGCAGCTCAGGAAATCTGCAGCAAGTCAGCTGGATAGATGAAGGATATTTTTCAGATTTCAGCTTTTAAGCAACAGATGAATAGCTATTCTTGCTTTTGCTGTTCTTTCTTGTTGTTTTCTTCTTTTATATAAATATTTGAAACTGCAACCTATTTTGTATGTTATAAATAAATATTTTTGTTTACAATTATCTTAAACTACAAGTGATTTCAAGGTAGTTAGCCAACATCAAAGCATTTTGCATTAGTAAAAACAATGATGATCTTAACAGAAGAGGTAAAAGGACTTTGTAGTGAGCATCTAGGTTACCAGCATAAGTGGACATACTGCTACCAGCCATAGCCATCTGATAGCTACCTCACATTATTTTTCAGATGAGCTGGCAGCCTCTGGCTCCCCAGCGATCCTCCACCTGTAAACTGGGAGCCCTGCAGCTCACCAAGATGCTCTCTGAGACACTGCAAACAATGACATTGAGTGGAAAACAGACTGAATAGTTAAAAAAATGCTCTCCTTGAAACAGTTACATGAAGGGAGCAAGTTGCATGCAGATTATCTCAGCTATTAAAAGCGGAGTTACTAGCTACTCTTCTGTAAAAAATAATCTATAGCCCACTGCCAGATATAAACAGTTGGAAGCTACCACCCTATTCACAGACCTTTTTCTTTCCCTTGATTCTTCCCCATACTTGCTGAGGTACACAGTGGACAATGAAATGCCTTCCTCCCCAAAAGCAGCTTTTAAAGTGCAGGTTTTAAATAACAAATGTTTGGTTTCTTAGTTACTCTTCGATCTGAGGCAATTTGTATTGTACTCTTATGGCTCTCCTTCACAATATGATCTTGCCCTAGAGATTTCACGGTACTTTTTTTTTTTTTCTATTTTATCAGCAGAATGACAAGAAATGGTGCTGGAGAAGAACACTGTCAGTGGTGAGGATGACAGTATCAGAGGAGTAAAGGCAACAGAGAGAGTGCACTCAAGGTGTACTGCCTCCAGTTCTGCTCTGATGAATACACCCTGAGCTGGTCACGATGGAAGAGAAAGGCAAAACTGCAGCTGTTCACCAGCTGCTCCAAACATATCAAGGGTAGAGAAACCAGAGAGAAGGATGAATGGGTGGTTGACAGCTGTAGGGCCCTCACAAGCACATCCATCAGTCCAGCTCCAGTTGGTAACCTCTTGGCAACTCGCAGACTGGGGCAGCTGCTCCAGGGAGAGCAGAGCTGAGGACAGCAGCCCCCAGGTGTTGACTCAGCCCACAGGCAGTGTCTCAACACAACAGCAGTGTAGTGAGGGCAGGCAGAGAGGTAAAGCAGAGATCTGCAAACCCTGGGCTCATGGTCCTGCTCAGTGTATTGTAGGCAGGTGATGGCTAATCAGTCCCTGTGATGACGTTTGATGGGAATCTTGCTGTAAGACACAGGTGCAATCCTCCTCCTCATTAGCAGACACCTCCTAGGGCAATGGCAAGCTGGGGCATAGAAGGCAAACCGAGCGACCATGAAAAATCTTGGTGGGTAAGGAGGGGCAGAGAGCTGTGCCTGGCTGAAATGAGATCAGAGCAGGACAAGAGTGCTACAGCTGGGGAGCTGCAGCAGCAGTGTCTTTCCTGGTTAAAAAACATTTTGCTCTCTCCAATGAAATTCTGGCAGGGAGGAAGCCAGAGGTTTGATAGCACTGAGGTGAAGGTAATGCTGCCTTGGCATGCATTAGCCTGAGACTAAGCCTCCGCTTTGACTATTTGCATGATATTATTTTACACATGGCAATGCATTTTCTTGTCCACACCTATTTTTCTAAAACATCTCTTAAAAATCTTCCAGAATTCCTGACCACGATGGCTCCACCCTGATCTTTTACTGGTTTGGTGCCTCTGAGTTGTATTTTAATTCACAACCTACTATACCTCTTAGCCAAGAGAAGGAGGCAGCTCCTTCTTGGTAAGGAACATAGCCCTTCTGCTTAGCTCTTTTGGCCTCTTACTGAGCGGTTGTGTACCAAGAAGGGCACTTGTGGAATATTCTTGCTGATTAGTACGTTAAGTTAATAACACACTCTTCTAACGATGAGCATCTCTACAGATGATTTCCTGTATCTCTCTGGGCCTTTTTATAAATATTCATACAAATAAATTAATCTCCTCAAGGAAACTTTTCAACAAAATCTGAGAACAAAATCTCTTGTGTAACTTGCTAAAACAGTAGGTTTGTTGTGCACAGAGAGGATTTTCTGGCAAACAGACAGAGGCTACTGTTTGAATAGGTAATGTCATGGTCCATCTACTGCTTTTGGATGACCCAATTGTACTTGTCCCCTTGTAGGAACACCACAAAGAACATCAGTGTTCATTTTTATAGAGTATGAAGTATTCAAGAAGAAAAATCAGTGTGAGAACTAGACTATATTCCTTCCAGTTTCTGTTCAGATCTACATCTGAAAGGAATAATAACCCATCAAGAAAGACAATTTAACAATGTTAACACTGAAGTTTTGAAAGGCAGCACAAAGACTGTCTAACTCTCTATGGCGTTGCAGCTCATTGCTGATAAACTAGGTAAGGAAAGCTTACTTATTTCAGATGATTCATGTTATTTAACTGCTGCTGTGAGACAAAGGACAGATGTTTCACAAGTAAGATTTACATATCAAGGGTTGGCAGTAAACTAGACAAATAAATGACACCAAAGTTTCACATGAAAATAGTGTGAAGGTATATGTTCACTTGGAGATGTCAAGAAAATTGAAGAGTTAACATCACATTATACAGAGAACATATATTAGCAACAAGACATTATTTTCAAGAAGCTGAAAGCAAAAAATGAATAGGGAGCTACTTCTGGCAGACTTAGTATACATAATCACAGAAATTAATACATATATCATAATTATGGGAAGGCATGCAAAAAATGTGATGCTGCTAATCGACTAAGAACTTCCCTCCTGAACCAGGCATGTGACATGGGAAAAAAAAAAAAAAAAAAAAAAGGTATTTATAAATCTCTTCAGAACTGAAGTGGAATTGTAAATTATTATTTGCCTGCTTTACCATGATGGGTATTTTCCATTTCATGGACACGATCTGATCCACAGGAAAAGCATATTTGGCTTGAAACAGTTGATAGCATCATCTTCCTAGCCCTTGCTCTGAAGCATACACTTCTATGTGGATGCATGTCTTCCATGGAATTTATGATGAAATTTGTAGATTTCTATCCTTTCTTCCCCTAAGAAACACAATGCAAATGGCTGGGGGAATTGTACTGAGCACCTGTAGAGACTGTAGTGGGTGCCGTCCCACTACATCCTTCTGCCTCGCCCTGTCACCAACACAGTTGTACATGTGCAGTCAAGTACGTGCAGCATCTGAAAAGCAGGGAAGAATGCGTTATGGTGCCATGTTGACAGAGCTTTAGCAGCTCTCAAGCTGCTGTTTTTTAAAGCATGACTTAATGCTGCAACCTGTCCCATCCTGGTGCCCCAAGAGCCTGCTGAATTCAGAGCCACCTCAGATAGCACATCTCTGCCCTAAAATACAGCACCACAACCTTCCCTTTGAGTCTGCACGTAGGTGCTATCACTGCAACAGGTCAACAAGGCAGCCACCCCACTGACCAGCCCATCTTGTCCCACACATTTCAGGCTGGAAAAGGCCATATGTAAAGTTACCTGAGACACATATTCAGCTATGCACGAGTATGAGGCACCAGATGCATGCATTTTCCAGTCCTTTCATTTCTTTGACCATGAAGGAAGCATACAGACCTAAAAGTTAATTAGTATAAGTTTCTGCACAGAGAAAACTGCTGCAAACTGGGTATAGCTTCTCTTGCTGCAGCCATGAACACCTACTGCAAAATGAGAAGTGTCATCAATGGGAATATACCTCTCCAATTCCACAGTAACCTTAGCACAAAACACTACCTGTACATTTGAAGAAAATGGGGTGCTAATCAGCTTCAATAGCATCTTTAAATCTCTGAACAACTTGAACAGATCTGGAGAAGCTTTAATTTCCTGAAAACTTACAGGCTGCTTTAACATCCATGTGTTCTTAAGCAAAAAATATTATGTAAAAGAAAACACCTGTAAATTGTGTAACTTGAGTTTCTAGCTTTATTTTTTCTTCTTTTTTTTCAGATGAAGAAAAAAACATTACCTGTTCCAAAGTAATTTTATGAGTCCAACATATGTTCTACCCTACAAAATATATGAACAGCTCTGAGAGTGGATTACTGCAGTCGCTTATTTGCTACCCTTCTAAAATACTAGTTATGTTTTCTCTGTTACTGGAAAAATTAAACCATTTTGAAAGTACAGAATACACATTATTTGGCATGCTCTATCTATAGAGGAAGCACTAGGTGTGACTTCTATTTGTAACAGAAGCAATTTTGCTTTCAGTTTGACACTTTCAGCTCTGCCCTCCAAGTGTTCTCAGCCTGCTTCATATGCTCTTAACTCTAAGAGCTGAAGCCACCTATTTTAAGGAACACCACTCCTCCATTCAGCACTGTCTGCTTCTCTCTCAGATGCTTAGCTCTCTTCAATTCACGAAGACTGGGAGAAAAATAGAAAACATTATATAAACCAATAACATTTGCATTTCATGTCTTTTCACCGCCTGGCTGACAATGCTGATACCTTTAAACCTGCATAATTTAATTGGTTTTCATGAATTATTGTTGTTTACAGTGTTAAGAGAGAATGTTTTATCTGATGGGGTAGAAGTCACTACTACATGAACAAAGGAAAGTTTCATAACCTAAGGCACAGGGCAATGATTTCAGAGAAACAATTTTCTCCCTGACTAGAAAATTATTCACAGTCTTTGATAAGAATCATCAATGATGCTCAGAAAACATTAGGAGAGAGAGACATGGAAAAACCTGAGAGTAAAGGAGAAAAAAGCATATGAGCGAGAAGTAGTCTTCAACACGCTGCATCAGAGTTGCAAGATCAGACCATAAAAGAGAAAGAGATGTGGCTGCAAAGACTAGAAAGAGACCTTCAGGAAAGAAAAGGCTTTTGCGTAATCCTGTCTACAGTGTGTACAAGTGCTGGGAAAAAAATCTGAACCTCAGGTGATCAAATTCAGACTCTTTAGGATGCCATTTTTGTAAAATGGAAGAAGTTATTTTTAGGTTGCTCTGTGTAAGACAATCTTGACACTAGGTATATAATAATAACAATAATTATTTTAAAGGAAGAGAAATGTAATACACTGAAAATACATGGGCAATTATTTCATTAGAGTGTATTATCCTGGAAAGCATACTTAGAAGTAGTAGATACAGTAGACGAGAGTTAGGATAATACAAAATCCAGTAAGTCGTATCAGCAAATATGTCAAGAATGCTAACATGTACTACTGGGGGGATTAGATAGAACTTGTATTGTATACAAGATCTTGTGCAGGTTTTTACAGATGAAATGAATCCTCAGTGTTTGCTCTTATAAAGTCAGATTCATATTTATGCAATTGCTTTTTAAATCAAAGCTTTTTTATAACCAAAGTATCAGAGTGGAATGTATATTCAAGAATGCCCTTATTTTATGAGGTCTCTTGTGTGAAATTCCCGTAGATATAATGGGAGATCTGTGTGTGTGAGGACAGCAAGGTCAGGCTGTGTAACCAAAGGGGCAGAGATACCATCAGGACACCAGCTATGCTCTGTACAAGTTATGTTAGATAATTGGTGTTGAAGTGGGAAAGTTACTTAACTTTGTGGTAAAACAAACAGCAACTCCTACAATACAACCTCGTGGCTTTTTGAGTTTTCAAATAGACATTTAATTTAGAAAAATAATTACTAAAAGCCTAATTCAGTGCCAACTGAAGTGCCACAAAAATGTTTCCACAGACTAGTGGGAACACTGACTGGTAGGTCCAACGCAAGGTTTCTCAAAAGGCTTACTGAAGATAGTTCCATTTATAATATGTTATTCAAACCTAGTAAGCACAATGTCATTAGGAATATACAAAAAGTTATGTTAAGACCAAGGTGCTGAGAACTAACACAGAGCAGGAGGACTAGAAATTATGGGGAAAGACATCCCTTGGATTGGGAAATTGGGGTCAAAGTATGCAAATACAAGGTTTATGAGATGGAGAACATACTAACCTTGGTCTGAGAATATGGAAACCTTTGGGATTAGAGGACAAGTTTGGCCTCCAGATCTGTACAGGGCACAACTTTGACACTTCATGGCACAGACTACATGTATCCCTAGCAGTCACAGTCTCCCACCTGGTATGCTTGGTACAGGTAACAGCCACCTGAAGTACGTTCCAAAATCACCTTTTCAGACCATGTGAGTTTCTGCAAATGACATTTAAAATGTGTTTCACACCCAGGACACAAGACAGATGATGAGAAGCTGGCTTGGCTATGGTCTGGATGTTATTTTGCAAAACCTTCTGGTGGCATTTAGTACTTCTTCCCCCCTCCAAGTCCTTCTACTATCACCTTTCTTGACCAGTAACATTGGCTCATTGAGGGAGATAGAAATGATCATGCTAAATGACAGAAAATGTGTTGCTAAAGGTGGTGTAACCTTGGAGGGAAGACCAAACTCTTCATCTTTACAAGTAAATGAAGATATGTGCCCTGGGACCCCATGGAGATCAGTGATGGAAGGGCTAAGGTAGCAGTGACACACTTAATGTGTTCTACTGGTGGCATCTGCCCTAAATCATAGCCTCTCCTCAGCTCTGGGATCCTGTGCACCAGGCAAATCTGGTAAATCGAACAGCATCAGCAAACTCTGGTAGAGGAAACCCATTCCTAGGACAGAAGGGAGACTACGATGTTGCTGAAATCTGAAATGTAGGCATCATAGTAAGGAAGATGGACCAAGGACTAGGAATGTGAGTCTTCTAAGCAGGGGACTTGCCAAATCAGTAAAGAGCTGCTGCGATACGTTTAAGTATTTCTGGGCACATCGCAGGGTGCTCTGAAGGTTACTTCAGCATTCCTGAGGCAGCCCAAGACTGTCTTAGCAGACTGAAGCTGATGGCAGGTGGGATCACACACTCTTGAGTCCCAGGGCACTAAGGATATGAATAAAAACAGTATGGGAAGAAGCTTACACCATTTGGTCATTTTTCCAAGGAGCATGTCAGATGTGTTTCCTTAAGTCTGACAGGAGAAGATGCAGCAAAGTTTTTTTATCCTACTGCACTGCACAGAAAGTGTACAATTTAAAGAAAAAAAAAAAACCCAAACCTAAGAGAAACCTGTTCAGTTACAGTTAAAGAAGCACTACAGAGATTTTTAGAACACATCCAAACAAACCACTGGAAAAAAAAAAATATATATAAGGGTGGAAAAATAAGGTTCACCTGCCCAATTTCAAAACAGTTTATAAACTAGTTTACAAAACCGCACATTCAAAGTTTTCCTGGCCATGTTGGCAAGAAAGTGATTATTGATCCTGGTAAGGTCTGTATGTGGTTTAAAGGATAACAAGCAATGATTTCAAGGGAATATAAAAGTCAAGACAGAAATAAGACCTGTGTTTATACCCTTAGTATATCCCATATTCTCTAAATACAGTAACAAAGCATACTCGATGTCTCATTACAAAGTATATATAAGGTAAGATTAAGAAGCAAGTAACAATAGATTTTACAGCTGCTACAACAAATGATAATTAAAATGTCTTAACATTAATCACTCTGGCATAGCAAAGACTAAAGAATCACATACTTACACAGAGAAACAATCATTTTCTTTGTCAAATATTCATCACTGATGTCATCTTTCTGAAGTTTGTTTAAAACATGTTGCCAATCACCATTTTTTGCAGCACAAGTTTTAGTCAAATGTCAGTTGGGTATTTTTTCCACCCATCAATCAACAAAATCCATTTCCAACATCCATTCTGGCAAACCATCCGAACACCACTACAGCATCATAAATGGTTTGCTTTTGGGCTAGAAGCCACCTCTATAAAGACAATTTCACAAAAGGAAACTACCATTCGCTGGCACCCTCATATTTCTTTGGGCAAAAAACAAAGTTGCTAGACTACTATACCACCTTTAAAATTTTATTAGCATTCATGAAAATAAACAAACAAACAAATCCATGGGTTTCCTGAAATCTGTGCCTTGGAGCCTGATTATACAAGTAGAGGCCTGACCTCTAACTTTAAGAGGAAGTAGTTTCATGTCTTAAAAATAAAAGAAAAAGGGGAGGGTAACTCCATAAATACAGAGAAGAGGGGGGAAAAGTAGATATGAAAGTTAAATGAGGAAAACTGAGGGTTAGCTTTTGTATGAAAACTTAAGGTAGAGTAAGAAAGAAGCCATGCCTCCACCTTACCGTGAAGGGCCAGCATTTTGATGTCAGACAGACATAAGACTGTACAGGGAGCATAAGACCCAGCTTTTATCTCCTGATTAATTTCCAAATATATCAATAGTGATTTTTTGGAACAGGCATTTCCCTGTGGAGAACTGTAGCTGATGGTCATGCAGCAGCCCATGCTAGGGATAGGATAGGAAGGAGACCGGGAGGGATTTGGGCAAAATGCTGATTCACTGAAATCAGAAAATTTTGTGGAAACTTCCATATTTAAGTGAACCTCTCTTTGGAAAGGTTTTCAGGTCCTAAAATAGAATTTCTGGTCAAAATACAGCAAAACAACAGAACAGACAACAGCATACTGATCAATATATGACTTGGCTGTGAGAGCAGCAGGCCCTACCAAGAGCCTGCCAGGTTTCCTGCCAGCTTGGCTGGTGACCTGAAAGGGAACAAAGCTTGCAGTGTCTCCAGGCAGTCCTGCCATCTGGACTGCCTCCACATCATGAATCCTGAGGTCTTTAGGGACTGCAGTTCCAGGAAAGCCCTGCCACAGAGGCGTCTTGCAGGTCACTGTCTCAAGAAGTTCCCTGTGCTGAAGGTCCCAGCTCCCAAGACCGCTTGACTCATGCTAGAGATGACAAAGAGCAAGTGGCCTGGGAGAACCAGGAGACAAGGGCTGAGCCAAGAACCTTAGTCTTGAGTTTTCAGCTTTCTATAGAAATTGAAAAAAATATTTTATTCTTAAATAGTTTTCTCCTTTCTGTGGAGTACTTGCTTCTGAAAGATGTACCTTTTTTACAAGAATTTCCTGCAAAATAGGAATCCCAATGGATTCTTCTAATTAGATCTGATACAAGGTAAATATTACATTAGCCATCTCTATTATAACACTTCCAGTAACATTGTGAAAAAAACGGGGATGATGACAAACAGCCAAGGACATTTTATTTGCATGAATATTCTGTTCCTCATGCAATGTAACAATAGGAAATTATGCCAAGATCAAGAAAGAATACAATTTATAAAATTGTTTGCCAGTCAAGTGCCTAGTTTTCACCACAGTTCACTACAGCCTACGAACGCTACCACCATTCTTCCCACCCAGGGCACAAGCACTACAGCCAAAGGCTCTTTTCCTGGGAGCAGTGTCTGCAGGACAGCTGGAGAAGGGACAGGTTTCCACATTAGTGTGGCTTGGATTTCTCTTTTTTTAAAAATCTAGTCATAGTTTTTCCTAAAGCATCCCAGGCCCAGATTTTTAGCTTTCATGTTTATTAAGGAAATGAAAAGCTGCAGTCTGTGCTTTTACAAATTCTCTCCAGCCTGCTGATTTTTCCTGCTCTTCCCACTTTCTGAGCAGGATTATCGGGGAGCGAAAGCCTACGGCATTCTCTCATGCAATATAAAAGTCTGTTCAAACTGGAAGATGACATGCTTATTTTCTGATTTATATCACTTTCAGAGTCAAGTGAAATAACACATTCAAATGAAAATCTCTGCAAAACTGGAGGTAGGGTTTAATGGAAACCTGGGAGCATGCACATGTCCCGTGCAAGCTGCCTGAGGCTTTTTTCCCCCACTGTCTCCCACCAGATGCTTAAGCTTGCAGTTTGTTTGCATATCCATTAAAGTTTGAGTTTTGCCTGGTAATTATTTCCTTATATCTGTGAGCCTCCCACAGTACTTTGTAGGTTACAGAAGGATCCTACTGCTTCCAGTGAAAGAATAGTCATAAAGGGCAAACACAAAGCGGCAGGAGAATGAGACACATATACTTCAGCACTGCAGAAACTGGTTATTATTAAACATCATTAATTGTATCCACTTTAAACGGGGCCTCAAGAGGTGATCAAAGCCTCACTCTGTCGGGGACTGCAAGCACCGAGGAGAGAGCAGTCTTTGCCCCAGGGTGCTGTGAATCTAAGTGTCCAAAGACAGACAGTGGGCTGCATATCCTACACAAAATCAAACAAAAAAAGACGCAATGTCAGCGTAACTAAACTGAACATACTAAGCTTCGACCACAGCAGACCAGCTGCTTACAACTGCTAAGTATCCAGATCCAATCAACTTTGGGCCTTTGCCTGTTCCTTTAAATTTAACCTGCATTTTCCACATTCTTAAGCTAGCAGACAATGCAGCACCAAATGCTAACGACCACACAGCTATGAGACTTTAGCACACGGGATCTTCCAAGCTGACATGGTCATTCTGCCTTGTTAGCTCATTTTCGCTGCCAGGACCTGCTGCCAGCCTGCCAGAAGCCGGCTGTTTCATCCCTGCCACACAGTCAGTTTCCAAACAGCTGTCATGCCAGTGTTCAAAACTCTGCTGCCAGTGAGTTAACTATTCAAGCATTTTTAAAATGTGGGAGGAGTGACTTAAAACTATACATAATGTAGACACACACACACACTTGTGTTTGCGGCGGAATTATCATGCTTCTCAGATGCTTGAAGGAACATTAGGTCAGCAGCTATATCAAGTCATGTCATTTGCTTTGCTGATTCTAATTCTCATGCAGTGATAGATCTTCCTTGTCAGATGCTCGCTAGCTGCTTTCCATCTTGTATTTTGGTAAATTGCAATGCAATTCTCAATCCACATTAATTCTATACCACAGTTAATGACAAATGTGTTAATCATGATGAAATCTTTTCCTTTGGGTTACCTGCTTAAGCCGCCATCAGTATTACACAGTCATCACACTCAAATTAAGGATCATTATGGCATATATTGAATATTTGCCTTCACAGCAGGTAAGTTCTGTTCAACGCATCTAGGATGCTGAGAAAGAGCCTCCTTCGGTCCCCCTCTCCAAAATATCACCAGCAGGAGAAATCCCAATGGGGTTACCTTATGAAAATATCCGTAGTACGCTGTGCTTCATATTTACTCCTAAAGTGCTCTTGAGACTACTACTTATTTCACAGCAGTATCTAGTAATAATATGTTCACTTAGTACCCAGTGATCATACAACTCTTACTATGCCACTCTTACCAATCCCTAGGCCCCTGGCGCAAAAGGCATTATAGCCTGTACAGTAACAACCCCAAACGACTGCAAGTTGTTTCTTTTCCCTATCGTCACCACCATCCCTGTCCCGACGCATCAGATAAATGAATGCTGGCAGGAAACACCAACTCTGTTAATTCCTCTGCCAAGTGTCCTCTGCAAGGTGCTGTAAATTAGAGGTGCACTGAAAAATTTCCCTGAGACATGGTAAATAATCTTCTCAAGCTCAGTTCCTAGGAGGCAGGTTATATACACAGGTGATTACCCTCAAGGGCACCTGGGGGACACTATAGCAACACAAAACTAAACCCTACAATCCTCACTTCTTGGGAAAAATTCCTCCAATTATCTCAACCATCAGGGGATCCTGGTGTAATGTAACTGTAAACTTCAATTCACTTCACCAAATACTTCTAACTTCACTTAGTCTAGATTTTTACAAATAAAAAGGTAGAGTGAATTTGTTCCACTCTTTTTATTCCTTAACAGTGTATATGCCAAGACTTGGCCTCCTGCTCAGGTGGATCAAGCAGAAAACATGAGACTGACACAAATCAATGGAGGGAAGAATTGGGTTCATACTTATACCAACAAATTCCAAATCTGATGGCAGAAACACCCAGATGCATGTAAAAATAACTTCAGGCCTCTCAGGGCTCATATTTTTTGTGAGACTAATCCAAATGTTTTCTGCCTGACTATGTATGGGTGCAAGTTGCTAAGGGGGCTTTAGCTGCCCACTATGTCTTCAGCTGCCTTGGCACCTGCACTGTTATCACTGCTGTCCACCCCTCCCCCAGGAGCAAACCTTGCCCAGCTCGTGCTCTTCCGGCACCCACTCCAAAAGCTGGTGCCCAGCACCCCTGGAGCACTTCCCTCGCCCAGTGCCTCACCATTTCCCTCGCCACGAAAGCAGACCTTGGGGACTGACTAACACCCTTAAAGGTCTGAAAGGTCATTCTGGAGATGAGGTAGGAAAAAAAAAAAAATCCACTGTGCTTCAAAATCCAGGAACATCTTTTAAGCCTACTAAATTTTCCTGCAATTGTGCACAGCAATTAGCAACAGTGAAGGGTAATGAGTGGAAAAGGTGAGAAAAAAAATAATCAGTGCTTTGCTTTTTTCTCACTTTGGGATACTCCCTGAATTAGCAAAATTCTATCCTGACAACACCAAATGTGAAAGAGAAGGCCACACTGAATTAACAGTTTATAAATCAAGTGTTGCAGAAGTACTTGGCAGGAAGAAAACACCTAAGCTAAGCAACCAAGGTAAGAGATTTCTTCTTAAATATAATTTCAGCAGCAAGGTACAACTCTCATCAGAATGGGGCTGTTTGGGCATGGCAAGCTTCAGTAGTTCCCCATTCTCTAACAAATGCTCACGCCCTTAAAAACATATTATGGTTTTGTGGTTTTAATTTTTTTTTTTTAAGGCAATGTTGAAGAACTGGTATGAGCCTACTATGAACTTCTCAGCACTCTGAAAGAAATACTGGACTAGAAGTGACCCGCTTACTGTGCTCTGGGTGAGTAGGTTTAAACAGAACACAAATATTCCCATTGGGAACCACTTTCCCGGCTTGGCTTGAAAGAGTCTCGTGCCTGGATCTTGTTTAAAAAAAACACTGTAGGTCAAAGTCAGGGAGTACTAAAAGAAAAGAGAATGAAACCCAAACAAACCCAAAACAAAACAAAGAAACTCATCCTGACCCACAGACTACCCCAGTGACTGTTTCATAGCATTCTGCAGTCAGCTGTGGCACATTTCTAACACTTCTCATTAACAAAAAGAAACTATTTTCTGTTCAATCATGACAAAAGAAGAAAAAGCAGTGTTGGCTTTGAAAAACTGCTGTGAGTTCTAAAGAGTGAGCTTTACCACAAAGAACACTGCTAACACAATTATACCTGTATTAGAAGTCTATCTCAAAAATTAAATGTCACATTGAACCAGATGAACTAACCCTCAAAGGGAAATGAAATACATAAACCCTCACATTTTCTTTGAGAAGTGCCATCACAGAAAGATAAAACAATAGAACAGGAAAGAGAGTTTTGATTTAGAAAAAGACTCCAAATTCCCTCCCTCATTACAAACACTTTTGCAAAGTCTTTCTCCAAAGCTCTTCTGATTATATACACCCATAAAAATCACATGTATTACATCACTTGTTCACAGTTTCACAAATACCAAGAAAACACTTTTATGAGCTTAAAAAATTGGGTTATATACAAAAATAATCATCTAGATGCAACTTTATCAAATAACAATGACTGAGTGAACATCATAAGCCAACGTAACAAACCAAGTTTTTTAGATTGCTAAGGCAAAGAAAAGGGAAGGAAGTGTTTGCCAAAGATGTGACAAATGGCTGTTTTCTTTGCTATTTCACTAGAAGTACTATTGACACAGAAAGAAACGCAAAACCTTGAAATATGTCAAACTGCATCTATGTAAGATAACTTTGCATTGTGTAGCACTTTTAAGACAAAATTCCAGCATAAGGCTGTCAAAATAATAGCTCCAAAGGGCCCATTTACATTTTCTTAGCAGCTAATGAATTGCCATGGAAAATGGCAGCAGGCAAGCTTATGGGAAGCATCTTTAAATCTGTTTTTCCTCTTTCTAAAGTATGAGCCTAAGCACTACATTTAGGAGTGAAACACTCCCTGTTGGCTCCAAAGAAAGACAGAAAGAATCCTAGTATATCTTTGAGAAAAATTCATGACAGTGATATTCATTTGTCACACGCAAAGGGAAAATGAAAGGATAAAGTCCTGCTTAGTTAAAAAAAGATATAAAACAGCAGGAAAATAATACATGGACAGCTTTAACTTGCATTTTGTAATATTTACTATAGGTGCTTAAAACTACATGCAACAGAAAAAGTATTTACTGTCATTTTTTCTTTGACAATAGTTATTCTGAGACAGCAATCCTGAAGGAACTTAACTTCACGCAGTGCCTGGATTACAGTTGACCTGCACTCAAAAGCCTCTGTACAATACAATAGCATATCCTAATTAGCTCTAATAAAAGCCTCTTTAAAGGCACAGCTCTTCATAGCCCTCTTTTGACCTTTGGGCAAACAGAAGAGAATATGAACACTTGAAACAAATTAATTACACGACAAATAATTTAGTTTCTATCCAAATAGTATAAACCAGCTTTGTCTTAATTGGGAAAATAGAGGTTGACCTTGTGTAATTGGAAAATCGAGTATGAAGTTTGACTGCTTTTTGGATGGTGACACATGGTCTGGCTTTCAAGATTGCTTAGTCCCAGACATTTTGATAAAATGATTGCAAAACAGTAATAGTGAAACCAAGGTATCATTAAACTGATTAAGCATAGTTGATTAAATGTTTAGCTAGCCAGAAGAACGGGCACATGAATATTGGTGACACAGAAAAGCTTACATAAAGTTGATGACCTGGAATATAACCTAGCTCGATGAGCAAGGAAACAGCCTAGCACTTTGACAGGCTAGCTAAAAAAAGTTGGAGGGAGCAACTTGAAGGTCGTCCTGCCTGAGAGTTTCCACTTTGTTTTAACAGTACACAGTGTAACTCACCCCTTGCCCCCCCCGCCCCCGTTAGTTTCTACTGTGCAATTGTCCAAAACTCCAAAGAAAAACTTTCTCACAACTGCTCTGCAGAAGGAACCCAGTGATGGAACAAGTGTCTTACTGTCTGTGTCTCTGTTCCACAGTTACCATTGACTGTTCCTTTCTTAATCATAGGCAATAGACAAGATTCATGTATTAACTAACGACTCATTTATTAAGGCAAATAGAGAGACTATGTCAGAATTGCAGAATACAGGAGCACATCCAGGCACTTTGGTCTGGGTAAGAAGTTCTGCTACATCCTTATTATGCAATGGGATAAAACCTGAGTGTGCAATAACCCTTCCCCTGAAGAATAAACTCAAGAGCATCGCCTACAAGGGAATGACAGTGCATTCTGGCCAGGTCACTAACCTAAACAATTAAGAGAGCAGGACTGTGGGAATGCCACAACACAAGATTATTCTGTCAAGCAAAATATCAAGTTTGACACGCCATGCCTCATTAAACCTCTGTACCCTTCCACCCAAGCCTTCCTCACTGCCAAAGTGTTTGTGCAGATAACTATGTCCAAAGGTATGTAGGAGCATCCAGCTGAGACAAAGGTAGAGTTCTGAGACCAAAAGATGACTTAATGGCATCTCACAAAACAGTTTTGTAATTATGCATAGCATCATTTTGATTATCTGGTGTCAATGTCTGGGATTACAAGCCACAACCACCTTCTATTTTTCCTTTCTCTGATTTTCAAAAAAAAAAAAAAAATCAGTTTTCTAGGGACTGCAGCATCGATTTCTAATGGCACAGGCATCTTTGTCTTCAGCTGTCAAAAAAGATGTAATCAGCTGAGAATTTGTGCTTCACTGCTTCCATTCTGTTATTTAACAATGATAAATACGGATCAACATTTGACTTCACAGTCTGAGACACTTATTCTTGTCACGCTGCTTTCCACTGAACAATTCTGCTGCAAAGAATAAGAATCTGAAGTGACACGAGTACACCTGAGCATCCAAACTGCTTCATGTCTCATCTTACGCCACATTTCAGTGGGCAGGAATGTAAGTAGTTTATGTATAAAATATTACATTCTTTTACCTCTCCACTGACAATTTTATAGAACACTACTTTGCTTCCAGGCTGATATTTGTCTTATACCCATCAAGCATGTATTTCTGGAGGAAGGACCATACATTTACATCTTTCAGCAAAAGACTTCTCAAAAGAGCTCTCAAAATTAGCATAAGAAGAAAAAATAAAAAGAACATTTTTGCACACCTATACATTTGAATGCATCCTTCAAGGTCATTCACTCTAGACAGTATCTTAGGAATTGCCATCTTGGTGCTCTTAAATGAAGTCCTATTTGTTTGAGAGCTCCCCTTTAAAGTAAGTTCAGGAACAGGAGTGTATTTTCCACACTGCTTGCTTTTTCAGAAAACATTGTCTAAAGGTCTAAATCTGTTAATTGCAGTTCCTGTTTTGCCCAAGACTAAACTGGGCATCTTTGCTTTATTCATCAGGGTTCCTTTCCAGAAGTATGCTTTAGCCAGCATCTACCAGCAATGTGCAGCAGAAGCACATGCACAACAACGTGAGTTCCAACTAGTTTATATACTCCTAAATTCCCTAATTCTTTCATTCTGGTACAGACTTCCAGCACGACTTCAGATAAGTGGTTTCACTGTGCCTCAGTTGACTTTCACAAAATTGAAATAATTACACAAGCCTGTTATATATGAGTTATACATGCAGGGGAAGCTCAGAGTGAAGTGCTCAGAGGCAGATAAAGTTGCAGAGATTATTCTAATAACCTTTCTGAGAAAGTTCTAGTGAAGAACAACTTCACTAGATAGATGGATGGATAATTTTCATCAAAAATCTGCATTTTGAACAACCCACGTAAGACAAGGTGTGCCTTACGGAGCAAGAAGAGAAGCATCATTATCCCCTACCCTCTTCTAATTGTCCTTGCCTCTTCTGGGGACATGCAGGTATGTTGCTGTCACTGCACTGAGATATTTAGCCCCTCAGCTGGCTAAATATCTCTTCTTCCCTTGTTACTTACCTAGTCTTCAGCTATTTTCATAGCATTTCCCAAGCCTTATATGGTCTCTCTGCTGGGTAGTGCCTAATGGATTCCTCTTCAGAGCACTTGGCCAGTCTCCCTTTGAACTCACGTAATGCAAAGATGGAAAGAATATATACTCCCTTTACCTCCCCCACCCACCCCAAAGTGATTCCAAATTCATTGTACTAGCACACGTCCTGTCTCAGCAGACTGTTTGGAGCTCTTCCACGTAACAGCCAACATGTTATGGTCCTGTCTGTAGTGCTCTAAAAAATAAAGCCACAAGTACCCAGTTCTTGGTCCCAAAAGCTGCTCAATACAATAACGCTGTAGTTAAAACCATGGTAGGTCATTAGAAACACAACACCACTACTAAGAAAGAAAATTTGGCATAATTGTAAAGTAAAATGAACAACCAACAGAAAACATGCCCACAGCATTAAACACTGGGAACAAACACATATAGACAAATGACAGATCGCCTGTGAAGCCAATTGCAATATTATTTATGATTACTATGTCACACCATTCTTTAAATGATCTTCCTAATGCTGCTTGCCGCTGCATTTATAACAAACTTTTTTAAAGGTCAAATTGGACCAGAAAACTTTCTCAGTATTAATGGAAGTTTGTGTATGTGTTCAATGCTTCACATAAGCCTCTGACCTACCAGAAGGAAGGTACCAATTAAGAGCAAACCACCACATGAGTTACTACTGATGATGTTGTTTTTATTATATATATATATATATATATATATATATATATATATATATATATATAAACTCAG
>JAVJGJ010000014.1:61280909-61298160 GCA_035590215.1 Microhierax caerulescens | reverse complement strand
CACCATGGTTTAGCTGTTGCAAAGCAGTGCTTTCCCTAAGTCAAGGACTTTGCAGTTTCCCACGCTCTGCCAGTGAGCGGGGCACAGGGAGCTGGGGGGGAGCAGAGCTGACCCAAAGGGATGTTCCACACCATAGAACATCATGCTGAGCATATATAAGCTGGGGAGCTGGCCAGGAGCCGCTGGTTGCTGCTTGGGGGCTGGCTGGGCATCGGTCAGCGGGTGGTGAGCAGTTGTACTGTGCATCACTTGGGGTCTGTGAGGGAGCAGTTGTGTGGTACTTAGTTGCTGACTGGGGTTAAACCATGACAACATGGTGCCATCCTTCAGGCACAACCAGCTCCAGCCCGGGCCACCCTCCCCAGCCTGGGGTCTCCCACGGGCTGCCGGGCGTGATCTGCTTCCCTGTTCACCGCCGGGGGCACGGCCTGCCCCACCGGGGGCTTCACCGGGGGCTGCCGGGGCATCTCTGCTGGGTGCCTGGAGCCTCCCCCTGCCCCAACCTGGGGGGCTGCGCTCACATGTTCTCACTCCCCTCTCTGGCTGCTCTTCTGCAGCAGGTTCCCCCCACCCCACCATAAATACGTTGCCCCTGAACTGGTACCATCCCCACTGATGGGCTCAGCCTTGGCCAGCGGTGGGTCCATCTGGGAGCCGGCTGGCACTGGCTCTATCGGACACCAGGGAAGCTTCTAGCGGCTTCTCACAGAAGCTGCCCCTGTAGCCTCCCCGCTACCAAAATCTTGCTACAGAAACCCAATGCAACTGCTAGAATAAAAGCAACATTTTAGTTACTTATCAGACTGTAACACTTCGAGTCACAGAGCCAAGACACACGGTCACTGAACTGCAGCAGCATAGCCTTGCTTTTGCTACGGGTGAGATGTCACCTTTGCAGAACTATCATGGGCTCCTCTCCAGACTTGGCACTCCCCAGGGCCTGAAACCCACAGATACTGTGTGTATCAGAGACCTTTGTGTCAAGGCCTACAGTCACACAAGGATGGTTTGACAGCTTTGGGCTTCATGCAGTGCCAGGAATCATTTTTCTTTATCTCCATCCTCTGAGCAAGGCCACGTCTCAAAAAGCATTTTATATCCAGTCATATCTGCCACATGGACTGCCAATCAGACTGTTCTGAATTAAAACAAAAGGTCAAGAAACTGGTTTCAATTTCAGTTATTTGTTAATTTAGACCAAATGAGAGGATTGACAGCTCTGATTTTACATAAAGATTCCAATCCCTATATAGAATTATAGAATTCCTTTAAAACACACCCATGGGCACCTTCATATTCTCCCAGCAGAGGTGCAGCTCTGTACAGACAGAATTTTGACTTGCTGAACTCTCAGGAGTTTAGTCTCCAGCAAATATAAATATATATATAACCAGCAAATATACCTGGAGACTTGTAAAACCCTGGACGAAAAGCATTCAGAATTTGAGCAAGTTTTTTTTTTTTTTTTTTTTTAATAAGTAGACAACATTGCAACAGAAAATTAACTTGCTAAAATGGATGCTTCAAACAGACAATATGGGTTGTCAGCAAATAAATTGATGCCAACATAAGCAATCACCAAGTCACAACAGGCAAGCTGTGCAAGCAGAAAATGGACTGCAAGTCAGTCCCTACCCATTAAAACAGTTGGTGTTATCTTTATCTGTATTTAGAGATCTTCATCAGAGTTGCTATTTTAGTATTGACATGTCTTGAGATGAGATGATATTATTTTTGATTGATTGCACCCTTCTCTGTTCATCAAGATGAACCAACACAGACATACAACAGACTGTCTTTAACGGCAAACAGGTATTTATGATATCATCAAAGATTACCATCACTGCATAATGTGGTCTTTTTTAATATCTAATAACTTTGGTTTTTTTAATGTAGTCTGTTAGTGAAAACTTAAATCGGAGGGAAGAAAGACTTCCATTAGAGAAGGTGCATTCTTACCTTTGTAAGAGTTGTTAGCATTTTGCTGAACTGAGCCTTACACAGACTTCTAATGACAACTATTAAAAAAGGTCAATTAATCAAAATGCCAACATCCCTTACAAGGGTTTTAGCACCTTTAGCTTCTACAGATTAGGAGGGTCCTATACTCATCACATTGTTAGTGTTAATGAGTACGTTACACACATTTAGCTAGTTATGTTATCATCAAGAACAGCTTGTGTGGGACACAGTCAAAATAGTTATGTATCTGCATGAGCAGATAAACAAATTTGAATTTGAGTGCACACTGCTTACTTTCATATTTCAAATTACAATCATATTAGTTTTCGATATTACTATGTAAAATCATACTCATCATTCCTTCCTAGATTAGGTCCTTCAAAACTTTCATGTCTTTATTCCCTTTCCTGTGCTTGCTGGTAGTAGAATAGTGCTATTAAAAAATACCTAAAGAAAAGCAAGTACTCTTTCACATTTATGTTTAGCAATTCACATTAAATAGGCCTTTAAAATGATAGACTACTTTTTCCTAAAATAAATTTGTAAAATTTATTTATATGCCAAATTCATGTAAAATGAGTCAGAGAAAATACACCTCATATATTTGCAGCCGACAGGAATCATCATATGAGTACATTTGGTATCTAGTGCTGACTAAACACAAAGAGTTATCAACTGCTGCTACAATTATGAAGATGTCTATGAAAACCAAAAGCTATCACAATCAAGCTTAATTTTTTTCAGAAGCCTTAATACATGGCATTCAACAAGATAATGAAAGAAATAATGTAATAGTATCTCTGGTTTGTGTTGTTACTGGTTTTCTCTATAGCTTTATTCTTTGTGTTTCTGTCAATGGCTCTATTTAGTAGTGTCACTTACCAAATGTACATTTTTATTTGTGCTTTGATGTAGCAAAGTCATTACCTTGAGGTAGTAAAGTTGTTACCTTGATTCTAATACACTGATACGAACTCATCCAGCTTTGCTACGTCAAAGTTAATGATTTGATTCACCATACTAAACCTGAGGATTTTGATTCCATCTCATAACATGCTGAGTATGCCCAGCATCTCTTTAACCCACCCAGGGTGTAATCAATATCTACAGATGAAATATGCTAAAAGTATTACTCGAATCAATTTGCAAAAATCACCACATCTCACGCTGCCTCTGATTTCAAGTAGCAGATTGCTCTGAGCGCTACTATAAAAAATAAGGAATTTGTAGAGTGCCTACCCAATATGGGTGAGAGTAGAACTCAACTTTACTCCACAGACAAATTTAGCACATAAAGAAGATTCTACCAATACATACTCATGTTTTTGGAAATAGCTATACCACCACTGAAGACAGATATTCTTTACAGTTGCTTTAGGGAGATGAGCAAATTCTTATTCATACTTCATAACAGACCTATTTAGCCCTTGTGGCAGCAAACAGCTGAAAGACAGAGGACAACTGAAGCCAGGCAGAGAAACCACAAGATGAATAAGGGACATGGGCGAGGACGCAATTGCTAAACACGCAGTAGCAGCTGAGCAATTGGAGGGACTGATAAGAGTTCCAAGCAATCAAATTATATCAGATTAATTCCTGACTCAAAAGTTATTATCCTCTCTGCACAAGTGAAGCTACAGATCCATTAATAAAAAGAGAGACATTGTAAAATATGAGAAGATATATAGCAAGTCTCTGCTTTGCTAGCCGTTTGAGTGAGATGTCAATAAATAAGATACCATTATAATTGGCTTCTACTGTGGTACAGTATGAATTCTTCCCTAACAGAGAAAAAAGAACAAAAGCAATAGGGCATTTGCATATGCACTGTTTTCATTACAGTTTGATTTTCACAGCTGGGATTTTTGACAATAGGGTCCAACAGTAACTTTGTGACTGCATTGCAACTCACACGAGCGACTTAAATCTTGTTTAGTACTTTATTTAACATACACAGGTTTTTTTGTTTTCCACACAGCAGCAAGACCCCAACACCAGAGACGGGAAGACTTACTAACAGGCCTGATTCCTTGCAGTCATACAGTTTTTAGCATCTCACTGATACCAGCCTTCTTTAACTGATTCCTATAAGTACCTAAAATGGATTAGGTAGGTTGATTCAAGTCCTTCTTGAGAAGCAGCAAAGGAATCTGGCTGCTTTTACTGAAATGCCAGGCGCTGCGTAGAAACATTAAACAGCATATTAAATTCACACCACAGTGAATTGGTTGCAATTTGTACAGTCACTGAGATGTGGTTGTCAACTGGTGTATCGTATTTCCATGGCATTAATTAGGGAAGAAATTTTCCTCTATTGTCCATATAAGTGAAGATTTTTATTTTCCTGATTGTTTCCTTATCTTCTAACAGTGAGAAGGGAATGCTGAGAGAAGAAACAAAATTCATACTGCCACAACTGTACAACTCTAATTTAAAGCTCAAACTTGTATTTAATTCAATTCTTTCATTCTTGTGTATGGTTTCATTTCTCCAGAAACCCTAGCCTGCTGTTAGCTCCAGCCAACTCTTTCTATTCCAACCTTATGACAGGAATAAAGCTTTTAAAAAAGTTTTTAATGTTATACTCCACAACCTAACACAAAAGCTGATCCTTAATACATAATTATTTACAGGAAAGGGAGGGAAGAAATACCAGTCTTGAAGCCAGCGTCCTAACTTTTTGAATTGCTAGGCTGCTCTAGAAGACAGAGAAATCTCTATAAAAGCCTTGTGTTTCTGTCTTCCTAACAACTCATCACCAATGAAAAGAAAAGTTTTTTTCGGGAAACCATGCACACAAACTCTCCCAGGGAAAGTGCCCATGGAATGCTGCTAAATCAGAGCACACAGATGGTCATCTCAAACTTTGTGATTTAACAATCTACAGAACCCCAGTGTTTTTTTGCCATTGGTGAACCACTGATTCTTGTGCTTTAAACACACAGGGCTCCTCATAAGAGAAAGAAGATACAGTAGAGCTACTGATACTCCCTTCTGCACCTCATCTACAGAGGAGAAATACTAGATCTTGAGTCTTGATCTCGTTTTTATATGGTAACAAAAGAGACCATATTTTGGTGTATTTTTTTGTTCTAATTAGGGACAGATTTTGTTTCTGTCTGAAAGCAAAAAAAGCAGCACCTCACTCCAAATGTGCTAGATCCAGCATCACCATAGTTTTTATTGCACACTTCAGTGGCAAAAGCAAAAACAACCCTCCTGGAATTTGATGATACAACAAGTTCTCTGCACGTTCTGTCCCTTTGACAAGCACGGATGGTTCTTTGCATACTGATTATTTTTCCATTTCCTTTTTTTTGTTGTTGTTCCTTAAGTCTTAAAGCTATGCATAAGACTTTTGAGGCAGTATGTTACCAAGGCAACTCATGCAGCTCATCATTATCTAGATCTCACTATTAAAAATTTCATTTTGGATGAATAAACTACTCCATTCTTTCAAGGAATCTTGTAACCGGGTGTGCTGATGGATCACCTTTTCTTAAGTTAAAGTCCAAGCATATGACTATTGCAGGTGGAATGAATTGCAGAAACAGCTCCATGTCTTCCGGGTTTCCCTTAATCCTGTTCTACCTATAGATGGGTTTCTGTTACCCAGGTCCTACCTTCTTGAAGCCAGTAACTTCACCGATTCAAAGAAGAAAGGGAAAAATCAAGAGCTTACAGATAGTGTCAAGAGACCCCCTGGAATACAACCAAAGCTGAACTCAGATCTCTGAAGACCACAGCAAAGCAACTGCTGGTTTTACAGTCCAAACACTGGATCAACAGCGTAACGGCTATGTAGCAAAAAATCATAACTTTATCCTGACAGATCAAATTTGGTTTAGTTATGCAGCGTATAAGTTAATGCTAATTCAAGAGACACTTGTCCACATTAGACTCTTGTTGTACCTTCAACAGCTTCTTCCCAAGCTTTTCTGCCAGTCTCTTCATAATTTGTTAGTATTCCTGACCTTCTCTGGTCATACTTGCTGGTTTCCATTAACTTAGCTGAAGCGGAGACTTTGATCCCAGTGTTTGCACTTTTTCTTTAAGACTATGCAGCTGAACTTATATCTTGCTAAAGCATCCAGTACCTGAAAAGACAGCCTGGCCAAAACAAAAACCTGGGAAGTTTGCTCAGTCTGGCCCTACATACTACAGCACAAGACTCAGGCAGAGACCCTGCAGGCAGGCACTGCCCAGCAGACTCCTGTTAGCAACGTATAATGCTGTAGTGTGCAACAGCCACATGTAGATGCTTCAAACTAATGGACCTGAAGCAGTTATTCAATATTACTAAAAAGGCTGAAAAGAGAAAGAAGAATATGAGGCACCCATTTACTGGAAGCAGGCTAAGCAAAGTGCTCTCCTAGGTGCTTGACTCCAGGGTACAAGCGATGCAAGAGCTGCGCCCACACACCTCAACAGCAAGGACTGCTTGCTTCCTTTGAAGAAAGGAGGTGTGCAGAAGAAATCCAGACCACCAGAGGGAAGGGTGCCCTCAAGAGAGGGCTAACAGTGCTGCTCGCAGACCTTTCTGCTGCCCAGGTGCCAAGGGAAAGGCTCCAGAACTGAGCTAGGAAAAAGGTCACTACCAGCCCAGGTAGGACGCTTGCTCTGTAAGCCTTCCTAATGTCCATTCACCTGTCCTTTCTGCACGTGTGAACCAAGTTCAAGGCACTTTGCTAACAAGGGTGTCTTGAACAAGGGATGTTAATACAAGGAAAAACTTTGATTATGTGTAAACACATTATTCTTGGTTATAAAAAAAAATAGCAGTACAGACAAGTACAGCTGATAGATTCGGCACGGAAAAGATGAATGTATTTGTCAAGAAGTTAGTGTAGACCTCACACCAATATGACAACATTACTGTACATGCTGCATAGGAGTTGGAGAAAAGGCCAGTTCCAAGTTCATCTAGGATTATTACAATTTTTAATCTGCATGAAGGCAGACTTATTTAATTGAAAATACTTGCAAGAGTGGAATAAATCTGCTTTCAAGAAAAAGGCAGACAATGGTGAGGTTTTGATAATCATTTATCCATTTGAGTGTAAATCAACTATGATATATGACCTTTTGGAAGAAGACATGTCTGCAAACCATTCATTAGTAGGTTATTAGGCTGATCAAACAGAACACTGTTTGTGCATTTTCATTCATTATTTTTCAGCACATCAGTTTATCCTGGTAGCGCTGAAACCAGTAGGAGATTTAACATTGACTTTATAGGATTTCTTCAGGCTAAGAGATATGAACTTAGACCTGGCATGAGGCTCTGCATAACTCTGAAAGCACAGTAACACCTTCATGGAAAGATGTTTTTTAGTTCAGTTAGATGAGAATGCAAAGCTGCTCTGTTTCTGCCAACAAATGTAACATTATAATGCATTGAGAAAGGAAGCTGGCTGACAGCATGGTGGTTTGAGATCTGTGAAGATGATGGAAGAGCGAGCTTATTCTTAAATAATAGAATAAAATCAGATCAAGATCCTGCAAGAGATCAGTCAGACACTTAAAACCAGAGCTCAAGTATAAACCTAGAGCAGTCATTAAGCAAAGAAGAATGGCCAAGCTGGTAAATCTGGGGGAGGGTGGTGGGGTTCAGGAGGTTCCCATGTGGTAAATATGGTGGTAGGTAGATTAGAGAAGCATTATGCCAGGAAATACGAGCTGTCCTACCTTGCTGTCTCCACATCATGTAAAAGGTGTTGAGGAAGAATGCTGAAAGGTGCTTAACATCATCATCATTTCCTTAAAAGATTACCTAGCACTAAGTTCAATTCATCATCTCATAGGATTTACAGCACTACGAGAAAAAGCTTTGTAATACAGACACCGCAGTGAAAGGGGACCATATATTACAATTCTCATGAGGGCTTGTCCTGTCTAGTCCTGCCCCCTTTTCTGGCTTTGTACACCTTTGTGCACCGCTAGAATGACCAAAAAATATGCAAGGGTTCTTTTTGGTCTTCTGCTTTTCAACATTTCTTTATGGAAGACCCACTTGAAACTCATTTCTCCACTTTTCCTCCTCATCCAAAAACTTTAAGGTAAGAGCAACACGTTAAAAGGGCAGGAGGTAAATTTCTCAGTGTTAAAGACAAGCATCTTCAAACAGAAAAGAAGACAAATGTAACCATAAGATTAGTGTATTAGTAGCACCTGCTTTGGTACCAGTATGTGTAAATTCAGTTACGTGAACATATATCCTGGAAACAACAAAAAAGATTCAGTATTCAAACGATAAATAATTCTTCATAATCCAAGAGAGCATAAATTTAAAAATACAAATGGCACAGGACTCCATAGTCAAATACTCTCTACCATAAGAGATTGGAAAAGAAAAATAAATTTCCTAAATTAATATAATCCTTCATATTCTAAGATGTAGCATTCACAGAACTGGAAGGAAATTAATTCACTCTAAAAACAGCATGCAACTACAGAAACTTTTCCCTCTGATACATGGAGAACTAAGTAGCAGAAGAGACTCCTCCAGAACTGCTGCTGCTGAGCCGATGTGCTTATTTTGCAGTAGATTCCCAAACCCTGTAGTTTCAGATTCTCGAGATCATCCCCCACACAGAACCTCATGCATGAGCCCAACCAAAGCAGAACTCACAGTTCTGGCATGGGGTCACAGGTGAGGCAAAGCAGATGTATGGGCTCCTTCCCTAAGTGAGGGAGGCTGGGGTAAGAGTAAGAGGCAAGAGAGCGATAGGACCACTTATCCTGTGGGAGACTTTTACCTAGGGATGGAGACAGTCACAGATGTACAAACAGTCTGACACCAAGCTGATGGCAACTGCTGTTGATGTTAACTCTAAGCCCATTGCTGGCGACACCTGAAAACTTGACACAGGAACCTCCCACACAACAAATGCCAACAGTGAGTCAGAGCGCCAGTTTGAAAACTAATCCACAGCATTATCTATCACATTTCTGCACTAGCCCTGCTGCTAACTTTACACCATTCTTGCTGCTGTTTACTTAACAAGTGTTAACAAGAAGTTAACAGCTTCACAGCTACATCCTTTGTAGCTTCTTCACAGCAGCTTGCTGGTTTATCTATTATGCAAGACAACTAAGTCTACTGTATTTTTTTGTTTCTTAAACTACAAGCAAAAAGGTTTAGGTTAGCTATCAGATGATCACTAGTGTAAGCAGCTGAAGCTTTCATGATAGGATGACTTTTGGCTGGATCTACAATTTGGGTAGCCCATAACTACGCTGACAGGGAGCAGGGCAAGGACCAAAGATCAGTCCTTGAGTGTTGTGGTTTAACCCCGACTGGCAACTATAGCACCACACAGCTGCTCACTCACTCCCCGCATAGCGAGACATTGGGAAGAGAATTGGAAGGGTAAAAGTGAGAAAATTCATGGGTTGGGATAAGAACAGATGATGATGATTATAAATAATGCAAAGGAAAAGGAAAATAACAAAGAGAGGGAAATAAAACCCAAGAAAGACAAGTGATGCAAATGAAAACAGTTGCTCACCACCAACAACTAACTGATGCCCAGCCAGTTCCTGAGCAGCGGGCTCCCCAGCCAATCTCCCACCTAGTTTACTGCTGAGCATGGCATCGTATGGTACGGGATACCCCTTGGGTCAGCTGGGGCCAGCTGTCCTGGCTGTGTCCTCTCCCAGCTCCTTGTGCCCCTCCAGCCTCCTCAGCTGGTGGGGTTGGTAAGAAGCAGAAAAGGCCTTGGCTCTGTGTAAGCACCGCTCAGCAGTAACAAAAATATCTCGGCATTATCAACACTGTTACCAGCACAAGTCCAGAACACAGTCCCACACTAGCTATTAGGAAGAACAGTAACTCTACCCCAGCCAAAACCAGCACACTGAGCTCCCCCAGAGGTCTCTTAGTGGCCCCACTGGTTTCTCTTGGTCCATTTTTCCAAAGCACCACATTCAGTCGCATCCACCTACATTTGCAGTTTGGTTCAGTGAACTTCTGCTCCTAGAAGTCCTGTTTCTGGGGTTCACAGCCTCTGCACAATTGGATAAATATTGGCTGAGAAAAAATAGGAAGAGATGATTTTTCCCTTGGGATAAACTACATATAGTTTTCTGGGTTTTCCAGCCTTATTTCCCTATTATTCCATGTTTGAGAGATTCGGAAATGAAAGTTAGGACACAGCACCCTTGCACTTCTCCCCAGTCACTCATAATCAGTCCTGGAAGGAAGCAACCAGTCAGCCAACAAAACACTGCCTTTCACCAGGCAGGTCTAACCTAAGAAACAGATTGATATTTAGAGCTGAGGTCAGTGATGGTCAATTAGCACATCTTTAGCTTGTGCAAAATGACTTTTAAAACTATTAGTCATACCATTTTCCAGCAGGAAGAGTTGCTGTGGTTTGACTGAAGCCTAATTAATACACATACAGCTTTATCCCGGATTGAATCTGCATCTGAGCACTTCACAGCCGTAAGAATACAGGCTGCTGCAGCTGCGCCCGTCTATTTGTCTGACGGTTGGCCAGGAGGCACAGACAAGGCAGCATGTTGTGCTTTAAAGATTTCTTACCCCTTACCAGCCTAGGCACCATAAAATATTTATCGACTATTTTGGGTGCCATTTCATTGCAAATTCCATATGCTTAGCTGAACTATTCAATGCTCAGAATGACAATAAAAAGAAGATTACATTTGAATGTGCCACGTAGCAAGTATTTTCCCCTTTGCTGCTATAGCCCATTATCTCCTACAATAAACAACACACAGCCTGCTTGCTCCATCAGCTGAGTTCCGCAGTATTAGACACCTCTGTGCAGCACAAGGATTTATGTGGCTCAAATATCTACTCTGGGGTACAGTCTCATCTCCATTCACAGACATTTGCACACATTGCCCCATACACCAAGAGAATAGAGACTGAAGGGTACAAATTCTTTAATATGGTGTATAATGGAAAAGGGAAAGATGCAAGTCAGCCACAGATCCTTTCCCCAAGCAAACTGTATGGTTTCTCTCTTAGCCACTGATATAACCATGCAATGATGTAGCACTTAAAATAAAAAAAGAAAATCCCTACTAATATATGAGGGAACCAAATAAGAACTGTGTCTGTTTGTCAGAATAATTTAATATATACTGAAGGGAAAGAGACACTATTATGGGAAATCCCTCTAATTTCTACTCATACACCATCACAAATTAACAGGGAGACTGAAGTAAAATATGTAACTTCAGGACATGTATGGCTTATCTCTGCTGCGTCATCGTACATTTGTTCTTGTGTATATGGTCCAGCAAAGTGGGATATCAATGTTGTATGTAAGGTCAGTTTTGCAGGGAAAGACAGACAAATGCAGACAGAGATGCAGGAGAACAGAAGAAGAAAGTCCCAGCTAACAGAACGGGCTTAAAGTCTCTCTTACCTTCCTTCCAGAAGAAACTGTGTCTACCATATTAAGCTACTACTGTGGGTAACCAATCTAGTGGAAAGTATGATCTTTAAGGGGCTACTACAATATTTAGGATGCTAAAGCAGCTCATTGGATCAGCTAACGAGTGATAAAGCAGTTCAGATAATCTCAGCTACATCCAATAATGAACTCTGGCCAAATATCAGAGCTTTTAGTCTGCTTTCACTAAAGCTGGCCAGGCACCAGCCTTGTGCAACAGCTCCAGCACAAACCAGGCTTCACACAGTCCTCCAAACATTTCTCCCTGTTTTCTCTGTGTCACTTGACTGGAAATTTTGCAATCTATGCAAGTTTAAAGGGCTTTTTGCCTAGGCCTTAAACACTAAATTGATCTCTCAGGATCTGTTTTTATATCACTTCATGCACCCTTTTGTCCACTACATTCACAGCTCATAAAGTCTACTAATGTTTACTTTAAATACAAAAGAATTGCATGTTTTTCTTCTCATTTCCCCTCCCGCTTTCTGCCTCTTTGGAGCTAAAAGACAGCACCTTTTGCATTAAATCACGACCAGGCCCATTAATGTTAGGGAACCTTTCCCATTAAAAAGGCAATATATTGATATGCGAGCACTCCATTCCAAAAGCTTTTTTTTCAACACTTAATTAACATTTTTCACTGCTGAACCATTATATTCTCCCAAAGTGTGTCTTTATTGTCCCGTTCCCTCAGTACACCGCTAACGACACAACAAAAGGAGAGCAGGCAATTGCGGATAAATCAGACTTCCCGTTGGGTTTCCCTTCCACGCTCCTGCCATCTGCGCTGGCTGCTGCTGTACTGCATGTTTCAAGACAATACCACACGGGTCACACGCCACACTCCAGCCACTTGTGTCTGCTGCTGTGATTGTCACAGCCCAGTGCTTCTGTCTGCCTTCACGAATACAGCTGAGGGGACAGATTCTAGTCACCTAAACAGGGGGCACGCAGCTGAGCTCCCAGCACCACGGATGCCCTTCTCCTCTGGAAAGAGGGGGACCCATCCTCTGGTTCATACTGTGTAATCTATCTTGAATCACAGACTTCAAGACTTGAGAGGCAACATGTTGTATTTTGAATGGCCTGTTTACTCCCAAGAAATTCCCGCTAATACAAAACTCTCAGATTAAACTGCCTTTTTGTCAAAGAATAATATTATTGAAGAAATAAATAAGCAGGAAACTTAAAAAAATCATAAACAAGGTTAGGAATATGTGAACACTCCTTTCTACTAAATTAACACCAGCAAAAGACAGAATGAAATATTGATCTATGTTTCTGAATTAGCTTTCTGAGCTTTGCAACCACCTTTTCATAGCTATGAACATAGCGCAGCAAAAAAATTGATCGTCACTCACTTTGCAAGCTGAACTGCATGGATCGTTAATGGTTGACTTGTTAATTAAATACGGTGGCAGAATCCCAGATTAGTCCTGTCTTTATAAGGACACCATTTATAAACCTGCTTTTTAATTTAGGAAACATCATCTCTGCATACAGTAGCCATTGTAATATTCCCGCCTAAGTACAATCCTTCATTCATTACCTTGACAGGTCACATCACTTAGGCCATCCATAGAAATTTATTTCATCAGCCTGCAAATGCTATCTCTCTTTCCATGTAGAAGCTCAAAATGCACGGCTCCTCCTTTAAATCTCCCATTGCCATTTTCATAAACCAGTGGGCACACAAAAGAAACCCATAAACAAGAGAATTGCAATAGGTTTTCCAGTTTATTATCTGGCACTACAAAAAATGACCGCTTAGCTGAAGAATGCTCCTTTCCCTTTTTTCCATTTTTTTTTCAGTCTCTTGCAGCACATGCAAAATGGAAAAAATACTTTTCTAGAAACATTCGGCAAGGAATCCAGACCTCAGTACAGCTCTGTCCTTAATCCTATATTGCATATTACAATATGAACACAAGCATGTACCACATAGTGCAACAGCTGTGGGTGTCTAATTTTTGATTTACCATGTGACGCACCAGTAACATTGATACAAACTAGCCCTACCTTCCCTCCAGTATGGAATCCAAGGTCAACACGTGTTTTGTCAAAAGACAGACAGCAAGTGCCCCTGGGAAAAATACTCAAGCAGCCCTCAAAAAATTCGTAGCTAAAAAGGAATTATTTTTGAAAGGTTCTGCAAAAAGTATTTTGCAATCAAACTGAACATTTATGTATACACATACATGTTTTTTATATAAATCACATGTATACACACAAAAGCATCCTTCAGTATTTCAAATTAAATTAATTTAGGGACTGCAAGACTCAACATATGATGATTAAATAATCAGCATTTTGAAATGCTGAGGTAGCAATATTGCTAAAATACATGCTGAGATTCAGCCCTGCCTTCATTAGGCAGATAAAGTCATCATGGTGGAAGTATAAGGTTGTCTTTTTGGCTAGTACTTAATCAGGCTTCAAGTATTTATTGCTAATAACTGGATAACAAATTAATTCAAAGACTGGAGCATACATGCATGTAGAGGACTGATGAAGGGTTGTTAAGAGGTCTGTTCAAGAGATACAAAATCTTTTACACACTTTCACGGAGTGTATTTATTCATTCTCAAATATGCAAATCCTAGTAACTTCACTATTTTCTATTTTAAGTATACACAAAGGAAATTTGAAGAAATATTTACTTATGAAACAAAGCAAAGACCAAATGAATAGGCACGGTTCTTCTTTCATACACTGTTTTTAAGGAGGTGCCACTGATCTGCTCTCAGTGGAGTTTACATGGGGGTGATCTCCCCTGTTCACCCTCATGGGCTGGGGGCACAGCCTGCCCCACTGGGGGTTTCACTGGGGGCTGCTGGGGCATCTTTGCTGGGTGCCTGGAGCCCCCCCTGCCCCGGCCTGGGGGGCTGTGCTCACATGTTCTCACTCCCCTCTCTGGCTGCTCTTCTGCAGCAGGTTCCCCCCACCCCACCATAAATACGTTGCCCCTGAACTGGTACCATCCCCACTGATGGGCTCAGCCTTGGCCAGCGGTGGGTCCATCTGGGAGCCGGCTGGCACTGGCTCTATCGGACACCAGGGAAGCTTCTAGCGGCTTCTCACAGAAGCCACCCCTGTTGCCTCCCCGCTACCAAAACCTCACCACAAAAACCCAATAGAGTATTTTAAGGGATCTATTTTCCCCCCATTTCTGAGGACAAAATTTCTCACCCACAAAGAGTATGACCAAATTTCTGTTTTTGAGGACTTCTGGCATAACAGTTTTGGTAGCGATTAGCTATCTATGAATCCAGCTCCTCCTGCTTCAGTATTAAGAGTACTTTGCCACCCTTCCCCCAAATCTATCTTAAGGTGTCTATCCTCTTTTTCTCCCAAAACATATCACAAAAACAAGAGACAGGTCTCTAAGCATTAATTAATAATTTTCCCATTCAATGCTCTAAATTTGAATTATGTAAAAGTATGGTAAGTTACTTGGGATGCAGAAGGAAGGAACCCATCTTTGTTCTGCATGCACAAGACAGCTTCTTCTGTTCATAAATGGATCTTTATAATTTTAAGGAAAACACCAGCTTTGAAAGTCTATAGCAAGAAAACATTTAGTCAAATTTAGTACACTCATAAGATTTCTGATTATAAAGTATTACTATATTTATACTACATTTATTACTAATAAATATTACTATTTATTACATAAATAGTATTATAGTAAATGCACTTTTGAGACCATGTTTTTGCTTCTATAAACTGGTACAACAGCATTGATTTACACTGGAACTAAACCAAATTACACCAGGAAGAGCAAAATTCACTCTAGATTCTCAGAGCTGATACTAATAGTATTTACCTTGCAGCCAAAATGAGAATGAACGGCTTAATCCCATCGCTGGCATGAAAAGAAAATCATGAACGTAAACCTGTACAGCTTGCTGTATTGGCCACAAAACCCAGTTGAAATGGAGACTGCCGTCACTAAGAGTCAAAGCCATAAACTTCTGAAAGCCGGTTGCATCTACGGTGTTTGCAACTGTTCTCATAAATTGTTGTCAACTCTGCTTGTTTTAGTAGACATGATGCAGTACAGGGGAATTTTTTGCGTGGAGGAAAAACAGGAAGAGGGAGCAATTTGGTGATTAAAATGTTAGTATCTGCATTCTAGAATATTCATACCTACATGAAAAGGGATACACTTTTCCCTCAAATGAAGAGGTTTTGCCACAGAATTTAATTCTGTAGCTGATCCTACTGTTAATGGATTTTGCTTGCTATTTTCTGTCCTACAGTAGTTTATAAAACAGTTCTATAGTCCTTTTGTAAAAATTAACAGCATTTATTGTGTTACAGTGATTGCAATGAAAAAGGCAGTATTTCCACACTGCTACAAAATAAGGTATTACATGATAAACTATACTCTTCTGTGTGCTTAGAGAACCAAGATTTTGCAGATACCTTATTTAATGAGGGAAGTCTTTAATTCTTTTGAATTATTTTAAATAAATACAATTTTCTTTGCTAAGAAGATACTGAATAAATTATACTAGTTAATGTGCTCTTTAGATGGACTCAGTATCAGATATTCACAGACAACATAATAGACTAAATCAAGATCAGTATGATGTCCCTCAAAGGATGAATAATGAATTCATGTGTACATGAATTCATGCTGCCACATGTACAAAAACCCAAGGTTGCAGAATATTTCTTGCTGAGCATGTAGCCGAGGTTCCCATATATTCTGAACTTATTACAGATAATGCCCCAAAACTCAGCCTACACCAAGCAAAATGTATCCTTTTTCCAGAACAATGTTTTAATGCTGCACATCGATTTCACAGTTTGTATACGTAGTAACACATTCCTTCAAGGGAAAAACATGCATTAAACACATATGTCCATGAAGATGAAGGAGTATTTCCGCTGTGCTCTCTTTGCTACTAGAGACTACAGCTTCTGCTTTGCCTGCAGAGGTTGCAATTTGGAGGCAAGGTTCAGGATTGTCTTAATTGCAAAAACAGCCATTAATCAGTTTCTGTTGCCAATTGATACTTTTTTTTCTTCTCAAGCACTAAAACAAGTCATTTTTGTCACATGATCATAAACCAAATGCATTTAGTTTTACTGTACTTTACATTCTTAAAATAATTTTATTCCTTTTGGAACTAAATATGTCACTTATAATCACAAATTAGTACAATTAACCCTTTAAAAGGTAAGTACAAGCACTGAATAATTGCATACTGGCATGGGTCCAGTACTTTAATATTAAAGTCTGTGAAAATGAGAAAAAGAATAAACCTGTATTCATTTCAGTTTACTATTTTCTTAAATATTGTAAATCATGAACCATAGAATTTAATAAAGATTCAAAATGTGACAGTTCAGTTTTAGATTACTGGATTTTATATTTATGATTTGGTAGTTTATATGCAAATTATTGTATAGATTATCGTTGAAGGTTGATGTCAACCAGCTGCCAAGGCACCCACCTAGCTGCTCTCTCATCTTCCATCCTCAACAGGTCAGGGGGAGAAAAATAAGATGGAAAAGGCCACGGATCCCAATAAGGACAGGGACATCACTTACCAATTACTAACATGGGCAAAGTAGACTTGACTTATGGAAAATTGATTTAATTCTTTGTCCATTAGAGCAGAATGGTGAGAAACAAAGACAAAAACTAAAACACCTCCCCCCATCCCTTCTTCCCAGGCTCCATTTCACTCCTTCATTACGACTTTTCTGGTATTGTGGCTGGTCCATAGCAATACCTCTGTGTGGCTCCTTCCTCCTAATTTTTTTGCCTGCTCCAGTGTGGGTCCTTAACAAACTGTGCCAACATGTGTCCTTCTCACAGGCTGTAGTCCTTCAGGATAAACCTGTCC
>JAVJGJ010000014.1:61249963-61263098 GCA_035590215.1 Microhierax caerulescens | reverse complement strand
CTGAAATTCTGAATGAGAAGGAATCTGAAGTGATTTGGAGTTGTTGTCAATCAGCTCCCTTCTGTAACCTATTGTTGGGAAGTAAATTCTAGTGCAGTTACTCTCCTATCACCAATTATTCTCATAAGCAAAGCCATGAGAAGACATGGAAATTCCCGTGGCATGAGCTTTACAAAAATGCCAAGCATGCCGTTGGAACAGCATGGGTATAAAGAACATTCCTGCTTGCAGCTCGGAAGTTTCTGTTTGATAGGAAAAGGAGCTGAACATCTGTGGTTGTCCTGAGGCTGCCCCCCTATGTTCAAGTAGATTTACTTTCACTTTTTAACCTTTTTTTAATTGAGTAATATTTTCCTTAGATCATTTCAAACTAAAGATCATGCTATCCCTACACTTCCCTCGGGATATATTCAGCTTCTGTCTTTCCCTTAGACTTAATGTTTTTCTTCAGAAACATAATTTCAGCTATGTACCTTGGAGACACAGGGGCATGACAGGGTGTCTGCTTGTCCCATGCAGCTACGACACATGCTATGTAGATGTGTTGGCTGCTTTTTAACGGAATAGTCATTTGTGGAAGAAAAACTTCTGTAGTTTGACAGCTGAAAGCTTAGGTAGGAGGTGTGAATTATTGCCTGAAAGCTGGGAGACACTTTGTTCATGCAAATTACATGGGGTGAAGTGAGGACAGTAAAAGGTTTCTAGACAGCCAGAACTGTAGTCATCTCAGAATGGAAAAGTGGGGAAGCTGGGTAGGGAAGATTGGAGTCAAGGAAAGGGAGAGGGCATGTTTAAAATCATGCCAAACATACCTAGCTTTCTAACTTCGAAGGCACTTCAGTTTTGCTGCATAGACACAGATGGACAGGTTATGTCAAAGAAAATAAATGGACAGATAAGTAAATAATCTACTATGGCTACAGACATGGTAGGTGATGCAAAAATATGAAGTGAAAAGAAGTGGCCTAGAATAAACACATCAATTCTCTCTTGCTTGCTGTAGAATACCCACACTAAAGACCAATATTTTTAAAGATGTCATGCAATATCACAGATACATCAGGAAAAAAGAAAAGGGAACAGAGAAAGGGAAAAGGGTAAGGAAAATGAATTGCCTTTTCAGATTGGAAAACATCTTTATGTATACATAGTCAATACTCAGCAGCTTGACTTGCTTCTAGTGAATAAATGTCTTTGCTGGAGTTTTCCACCAAGGTTAATGAAACATTATGAAAGTTAGTCAAGGAGAAAAATTTTGTATCCATTCGCGTGTGTATGAATTTCACAGTATTTTTGTGTCTGTCACAGCAAATTACACTCATCAATGTTTATTTGCTTTTCAGATAAGACAACGGCCTGATTAGATTGCTTGCTTTCTCCATCTGTATTAGCTGAATTTATCAAAAAGGGCTTGTCTTCCTGTTAAAAACTCTATATCCTAACCTGAAGACATATATCATTTTCTATTCTGGCAGTGAACTAACTACAGTGTGGGGTATGTAATTTTAATACTGACATAAGCATGGCAAATTAAAAAGAAAGCATCAAAATTTATCTCGTGCCATATTCAAAGGTTTTCTTTGAATCCATAATGCAAAGCACAGCACAAAGACACAGCACTTTTGTGTTATGGATTTTCTGTGTATCTAGATCCACTCTGCAGGGTGGATCACATGCTAGGCTTGGGCAAATTGCCAAAGCCATTGATTTCTATTCATGGGTTTGCATTGATCAAGGTCCATAGTATTTAAATATGCCACATATCTTCTTGACAATTAGTTTGGGGAAGTACAAGACGGGAAATACTGGAACAGCTACTAACCTCTGAATAGCACCACTGCTGATTTGAATTTATGGCTCTATAAGGGCCTATCACAATGATCAAATTACTAATTGTTAATGTGTTAATCGAGGATTAGGTTACCAAGAGTTTCAGCTGCTTGGTTATAGCTACATTTTAAATATTGAATTAATGCCATTGGCTTCTATACAGGGAAATACATTACAATGTCAGGAGTAATCATTCAGAAAATGTACATTTAGGCATTCTATAGACTCTGCCTGAAACACTGACTTTGGACACCTGCTCCATGGATTCGTACCATTTTCATCACCATGTGAGTGATCTGCATAGTAAGGTGAGGTGCACAAGATTAGTTTTTGAGGTTGAAAACCATTATCTTTGTGACTGTTTTGGCAATGTAAGGCAGAGACTATTTGCATTTAGCTTTAGTTCAGTTACAGTGTGGCTCCATTTGTTTTGAAGTCTTTGTGAATCATTTTTAGAAACTGTCATTTTGAGAGGAACTTCTTATTCATTGTAATCCAGTTCAAAACCACATTTTGTCAGGAAAGGCTTTATTAAGAGAAGTGCATGCAACAACACAATCAGCGAACTGTAGTAAACAATAATATGCAGGTCCTTATCCTACCAGAGTTGCTAAATGGACAGTGTAGCTGGTTAAAATGAGAGGATCTGTCCCCCACAACTCCAGCAAGGATTAACCCCCAGCCTGAGTAAAGCAGACTCACAAACTGTGTATGTGTTTCTGGCACACCAAGCAAATGCCCTATATACTTGTTCTCCATAAGTCAGAGAGCTCGTATTTTACTTCACTGCTCCCACTCTTTCCAAAGGTTTTATTTCCATCCTGGTGAGGAAAAGGAGTGTTTCTAGTGTCTCACGAAGTCTGTAGGTTAGAATTTTGATTTCCTGGGTCTCTCAGAAATGCTGAATCTTTAAAAATGAGTTCATGATTTTCCTTTTATTACATCCTTTCATCAGTTTTGCTTTCAGACAAAAAAGATCATGATCGTAATTTATAGAAATTAAACTTGATCTCACTTGACACCGAAGTTTCCATTTTATTACTAACAAGTATATTATTTTGTAATGAAAATATCATACTGTGTTATAAACACGAGTCCTAATGAAACAGTTTACTTAGCAAAATGGATCTATCTGAAATCACTGGCTGTATCTGTGCTCTCCTGCTACATGGCATGTGGCAGCACTCTGCAGGTCACATTCCTGAAATGTTTACATTACTTAGTTTGAGGATTTTTCTGGACCATGCTCTTGGAAAAACATGGGATGAATGCCAAAAATATATAACCCTTACAATGCTCTTAACATAGTCCAGGCGAATCATATCACTACTGTGCCCAAAGTACTGCAGCACAAGGCTCCCCAATTCTGAGATAGCTGAGTAGACCAGCTGGAGAAAACTGAATCAGGGTACATGAAATAAAACAAAAATGGGGGGGGGGGGAATGTGGTAGTCTTGGCAAGAGATGTATGAGGTGTAGGTCTGTCAGAGGAACTTGTGCATGTTCACAAGTGAAGGCAGAGAACAGAGAGGAGCAGGAGGAAGAAAGGGAGGAGGTGAGCAAAAAATAATTTTATCCCTGAGGATATCCTCACAGAAGATGATGATGATGAACTGTCCTATGTCTCTGCGTAACCTTAGGACTACCCTGATTATCTTGGATAAACTGATGAGGACCTCATTATTCAGGACCACAGCATCAACCCTGACAAATCCTGCTTCTTCCACAAACAATCCACATCCTATAGAGTCAGAATTGACAGTGCCTTCAGTCATCAGTGATATTCCTCTTCTCCAGAGGAGAATCAGCCTGGCTGTCTCCACTAGTTGTTGATCAATATTTGTTGAGGAGACTGCCTAAACTTTGCCCCTAGTTTAACCAATAGCTCAATATCTGCTGGGTAGTCACAGTTTGGCAGTAGGTTGAAACTGGCTTTACATGAGTTTCAAGAAGTGACTAGTGTGGAATGGATGGAATTGCTATATCCAACAAAAAAAAGTAAAATCCTTCTTCTGGATCCAGTGTCCTCTGGATTGGGCAAAAGGACTGGGAATAGAGGTATTTCTTGTAGAAACATCCTAGACTAATCTACCCATGCCATAGCCTTAGGAAGGTGTTCACGTACATCTAGTCTAAGTAAAGGGAATGATTCTCAGTAGTGCCAGTAATCGTTTAGTCAAATCAATCTCACCAGAAATGTCCATTTTGTTTAAGAAAGCTATTTTTTCAATAGACAGATAATCTGATTTTTGTCCAAATATGAAAGATGATTTTTTATTAATGTCTGATAAATACTGTTTTTTAATATTAATTGAAAGCTTCTTTCAAAAATAAATGGTTTGCTAACCACTTTTACATCCATTAGGGAAAAAATGAAGCAAAGGTGAATTGTTCATTTTTCTGGCAGGTTTTTGTTCCTGAAATTCTCTGTCTGTCACTAGCAAAACTGGTATTTTACTCATCATCCTAGGTATGGGAATGCTTTCAACTTCAACTTTTACAGTAAAATACAATTAGAACATACTCTTGTTTGAATTAGCATTTCAGTACAGAGAAGTTTAAACACAGGGTATTGACAGATTTCTCAGATGATTTAGTTAGGCATAATGACTATATCATAGATGAACCAGTTAGGCATAATAAAAAATGACCTTTCAGTTAGTTTTACTAGATCTCTGACTTTGCAGACAGAAAAATAATCCCCATTCAAATGTCCTATCAGTGAAATTAAAACACTAGTGTTCAGGCTGGGAAGTTCAGATGTTGATTTATTTGTAGTTTTATACATGTACAAAATTCAGTAGTTATTTTTAAAGCAGCACAGACTGGTAAAGATGGACACTATACTTCAGCATGGCAATGTTGAAGTTTAAATCAGCAAATCAACATTCACTTGAATTTATGATTCAAATTAAATGACCTTAATTTACAAATTTAGAAAGAGTTACTGGAATAAGCAAAGAGAACATTAATGAAATAAAATGGTGGCTCGTTATTTTAGCTCAACAGACTAATGACTACCTTCACCATGTACAGGGACCAAACAAAGACTGATTTTATCAGTGATATTCATTGCAGATTCCAACACCGCAGCTCAAGTATTCATGATCCCTTCAACTAAAGACCTCTTTACTAGCAGGCAACAAATACAGGATTTAGACTGAGCCAGTTTGTCTTGTGTGACATTATCTCAATATCCTTTAAATAAAAGGCAGAAGATTTTGGCACTGTTTCCAGCCCTCTGCTTATTATAGCCTTGACAAAACCACCCAGGAGCAGAGATCTAATGTGCTTCCCCTTGCATCAGCAAGAGTAGAGGATGTCCACCTGAAATTACACAGCAGGTACACAGTAATACTAATGAACCTTCCCATTAATTTCAGTTAGGTGCTATTTCAAATACATGATGCCATCATTATTATTTCAATGAAGAAGTGCTGAGACATTATTTTTGTTATAGACAGTTAGGCAACTTGTTGTGGTGCCTTGCTGTGTTTTTTGACGAGTTGTTCCTAAGACCAGATAGGTCTTTCCTCTAGCAGAAGAGAACTGAGCATTAAGTAACCAACAAAGTGTGTGAGTCTCATCAAAGATGACTGTGGGGATCTCTGATCCCCACTGTCATCCCCACTGATGTTCCGTCTCTGCGAGCCAGAAGTTAGCCCAAACAGCGCGGTGGCATACTGTATGTCTTCACTAACCCCTAAAAGGAGGATTTATTATATGCAGAATATAATTTGTGTGTGTAGCTTGGAGAATTCCACCGCTTTCCAAGTTAGCTTTTGAGACAAACTTCATCTGTTAAAGTGCTTTTGAGGATTTTCTTTCAAAATAACTTCAGTATAGCTTTTTAAATTCTACAGCAAGAGGTTCTTGGCATCCTTGACCCGAGCTGAAGGATCTCTGCTGGTGAATTCTCTGCTTTAGATGTAGGGTGGAGCCTCAGAGCAGAAGCATATGGAATAAAATCAGAGAACATGCCAACAGGTGCGAAATCATTATTTTAAATGGCAATCTATGCCTTCCAGAAATCCCACTTCTCTTTCAGAAAGATTTTGTTCGGTCACAGGAAATTTGTCAGACCTTATAGCTGGTGTTCCAGGACTGACTGGCTTCTTAAAAGAAGATCAGAATGTGAAACAAGGGCAATGGAATATAGAAGTGACTCAACTACTTTGAAAAAACTTGAGTCAGAAGTAGTTGATGTCACTTTTTGCACTCCAGGATAATATCCTACTCCTTTTAATGCCAACTTGCACAAATGGATGTAGGACTGAAACTAGTTATGATAAAATTGAAAGACATGAGCTCAGTATAAAAAATGTGTGGAAAATGACAAATTCAGGTGCTACATTTAGACACCTCTGACTGCAAATAAACTAGACAGTAAGTCCATGTGTTTATATAGGAATTCTAAGAGGCTCTTTCAAAAGTATGGGAGAAGGATGTGTTAGATTAAGGTCCACAGCCTTAATCCCTTTATCAGCGAGGTCTATTGGAACAAGTTGTTGGAATATCACAATCCCCCAGTTTAGATGTAACCTCAAGCACAAAAAGAAAACAAGATTCTCCAGCTTTCAAGAGGAGTAAGCTGTCTAGCTCCAAGTGTAAACAAAGGCCTAATTAGGGCACCCTGGTTTGTAGGCTATGTCCATTAGTGACACCATATCATGCAGTCTGGATAGACTTAAGCATGGACTAAAATATCTACTTCTTTCAAGTCTGCCAAAGGGTTAATATCAGCAAATTTAGTCATTAAGGTGAAGAACCAGCAAATGTCATACAGACCTAAAGAGATAAGTACAGCAAAATTTATACATCTTCCAGTAAGGCTATGCTGGAGGGGATTTCAACAAATCCAGTGGAACCAATCTCCAGCAGGTTCGTTTCCACACCACTCTTGTCTCCCTTTCCTGTAGTCATACCTCTGCACGCAGTGTGGCAAGGGAAGCTTGCTTTTGCTTCTATGCCCCCTCAGGCTTTGACACGGTTCTTCTTCTTCTTACTATGTTTGTGTGTGCATAGGTATGGAAAGGGAAAGGAAAAAAATTCAGGATCAAGTCCTGATGTCTCTCCTTGACCCAGAACTGATTAAGAGTCCTTTGCCACCACACACATGCCCCCAGTACTGTACATGAGACATGAACTTCATAGACAAAGGAATCATTACAGAAGGTATCAAGGTTTCTAGGTTATATGTAACTCCAGGTACTATTTGCCTTCTTCCGTGGTTTGATTCTGATCTCACCCCAGTCAAAAGCAAATGTCTAATTTTATGTTACACTTTAATAACAGAATGTCTGTAGAGTACGCACAATGAAAATCCTAACTTCTAGATTTATGTAGTACTAGTTATAAAGATACTTAGAGAGCAAATGGTTCATTTTTTACAATACTAACTATTGGTAATCAAGAAGAATGAAGTAACTTTAGGTGAATAGGCAAATAGAAAAAAAGACTAAATTATTTTTTCTTAAATTAATTTATCTGTAATGCTGAGATATCATAGAATAAACAGGGAATGGCAGAGGACTCATGCCTTTACTCTCTACTCTCGAATTAGGCTAGACAAATGTGACATTCTAACCTTTTCCTTGGCAATACTAAAGAAACTAGATATGTGTATGTGTATCTATCAAATATATGTACCTATATATCTCCAGGGACCTGGTGAGGTGAGAGGGTTAAATCATGTTTAACCAGAATGTATACTTAGTGTTCTTTATCTCCCTGGAACTTGCTAGCACTTTGAGGACCAATTCACTGAGAATGAATAATACCATGAATGACATCAGCTTCCGCCAACATGCAAAAGGTTACTATGGTAATGGAGAAAGTTTTTCACAGTACAAAACAAGTACCATACTTGATATATTAGCCAGCCAAAGAAAGCAGTCACATATAAACTACAGCATCTTTCTAATGAATAGCCATTTATGCAGCATGCATGTTAGCAATTCTGCTGAGTTCCTCTGAACATCAAACTGTTGGCAGTTATATTGAAAAACTTGGCAGATTTACAAAAGTGTTAACATTTTGTTTTCAGCAGCTTGGGGTTTTTTTGTTGGTTTTTTTTTTCTCTTGGAGCCCATATCTTCAGCATATTCACAGAGTCTTTAGCCAATGCCAACCAGGAAGGTCTCTGATGTGAGCTTAAATGTACTGTATATGCCCACTGAGAAGGCAGGATGTCCAAGCCATGCAAGTGACTCAAAATAGACCTTTTTTTTTTTTTTTTTCCCTCCCAATTTGTGGCAGAAGAACAGATGGCTTCTTTGTTAGGTGGCACTTTCTTTTTTATTTCCTCACCACTTTTTCCATAAGAGTTTAATCCACAAAACAATGCAGTATATTTACTACAATGCGAAAGCCAGAAAATCTTGAAACCTTCAAATCATATCAGTGCACATATGTGTGTGTGTACATATATATATATATATTTAAAATGGATATTTGTTTACTGAATCAAAGCCAGCACCAAACCAGACCACATCAATATCCTCTCGTAAAAAATATATATTTAAAGAAATCTAAAAACAAATAATTCAAAATGGAGACAAGATATTATTTCTTTGCCTCTGCCACTTCTCAAAAGAAAACAGTGAATTCTTATTTTGGATGTAGTCCTATCAACTCTTTTTTCTTTGTTGCGGGGGATGTTGAGAGATGAGGGAAAGAGAAAACCTGAGAGCAGTTAGAGACCATGATTCTAAGAGTTTGCTGGCAGATAACTCTTGCGCTTTGCTGATGTAGATTATTGCAAACCCTGTGCCAGAGGACTTGGGTAACAGCTGAAGAGACATTCTTCGCAGCACTTCTATGTTTCTTCATTGCATTTCCCTTGCCAAGGATGAAGGAGTGAATAAAAAGCAAAAGAATATATTTAGAGTGAATGAACTTTCATGCAATAAAACATTCCTGCATTCCAGAAAAAGGGAGTAACTGATCTTGGATTCTGTCCTCTGCCACCTATGTAGTACATTTTGGCTTTAGATGCTGCCAAATATATACATTTAAAATGTTGCTGAATTTAAACTTAATTCCCAAGTCTTTCCATGTATTATCATCCCATCATTCAGCCTGCTGTTGTTCTTATAATCAAGAAAGGTTGTTCCAATTCCACATCTGCGTTTCTCATTGACCTTTCAAGTAAGATTTTTAAATGGATTTTAAATATAAAACAATATTGATCTGGTGATTTTATTTTTGTATAAATTAATGTCCCCCTAATGTCAGAATCAGAAGAATATTTCCTATTCTGAAATTTGAAATCTGCCAGCTCTCTGTTCTCTGCTACAGAATTTCTAAGCCACACCCTATGAAGGACATCTGAACTACAAATTTTGAGAATATTTTTGGTAAAGTGTTCACAATTTATTGTCTTCTCTGTTATCTCATTTGTTACAATGTTAGTTGATATGTTGATTGTGGTTTTTTTTTTGTTTGTTTCAAATATTGGCAAAAAGTAAACGAGATGGAAAAACCAGGAAAGACTATTCCTTTTCATTTAAAATCCAGTTCGTTTTGTTTGGTTGTTTTTTCTTTTCCAGATTTGTTTTATCCTTTCTAAGATATTTCACACCTAATTGCTGTTCTGTAAGTGCAAAGCTGTGGCAGTTCAGGAACAGATACCCAGCCTTTGGAAATGGAGGTGGCAGCAGCACACAACTTGTGTGTTGGCCTGAGGCCTGCGGGCTGGCTGGTCGCTGGGGGCTAGCGCATGCTGGGGGCAAAATGCCACCCATTTTCCAGAGCAGAAGTGCTCTCTGTTATATTGGGGGCATGCTTGCGGGCTAGGGCTGTGCATTTTTAGGCACTGCAATAAAAATCACAGATGATCGTTTGGGAAGTACTTTTCCATATAGTTCATGCAACTTACCTGTACTCTGACAAACCTTTTTTGGTCAGATCATTTGTGTCTCAAGCAGGAGCAAACACAGGTTTTTAGTGGCGAGTTTTTTAATGTTCCTGTGCTAACGCTGTCTCAAAAGCATCAGTAGCTTTTATTGAAGAAAAAACCAAAACCAGTGTTCTTTAAAGTACTGCCACCGCACGATATTCCTGAGGACCTGATCTGCCCTTTATGAAAAGGAGCTTGTTAGGTCTGGACTCCTAAAGGTGTTTAGATATCCATCTTCTTTTAAGTGTACACTGGGCTTAATACTGATATTCAGCTGCTGCTCCACAGGCACCTAACTAACTAGGAAGACTTACCCCCCTTTGAAGTGACTGGCCACCCACATTAATCATTGAGGGTATTTCCTTCCCTTGGATGGAAGCAGGGAAGCAACACCTGGCAGCCCTGGGGAGTAAGTACTGAACACTCATTCTGTGTCAGACATGCCCTCCTGGTTGTGATGTTAGGAAGCTGGAGCAGATGAACTGACCACAACCTTGGATCTACAACTTCTTCACACAGATTTCACTTTCAGGGGGACCTTTGCTGAGCTGCAAGCTGCATTTTACAGACACGACAGAACCAAGACATGGAATTTTATGCTCTGCTTCACAGATTTCAGTAGGTTAAGTACAAAGGTTTGGATAATGATGAATAGAGTAGCTGGCACTGAAAACAGTCATTCACCACAGTTGCCACACAGAATTATGAAAGACAAGTTATTTTTGTCATTTTCCTGTTCTTCAAATAATGTTGACAATAATTTTAGTTTCACTTGGCAGCAGTTTGATTTCTTTGTTGTATTTATACAGAAAAAAAAAAAAAAAAGCTAACCAAAAAAATGACTCAAGCTTAAGGAGTATTCCAATGAAGAATACAAAGAAGAATCCCTCACACTCCATCATTCTTCCCTGCCATGAGGGTTATTTATCATTGCCTCTATTTGCAATAGCTGGTTTTCTGGCTTAAAGCCTAAAATGCAGTTTTTCCTACTTTGTTTAAAATCAAAGGCAGACCTCAATTTTTTTCAAATTTATCTGTTATCTACTGCAAAAATGAAGTTGTTTCAGATTTTCTACATCCCGTTGCTTAGGACTGCTATAGTTGTTTGTTGGTTTTTTTTTAATAAATACAGGTAGCTGTATTCTTTTTTAAAAAGTATGGAAATACTGTCTGATATATAGACAGTTGTAATTATACTACCAAGAGCTACCATAACAATTCATAGTATTTAACAAGACAAGTTCAAACCAGCATGACTCTGCCACTATCTAACAGAATTAAAATGAATGAGCAGAGGAAGTAATAGTATCAAATGCCACATCATTTTTTCTTGTTCTCTCATCAGTTTTGCCAACATGAATTATTTACATTGGCTGAGCAAGTAGAATCAGTCTCATTCTCGACTATGAGCAGGTGAAAAAAATGTAACTGTGATAATGATGAGAGTCACTTATTGCCTGGAGTTATTTTTCTACTACTTCCAGTTATGAACCTGCATTTTTGTGTCTTCTCCTGCTTAATTTCCATAGCATAAGACATCTAGAAAGGTGGCTTAATAGGGTTAGGGTTAAGGTTAGGGTTAGGGGTAATCCTGGGGCAGTTTTTAGGTCAGCCAGTTGAAGCTACCACAGTTTTCTCACCCCCACTCTCTCTCACATCTACCAGAATAGTCCTTCAATAACTACAGAATTTGGTGTTATGTAGCTTGAACGCCGCTCTAAGCTGACGAAGGAAGGGATTATCCTAGGACTGGAATCTCAGAGATGATTTTGAGTCATCTGTGTCTCCCCTTATGCTGCTTTAGCCATTATCCTTCACTTGCAAGCATCTAATTTACATCTACTGTTCCGATGTTTATGACCCTACCATTGCATTAAAGACCTCACTATCACAACACATTCACATATTATTTCACTCACTCCCGTTGTATTATCTCTGTATCACATTCCTTCTGCTCACAGTCCCTTCTTTCCACCTTCACCCAAGAAATGCAACTGCACACTGGAGCCATACGCATAAACAGATACGGACCTCAGATGTTGTCTCACTTCTGAATCCACTTTTCTACCTGAAGCACTTCACAAATGAGATGACTTGACATTAGATGAACTGACATTATATAAACAAGATGTCACATAAGTGAATAGCTGGGGAGGAGGAGAGACAGCAGACACTGGCTCTGAAATCTCACTGTGTTTCATACACAGTTTGTGCCTCCAGCAGAAGACAAATCGTTGTGCGTTACGGCATCAGAGAGGAAAGCAAAGATGAATATGGGAATCAGTTTCTGAAGGTGTCTTGAGACTGGCGCTTATCTTATAAGTAATGCCCAGCAGGCTAGGCGGATACACCCTACAACTGCTAGGCAGAGAGCAGAGCTTTGAATGGACTCCAAAGAGGGAAGGGCTTAATATTGAAGGGTTGGCACTCAGGTATTCAACAGAGCAGAGCTTAAAGAAAAGGCAAAAGGCAGGTAAGAGAGGAAAAAAGAGATATGAGTGGTATAGAACTAACTGGTGGTGAGACGAGCTGGAGAAGAAAGATGGCTGGGAAGGAGGGCACCTGCCCTTCTCAGGAAAAATCAGGAGGCAAATCCTGGTCTTTCTATTCTGACTTTTAGTCAGGCTTATTCATTTTAAAGTTTTATCCTTATACCACTTCAGGATGCCCTGTTGGATGTGGCCATTTCTAGTAAGAAATTTCAGGAGAGACGTATCTTGTTTCTCTTTTTCCTCTCTACCTGAATTTTGAGATATTCTTAACCAGATTTCTCTTTTAGTTGTAGAGTTGCCTTGGGCTGCTAAACAACACCTTCAAAACAGGGATAGGGCTGTGCTGAAGGTTGTAAAGCATGCATTTTATCAGGGCTGTAGCAAAATGGCAGATTGTTCAGTCAGGAAAAAAAGCAGGTTTACTAAGCAAGTAACAGAGGACTTGCGAGCCACATTTCACATGGCTGACTGAGTGCCAGACTTGGAAACTCTGTCAAAGGGCTTGCTGCCACACTGTACTGCGTCTTTGCCCTAGTCTGAGTTTTAAACAGGAATTATCCACCAACTTCCAAGTCATAATGGAGCAAATAGGAAAGCAGTCTCATGCTTTAGTATTTGAGATTTAAGCTCAAGCAATAACAGAAAAGCCTGATCTATGATTCTTTCCTCTCAGGTATAAGAAAGAGAGTGAGAAAAAGAAAGAGAATTGACAAAACTGACAAAAATGTCCAGAAGGGACATAATTCTGGGTATGTCCCTGTTATCTCCAGATAAATCCCTCCAGTTAGCTAACCTGACCTCCTGGATGGGAACTTTTTGAACATGTTTTTATGTTTTTGCTAAAGCAAAATACAGAAGAAAAATTCAATGTGACATGACCTTCCATGTGTGTCCCCCCCCGCCCCGTTTTTGT
>JAVJGJ010000014.1:61224174-61249863 GCA_035590215.1 Microhierax caerulescens | reverse complement strand
TGCCCCCAAACCCCCCCCCCGCCCCGTTTTTGTACGCATTAAAAATTGTAAAATTTCATTTCTTGTGAATTTTCTCATTCAAATGAAAGAAAGAATTTTGTGGTTTGGGGCCTCATCCGAGCTCTGGGAGACCCAGTTTTAATACTTACTTTGGCTGAGGGAATTTAGGTTTGTATTTGCAGCGGAGGATCCAAGCCATTAGACTCATTTGCTTTCTTTCTAGGTTGAAACTACTCTTCTTTCTGTTTTTCTCAGAGTGCTTCAGACTCACAACCACCCCCCTGTTCTGCTGACCACCTCCAGCTACTGAAGAGTGCCTCAGGAATGGTGGTTCTTGTTAGAAAGGGAAGGGTTAATGTGGCCTTCCTTTTCATAAGATGATTGAGCTTGACAGCCTGGCTAGATCACACAGTCTAACCCCATAAGTTAATCAACCACGTAACTAACTGCTGCCAAGTCCATGCCAGCTAGGACTGAACACATTCCTGTCAAGAGGGTATCTGTGTGTTCCCATCTGGACCAGTTTCTTACACATTTGCACCTAATTCAGATGAACCTCAGCAATAACATTGTGCTGAAACCAGTATGGAGCATTTCTGAGGGGTTGTAGGGGGAGTCTGCCATACATCACAGTTGAAGGAAAGGAAAGGAGGAAGCCAAACTGAACATCTCCCAAAGAGGGGGCAAAAGTGACCAGGACAAAACATTTACTGAGTGTGATTTTTAGTAGCTGGTTCTACTTTCGAAACGGCCTGATGTACTGCTTGCAGGAACTTTAAAATGCTAGTGGAACACTTTTATTCTGCTAATACATTTCTCCAATATTTCACAGACTCATTCTAAGCTCTAGACCTACACAAACCTATACAGTCAGGTATCTGTGTTTTGCTACAAAAATCCAGCATCGCTGTATACTCCACATAGGTTTCACACACTTGCTGAGGTATATGCATTTACACAAAAAAGTGACAAGGATTACAATCACTTTGTGAAGGTCTGCATGTGAAGAACGAACAGCTTGGCTGTATTTTTAAGGATGTTATAAAACACAGTGCTCACTACTGCTTTGTAGCTGTACAAAACAATTGAAAAGTCCAACAAAGCTGGAAAAAAAACCCCAACATTGTGTGCTTGGGTTGTGCAGGCTGGCTTTGGAAGCAGGGTGGTAGAGTAAATCTTAAAGTTTGCTTTTCAAGCTCTGCTACAGGTTTTGTAAGATCAATTATTTTCACTGCTTTTCCTCATGTCTTCATGACAGGTGTAATAGTTATTACAGAGCTTTTTTTTTGTAGCACTGCTACTATGTGTATAGCCTCTACTATCTGCGTATAAAAAGGTATATACTTGTCTTACCAGAACATGAGAGTCTGATTAGACCCTCTGGGGCTACTGCATTCCAAACAATTAATCAGATATACATAGTATCCAAATTGGTCAGGAAGGCTACAGACATTAAAAATGGGAGGGTTTTGGCCTGCAAACAAGCAGAGGTCAACATGAACTCAGGAGACCTGTCAGCAGGCCACCCATTAACAGGGATTTCACTATTAATTATTTCCTCTCAATACCAGACTGATGCAAGGAATAAAGAGCAGCTAACGGAGTTTAATGAGTTTATTGCATAAATGTAGATAAACTATTTCAGTTTATTCTGTATTTGCATGTATTTTGAGTAATTAAAAAAATAAATAACAAATATCAGAGTTGGAAAAGATAAGGGTATATAGAAAAAAATCATTTACACATACATAGATTTGGCAGAATTGTAACAGAGATTTAACACACTGATATTCCATATTAACATGTCTTCATTGTATTAACAGTGCTAAAATGAATAGCTGTGCTATTTGCAGTGGCTTTAACGAAAAAGAATGATCATGTTAGCTCAGTCCCTGTGAATAATGTATGAGGCTGGACTGAACTTATTCACCTCATCTTCCATTCAGTCTAAATCCCCCACAAAATGGAGGGCTATATTTAGCATTAAGTAACAATTTCTTGTTTTAACTTCCATATCATTACTTCTGTGCAGTTAGAGATTGGTTGGGAAAATTGCATATAGAGTAGTTTTCCATTTATTAGAATTTTCAGATGCCATCTCAGTGTCAGATGGAGGCCAGTCTGGGAGTTTTTCTGGTTTCCCCATTTGAATCTTTCAGGCCCTCAATGCATTTTTAATAGGCCATAGAAGAATCAATTAAATCTTGTTATTTGGATGTATCACAGGGTTATGCTCTTGTGGATATCTAGCTAGTGTTAATTAACCAAGGAAGAAAGTATTTTGCACTTTAAACTGGTGTAAAATGCTGTGTTCATGAATCTCACAACAGTTTAGAATTGAAAAGACTTATTAATAATAGCAATGCATTGATGAGTTATGACTTCCAGCTGAAGAAAGTTGTGTGGAAAAGATGACTTCATTATCGCCTCTATTTTAATCAACCTATTTTCACCATTTTATTCTCTTAAAAAACCCTATACTTTAAAATCACTTTGAAAACCTTAACTACCTAGGACAGTAACAACCTTGACAATATGAAGTCACCCACTGTTCCATAGCAGGCAGGAGGGTTCCTGAGGAAAATACCATGAGGCTGTGAGGAATCTTTCTAGCCCTGCTAATACTTGAAAAATCAACCTGCCCCTGCCCCAGCTGGGATGACAAAGACAGTATTCAAAAGTAAACAGTGAAGATGGACAGTAGCGGAACAAAAGACAGTCAGTCATTTCATTCTGTTGTTTTTTATAATTTTCCCTATTAACTGCAAATGGGGGTAACAGCAGAGTCCTGTCATTGGACAACACAGAGAAAATAGGGCTTGCAAGAACAGCTGATGGTCAGTTTTGGCTGCAATGAGATTTAAAAGTAGTAAAAGAGCAGAAAAGCATTTTCATATCAGTAAGGGAGGTACATGAGTAGGAAGGAGAACAATAAGCAGGACAAATGGAGCCGAAAGGTGATGGGAACAGACTTAAGGAAGGAGAATCAGTGGTGACTGTGACAAGTATCTGTCCAGCAGAACTGCAGTATGACATCCCCACCCCACCTGCTTTCCCACTGCTGGGGAACAGCAACTTCTTACTCAAATATGCCTCCTGGAGAGGAACAGGCAGCTTACACATCTTTTATCAATCCGATTAATATCTTCCAGCCATAGTGCTTTAGATTTCCTGTGTTAAAGTCCCTGCATAGCCAAAGGCTATTTCCCTTAGTCCTGCTACACCAATGTCTGTCTAGAAAATGAAGATATTATCCCTCTTTCACAGTGGCCAGGACAAACAGCATTCTGGTGTTGTAACACTGGTCACAGGAGTACTGCAAGGCAATATATGTCTGAAGACCCAAATGAGAAGGGAAGTAAAAAAATGCCAGGTAAAAGGCACTGTGATCCTTTCAAAGAAGAAGAACACTTGGTATATAGTTTAATATTTTTTGAAGATACTGTAATGACTGACAAAGTCATAATTAAGTGTTGCACATGATGTATGGTAGCACTCCCGCGACATTGCACCAAGTGGCACAGTAATTATCAGTTTGCTGATGCTATTGTAATATTTTATGCAATTACTTACTTTGCTTCTTTGCTTGTTGTTTTAGGCAGGCTGTATTATACAAAAAAAGCAGTTCCTTCAAGGCAAGGTTTAAAGCAGTGGATACCTGTTAGCAGTAGAATTTAGTTCAGAAGATATTAAAAAAATTAGGTTTATTTCCTTGAAATTTATGCTTGGATTCAATCTTCAGTCACTTGTGTTTCTCTGTACAACCTTTGGTAAGCCCAGGAAAGATCCATTTGTACCAAGTACTATCCTAAAAGAGCTTCCCTTCATGCTAATATGATGACTTTCTTCTTGTCCTGCTACTAAAGAAGAACAACAGTAGTTTCCTGGAACAAGTAACATTCTTTAAGGGATCCCATCATTCATCAAGCACAGACACAAACAGTTTGCTAAGCCAAGCACTGTCTACGAGAACAAATACATCCCCTGTATTTCTAAGGAGGCAGAACACAAGTTGTCATGTCTCAATAAGGAACTGGATAAATATTGTAAAATATTGTTTCAGTAGAGCAGATGTTCAGACCATATTGACACCTACTACAAAACTCAGGCCCCCTGGGGCAAGAAACTTTATTTACAATAGAATTAAATTATCTCTGAATGTGCGAGCAACATGTTACCTAAGGCAAAGAATAAGATTACTTCACATTTTCTAAAAAAAATCAAACAAGACCCACAATTCCCATGTGCTTGAACATCAGTTTCAGAAAACCAGAAACCATCTCCCAGTCGTTAATATAATTTTTATTGTGTAAATAATAAGTTGATTAGGCACAGAAAAACAACACAAATTGCAAGATTTTTTTTTTATTTTTTTAAAGCTATTGTTCTGTTGCTAGATATGTGGATCAAGCCTGATCTCAGCATTTTGTTTCGATTACCATATAGACTGTCATCTGAAAAGAAGCTCCAACGGAGGACAAAATGAGGCCTATCTAAATTAAATGGCATATGTATTTCATTTGATAGTAGGGAGCAGCACAAAATAGCTCCGGGAGATCTCATGGGGCTTTTCTAAATGATGATTTCCTAAGAATAGTTACAGTACTGTTATGTTATAACCTGCATTTCAGCCTGCTGTCTTTTGAAAAAGGAGTCCTAGAATCACTCTGAAAGATTATTAGCATGAAACTGTTGGGATAGAGAAGGTGTAAGATTAATTATCCAAAATTTTATATGAAATCCACCAGCACAGAGCCTACACTGTTGCTGAATCAGCATTAAATAATGAATTTTTCTGGCTTTCTTTTCCAAATACACAGATAGCTTACAGATTGTGAAGATGAAAACAGGGAGTTATTTTACACAGGGACACAGTGATAGGGAGTCTGGGCTGTCTTACAGCATAAATAGAGCACAATTTTTAGTGAGTCCTAATTATTACAAAAAGAAGCAGACAATATATACACAGTCATAAAACTAAAAACAATGAAGTGACAGGGAAGGGGTAAGCTAAGGCTCAATCTAGAGAGCTACAATGAAAGAGATCCAACATAAAGTCCCCTGTACATTATCTTTTTATGAAGTTAATAAAATCTAAAGAAAAAAAAAAAAGACGTAAGAATAAAGTTTAGAGGCATCAGTTCCCTATTAAAAGATTAAGGCCAACCCATGTACTGAACATTAATTTATTTTGCTGGGAAGTCTATCCTTTCTTTCTATATTGTACACACTAATCTGTTCATCCTGACAGCGAACTATCCACAGCTATCACAATGGCTAAGACCATCTGAATTTATTTCATTTTTGCATAACAGAAAAAAATGAAAATTCATGTCTTTCCAGTGAGTAAGTGCACTACTTATACCTCTTTAATCTTAAACTGAAATTCCTACAAAAGTTCAAACATAAGGCAGAAACTGTCTTTTTAGAAAAACTCACCAGAAGCTGTATTAATGTGCATTTGGGCATATTAGATTTTACATTAAGGGCATTTACACTGTCATACAATCTCACTAGCATCAAGTCTTCGGCTGTCAAAGAAAAAGATCCTGCGTAAGGTAGATAAGCTCCACCAAGGCCCTTATTTGTAAATATAGTACAGCTGCCAAGTGCCTCAGAATACTCTTAAGTTACCTGATCACGTAGTTGGGAGCAGACTGTAGAACAGACTTTGTCAGCTTGCAAACAGGACGTGTGTCTTCCAATCTGCAATCGAAATTTCATGTATTAAAAATGGATAAAGATAAGGTGCTATGCATATCCCACAGATGCCACATAACACATTTACTGTTTTACAACTTATAAAGCCAAATTATTGCTCAGGGCAGCAGCTTTCCTCCTCCCTCTCCTGCCCACTTCTATCTTTCATTTTAGACCATACGTTATTAATCAGGTAAAGTTGCTTCCCATGTCCCCACCCCCACCTCCTGCCTTGTGTTTGTTTTTTTTTTTAAAGAAATCAAATGCATTTGAAATTTGTCAACTGGGATACTGGAGAAACTTACTCTTGCTATTCATATTCTTTCTGCCAAATTAAAAACATACAGAATACAGGCAAAAAGAGAGAGAAATAAATATTTTTTAAAATTGTTCAACACTTTTGCCCTGTAAAAAAAAGGGTGAGGTACTAAGGAAAAGAGGACTAACAGCCAGGCATTTTCTGGAAGTCAGAGAGATAACATGTTTTGGTAACATGAATTCAGGTATTTTTCTCTTTAAAAGTGTGTATATTAGGAAGTGGTATGTACTGATGATCAGGACACTGGACCTCTAGATTAAGACCTAGCATTAATAAAAAGAGTGATACAGCTACCAGAAACTTCAGGAGAAAAGATTTTTACTATAGCATTACTATTGATAGATCTTCCACTGGCTGGGCAGATAACTGTTCATACCCCTTCCCCTATACCCCCGCTTCCCTCCTTAATCAGAAAAGAGGTAAAAATTCCATTCTGGTAAATGTGTTCACTGAAGAAATGTCATTTTCAGCAACTCTTCTTTCAAGTGTGACAGCAAATTTCACATCTTTAGTGAGCATGACCACGTTTTCACACTAAGCCTTTGCAAACTGCCCTCAGCAGGCGTCAGTGTGAGGCATTCTGCTCCCACACTTCCAAGCCCTGCCTGCGCTACCTCTCTAGGCACATTTTTTCTCTCTCCAACAGTGTTGTATGTTATCTTGAAAGCTGTGCGAAGTGTTTGTGAGAGGGACAAGTCCAGTGATGAACCACTAATTATGTGATCTAATGCCAAAATCTGTCAGTATTGTTTTAAGCTCTGGCTGAAAATGGGTAAACAACTAAATAAATTTAAGTATTTTTTTTAGCATAGCTTTTTATGCCTTCGGTGTACAGTAAACCATATAAATATTGTTTACGAGGGAAGAACTGACATCTATATGTGTGGTGGGTTTACCCTAGCCAACACCCACCCAGCCTTCCACTTCTCCCTTCTCCCACAGGATGGGGAAAAAATAGAAGAAAGGAAAGAAGACTGGTGGATCGCGTTACTGACAGTTTAATAGGGAAAGCAGAAGGTGTGCACATAAGCCAAGCAAAATAAGGAATTTATTCTCTCCTTCCCATCAGCAGGCAGATGTCCAGCCACAGGACCTCAGCATGTGTAACGTTTGCTTGCAGAGACAAATGCTGTCACCACGAATGTCCCCCCTTTCTCTTCCTTGCCCCAAGCTCTCCTGCTGAAGCATGGCATCATGTGGGATGGAGTGTCCCTCAGGGCAGTTTGGGTCTGTTGTCCAGGTGATGTCCCTTGCCAGTCTCTGGCCACCCGCAGCCTGCAGGCCTTTGGATGAGGTGTCATGGATGGAGCGACAAACTTCACTCCTAAGGGAAGAAACAATATACTTGATTTATATGAAGTAGTGAGTTTACAAAGTTTGACAGTAAATGCAACAGTTTAACAAGATTCAATGGCAAGGTACACTAGATTATTTACTGCATAGAGGACAGGGTCAGAAAAAACTCTCAGGGAGACCCTCCGGTTGAATCATGAGGTTCAGAAAGGAGCCCCTTGCTTTCTAAACTCCTTCTCAGAGGGGCGTTTTGGTGGGGCTGGAACCAGACCTAGTCATTGGTTTATATCTAAAGGATTATATACACAATCAATCTTTCATCTAAGATTTCAATGTTCAGCACGCTATTAATCACTTACTGAGAATCTGTTGCGGCAAGGAATCTCTGAGCTTCAAGGAGTAACCTGGAGAGGCACCCCTACTCGAGGGGACATGCTGGTGTGCAGCCTACTGATGTGCAGGAGAGTTCAGCGGGCCCTGGGCTGTCTTCTGTTTATCACGTAAGGCATCTGACTTACAGTCATATTTCCTACCAGCTGTATTTTGGTTGGCGCATGCTCAACTAGCCCTCAACTGCTGAGCAGGATTTATGGCTCTCCACTATTGTGTTGTTATCTGTCTCCCCAAACTTCAACTTAAGCCAGATGCAGCCATCACAACCACCACTGGTGGCTATTGCTCAGTCAGAAAGGGGTGGGGGGAAGCACGCAGCCACAGAAGAAGGTGGAGAGGAAGCCTTGATGCTGTGCAAGCACTGTTCAGCAATAGCCAAAATGCTGCTCAGCAATAGCAGAGGCCATTTTAGCCCCAAATGCAAAGCACAGTTGCTTAGGGGCTGCTATTAAGAACGTTAACTTCATACCAGCCAGATCCAGTGAAATCTCTGCTCCTTATTCCATATAATTGATGTTATACTCGGGTCCCAAATTAACTGATACATCTAAGTATCCTCTGACCATCCCATTCCTATACTGTTTGATTTCTGTACCCCATTCAAAGTTTTCCACTCACTCAACTAACCCAGACTGCATCACAATATTTGATTCTTCTAAACCATACCTTTTTTCCTTTCCATTTGATTTCTCATTTTTTAAATCCCCTCTTACCAACACTCACAACTTGCACTACATACTTAAAAATCTTTTCACCCAACAGTCAGGTTTACACACACTTGTTAACTGTTATCTCCTGTTGCTTGACATAGACACTTCGTCATCCATGCCATGATGTTACTCCCTCATTCCATGTTCCATGTCCGTAACAAGAGCCGATGACTTGGGCCCCATCTGTTAAGAGGGTCACTTTAGGAGAAGAGAAGCAGCGTGTTGGATTGTTGGGTGCCAAGATAAGCTTGGTTTGGGTCCCTGCCTCAGCATGGTGTCCTCTTGCTCCTGCTCCTGTGATGGTGCTGAACAGAGGCTCAACAGGCAGTGGCCAAGCTCCAAAACAGTGGTAAGAGCTGCTGGGTCTCACTGGGGTATGCAAGGCACCCTTCTGTCAAGTCACACATCTATTCAACAAGATTACTTGTATATTCAGGAACATCCAGGTAAGTTTTACCCCCCACCCTAGAGGTCAAAGTTCCCTCTGCCTCCAAAACTAAGTAGGCTGGGGGTGGCAAGAGGCGGGCAGGAGACACTGCCTGCATGGCAGACACACGTTCACCAAAGGGATTTTCCACACCATGTGGTATTTGGCTCAGCAAGAAAAGCTCAGGGCAAGGAGGAAGAAGGAGGTGTTTGGCAGTGGCACGGAAAGAGTGAAAGAAGGTAATTGGCATAACAAAAATTAGTAACACACTAGCACACTAAAGCATACATTTCTCTGGGCTACTAGATTTTGTTACTCATCTGTTTGTGTTCCTGGCAGCTTTTAGGTCTGTGAAAAGTCCTTTTGATAAATTTCATTAAAGCATCACCACAGAAATATGAAAGGTTATGTCCTGCCATCAGGATGAAAAATGCCTCTTCCTCCTCCTTAACCTTTGAATCAATCTGTGTGACACAAAATAAGTGTGTCAGCTTCATGCCTGTAAGCACTTCTCATCTTGCTGCTGTTTTGTAGCTAGGGAAAATCATAGCAGCTACCACATCTAATTTGGAAATCAATTTCAAAAGCTGTTCTGTGTCTTCTTTGCAAGAGGAAGTCACATTTCCAACAGACTGAACTCATTAAAAGTGTTTCTTAAAGATATTTTGGTTTACTTCAACAAACTAGTTTTCTGGTTCCTAATGTTCTTCCTGAGTGGTTGTGTACGGGGAGCAAGGGGATTAGGAGGCTTTTTGACTGATGCTTTTTGACTCTTTCTTAATTTGATTTTAGACAATTAATATACAAACAGGAAATCCATGGAAATAGATACTTATTTTATTATTCACAGGACAAGTCAGAACAACTGAAGTGGCATGAAGGTCATGATAAGAAGATTTTATCACATCAGACCTGTAATGGCATGCTCTAGGCACCCTCTGCAATACCCCTGAATTACTTTCCTTAGGTTTCTGCTTTTTTGTTCTCCTTTAACCACAGCTAGCAATTAAGTACCACACAGCTGCTCACTCGCTCCCCCTTGCCACCCTGGTGGAGTGGGAGGAGAATTGGAAAAAGGTAAAATATGTGTGTGAGATAAGAACACTTTAAGAATTAAAATAAAGTAATAATAATAACAACAATAATAATAATTTTAGTGGAGAGGAGAGGGAGAGAGGAATGAAATCCGGGGGAGGGGGGAACCCAAACAAACCCCAAGTGATGCACAGTACAACTGCTCACCACCTGCTAACCGATGCCCAGCCAGCCCCCAAGCAGCAACCAGCGGCTCCTGGCCAGCTCCCCAGCTTATATATGCTCAGCCTGATGTTCTATGGTGTGGAACATCCCTTTGGGTCAGCTCTGCTCCCCCCCAGCTCCCTGTGCGCCACTCACTGGCAGAGCGTGGGAAACTGCAAAGTCCTTGACTTAGGGAAAGCACTGCTTTGCAACAGCTAAACCATGGTGTGTTATCAGCGTTATTCTCATACTAAATGCAAAACACAGCACTCTGCCAGCTACTAGGAAGATTAATTCTATCCCTGCTGAAGCCAGGACACCATTAAAATCACTAAATCAGGACTGGTGTAAAACAAAAATACTGTGAATCACTTGATTTAATTAAAACCTGATCTATCAGTTACAGGTACTGAGCTTTACATTTCAAAAAGGAAAGAAAGCTCAGCAGTGAAAAAGCTACCATTAAAACACCTTTTACATACATTTAATAGTAATATCATACAGAAATGAATTCTAAAGTCAACAAAATAAGTATGTTTTCCATGAAGTCATTAAAGTTCCCTGACGTAATACAGTTTGTGTAATGTTGCATAATCATTAGCAGGAAAGAGTAATCTGCAGCCACCAAGTTCTGGTCTGGGGGAGTTAGCCAGTCTCATGGAGAAGAGCCAGTCTGCGGTGATGCAAAGTTCTCTCCAGGTTCTGCAGTGGAAGAATGTCACAAACACAATGAGAATCGAATCTCATTCAGTGAAGAAATGTTGGTAATTCCCTCTTCGGTCAACCTTTAGGTTTTTATTTCCTGTCAAGTGTCTCTTTATTAGGAAGGTCACCTGTTCACTCAAGAAAACAGTACATAAATCATCTGTCTTAACGATATATTTAATTAAATGCCTGTAAGAAAACTAGGGAGAAACAGTTATTGTAAATATTGTTTCACTTCGGTTTGGTAGCATTCAGTTTGACAGAGAGCAGTCGATGCTGGGACTGTGTGAAATATGATTTCCTTGTTACCAAGCATGAGAGGAAGGGTGATGGGCAGCGACATCTAGGACATTCTTTCAACTGAAAGCACTTACAAAATACATTAAAATTTCCTACCTGCTCAAGTACCAACTTTTTCTTCAAGATGGCTGCCATTTAATAAAAGATTTGGGGATGTTATTTGGTAAGGTTGCCGACTAATTCATCATAATGTTTTGCCCTACGTGTCATCTAAACAGTCTCACTGGGATTTCTTCACTGATTACACATTAGGTTCTTGTGGGGAAGAAGTTCTTATTGAGCTGTAGCACAATAACAGGGCTATTGTAGTTTTGTCATAACTGGTTTTCATACAACAACCGTTCATTCAAACTACATAAAAAAATAAAGATATGAAAGTAATACTAAAATATTTCTGCTATGGTTGATAGTTTCAAATAGAAAAAAAAAAAATCAGTCAGTGGTGCTCAATCTAAAAGGAAGAGTGCTTACATGGTAATACAGCATTCTAGATAAAGCCTTCACTTTGCTAGTGTAGCTCAGCTGTGTGTTTTCTGCTGAAAGCATGTAGCTGAACATAGCTGGCAATCAGTGAAAATTAAAAAAAAAAAAAGTAGATAAACATTCCTCATGAAGGAAATAAGCTAATCTCTGCAATGTATTTAAATGTAATTATCACTTCGTTCTTGGATTTAAGTAGAAGGACCTGTTAACCTGCTTCTTAGCAGTACAGAAAATTTATCCATCCAGTCTAAGGCAAGCGTACATGACAGGCTTTCCTGCAGGTTTGTCACCCTCCCACATCCCTTCAGCAGGCAGACAGATACTTACATACAAATAGCAAAGTGTGGAGGATGCCAACCAACAATGCTTTAACCACAATTCATTTAGAAGTATATTAACCAGCAAGCTATTTTCTCTTTAGTGACAGCTATTATTTTTTCTGTAGGTTTCAGACAAACAAATGACAACATGAGCTTTGAAATAGTATTGATTAATTTTGTATGGAGTTCCTTGTGCACCTCCTGCCCAAACACAAATATATGCATCTGATAATAAATCAGAAGAGGAAAAAAGGAAAATCCCTGAAAGGGGATTCACAATCCACAAAGTGCAGTGAGACTCTCTTTTGATAATGAACCAAACAGTATGAGAAGGTAGTATGAGAAGTCCTAGGAAGCAGGCATCCGGAGACCTGGCATGATGCTCTACCCAGAGAAGAAAATTACAACTTTCTTTTTAACTACAAAGGGGCCAAAATGTTGATCTGTTCTCTTTCTCCACAGCTCTATCACCAATCTCCCGTAAGACCGTGGTTAAATTCTTTTTATTCTGTGCCCATTTCTTTACTTGTTGGAAATAGTTTAACAGAAAATATTTTTGTGAAAGAGTATTTCTTGCTTCCCAACCTTCAAACATTATCTATCTAAATCTCTAAAGATATATTATCTAGCCATACTATATGAAATGAGCCCTTCCTGCTGAGTTTTATTAATTTTCAGTGAAACAGGAATGATACCTGCCTGCCTTTGTAATACGATTTCAGATCTGTAAGTGAAAACTTTAATAACAAGCCTAATGAAAGATAAATATTTTAGAAACAAATATAATTTGAGTATAAATGCATGAAATCCATATTAAAAAAAAGTTAAAGCATTTTCTATAGTTAATGTACACATATATTTAGATTCATTTCATGTGTTTTTGACACATAAGAGATTTTTCCACACAAGGCATCTACACAGTTCACACACAACATATTGATGACCATAGGCAGTAGACAAATGTAATACGTATTTGTTTCGATACAATACACTTTTGCTTCTAAGGTTTTTGCTAAAGTTTAGACTTAGCAGAAAACAAAGATTGGAATATATTTCATTACTAAAGTGAATATGGCTGATTTTTTAAAAAATTCTGAAATTATGTAATGTTTATTTTTCATCAAAACAATTCAAATCTGTAAGATGAAATAGCATTTTTTTAGTAATACTTAGTAAATAAGTAACTATAGTCTTGATAACCATAGAAATAACTGTGTTTGGTCTTGGATAAAAATTAAATTAACAGAAAAGAACTCCCATAAGTGGCAACAACTTTAAGTATTTTAAGTACTTAACCTAGACCCCAATTGTCACCCCTTTGTCATCTAATTATGTGAATAGCAAAAATGGGGTAAGTATTTCTGACATGATCAGTTCACAGGACCTTAAGAAACTTTTTTAATGTCACAAGTGTGAACTTACACATTCGATACACACTAAGATGGGGGTCAAGTGCCAGTTTACAGAGTACCTGCATGCAAATAAATGGAGATGCTGGAATTAGATATTGTAACTTTGAGTAGAGTCATCTTCAAAGAATCAGATGGAAGGTAGAACAACACATGTGGGAGTCTTCATAGGCTTTGTTGTCCATCTGAATGAAACTCATTGCGAAAGTTGACTTACAGAAAAAACCCTTGTGCCTTTAAATACTGGTAAGAGTCACAGAAAAATTAGAACTTAGATTGCCATAGTTCTACTTGACAGTTGTCTCAAACTGCTTAAACTTTAGTCTTTGACTAGCTAACTATGTAATATTTTTTGTTTCCTTCTCTGACTCATAGTCCCACCATTTTCTTTTTTGTTTTCAATAGCTTCTGAATTTTAGTGCCTGAGACACTCCCTTTTGCTTCCTTCTTTCATAATTCCTTCTGAAAAAAAAATTAGTTTCTCTTTAAGATCCTCAACTATATGTCTTTAATACCGATGATAATAAAAATGGGTGACTAGAAAGTTTACTTTGAAAGATAGTTCTGTCAGCACCTGAACTAATCAGATTCGATTTCCCACATATCTCCCACTCACAGTTTCTTTATCATCTAACAAAGGATAAGATTAAGAGCCTTTCACTCTGTGTGGCTAGTAATAACCCAGCAGCCTGCTGTTCATTTTCAAAAAATTTTGAAGTACTAAATGTGCTTGACATGTCTGTACTGTTTGTCATGACTGTTTGAAGTTGGCCAGCAGGTTCAGAATACAGAATACACAAGTATTCACAATAACAAGTATACACAAATAAATACAATTTATTATTAAATTATTAGAGTATTCTAGAGTATAATTAAAATTATAATTTAAAAGTATAATTAAAAACTCCTTTAATAGGAGTAGATTTTGCATTTGTTCTGGATTTCCAGTTATGATTAAATCTTAGATGCAGAGATCAGTTCTTAGTTTCTCTCTCAGACATAAATGACATTTTCACACTACATACACTCCAATTTTTTTTTTTTTTTAAATTCATATAAATGCACACTGACACAGTAGTTCAATGCAAACAGATGATTCCCCCTTCAGGCAAAACAAATACCTGAAATTTCAGTCTTCCATAAAAGCACACATCAAATTAACCCAGGAAAGCAGACCATTGCAGATAAAATGGCACTGTTACAAACTGATGTAGGAACTATGCAATTTCTAGCAAATTATATTCAACTTTGCAAATCCAGTATCATGTATGACATAGTACTTCAGAGAGAATGTGCATTGAATAGAAAATATCTGGGGCTCATTTTGCCTGGCAGACTTGCCAAGTCCTTGCCAATTTCATGCAGAGGAACACAAGGGCAAAAATTAACATGATGATTGTTCCAATTTAAAATCTAAATGTTGCTGTTTTTTTCCTATGTGAGGCTCACTTCATACGTATCAACACAAATCATATCCCATGGAATCATCTGGCATTTGTCCCGTTATCTCTTCACACGCATATTTAAAAATGTGAAGAAAGTATCTAGGCAAGGATTTACCGTAAATAAATCATTATACTTACAATGTAAACAAGGTCTTTTTTGTGGGAGGCCAACAAGCTAATTTGTTAAGCTTGCTTGTTCTTGTCATATTAGTGTTAGATCCTAGTTTGATGCTCTTGGAAAGTGTCAAGGAAAAAATGGTTGGGAGGTTAACTTGTAACATTATTTCTTCCTCTGTACCCAGGAAATACAGCCCAGCATACATTTTATTACCATGCCTCAGAAAAATACTGGTTTTTGCTAGTCAAAATCCGTCATTGTGCTGGATTCTATCCATGTTGATCAAGTGCCATGCCATCTTCTTGTACTATATGGTGTAGGAATACATGATGAGGTCACAAAGTGAGACTGGGGAAGGACAACACAGAGGAAAAGGAGACATTTGTCATCATATGCTCTTGCCATCTGCATGCCTGCTTGATAAAACCATGCCTTTTGAGAAACATGTGCTTAATGGAAATGCAAGTTACTGTTAGGTGACAAGCCAGAGCAGGTAGTATATGTAGCTTTACTTGAATAGAAGTTTTAAAGGTATGCAATTAATTGTTACATAGCTTCCTTCACAGCACATTGCTGTAAGTGCTTATTTTAGGAGCTACTTTTTTCCTAGATCTCATACAGAAAACCTTCCTGTATAATCTGGCTTCACAGGTGATATTGAAAATCAGGCCTTAGGAACACTGGGTATCACAGTACTGAAGTTACCTCTGAATTTACTCTCAGGCTATATTTCCCTCAATATTTCTGCAAAGTTTATGCCAATGTGAACTAGATACTTCATGTATTGTGGGTGCATCTCAATGTGAAAGTCCTACAGAGGTTGTGCAGAAGATGATGGGGTTCTGGAAACTGGTCCTAACAAGAACTGATTGAAGGTTCATCTTTCAGTTTCCATGGTCATCTATGAGACTGAGAACAAAGCCTTTGTCTGATCTCAGGTGGTTGGTTGGGGTTTTTTTTTCTGTTTATCTTCAAAAAGAGAACAAATAATATACACAGACTTAGTTTGTGTGCAATAGCTTTTTGGGACATTTTTGTGTACTATTACAAAAGCTATCATTGTGTTCATTGTTTAGCACCGTGAGTCGGGTGACCTGTAATCATAAAGTGCATCTGCATTTCGAGGAGACAAAAAATGCCAGTGTTTGTATTTTGGGATGACTTTTATTGTGGAATTCAGTGTTAGATTCAAAACCTAAATTCAAGATGCTACACTTACAGGTAATTTCATCCAAATGAGCCAAGTAAGCTGCCATTGTAGTCAACGGATATCGAATTAGTGAACCTAAGCAAATTGAGAGTTATTCAAATGACCACGTGAGCTTAGCGTGATGTAAGTAGCTCACTATACTTAACTGACTGTAATGGACATCTATATATCCAACTTGTATGTACAGACCTGCATCGTACACATGTAAATGTAGACAGATATTTGGTCGGGATGCCAAATGCCAAGCTTAGCTTGCACACAGAATGAACTATTTAAATTACTGATATGTTCTCTTCCTGAACTAGACCTTCTGGAATTTCAGTAGGAAAATTATTGAATTATATGAAAGTAATGAGAGCAGCAGGTGCTCCTGGTTTTGTATTAAGCTATGCACAGGCACAGGACAAAGTGCCTGTCTATCTGCATCATCTTCTCACCCATAGAATTGACTGTGGCAGTAATTTCTGGTGGGGCTATTGAGAGCCCTGCCACTCTCCCTGGTTCAGCAAAGACTATCCACAAAGCTGTCTCCCATCTCTCCCAGCAAGAAGATGTTAGGATTGGATTTCTACTACTTATTGAACAGAGATCCTTGTGCTACCTAGGTGGGATTACCTATCGCTGATTATTCTGTCACTCCAGGGAAAAATTGACCCTGATCAGGTTATTCAGATATGCCTGAAAAAGCCCTAAGTCTCTCAGGCCTACAAAAAGATGTTAGAAACTAACAACAAACTTTGGCTAAACAATATCTATGACAAATCTATGCTGCCATAGCTCCATTCCTATTCCTAGCGGTGCAATAACTACAAGTTTGGAGATGCTTTGTAGTCTGTCTTTGATGTACATAGCAAAGTTTTCAACAGGGATCCTCACAGGCAGGTACAGTCTTCCTAACCCCTAAGCAGTCTAGCTAATAGTGCTGCATGTTAGAAATTATTCCCCTGCAAATGATGTATGAGTTCTGGTGTGCTTTCCTGTACAAACATTTAGGGTCACAGTGCAAGTCCACCATTTCTGTGGAGTCAGGCAACTCCAGCATTAGATTGTTTCTAAAGAGTATGCCTAGTCAAGCAGTTCAGAAAAAGAGAAAAGCTATGCTCAAGGGCACAAACCAATTATGACTAGACATTAGCCTCTGCTTACCACATATCCAGCTCAAAATAACTACTGTTTAGAACTGGGCTGTGAGATGCAGCTCTACTTTGCTTAAGATTTCAAGGTTGGAAAGTATTTGTGTCTAAATGACACTCCAGGAAGAAAGACAAACTAAAAAGGTACTAAATTTTTAACCCTTCAAGCAATCTGCTTGTCAAAACATCCCCTAGCCCTCGACAGGCTGGCCAGAAGATTGGGTTGACTTCAGTGTTAACCTATTTGTGCTCTTTCCGACACTTTGTAAGAAGAAGCATATTTCCACAAGGTGATCCACTTCCTATGGATTGGTATTTTCAGGGAGGCAAGTGCCCTAATCAGACCTCTGACTAGGCTGAGTCAGCATTGTGTTAGCTACTGGCAGGTTGGTGCTGCCTTTAAAGGAGCACATTAGTTCAGCAAGTAGGCAGATCCATAGAGAGGATCATCATCATTGACAGGGGAACTCCAGCTTCTCCAGACGCTTCCCCATTATGGCAAGCAGACACTAGGGCAGAGCTGAGGGAAAATCATAAATTTGGGGTGGTGATCTTTGTGCATTTTAGCCTTCAAGTGCTATGGAAAGAACCATGAGGAAATACACTTCTCAGGATTTTTTTTGGGGGGAAATGTAATAATGAAAAACAAGGTGGATTTTGGGTCACCAGTACTGTAGAGTAGCCCAGAAAAAAACTGTGGAAGGTAGTGATAATATTTCTTCTTCTTTTTTCAGAACATTTCCTAAACGTGTTTAGAAAAAGCACACGTTGATGTTCAAAAATCCCATCCTGCAGTACCAGAGGAGGAAAGTGAGGTAAGAAGAGGTTTACAGAGTGCTCAATAGCATTGGCACAGAAAGCCATGCTATTGGGACTGAAGGGCAAGCACTGGAGTAGATGAGGGCATAGCCTCCCACTACAGATTTAGGCAGTTATGACAAATGATTAACTCTTTAGGAAAGATGCTTTCTGGTGTGGACTTGCTGTTTCTGTGACATAGTGAATATGTTATCACAAACTAAGTTACTTCTGATGCATTAATCCCTGTTTTCTGCTACCCATCTTCTCCTTCTGTCTGAATCTCATTTGGTTAACTAATTTTGCTTCATTTTTTGCTACAGAAACTTGCATTGCAGGGAAAGACATATTGCTGCAGAACTGCTGGTATAACTTTTCTCATGGAAATCTGACTTAGGAAGCAGCTACTCTCAAGAGAACACAGTTTAATTTATACACCAATTAACAGTGTAAATTAATGCTTTACTGTTCATCCTCTCTCCAAAGATTTTAAGTGCCAGTGGAGATTTTCATTCTGAACAGAGCTGAAAGACTTCAGAGCAGAGCAGATGAGACAACCTCAAAAACAAAACAAAACAAACAAACAAAAAAAAATCCCACATGAAATGCCCTGAGTGCAACTTGCTGTAGCTGGTTTGGATTCTCTCATGAATTGTCCCATTCCACACAGCTGGCAGACAAGGATAGAGCTAGCTAGAAAACAGCTTTTTCTTCAATTAAAAGTTTCAGATTTCAAAATCTTGAGTTCCAGATCTGCATGAAAAGCTAAATGGAAATTCCAGTTTGACAACTTCAAACCCTTCTGTCTCATTTTTGGACCCAGAATAGGAAATCTAAGGATTCATCTATATTAATGACTTAATTCAGTTAAGAAGTGATTTTGAAGCAAATCTCCCAGTTAATCCCACTTACTGTTCTTTGGTTCACACCACAGAGCTCTGAAACAGAACACACAAACTGAATTTCTTCTGGAAAATAACATTTTGAAATTAAATCAAAAGATATACTCTTAACACGTACCAAACAGTAGTGTGCACTTAGTCCCCAAGATTAGACTAGTGGTAGTCTGAGATAAATGTAGGAATATGAACTTCATTTTTCTTTCATGTCACATGGCTGCTTCTAATGTGCCACACAGAATCACAAAATTATAGAATCATTTGGGTTGGAAGGGACCTTAAGGATCATCTAGTTCCAACCCCCCTGCCACAGGCAGGGACACCTTCCACCAGACCAGGCTGCTCAAAGCCCCGTCCAGCCTGGCCTTGGACACTGCCAGGGATGGGGCACCCACAGCTTCTCTGGGCAGCCTCTGCCGGTGTCTCAGCACCCTCACAGTGAAGAATTTCTTCCTTATACCTAAGCTAAATCCACCCCCTTTCAGTTTAAAGCCATTCCCCCTTGTCCTATCACCGTCTGCCCTTGTCAGAAGTCCCTTAAAAAACTGTCAAAAGGCTTTTTGATAGGCCCCTTTTAGGTACTGGAAGATGCTGTAAGGTGTCCCCAGAGCCTTCTCTCCTGCAGGCTGAACAGCCCCAACTCTCTCAGCCTGTCTTCACACGGGGGGTGCTCCAGCCCTCTGACCATCTTCATGGGCCTCCCCTGGACTCACTCCAACAGGTCCATGTCCTTCTTCTGTTGGGGGCCCCAGAGCTGGATGCAGTGCTCCAGGTGGGGTGTCACAAAGCAGAGCAGAGGGGGAGAATCACCTCCCTTGACCTGCTGGCCACACTGCTTCTGATGCAGCCCAGGATACGGTTGGCTTTCTGGGCTGCAAGTGCACATTGTCAGGCCATGTTGAGCTTCTTGTCCACCAGCAGCCACGAGTCCTTCTCCCCAGGGCTGCTCTCAGTCTGTTTTTAGCTCAGCTTGTCAGTCAGTCAGCATTTCCATTATGAACCTTCATTTTAAGTGGTTTGTAATAGTCCCTAATTATTTTTTTTTTAAGTAGAAGCTTGGCATGTAAATTCTCAGTCCAGTTATTTTTGTATAAATTTTGGGATGAACCAGTTTGTCCATTTTTAAGTTTTATTGGAATCATAATTTTTTCTATGGCTTCAAATGCTTTTTTACATTCCTGAAATGGTGCATTAAACCAGTTCATTAAAAGGAAATTTTTCAATACATACTGTTAACCTGTGATTATTTTTTTTTAGGTAGAAAGTAGCTCCTGTGCACCTTGTCGTATTTTAGTTTAAAATATTATTTCACAGAAACAGATTGTCTTTTTATGGACTCTTGGCACTCTCCTGTCAGTGACCTGTAAATAATGGACTATGTTAAGTGTGTGAGAATAAGTCTTCAATTAGGCCTGTGCTGGGAAATGCCTTTGAAAGGTACGCTAAGCTCAGATAATATATTGCAGTGTTATTTAACTTAGACATTTTTCCAAGATAAAATCCAGGATATCTCTCCCCACTCCCACCTTGATTTACCTAGCTGGCATCCATTCTCAGAGCCTATCAAAATTAAACTTGCCTAGTTAAGCTAAATTAAGCAGTATTAACCCACACCTTCATGAGGGGGAAAAAACTGAGGTTAGCTCATATGTGGACCAACTCACAACTAGTCTTGATTCATTTTCTTAATTGAGATAGACTCTTTCTTGTACTACACAGTAATACACTGTATTAGAAATTGCTTTAATATCTCTAAGTTTCTTTAAAACTATTTCAAGAGAAACAGTATGTTTTTAAGGGTGCTTTATGCCACTGAACACCTGTGCAAGATTAGAATCCTTGTAAATAAAAAGTACTAAAATCCTATGTACTTGAGTATGCCAGCTGTGTACTTGCTGGTAGATGAACATGAAATATTTTAAGACATTAACAAGGTAAAAAGATGTAAAAACTTACATTCCATATAAAGCCTAGAAATTGACAAGTGAAATGGAGTATGATCCTTTTTGCTGGCCACAGTTTTTTGTATGATAAAACCAATCTTAAGCAATATCTCCTCAGCATTAATGTTAAAGTGGAGCCACTGGGAAGTTAACAATTCACAGAAATGAGCACTTTTCCCTTTATTGTCCACACATTTGAATCCACAAGTCTCTGAAAAGCTTATTAATTTCCTTAATGAAGAAATAACTTCATCATTGGGTTAAAGTAGTTTTTGTTTATAGAAACAAAGTGTATTTGTAATGGCGGGTAGGCCTGAAAGTACAACAGCCTATTTAAAGTCAGACTTCATGTTAATCCTTTTTTTTTTTGCCTTTTCTTTGCCCATCTGATTTCTTTGTTTCAATTTAATAACGCGTAATAATGGTACTAGCAATGATGATGAAAATAATCATGGTTCTGATTAGAAATACAATAACTTGCTTCACAAAAATATTTGAAAGCAAGCTTATTCTGTGAATAAATGCAGCCTCATACTGTTTTATAGTGCATGTCTTTTAAATTACCCAAATCCTTGTGAAAGTGGGGAACTTCATGTACGATGGGTGTCAGAAGGACAGGTATGATGACGGGCTGAGTGTGTGCCTTTATAGTTGTCCCTAATAGGCTCTGTAGGTATATAGACCTACGAGAACAGCATTTTGAGTGCCCCTACTGAACAGATTCTTGCAGAGACCAAAGTTCGCCATCATTCCAAGGTGATTCTGCCCTGATCTAATGTCAGGGAAACATTTATGGTAAGTTTAGTGATGATTCCAGCATTACTATTTAGTATGCTGGATTTGGTGGTTCCAAATGCATTATTGCTGTTATTGCCATCATGACAAAAAGTTCAAAATCAGGCCTCAGACTGAATAATCCCGGATAGTTCCAGTGAAGATGCTGCAAGTGAATGCCTGTTTTACCATTCTGCAACTAGAAGTGGGCATCAATGTTTCCTGTTCCACTCCTCCAAACTCTCTTTTTCTGTGTACGTGTGATGAGGTTAGGCTGCTATAGTAGAAAATGAAGCCAACTATCTTGAGTTTAGGAAAGGCAGAGGCTGTTTTCACTAACTCAGACGCAGAGAATATATTTTGCATAGCAGCAGACGTGTGCATCATAGAACCCTGGAACTTTCTCCTTGATCTTTTATAAAGTTTAGTAAAATATTCCTTTAAGTGAAATGTTTAGGTTTATACTTAAGCCCTAAATGAGCATCATTTAAGGAGGACCTCTTCTGTCTCTGTGATAACTGCATTCCTGAACCCTCCCCTGGCCATTGCAGCCTTACTGCAAATGAAAGAGTGAGAGAATCTTCACAGTGATTGACATCAAGAAGGGATCATCTCCCTGGGGCACTGACTGTGTGTGACTCACTGTTAGCCTTCCCTGCTGGGCTGCAAATATGTATAATAATAGAGCTCTGTGAAGGAGAGACTTTCTGGCAGTGTGTTCCTTGTGTCAAGCCGTGGGAGTTTCAGATTTTCTTGGGTAACCTTAGAGTAGTACATCTCTGAACTGGCAAACCCTGGTGGGAACAGAATTATTCCAGTGAAGGCATTCCCTCGTTTGTAAAAAAACATTAGAAAAATACAGTGTCACTGGAGAGATTAAACATTTTATGTAATGATTTCCTTTAGTAATAATTGTAATGTAAATCATGTGACTTCTTAAAAATCTGTATTAGAGGCATGCTGGTTTCTTATGAAATCATGTAAGAACTGGAGCATATGAAATATCACAGAGTAGGCAAGTTCATTACACAGAACTTGGTTCTTGGTAGTTGTCTCGAGGGAGTTTGTTGTTTTTTTGCAACGTGATAACCTGCACAAGAAGCGAAACCGTTCTGTGGCTTGGCTGTTGTAGGTACTATGGACTATGAGTGGTAAAAAGATGAAGCATTTTTCCTGAAATCATTTTGGTTTTGTAATAATACAAAATTATAGTGATTTCATAGCCCTGCTTTAAAATTGACGATTAATTGGTTTTATTTTATTTGCATATATCCTAATGCAGGCATCCTATATGAGTAATGAATTATAATAGGACTAAAAATGTCCTTTAAAATGCAGTTATTTCTGAACAGTTTTTTGTTTGGTTTTTGGGTGGGTTTTTAGTTTTTGTTGTTATTTTAATATTAGTTAATTAATTTGTCACTTAGAAGATTTACCTGTTACTTTATTCTTAGTTTAGAACTTGGAGCGGAGGAACTCTCATCTGAGTTTAGGGGTAAATTAAGGCCCCTAAATAGCTGATGAGACAAGATGGAGACCTGCTGAGATCCTGTCCTAGGAAACATATGGCAGCGTAAGTGGGAACCATTATCCCTGGCAACTGCCTGTCTGTCTTTTGTGTGTGTGGGGGAAGGAGCGGTGGTGGTGGTGGCTGGTGTCTGCACAACTGCCTTGAGCAACATCTTAAGTTGTGGTTTGAATCCCTCTTCAAATGTACAGAAATTGTGGGACTAGTTTAAAAAGTGCAGATTAAAAAAATAAGAAATACTTGAGTCTGTTTTGCTGTTTGGGATTGTTTTGCTTTTTTCTGAGTGCATAGTTTATTTTTTAAAATGTTTCTCAGAAATTTCATGGGACAGACTTTTCAAAATTAAACCTGAGGGCTGTAGTATCATCACAAACACTGGGGGCTAAGTTTTAAAGAAAAAAATATTAAATATCCTATGAATTATGATGAAATTGTGGAGATCGTCCATACTAGTAGGCAGAGACAGCTTTTTGATTGACCATGTAACTGTGATGTTATTTTTATATTCTTTTTTTAATTTTTTAAATTTATATTTTTATATATATTTTATATATATTTTATAGTCCTCATTGCTATCATTCTTACTGATACTAGTGGTGTACTCATTGCTAGTAGTAACGCATCATTGCAGATATTATTAAGTTCAAGGGCAGTTGGACTTCTCTTTTTTTTGTAACTGATTCTCCAAGAAAAGATCTCTAGTGGGAGAAAAAAAAAAAAAGCCCTTTATCTGATAAGGTTTTTGTTTGTTTCTTAGTTGATTGGGGAGATATTTTGGTAAGGATGCTATGGGAGTCACTAGTGCTTGGGAAATCAGTCTGCAAACATGGACCTGTCTTACAATGGGACAATCTGGTGAGCTGTGCTGCGCCATTCTGAATCGGAAAGATGAGTGCTACTAATGCCTTGCCTTTCCTGCAGCACAGAAATTAAATAAAATGTATGTATTTGCTTTTATGCTATTTGTTTATGTTCAAGATGTGCTACTGTCCAAGTTGTGGCGTAGCCTGGTGCTACCTGATGTATGATAGTTAAGAAAGGTCTGCTTTGGGTTGCTGTCTGTATATATCTCTTAGGTAGAAGCTTTTTTTGATACACCACCACCACGACACACACCACCGCCACCACCATGACCCCCCAGTAGCATATTTTCACTGTGCATTTCAAACAGTGATGAACAATAGCTTTGGTTACTCCACACAGGCTGTGTCCCTTCAGAATGTATTATCTCAACAGGGACTCAGAGTGAAAAGAAAGCTATTTCCTTGTTTTCTAGCAATGAGTCAATGGACTCTTAAGAGGACAAGCTTTGCCACAGATGCAATTCTTAGGCTATGAGCAAGCAGAAGATAAAAGAGATCAAAAGCTTCAAATTCTACTGAGGGAGGAAAAGCTGCTGTTAGCAAGGGCCCAAAAGCTATAGCAACACAACCATTCTCTAAGAAGTGAAAACTTTAAAGGAACTTTTAAAATGTGTATCAGACAAAATCTAGTGTATGCTCTCCGTGGACAAAGGAGCATATGCAGGCTCACCACTTTCTATCAGTGAAAGGTAAACAAAAATCTTGTTTGATTGGTCTCTTTTGTATTTGCCTAGTTACATAGAAGACAGTGGGGGAAGGAGCAGTTTATAAGCTGGAAGGACTGTGCTCAGCAAAACTTCTTGTTGTTCAGGGAGCTAAGTTTTAACCGCTGGGTTGAATTAGTATATAAAATACAGCTCTACAACAACTTACGTTTTATTAGAGAATTATATTTCATTTGATCACATTTCTCTTTTTCAGGATTCACAAATTTAGCTGACCTAAACAGCAACTGAAGCTGAGGGAGACCACTAAATTATCCCTGATACTAAAGCAGCATTTGGGCTGTCATTTGAAGCATTTCATATTTCTTTCCTGCTGTACATAAAAGCATTTACTGCAGAGGAGTTTGAGGTTTGTTGCATTAACAAACACATTAAGTTCTGAAGATGAAATCTATCTTCCTAAAAATGTGAAAGTAATTGTGTAATTCATTTACATTTAGATATGCAATCATATGTAATTTTTGAGTTCTCATGGTCTTCTGTGCCTTTTGTACAAAACTAGGTTATTGTTACGTACACCCAGGAGGTGCAGTTCACATCAGTGGAATGCTGCTGGGATTCAGAGATACCGCTGTTCTTGTAGGCATCATTAGGAATAAAATCTTTAAGTGCAATGACGACACAGAAGAATTATATGGTTGTGACATTTTGTTCTCCCAAATTTTAGTTACAGTCTTGTGTTCTTGGGGAGCAGTGTTTACCAGGTCATTTTCCATACAAGGGAATGGTGGAAACTACTGTGCCTCTGAGGTCCTAAATTTGGAGAGAAAATTCTTCTCCATTAATTGCCTTCTCTTACTGAGGGAATATGCTTCCCAGTTAATTGCAGAGTTCAGGCAGTGGTAGTTGATCGTGGAAAGACATGTAGACTCCAAGGCAGCTATATGAGAATCTTACCAGAGGTTGCACAAGAAATTCTGAATGTTGTACACAGAGTGGGAGAGATAGCAAACTG
>JAVJGJ010000014.1:61205139-61224074 GCA_035590215.1 Microhierax caerulescens | reverse complement strand
GGGCCTTCTCTTCTCCAGGCTGAACAGCCCCAACTCTCTCAGCCTGTCTTCACACGGGGGGTGCTCCAGCCCTCTGATCATCATTGTGGGCCTCTCCTGGACTCACTCCAAGATGACTTCTTAATGTTGGCTCATCCCAATGAATGACTGGTTTTCCATGCATTAGTGTTTCAGGTAAACATAAGAGGAAAGGTTTTTTGAATACCAAAAAAGTCACCCAGGGTGCCTGGGAGGTCCCCCAGACAATGGCTGACGTGAGCTGGCATACTACTTGCTTCTTACCAACTCCACAACCAAATGTTCAGTCCCACAATCTCAGCAGAACCTCATTCGGTAAAAAGGGATTATTTATTTTATGACAGTACGACAGAAGAAATGCAGGTACTGCCTCGTGGTTCATCTTAATGTCTCCACTTCCTATAATAATCGCTACATACTTTTCTAGAATTGCAAAACATGAAAAAGGATATACATGCATTTTTCTGTAATTGCCTAATATGTAAGGCCTCCCAAACTTCTTAAAATGAAATATCTGGAAGGTGCAAGAAGGAAGGAGGTGGAACAAAAGAACTACTGCAAATACAAGCTATTTGTAGTAATTCAAGAAGAAAATACATTTTAAAACAAACTTCAGTGTTTCTGGAGCTGCAGTTTTATAGCACATTGCTTTAAAGCATTGCCGAAATCATAGTAAATATGGGAATCTGCTTCTGCTATATTACCTGACCTAGTAGCTTGCCTTAAGGGTGCATGTAAGGATTTATATCAGCAGCTGGAAAAATCTGATCTTAGACATAAATCACAATGCCTGTCTTTATCTTTGCTAATGTGAGGTTTAGATAAAGTTGCTCTATTACATTTGTGCTAATAATTTAATAAATCTTATCTCATATATTGACAGTTAAGGTATTTGAAAGCTATTATGATAAGTACTTTGCATCTGTATATAGGCTTCTTTCCTGTCATTCAGCAACAAGTTGTTAATGTTGGTTTATCACCGTGTTTTGATCTGCACAGGGCTATTTCACTTTGCTTCACCAATAGCTCTGTGACAGCATACCTCTTTGTGTTGTCTTTCACAATCCAGCTTGACAGAGACGTGTTACAAGCTGCACATCTGTGTCACAAACAACATTTCTATTAATAGTATGCTGGAATTATATGAAAGATGTACTTACAAGATAGTCTTTATAAAATTTCTGTGCTTAATTGTCATTAACCTGAAATTATTTTGTAAAATAAACTTCCATCTATCATAATGAAAAAGACCGACACATGCATTATATGGTGTGCAAAAGTAAGCCACAAACCAGTGTTTTTTGGTGTAAACCACTGTAAAAGCTGGTGTAATTTCTTGAACTTTGAGGGTTGATTCAAATTAATTTTTACTGATTTTCTAGAAGTCATAATCTGTACACTTTTTCTCAGAATCTTCTAGATTTCCATATATTGCCTAAAGCTAATTTGAAGTCATATCTGTTATGCAGAAGCAATATTCAGTGTGAGGAAGGAAATTAGATGTCCTCTTTTATATATTTCAAGCTTTCCCTGTAAATTGTTTTTCTTTTCATGCCTTTATCAGATCCTTTCTTCCCTGGCTTTGTGTGTTGATTTTAAGAATCTTGGAGGTTTTTAAACCTGTGTGCTGTTTGCTCCTTTACTATATTCAAAGCCTGATTTTTGTTTCCAATGCTGTTGACAGGCAAGCCATTGCCAAACATATTCCAAGTCTTCTCAGGGAAAATATTTTTGATTTTTTTTAAAAGTTACTCTTTCAGAACATTTCTAGATGCTATGATGTTTTTCTCAAGAATTCACTTAATAAAATTAACTTCTATCAAAGAAGCCTAATACTTAACTAAACCTATGTTTTCTATATCAAGACAGAACTTCAAATGTGCTCTGTAGACATGTAACATTGGAGAGTTTTCAAAAACCCAGAGCCTACTGGATAAAGAAATACCAGCATTAGCCACAATAAATAAAGATAAATGCTCAAACCTGAATATGCTTTTAAATGCCAGTCTTTGGAGAAATAAATGAAGACTCTTTTTATCATCTTATTATCGGCTAGCTTGAAGTAAAAACTACCTCAGGTACTGTCATGATGTTCTGAAAATAAAAATTAAATGCATCAGTGAATAACTGTATATACCATTGGTCACTATCCCACAGAACTCTACTTGTTCTGTGATAAGAAGACTAAAGATTATGCCTTTAAACAACAAATATTTCAAATAATTTTATTCTACTTGTCTTAACATATCTTGCAGTTCAGAATTATACTTAGCTGTAATACCCCAGGCTTGCCTTCAGTTATTACCTTCTCTGTTTGGCAGTTTGACATTTATGCTATCAGTGTTAAGATGCATGTTTGAGCTGAGTGTACTCTAATATATATGCTGTGATAATTCTCTTTTAACACCCTGAAAAGTGTATTTTTTTCATGATGCATTTTCATGCTTTCCTAAGATTTTTGGCACATGAATCTACAGTTTTTTAAAAAATTCTTCACTGATTTGTCCCACTGGGGTAAAAATGCAGATATCAGATAGAACATTGTGTTGGATTTAGTAAGCCATACTTAATCTTTGCTATTCATGAGAATGCCACAGTGACTGTATTAAATCAGTCTCCACTACGACCCTGCATTCAAAACAAGTTCTGTATTTTTTTTCTTAAAATTAGGAGCTTCATATACCCATTCTAAGAGTCCCCAAAGGTTTCAGAAGTTACGAATGTCATACCTACATTAATATTTCCTGGTCCATTTCCCAGCCAGAGGTCCTCATCATACTCCCACTATGAACAAAATACTCCTATTTTCTAGTCAACAACTGATAAAATTTAAAGTAGTTAATTTTGCTTTTTAACATATGCTAGAGACAGGCATTCCTTGATTAGAACTCTTTCCAGATGTGCCCAGTGGAGTTAGAGACAAGATTTTACTTATTCTAACAAATAAAATATACAATCCATTATTTATTTGTTCAAGGAATTTTGGTCTTTTTCAGTCAATTTTAATTTATTAATCTAACTTAACTGAAACTGCCAATGACTCATATTCTACAGTGTATTAAGAAATATACAGCTAGACTCAATTTAATTTATCTGGAGACAGATTTTAAGTTTAGTGGCAACTCCTTCAAAAGGGAATTTCACCACATGGAATTCCCATCTCTGCCAGCATTTCCTTGTTGATGCTCTTGTGCCTCTCATTTATTTGCTGTTGTCATACCTCTGAAATAAGGTGATGGGGGAAAAGATTTTCAAATTGACCTCAAGGATATTCTACTTCCTATATTATCCAGAACTTTTAAAGCAACTGACAAACCATATATAAACATGATATAGGCTGGCAAGTAACACACAACAGGATAGAGAAACTCAAAAGAACACCAATCCTGATCTGTTCTCAGACTGATCATCTGTGCATTTAGGAAGTGTTTAGCATTGGTTAACATAAAGCTTCATTTCCTTTACAAACAAGTGGTATAGAATTAGAAAAGTGCCTGTTGTTCAGGCTTCAAAATAAAAATGCACCTTTACAATCTTAATATGCTCATCTCACTTCTCTTCTTCCTCCTGTATTCATATTTCTTAGGCTTTCTCATCTGGAGTTCAACATAATCAGTGATCTGGCCACCTTGGTTTTACATAGAAATGGTACATAGAAATGGTGATCAAAACTTTGTTTTGAAAATACTTTAGCTGGGATGAGAAAGATCTTGAGCCTACTTTTCTATTGCTAAATTCTCCTAATCTTGAGAATGGGTCAAATATATAGCTCATAGCACCTGGCGAAAGCCGCCTTCTTTTCTTAGAAAGGAGAATGATTTCTTTTAATGGCTGATCTACAGAGCTGCGGCTGCTGGTGGAGTGCCAGTTCCCCTGCCTCTGCTTAGCATTGGTTTTGCAAAAATCTTGTGTATTTTTCTGGTATTTTTCTCGTGGCAGAGTAAGGCTGTCCCAGGGAAGGGTTGCTGAAGGAAGGCTGGGAAATAAAATCAGTTGTTTGATGTTTTTTCTTTGTCTTAACTCTTCTTGAAGAGTTAGGGAAACATCCACACTATCCTTCTAAATGCAGAGAGTGTTTTCTGCAAAACTGAAGTATACATGGGAACCTCCAGTATCGTATACAACGTGAGTTTCTAATAATAGCATCTGTTGTACTAGAACATACAGAATAACACATACTTGCTCTTTGTTCCTTTTTGTGAACAAGACTGGCAAATACTTGTGGGTCTCCTGTCAGGCAAGAATTGTTGAAATGTTTCCATACTTTTAATCTAAAGTGTACAATTTATTTCTGTAATTTGATTGCCCTGCAAGAAATGGAAAGAGTAAAGTGAGTTAGAGGTTTTCCACAGGTCTTCTACTGATTGTACTGATTGCTAACGCATCTGACCAGGAGAAGGAAAAGTGAAAAGTATTTTTCCAACACGCATATATATATATACAGTGCCCTGCGGCACTTGAGCAGTTCTCCAGTATCCTGCATTGGGTACACAGCACCAGGGAAAGGAAAGCTACAAGTTTTTTCAGTAGCAGGTGAATCTCCAGCACATCAAAGGGGAACAGGAGACAAGACAAAAGTTTCTTTAACAACCTATTTCTCAGTCTATTTCTGTAGCTTTAGCTGTTAAATCAGTTAATACCAATGGCTAAGGTATGTAGGGAAAGATCTTTCAGAAGCTGCCTGAAACTAGGACAAGGAGCAAAACAGTTTTAAAAAAGTCTAACATTTATCTGAGGTTAATGATAATAACTCACTGTGTCTCCTGGAAGTGTTACAAAGAGCCTTCTGTAAGAGTGTGTGTAACTCTACATGCGCAACAGACGTTGACTCAGGATATCACATGAAATATGAAAGGTTCACTAGACTTAAATAATATTCAAGATAACAAACTTTAAAGAAAACTAAAGCTCAAGTCAGACTGGCATTTTTCAACGGAACTATCCCCAGTCAGCATTTCCCAATGAAAGCAAGAAGCTTTTGTAGAATTAGTTTATTCTCAAATAAAATCGGCAGTAATACCTATTGAGGTCCACAAGTGAGTGACTACCTCACCTTCCTTTTCCAATGCAGTGTGAGGGTCTTAACTGCTGTGCTGGTATGCACTTATCTTGGTCAAACAACAGTTTTGGATTCTAATTTATCTTTCTGAAGAATGGAGATGAACATAAAAGCACAAATGGTTTGTGAGGATGTAAAACACAGAAAGGAAATATGTTGCTGCAATGGCAAAGGCAGGATAAAAGGAAAAAAATAATTACTGCATAGAGTACTCTGAATTACCAGAGGTTTCAGTTATTTACTGTTTGGAGTACACCAGAAAAGGTGTTAGAGTTTTAGAAAATCTAAAATAGTGACAGTGGGAAATTTAGTAAGATATTTGAATTTATTGCAAAGTCCTGTCAGGAATTTTTTATATCTTCAATGAAATGTTCATAGACTTTGGTCTTCTTTCTCTTACCAACAATTTGTAATATGTAATACCAAAATGGATGGCACCAAGTCCTCATAGTACAAGATATGGCTGAGACTGAACTGCTGAAATATGACAACTTGCAAGTGTGTGGTTTGCCCTGGTTCTGAAATTAATTATTCTAAATGTGAAGTTTCAAGTGATTCTGAGTTTTGCAACCTAAATCTAAGTTCTGTTCCTCCTCGTATATGTGATGCATACACATTGTCTGTGAATATTGGTGCTGTAACTAATGAAGCACAGCAGTCAGCCAGAGTTGGAATTGCTTTTTTTGATGACTTTGATTTACTATGAAATTATGTTGGAACTAGACTGACATACAGTTTGACTGGTAAGTTTTAATTGTACAAGCAAAAAAGCAGCACTTTTGCTGATGCTGAAAAAATAGGTGGGCCAATTTAAATATTTTTAAAGGCCTCAAGGATTAAGTTACTGAATTACTTGCAAGCTCTTGAGATTCTGCAGAACAGAATCCATTAAAGGTTGGTCTAATACAAACCCACCCCCCCATTTCCTGTTCACATTGTAGGAAGTCTTGTATAATGCCTTATTTATGCTGAGCTTCTTTATTTATAAGGTCACAGATTTTTTTTGTTGTATACATCAAATAGAATATTCAATTTACATCAAACACTGTTCTACCAAAAAGAAGGAAATAACATGCATCTAAAAGAGCTGCTTTTCTGCCTGAATTAATATTAGAAGGAAAAGTACAAAATGTAGACTCTAAAAATCAGCAAAGGTAGAAAGAGAAGTAAGCTGTCAGCTCATCCGGGAGCGGTCCTAGAACTAAATGAGGTCAAGGAGGAGGACTTCAATGGGTTTGACTGCATTTTGGATCAAGGTTCTTAGTTTGTTCCTCTTACCAATGCATTTTCACCTTTTCTGGTTGACTTCTTACTTTCAGCTCTCCATTCTTTGCTTCTCCACCCATAAAAAGTCCAAATAAGGTGATACTTGAACAGTAACATCTGCTGAAATATTTCTTGCTAGATGTGAAAAGATGCCTTTTGACTTCAACGAAAATTTTATACTCCAGGAGAGTAATCAATCTAATCCAACCTAATCTAAACTAAACTTTTAGATCTTGAGGCACACCACATTGCCTGAATTTCTGCTTCTGGCAACCCTGAAAGAGTCAAGCAACTGAGTGACTAGATCAGGCCTAAATTTGCCTAAAATTCTGGTAGGACACCAGAACTGGGGATGAGGTTTGTCTTTCCTGACTATAGATGTGTACAAGGTAAATGTCCACAGCTGACCTAGAAATTTAAAATTCTTTCCACAGTTAATAGATATTTACATGGAATATTTCATCTGAATCTGACATGGGTTTTATGTCTACTTCAAGATGTTTGTCTGCTTCATGTGATTCATCTGTTTTTTCTACCGATTCCTAAAGGAGCCTTAGGTGGCTAGCTCTGATATGTGCTATTACATATAAATATAAGTGAAATTAATTATGTGCTAAAAGTCTTTTCACTTTCCAAAATGAGAGGTTAATTATGGCAGGATGCCTTGGAAATATCTACCATTAGAATAGAATAGAATAGAATAGAATAGAATAGAATAGAATAGAATAGAATAGAACAGAACAGAGCAGAACAGCAAAGCTACAGTTGGAAGGGACCTGCAATAATCACCTAGTTCAACTGCCTGACCAGAAGTTAAAGCATATTGTTAAGGACAATGTCAAATGCCTCTTAAACATTGACAGGCATGGGGCATTGACCACATCCTAGGAATCCTGTTGCATGGTCAAACAGCTGGACTGCTTATCCAATTAGCTGTTTACATGATTCTACTTGCTCTCTTTCCCAAAGGAAAGTTAAACTCAAATTTTTGGCATCTCAGAATAATACTGTCAACTGGACATAAATGTGATATATCTTTATTTTAGAAAAGATCCTGTTTGATGAAATAGGACTCAAAACTCACTGTGTAAAACAAAATGTGAATCTCTACACTATGAGGAGATGGACTTTCTTTATTCTTTATTCTTATTTCTGGTTTGAAAGCCTTTAATTTATATACACAAACAACACATTCAAAGTTCATGTCAAAACCCCTCAGATTCTCAAAGACTTTGGAGAAGGTCTGATGTAAACTTCCTCATTGTTACTCCTTTGACACTACCAGCTGCATTGCAGAGAAGAAAAGACTTGCTAAATATCTACTTCCACCTACTGGCACACAAAGATTGCTTTTATAAAGACTTTGTGTTTTGCACCTTTCAGCATTTTGACAAAAATATTTTAAAGACCATACCATCTTCCTGCAACATAAAGCTTCCTTTGCCTCATGTCGTTGCTCCTAAATTCAGACAGTGCTCTAGATTGTTTGTCTCACTCAGAAGCCTTGACATGTAGTTCACCATTATGTATGTTACAATTTTCTCCTTACATTTCTTACTAATATGAACTACCATCACTTCAGACTTTCTACAAAGCAATTCACTGTGATTTTTTCTACATTCAATATTATAGGCCTTTTTAGAATTTTGTGAGTAAGATTTTATATGATGTTTTTCTCAGAAGAAAATCATATAAATCACTCTTAGAATGAGCATTTCACTAGCTTTCTTAATTCATGCTGTTTCTATTCTAAAATTAACTGTGTAGATATAACTTCTGAGTAGATCTATTTAAGGATGCTAGTGCAACTGGGGAGACAGAAAAACAACCAGCAGCCTCACTGGAAAGGATAAGTGAAAAAATTATGAACAAAATCAAACAGTCCTCCAGACCAGACAAAAAATGGTTTCAGGGGTGCAGGTTCAAGGAGGGTAGAGAATTACAACATTTCTGTACTCCCAAGCTTTGAGTAATTTGAGGCTAGTTCAATCACAGGTTTTCCTAATATAAGTTCATAAACAGTTTCAAGGCTGCTCAAGGTCAAGGAATACATATGTTCAAACACGGCTTTACACGATATCTTAAATCTGATGGAGTGGGCTGATGGTTGTCAGAGTTCATGTATTTGAATATTTCCTATTTTGAAGTATATCAGAGCAAAAGAAGATCCCAGCTTAAAAGTTCATATTGATCAGCTTCTCACATGGAGGGAGAAATTAACAAAACAGTAATTTATTTGCTATGACTAAGAGGTTTTGCAGGATTTTTTTCTGGAATACCTTTATATTGATTCAAAACTACTGTGGAATGAGGCAGAAATTAAAAACTACTTAAAAGACACAAAGGAAGGAATAAAATAAAAGGCCAGTTTCTATACAGAAATGTTAATATGTTAACTCCTAAACAGTATTCTGTCTGATTGTCTTAAATATCTTTTATGATGTATGAAGTGTGTTAATTTATGAAAGTAAATAAGTTTGGGAAAATATGTTGACAATGTTACCTCTATTCAATACTAGAAAGTACTGTGGGGAATGCCAGCAAAATAAGGTAATTAGGTAACATGTTTGCAAGTAAATGCATTGTAAACAAGAAAAAAATATTCAGAAAGAAGGTCTGGTTAGTTGTAACATGTCATGGAAAGATTTAAGTTTGGTATCTTCTGTGGAACAAGGAATAAGGCCACCTTATATACAATTACCATAAAATATGAAAGTGTGTTTAGGTTACATATAAATACAAAAAGTGGTATCAGAATATGAGTCTCTGTAAGGACCAAACATATGATGTATTCATTTAGAGTTTAGTTATGAAGCCCTTGCCTTGCACATCAATTTTCAGCTGTGGCATCACTAAAGTTAATGAGATTGCCAACACATACACATGTGTAATTTCTACTTACAGGATCTGAACTGACTTTGGAATTTTCAGTACCTGATGGGTAAGTAATCACAACTTACAACTGAAGCTTGATTTGTTCTGATAGACTCTGCAAGTACCTTAGAGCCTTCTTTAATATGCACGTGAATACTTGCATCTGCAGGGCATGCACGCATGAACAAGTGGATCTGGAGACTTCAAGAGTTTATGCTTCCTCATCAAGATGTGTTGTGTGAAATGATGCTTGATGATAGTTGTTCCATCTGTGTTTGTTACTTTATACTGTTATGTTGCGGCCATTTCTGAATGCAGATGCATATCTGTAAAACACCGGAACCTGCCTGCACTTCGACTTGGCAAACATGCTTATTTCCACTAACAGGTATAAAGCTGCAGAGTATGAAAACCCAACAGGAAGATTAAACACTGGTTATAATTTTGATTTCACTTTGACAACAGGCTTTATTTTGACCTGTAAGTCTCAACTGACACCCTTTTGCTACATTCAAGGCCATCTGCTGTTCCCTAGCAAAGCTTACAAAAATATACTGTATAGAAATAATGCTGCTGTGCATTATGCTTTTAACAGTGCGTTTGAAAGTATGTAAGGTAAAAAATATACATAAGGAATAGTGCAACACTAATAGTGTGTTAGTGGCACAAAACCTACTTTGCTTTATTTTTAAATTCAAAGTAACAAGAAGTAAGCATTACCACATGCTTGTATCATTTTTGTACACGGAATAGCTTTTGAAGTTTAAAGATGCATAAGCCAATAACTGCAATCAAATCTTTCTTTGTAAAGCTCAGCATTATAACATAACCAGAATTATATAGGTAGTTTATTGTCCTATGTTTCTTTATAGGAACTGTACTATTAACAGAAAAGATTTGACTTCTCAAAAGAAAATTGCAGGATAAGAATGTTGTTTAGCAGCATGTCAATAGCATTGACATGGGAAGACGATGTACAGGAGTTGCACCACAATGAAACAGACAATCTTCAGTATACAGAAGCTGTCTTAATTTTGTATATATCCTCATTCTGAATTCAGTGGAGTTTTTAGTCATATAGAAATATATACCCTATGCAGTCACATAGAAATATATACCTATACAGTAAATGCTATTGGAACAGAGGGGAACACTTATCTGTTGTTAATCAAAAACACTTTGGGATATACCAGGTAATGGGTGGCAAGCTGATTAAATACCACAGATGGAAACATTCTCCACATCACCTTGGCATGTATTTTCAAGAAAGAAGAATTTTCTGTGTTAGAAAATACTTTTTCTAAGTTGTAGCATACATTTGTTATTTCAAAAGATACTCTGTTGGGCTAGCTATGCCTCTGCCTGAATATATTGGAGAAAACATGCATTGAATAATTTCAAAATTAGATACAGCAATCAATTTTTTATATGGAAAGGACTATTTCAGGTTCATGGTGGGTATCTAATTGAATGTAATAGTTTAATAATAGGCTGGTATTCATAATGATTTGGTATCTTTCTTTCCCACTAGTTATATTTCCTGTTATAATCAAAACTTTTAATTGGAGCATGCTGTGGATACACTGTCATCCATTTAAATGCTTACCTTGATTAAGATAATTTCAGAGAGTATACAAACATGCATTAATGCAGTGTTGTTCACTGCTTTTCATCCTCCATCTTTTTGTAGCAATTTTAATGCTAATATTATGAAAGGCTGAAACTTTAAAATCTACACCAATCTAACAAGAAATTAAGTATCACTTCACCCACTCATTAGTACCCAAATACAGTGCCACAGAATCTCTACTATGTTCTCCTTGTCAGTCAAGTTATTTTAGTTTGCTGTTAGTAATGGTCACATTGTTATGGGAAATGATAATGGGAGACTTACTGAAACAAAGGCTGAGTAGAGGGTGGAAACAGTTAAGAAAAAAACAAAAGAATAAAACAGAATATGTAAATTCTTCTTCTATTTTAATAACAGAAATCTTATTCTTGGCTTTTCATAGAATTTCAGCCTGGCAAGTAAGCTGGCTCAAGGTAAGTAGTATACCACCCAACCTGGCACTCAACAGATGGTCTAGAGCACTGCATACTCTTTTTTGCCTCCAGTTCAGCAAAGCCATCAGCAGACTGGAACAAGCTCAGCAGAGGCCATCAGGAGGGTGAAGGCTGGAGCATTGCCCTGAGAGCAGAGGCTGGGTAATGGGACCTGGCCAGCCTGGTACAGAGGCAGTTTTGGAAGCACCACACAGCCACCCAGGTAGCTACAGGGAGGGGACTAAAAGGAGTTAGTCAGGTCCTTCACAGACATGCATGGCAGAGGGATGACAGATAACAGGGAAAAGCTGAAATAAGGGAGGTTCTTGTCAGATAGGAGGAGAATTTTTTCACCAGTGCAACAAGCAGGCAGCAGGACAGGCTGCCAGGGAGGTTGTGTAGACTCTGTCTTTGAAAGTTTTCCATTACCTGCCTGAGTAAAGCCCTGAGCAACCTGGTCTGATCTCACAGCTGTCCCTGAAGTGGTGAAAGAGAGGCATAAGGAGCTCTACAGGGGGCCTTGAGGACTCTGTGGTAAGAGTAACCATTAACTGTGAATCAGTCATACAGGAGTCAGCTCCAAGAAAAATAGAGATGCATCATGTTCACCACACTAACAGAGCATGACTGGACAGTCTTGATTTATGCCAGCTGGGGCCAGATCTGAAAAAGAACTTGTTTACATTTAAGTACAGCAGTAGAAACCCAAAATCTCTTGCTCAGCAGCCACCCAACACTGAAACTGCTTTAAACTTGGGGTTTGATTTTGAAACTCATGTGTGAACATGCCTGGCACAGCAGTTCTCTGGGCAGAAGTGCCACGCAAGTGCCATTAGATACCTAGGAGGTATCAGCACTCAGCTACTGGTTATTCAAATGTCTCTTCCAATGGGGTCATTTAAAACACAGAGATTAGACCATTCACGATACATACAGGTTCTGCCTGTTTTTCTATAAAATTAGTAATTATAAATAGAATCCACCTTTTCCCATATAATACAATAGTACTTGAAAGGCTATGATAAACATTTCTTAGAAATTTTCCTGAAAAGAAGATTACATGCTGGACTGGATTTTTCTGGGGTAAAGGAAGAAGGGAAGGAAAAGAAAAGTGGAGAGGCCCAGGAGTCTTCTATGTAAAATTAAGAATTCAAAATTTATTATGCTAGAGATACTTAGAAGAGGAGGATCATGTAAACCAGTGATTAAAGCATTCACTGATGTTATGGGAAAGAGGGATTATTATTTTCTTACATCTTGTGATTACTTTTAAGGCTTTTAGGTAACAGCTGGTGAATGCAAAGTGAATAAACAACCCTTTTTGTATACAAACTGGTAAGTATAAGCCACGTCCAGTTCAACAGCCAAGTGTTGCTGGGAATTGCCCAGACTTTGAATTTGTTTTCCACTGCAAAGCTAGAGCTTGCCAGGTTCAACTTTGTACCATGTGCACCATCTTCATCATAGCCTGGAATCTGCACCTAAAATTTTAACCCTTTTGGGGTCTGCTCAGTATTACAAGGCCCAAGAGACTAAGATGGCCTATTTGCAGGTATATAAATTAAAATACATTCCAAAAATACTACATTAAGAGAACTTTAAAATTACAAAGTCAAGGACCTGGAAAAATGTGATATGCTAGACATGAAGATTATGTAACCTTAATCAGTCTTGTGAATGTACTTTAGGATGCTGCCCTTAATTACATCTGTCCCAATTGTCTCCATCTCTGTTCTCTGACTATTTTCTTCAGCTCCCTTAAGCCTTCCTGTGCTGATTCTTTGTCTTCACTCTTTGTCCCAAAAGGCCCTGCTCCACTCTCAGTGAAGCTACCCTTCCCCACTCACAGTCTTTCCATGTGTTGCTTATCCAGTTTCAGGCTCCTATTCTCTTCATGGCTGGGAAGCAAAACATCCCTCCCACTTTGCCTGGGGTGGGGGTGGGTGGCAAGACTTAAAAAAAAATGGCTTTCCACCTAGATTTTTAACTTTCTTTTGTAAAGGTGGTCTCATGCATATCAGGCAGTCCTCCACTCAGATATAGCTTCTGTACACCTTTATTTGTTTAACCAAATTCCACAAGGGGGTAGAAGACTCAAGTGTATCAAGCTTCTACAAGTTTCACAAAAACACAGTACAGGAGAGAGACCATCTTAATGGAGATAAGAAAAAAAGGCTCAGCATTCATTCATTCAATGCTTATGAGAGGTCAGAGAATGTATTTGAGGTACAAACCCATTACACACGTTTTCAGTGGTTTCACTGCTCACAGAGTAATGTATTTAACTTGGACAAAATGGCTTATTTTCCTCGTCTCTCTCTCTTGGAAATGAAACTCAGCCTGGAGCAGACAGTCACTATGGAAAATTTCAGCCTAAATGGTTAAGATTTGGCAACATGGTAAACACTCAGAACAGGAACTTAATAATAGGCAGCACTAAAGTCTCAACTGTAATTATCCATTCTGCACCAAGTGAGAAACCACAAAATGTTTCCTTGACATGTAGGGAATAGTTGCATCCAGACAATTTAGGTTTTGAGCTGAATCCAGTCTAAGGTAGTGTTTACAGATGAACACTGGTTAAAGGAGGGTCTGAAAACTTTCCATGGTATAGGGATGGAATGTGCTACTCATAAGACTGCCGTCAGAAGTCTCTCATCTCCAGTCTAGTAATGACACAAGCACTATTTCTGCTTTAATTGCATATGTGACAATGTTGGTTTAGTGCAATAATTACATACCATTACAACGAATAATGCTTTACAAAAATAGAGAAGGAACCAATTCCCTTTTCACAGAAAGCTAGATTCTCAGTGTTTTTAGTAAAAGTAAGATGACATTGTGGATTCCAGAGAGTATCTGATTGCTCACAACTCCAGGTAGATCTTGGATAGTTTCAAACCATTGTTTTCCACGTAAGATAAACAATGTTACAACAGTGCAATTTGATCTGCTGCTTCATATTTCTGGGTATCATTAAGGCACTGACCTTTTAAAATTTTGTAGGTTGCCTTTTGTATCTTCTTCATTAAGAGTATTCTCAATATCTTTGGTGCAAACTTTCTTTGTGTCATACCATACTATTCTGCACATGTTCTTCTACCCTGTGGAATTACATTTTCATCAGCATTATTTTTGTCCTCATGCCTTCTACAACACACTCACTGAAAGATGTGTCCTGTTGCTTACAAGACAGGTCCCAATGCTCAGAGTAGAACTTACTAACAGGATAAAAGCAATGTATTCATGCCAGGGCAGCAACCAGCAGGGAGAGGGGGTTGTAAGGGAGAAAAGAAAGTGACAATGAGTAGTAAGAATGGCTGAGCCCTGCTGGTAGTTGCTGCAGAATCAGAGTGCCTATGTGGAAGGAGTGTCACTAACACAAGCCTGAGGAGGTAGAATGTGCTTCAAGTGAATGGAGAAAAGCTGAAGTACTCAGCTTTCAAAACACCAGGGTGCAGATGGGCCTCACTGCATAGAAAAAAGAAAATATAATGGTTTTACCTCCTTATCCTTGTAGGATTCTGACAATACTGCTGTCCCTGTTATTGTAGCACTTTTCACAGCTTGTCAAAGCTTTTACCTTCCATTGTCTCCTCCTCCTTCAGCTTGCCTGATGCAGTCCTAGCGCTTCGTGGGGTCTAGTGCAGAGCTGTGCACAGAACCAAGATCAATGGCAGGACCTAAGGTGGGTGCTACCGGCCCTCTGGCAAATCCACGTTTGCCACGTACCATGCTTCAACAGCAAGGAGATCTGTTTGGTGAAGGACATTAAATACTTTCTTCCTCTCCATTTTCTAGAATGTGGATCCCCAACCCCCACCCCCACCCCGGCATGGATGCCAAAGTATAAGCTTTTATTCTTACTAGTTGAAAATTATTTTAAAGAAGAGTTTTAATGCTTACCTTTAAGGAAGACTTGAGGGAAAATCTATATCCTGTGGCTGTTGTTGAAAGCTATCTTCCAAGCTACAGGGTTTTTGACTTTGTAAATCTTGTTGAGTAGTATATGCCACAGCAAATGATGCTGGCAGGATGGAGATCCTCCTTTTCAGTACATACAGACCACCTGGTGCTAATTCTGTCTCCCTCACCTAACGCTGGTGTTTCATAAAAGCTGACTGTGGATTATATTTGGGACGTCACCATTGTCCTCTTTATATGCATCTAAGAAGTTTAAACTGGATCTTATTAAACTGTTGGTTCACTTTTTAATGCATTCCAATAGCTCCATGTGAGACTGACCCACTCTTCACGAGAGACAAGGTATCTTGTGCTATCAATTGCTTCATTTCTGCTGCTAAGCATATTTGACTTTAAAGCTGGACTCTGACTTAAGTATCAAATTAAATGTCTCTGTCTCTGCATCTACCAGACTGCCACAGCTGGAGAGCTGAGCTATCCTATTCCTGTGGGCATGTCTAAATAAAATAAGAAATCCCACCTCTCTGGTACAGACAGATGATCTTTCTGCTTTGTGTTAAATGAATAACCTTTTCCAAAAGGCTAATTAACTATATATCTGTCTTGCCTTTTGCAGACAGTTTAGTTGTTCTGGCACTTGAACAGCATAAATGAAGGCAGCTTTTAAAAGAAGCCTCTGAGGAGGTTTTATTAGTTTGGGTAAATTACCAAACTTGAACACAATTGCATGGTTATGCATTTTGTTTAGAAGTGACTCAGATTCAGCTAGTCCCTGGTAGCGTGGTGTGACATGAGGCCTTTTTCAAAACACATTGATGTGTACTAAATGTTTTCTAGATTTAATATATGGTACCTTTCTGTACATTTCCTTAAGAACCATGTAGTAGCTACCCTGTCAATAATACACTGTAATGGTTTTCAGCCATCGGTCTGTGTTCTGTCTCTACAGATTGACCTAGAAAAGCTTCAAAAATTTTCTATATGCTATGGAAAAGCCCATATAAAATTGTTACAGGCCCAGAAATTGTAAAAGATTTCAATCACTGCAGTACTAATGAAGATTTAAAGTTAGTTTTGTCAGACTTCATTCTTTTTCTGTTTTCAAAGACTTATTTACATTTTCTTTCTCATTGACAAAGTACGTTTATTCTGTTTCATGTCTGTGACTTGCATTGTCCCACTCTGCAGTTGACTTTAAATATTTGTGTACAAATACTGCTATTTATTAGCATAGCTGGTACCCCTGAGATAAACAAGGTGCAGCATGAATATTTAGTTTGCTTCATTGGCTTCATTTATGCCACCTCAGACACTAAACCTTTGTAAAATTTCAGTTTCTTCTGCTGACAGATGTCATAGAATTCCAGTGGCAAAAACTAGTATTATGTCTAAGTCAAGTCTTGCTACCTTAGTACTATCAGTTCTCCAATAAACTGCAAGGCTGTATGGGTTTAGCTGTACTGCAGTCTTATAGTCACCCTTCTGAGTGAAGCTGAGATGTTTTTAAATCCAATGTTGAAAAATCTGTAACAAAAATACCTGTATTTTAACAACTTCAATTAGCAATTGTTTTGCTTTAGCCCCATTCTCTGTTGCCAGTGAAAATCTTTATCTTAATTTTCATTTGGAGATAAGAAAATATCTGAAACACACACCCCAACAAACAAAACCCAGAAATCTCCCCCCACCAACCTCCTTTTTTTACAGCCTATTCAGCTGTAAAAATGTAGTTATTTATAGTACATCAGCCAGTATCCTGTGCTTTCCTGCTCAGCATGCATGCCCCAGCAACCCTGACATTGCCTCCAAGAAAAACTAAGTGGGAAACAACTGTGGTAGGCAACCAAGTCAAATTTCAACAGAGGACAAAGCACACATTGCCAACAAAGCTTTTTCTTTGTTGATGCTACTGCATCATCTATGTGCTATTTATGTATGGAGTTTCCAGTGAGTAAGAGTCATGAAATGGTAGTACTTATTCAGCTGTTTTCTCATTCTAAAGGTATAAACATAAGTTGAATGGTATAAAATCTTTAAAGACATAAGGAGGTCTATTTCAACCCATCAGCCACTCATACCCAGAAGTAGTAGTCCTCATAATGCTGCCTCCTACACTTCATTTCCCAAATCAAGGGCCTAAGAATAAGATATATAAATGTAAGTTATTATAAATTAGGTCACTTACAAAACCAGCATGCTTTAGGAACTGTAAGGAAGTAATTAGGAAGACCTAAAAAGGAAAGTTTATTGCCTTATCCTTTGACAGTCTATGAACAACCCTACACATGTACACAGAAATACAGGAAAGGCAAAACAGCAAAATTCACTTTAAGACCCCTACATACCAAGCAGATGACTGTGGCATTTTACTAACATCTGGAATGTTTAAAATCAAAACTTTTCAGTTTCAGTTTATTGTTTTACACAGAAATCAAATAATGCACATTTTACACCAACAACAGCTTTAATCTAAAATTTTCAGAAAGGTCTACATAAAGGAATGGGAAACCAAATAAAAGGTATTATGTGCAAACTTTTCAAGCACTTGGATGACATTTCAGATGTTAAAAAGCATTCAAGTATTTTAAATCTGAAGTGTTCATTTTTCAGTTAAAGATATTATCTTCTAATAATTTAACATTTATTTTAAAATTATTTATATGCTTCTTTTGATAAAATGACAGTATACACAAATGTATTGAAAGTAGAAGCAGAATATGTCTGAAAATACAGTAACATGTGCATTCACTAAGTTTGAACTATTTCGTTTTTTTACCATAAACTCCTCTTGATTTTGTCACACCTATTGCTTATATCATGAGAGATGATATTACACAGCAAACACAATCCCTTCCTCAAGGTGGCTACAGCATGATGCGGTGGAAGTACACCATCTTCTGGTAGTAAAAGATCACTTGTTAAAAGCGTGTGAAAGAAAGTCTGTCAGTCAAGAAACCCTCAGATAGATCAGGATTTTTTGTTTTCACCCATGAAAACGTCCTGAAATATTTTTTCTTCTTCTTCATAGAAAATGGTGTACAAAGAAAATAACCTGAGGCTTTCTAACAAAACACATTGGCAATTAGCAGTAAACTTTCAGCTGACAGGCTTAAAAAGATTAAACTCCTCATTGCTCAAATAACTGGAAGTCAGAATGGATGGGTAGTAGTTCTGTGCTGAAACTTCTGGTAGGAGGCTAGCGTAGTGTTTTATGTGTTATTGGGTGTTTTTTTGATCACATTATGAAGAGTAACACTGAGCGTGAAAGTTTGCAAGCAGGTTTGCAAAGTTATTATTGACTTCGTTCACCTTGAAAGAGAGAGAAATTTTTCCAAAACTTAGAGCTAAACATTATATTTAGAGGATGGCAAAACTATGGTTAAACCATGGTAATCTGATGGTCTGACAAGAATTTTAATGCAACAGAGGTAGCTGCTCCTGCAGTCAGCCAGCAGAGGCCACTGACAAATGCAACTCATTTCTCCTAGCTTGTTATAGCCTAAAGCTGCTACTGTCTGCCTTCCCCGACAGCAACAGGGCAAGGCTCCCGGTGACCCCACTAATCCCCAGAACTGGAACTACGGCCAGCGGGACATGCTGTGCTCCAGCTCCATTCAGCTGGAGGCCCACATTTTCCCCAGCTATCCTGTGTAACCTGTATACTTGAACAATCACTTCCTAATTCCTTTGACATATCCCACCAGATACAAATCCAGGCAGGCTTTGACCTTCCTAACTTCATGCCTACGCC
>JAVJGJ010000014.1:61152512-61199481 GCA_035590215.1 Microhierax caerulescens | reverse complement strand
GAGTGCCTTTGTTGATTGGATCTCAGTCAGCTGGAGCAGTGAAGATGATTGCACCTGCTAAATGCAGCTGAATGCAGCTGAGTTCATCTCAGCTTTAGCATTCTGTACTAAATATTGGGAGAGGTGTTCTCATGCATATGGGAAGGAAATGATTTGAGCCTGAAACTATTTTGTGCCATGCTTTCAAAATGTTTCTCTCAGCCTGGCTGTCAGTGCAACTCCTGCAGCAGTCATGATTTTTCATCATGTACAAAGGAAGGAAAGTAAAGCTGCAGAAAGACAGAAGAAAATATGGGTGTTTGTTTCTTGCTTGCTTATTTGCTTTTTTAAAAATTAGAGTCAGAATTCATATCAGTGAGGATTCTTTTCTGAAATCCATTCTTATTGTTGCAGAGAAGTAGTACTGGGTAATGCATGGTCTTGAAAAGTCCTAGCTAAAGATGAAGGCAGATCAACAGCAGTAGAAGAGAAAAAGACAGATGAAGTTGTGCAAGAGACTGGAACTCTTCACAATCGTTCCCATGCTTCCAGTGAATTTTACAGCAGAGCTGGTCCCATTATTTGGAGGGGGGCAGGTAAGGGAAAGTGCAGGGGAAAAGAATGGGGGGAAACTGAAAGTGGGAATAGATAAAGGTCTATGAAATATCTAGTAGTTCAACATAAAATATAAAATCTATCTTATTAAATCATTTCTTAACTAACAAGCCAAAGATGAGGAAGGGGGCATGGCTGTCTTTACTTGTGTTTTATGAGAATTCTATAAGCAGGTGCAGTTGAAGGCAGTGCCTTGTTTGTGGCAGTCTGTGTAGCTGGCTGTGTCAGTGTGTGTGTGTCTGTTTGTGTGCCTGAGGGATACATTCTCAACTTTGCTTCTGGTTGAACCTGTCAAGGGTAAGGCAGCTACTCCATCCCTCAGCCTGGGGCAGAGACCCAAGAGTCCCACGCACACCAGGCTGGGCTTCAGGGGCCAGGCGGGAGGGAGTCCTGATGATCTTAAGGGTCTTTTCCACCCTAAATGATTCCATGATTCTATGTCTGAATGTGTATGTGCTGGTACCTATGGTAAAGAAAACAATGAAAATACAGTTAACAATGAAAAGGATTTCTGGAATTTACCCAAAACAGGTTTTGCTGGAAAAGATTCTTCTTTTGATGTTTTACTATCCAAAGACAAGATCAGGTTTTGAAAGAAACAGTCACAAGTGCAACTTAGCTAAGAAACTATGACTCCCAGTGACAAATGTTTCCACTACTAGGTATGAGTTTTCTCATATAAAGAATGTAAACATGCTCTCTCCTTTCTTGTCTTTAACTATTAGCCAGTTGCAGCTGTACCAGTTCAAGCACTTGGAGATTGAGAGGTCTGTGAATTTCGTTGAAATAAACACCTTCCTGAACTTTACTTTGGTAAAATGAATAAATTTTACAAAATGTTTTGTTTCTAATGATTCTAATAAAACAAATCATACTGAAATTATCTTAAGACCTCACCACCTGCACTTGAGAGAGGCTCAGCATCACCACAACAAAGCAATAGATAGAGGTAGGCACAGCACAGTGAGGTTTAAAGTAGCTAGCAGTAAACATTAAGCTTGCCTCTAGGCATTACCCTAAAATTGGGAACTAACAACCAGGACTTCATTGACTCAGCTATTCAAGTAAGACTGAGTTTCACCATCCTAACTTCTGTCCTCACATCCACAGCTAAATCCTTCCATCAGCTGTGAGGGCTGTCTGGCTTTTTCTCTGCAGAGCAGGTGTGATTAGAGGGAACACTCAAGGTACACATCTGATTCCCCTCCCAGGTTCATGAGACCACTGGCCTCCAGGTGCCCTACTTCTTCAGCCGTGCTCTGACCACCACCCTATTGTATATAATAAGGTCAGGCCACCACTTCCTCCTCTTGTGGCCAGGTTCTGCAATGAAACTGTGTCAATACTCTGGGATTTCACCAAGAAGGGTGACTAGTTTACGAATGTCAAACAGATTTCAGCTTGAGATAAGTACTGAGACATGCCATTTAGCTGCCCTGGGGTACGTGCATTGGTGGAACACTTGATATGAAGGAGCTTTACCCATGGAGATTTGAAAGTTTACAGATTGTTACTATTTAGGCTTTCTAAATAGTTATGTGGAGTTAAGATGAATTATTTGCTGGAGCTGAAATTACTTGCATTTTGTCTGAATCATGCTTTTGTTGGCTTTCTTGGCCTCATGTTCAGTTTTCATGATGCTTGTGGACCTCTCTGCTTAGGAGTTCACAAAAAATGTTTTTGGAGTAATGTAGCCAGTTCAGAGAGCGTACAGATGCAGTTCCTAACTACTTGTTCAGAAGCACTGATCTGAGCCTGCTTCCAGGGAAGGTTTTTGCAACTGGGTGAGCGAGTAGTTGAAGTTAGATCTGAGTCTGTGAGTTGAATAAAAGCAGGACAGCTCAACTGAGCGAGATGCAGCTGGAGTCTTAATTTGGCAGGTGAAAGTATTTTGTAACAGGATGGAGGGAGAGGATTCTACTTTCTATGGTAGGGGCACTTAAATAGACGGGCACAGAGGTAAAGGTCATCACTGCCGCTGTTGAGGATATGCCCAAGTGGTACTTGGGACCTGTACCTTTCTTGCTAAGCAGAAGAAAATGTCCTGTTTTTCTACAAAGTCAAGGTAAAGCAATGCTGTAACTATTCATGTATGTCTGACATAATGGAGATTTGTGATTGTGTCCAGAAAAAGAAAAAATGAAATATAAACAAAAATGGAGAAAGAAAAAGAACCTATTGCATCTGTGGAGTTGGTCTGGTATTTAAAAGGAATTGAGAGACTCAGATAAACTACTTTTCACATCTAAACTATTGTATAAGCAGTTGAGAGTGCTTGCATGCTTCCCCTCTTCACAAAACAGCCTGGATAACGCCAGCTGATACAATATGAGAGTGGATGTCAGCTGGGGGTGGGGAGAAAGAGCAGGGACAATAGCTAGATCTGTCCAATTGTGCTAAAGAGGAAAACAGTCACCAGCCAAATAAAAAAAAAAAATGACCAGCAACTTCCAAAGAGGTTTTTGATGCAGCAGTCAGCTTGCAAAGCAGCGTTCAAGCAGCATGAAAATTTGTGTGTGTGTGGGGTGGGCAGAGCTGGAGAGGGGTGACAGGTTAGCTGTCCCACCAGTGTGAGTGGGCTCACAGCAGCTTTCTCACCAGTGCATGAGTCAGTGTGTGCAGGGTGCAGCACAGGGAACCACAAAACACTGGGGCATCCACCTACCCCACAGAAGGGGTATGTGCAAGGGGGAGCCACTCCTGGGGTGGGGGGTGAGCCTGTGGCCCCCCATGGCTGGTGGGGACTGTCACTTGGGAGAGGGGTTCTTGGAATGAGTTATAAATGATATTTAGAAATTTGAAGGTATGAATTAACATTTTGTAAATGTTTGCTACTGTGGATTGTCTGTTGTATTGTTGATACTGATCCAGATTAAAAAAAAATAAAATCAATGGCTAGTTAATTATGAGGTTTTACTAAATCAGTAAATTGCTTTGATCCTGACTTTATTTAAAGTACCTGAACTGAACAGGTTTTTTCCTTGTGACATCTGAGTATATTTTTGTTGGGAAAACAGCCCTTAATGCTGTGGTGGTTTTGGCAGCTTGCTTTAGAGAAGTATCTTACTTTCAGTGTAATTGATAGGTACACTTTAAATTCAGGAACTGTCTGCAAAACTGAACATTATAGCATCTCCTGCAATTTATTCTTCCCAGGATGGTCTGTTACACCATAATCAGAGACAGCAGATATTCTGGAGCACCTTCAGACAAATAAACTGTAGAAATCACAGTAAGATTCAATGGAAGGATTCAGTGTCTGACTAATATATCATTAGCCTTCTAGAACTCTGCTTGGGTCAAAAATATATAAACATGTTTGTTAATCAGTTACCTTCCTGCAGCCTGAAAGAAAAACATGGAGATGGAGGGAGGCTCTTAGACTTTTGTTATATTTGGCAAGATCTAGAATAGAAAATACGGTTATGTTTAGCAAGGTGCAGTAGATGCTATCTGATTTTAAATATTGCTGGGCACAAAATACAGACGTGAAGGCACATTGTTTATATTAAGCATCAAGGTTAGGCAATTGCATGTTCCTCTCCCCACTGATTTCACAAGTCACATCACTTCATGCTCACCTGGCTGACAGAAGACTACCTCAGCAACAACACAAAAGCAATCAACAAAACAACAAAAAAGCAGAAAGCAGTAATTACATTATTTTGTGTTAGTGATGAGAGATGGTCTCAGCGGCACCCGCCACAGCACCAGAAAAGGGGGGGCAGCCCTGTGAGGTTTTCCCAGGCTGCCAAGGTCCAGCCTTAGCATGTTCAGTTTCCTGACCTTCGGTTCAGCAGCCACTTAAGATAGCCTAGTCCAGAAGGTGCAAACAGCGTGCAGAAGACCCATAAGCACCATAACTGCTCTTAGGCTATTTCAAAGTTAATGCATGTATAGCCTTTCTCTGTTCAAATTAACATCCAAATAACGGTGCTTAAACAATCATTGTTGGGTGTGTGCATTTAGATGTGAATTTTAAAAGTCAGTCCTGAAAACAATTATATGAATTTACACAAGCAAAACCAGCTACTGAAATCAAAATCTTACATGAATTAATCTTACATAGTTTTCTTCACCTTCGCCTTAAACATCTCTTTTCAGCTCTTTGTATTATGTGTACTTGCACCTGATTTTAGCCATTCATTAATTTATCATCTGGTACAAATATAACAGTATTTCATAAGCACTCTCGAAAGGTTGTGGAAAATTATGTAAATGTGCCAGTACTTCAAATTTTACATAAACCCCATATTTAAGTCATTACGATATCAGTCTCATTACACAAGATGCTGAGAGAAGTGTTCTTCACTGAAGGTACAAGTTTAAGGCTCCGACATGTACTGTCCTAGACAAGGTGTGCACTTTTCTTTTGTGACGATTTAATGCGGTACAATAAGTACAACAGGAGAGTGACTCTGTCTCCTTTCCTCCACCCATGCTCTGCCTTTCTTAGCCTGTAGAGCTGAGAGAGGTAAAAGGTTTCTCTTCAAGTGTATGGACAGAGAAGCAGAAACCCTGGATAGCAGTGAAGCCCCTTAATTAATATGAGTTTTGTAACGGGCGAGGTGATAAGAGGGCCCTGTTCTGAGAGCTCCAGCCGCACAAAGGGCTGTGACAGGGCACCAGTATTAGCCTCGATGACTAGGTAGGTGACTTGTGCAATGGGTGTACGTTTTTGGAAAGATACAAAAATGATGGTCTGAGTTGTCAGAGGTGTTTTTCAGCTGGTAAGATATTGCAAAAGGGGGAAAATGGACAGACAGTGTTTCTGAAAATCGTAACCAGGAAAACTTTCCAAGCCAAATGACAGTTCAGAAAGCCAATGTTGGTTTATTGCAGCACTGGATGCATGGGGGATTTTTCCTCCTAACATGCACACCAAGTTACTCGAGGGTACACGTTATATACAGTAGAGTACTTGCATATTCATAGTACAGTACATATTAATTTTCATTCAAGCACAGGACTGGTTACAAGTTTCTCATTTCTAATGCAAATTACTGTGCATCCCCAGATAGCACTACTGAAGTTTGGTGGTTTTTTTTTTTTTTCTTTTACCAGCTACGAACACTCCCCAAGAGGGGGTTTGCCCTCCTTGAGGGGGTTATTTGAGTTGGAGGTCACAATCTTCCACTGCCACAATTACCTTTGTCCCACTTTCAACTAATTTTCTGGGGATTGCAGTACCTTATCAGCTTGCCTCCCCTTGCAGCCAGAACTTTCTCACTTGGAAGCTTCTATCTGCATAAGTTAGATAAGGGTGTTCTTATCATTATCTCTTCTTTGTTTCCCAAGGCTGACTCCCTTGATTAGAAGTCCTTTCATTCCTCTGTTCGGACAACTTGAGAGGGTGGGCCGTGTGATCTAAACTTTGTGCACATACTTGTTCAACATCCAGTTAAACACGAAATCACAGGTAGGTGATTTGGGAGTTTAGGTAACTAAACTTGAAGTAATTTGTCCAAAGCATGGACTATGATCTTGAACTAAAGTAGTTTGTTCCATATGACAGCATATAAATAGCATAAATTATGTGATATCATGAAGACCATCTTCTTTTCCTTGGGGAGAAGCAGAACAGGACACATCAGAGCACATGTCCCTGTAGGTGAAGGCACAGGGAGAGACCTGAAAGCTACACCCAGAGGTCTTCAGGAGGAAGGATTTCACAAGCTGGCTGCTTTAACTGGGTTCTAAAAGCAGAGATAAGACAGGGGACACTGGAAGACAGGAGGCACTTTGTAAAACTGTATTACTTTTCCTGTATAGGCCTTAGGTTTCCACAAGCCTCATCATCCTCTTATGTAATAATATGAGGTCTTTGATAATTTTAAAACCAGAATCTACATGCTTTCCCACTTCATTTTTAGATGTCAGTATATGTGTGTATGTATGTATGTATATATATATATAGATAGATATATATATGATTTGGGGACTTTCTGTTCACTAACATTATGCAGGATTAGAAACAATCTGAATACACTTACATTCTTAACAGGATTATTTATATATTCCAATTCAATGTACTCCAATTCCACTCAGAATTTCTTTGGCTACTTTGCTTACCCAGTTTCTTAGCAAATATTGCCCAATAAACCTCTTTGGAAGTAGTCTTGCATAATGGGGAAAGAGATCACCTTTAAAGATCCAATTTAATACCAAGTTACAAATGATGCAATAAAGACTATCCTCTTTTATTTGTTTTTATATGCCATTATCTGCTTGTTTTGAAGCCTATTGTTGCTTTTCATTCCTGCAAAACTTTTCTCAACCCATTTAATCTCCAAGTTAGTAGTTTGATTTAACCCATTAATTCCAATTAAATCATACTTCTCCCTCTGCACCTCAGCATAATACAATAATTTTACTATACAAGTCTGACATTGGTGTGTAATACAATAGTCCTTCTTTTTCCATTTTTAGCCTTCACTTTTCTTGCTGCAACAAGTAAAAATTTCAGCAATAGTCTTGCTCCCTTCCTGTAGGGGAAGCTACGTAATGAAATGACATGTTCTTGTGATCCCTGGCTCCTTCAGTAATCAAGAGTGATACTGGGAATTAAATTTGGATAGCCACACTGTGTAAGATGGTAACTCGAGAGTCTTATAGTCAAGGAGAAAAAAAAAAAAAAAAGATAATTTGCAGTATGATAGATTAATCATTTACTTTAGGAAGAGACAAACTGACACAGAAATGCCTGTTTCTCCCCAAGGACTACTTCAGTGGAGTTCCAAATGGTTATCTCAAAACACGGAGACATCCTCATTACAGATGTGTTTACTAAGTCAGAATAACCTTATCCTGGGTGTTTAGAGAAAGCCAATGTGTTCTGTCATGTTCATAGCCAGCAGGGTAAGAAAACTGAGCACTAAGGCAGTGGTTAGACACAATGTGTGTAATGTTGCCATTCTGCTGGGCTCTTCTTCACAGACCAGCAGTTTGTGCATCCCAAGAGACCAGTTTCAGTACAATTCCTTTATGGAGAGAACTAATGAATATATATATGCAATCAGCATTTCCAAAGAAGCAAATATTTGAGGACACTAAAACAAAATGTCAGCTCTAGAAGCTGTGAATTTGGGAGTACTAGAGAAGAGGTTTGCAGCTAATATGAAATGGGTGTTTGAAACGAATGAAAATGTGAGGTTACCTACAGAAACACAAGTAATGGCTTCAAGATGGTCAGATAATTATGGCAAAACAAGTACTGATTTTCTTCTCACACCTATGCTGTTAAATTAAGGTGAGAAAAATGTATTTATTGAAAACATCTCAAAGCATTGGCTTCTAAATGACAGAAATCATGTTCTTCTTTCTACCCTAGTTTTGCAACCTGGTTAACAAGCAAAACAAAACAAAGCATTCAGCTGCTCAGAGTTTGCAGAGGGATCTATTCATACTAGGAATGTATGGTTGAATAAATGTATAAATCAGAATTTCTCATACCGAGGGAACCTGCTGTCAAACTTATACATTGAGAGTGTACAGACTCAGGTATGCAAACAGAGGGAAGTTAAGAGTTAATAAGGTGGGCCTGATCCATACTAGAATGTTGACCAAAATTCTTAAGAAGTTAGACCCCACAGTTTTTCTGACATTGGGCCTATGATGGAAAACCCAGGTCTGTGCTGTTCATGATTACTAGTTTTGCTTGGGCTTTGTATGTCAACTGCACTCTTTCAAGCTCTTTCTCTCCAATAAATATTGCATGTTGAGAAATAAACCAGAAGTGTTTCTCTTCCCTTAGACAAACCAAAGGAAGTTCAAGGAAGCAGTTTTGTTGGGTTTGTTTGTTTGTTTTCTCAAAAGCAAATGCAATACATAAGAGACACAGCTTTGTCTCACTGTTAATTCACAGGCATAAAAGGTTACTTCATTGGTGTTGGTGCTCCAGAAACTTTTTATTTCTCTTTCTCTTTTACCTCTTCTTTTTTCTTTTTATCTTCTCTTTCCACTTGCAGTGTCAGAAGTGATACACTCAGTTATAAGGGGAGAGGATGTTCTACCATCAGCTTGTTTTGTGCTGAGTTTAAGATGTTTGAGACATGCCCTTTGTGTGTGCACTGCTCTCCTCTGGCAGGGAAGGGGTGGCTGTACCATCAGGCTGTATGAGACTCCAGCTCCCTAAAAATACTAATGATGATGAATGTATGAGGTTATCCACCAAAAATTAATGTGGGAGGCAATCCAAATTAGCTTTTTCTGCTTTAAATACTCTTGGTTGATCTAACTCTTTTCCCCCAGCATGTTCTGAGCGTAGTTGTGATTAATGTGAGAGAGAACAAGGCCAAAGAAAGCTGGAAAAAGGGGTTCTGGATAGAGCAAGTTAAGAAAGAAAGGAAATAGTGATGGAAAAAGCAGAAGACTATGTGCTTCTCCTGTTTCCACTGCTCAGTGGTTCTGTTGATGGTGAAAGATAAGTTTCTGGCAGCCTAAGAGGTAGGAGAGTGTACCATCACCATTTTACAGATGAAGAATGCTGGTCTCAACCTCATTTCTCATCAGCCTGCTCAGCTTGTTTGCATCAGCACTGACTCACACTTCCAATGTTGTATCTCAATGGAGCACCATCAGTATTCCCCTACAGGTTCTGCACTGGGACTGGTAATTTTAGATGGTAATTGCAACTGATAATTGATCAGAGACATACGTATGACCCATCATGAACTTGCTCTCACAAAAATCACCAGTTGTGATTAAGTGCCAGACTAGCATAGGACTGAAAGGTTGCATGGGGCAACTGAGACAGCAGGGGAAGACAAGCAGCAGCAGCAGCAGCATGGCAGGCTTCTTGCTGTTGCCTTGGCTTTACACCCCAGTCCCACACAACTATCTCGCACCTACCTCTCCCTCCTGCCACAGCACTGGACATGCTGCTTCGCCCCAGACATTCTGTTTTTACTGTCCCATTCTTGGGGTTGGGGCAGGTGGCAGATCTCCTCTTTAAGGAAAGAAAAAATAAGAAAATTATTATTGTGAAACGGGGTTCTAGAACTTTTCAAATCTCTGTCGTCCTTGTGACCTTCTCATTCAGAGGACAAAAAGACCTAGGTAAAAAATCCTGAGCCAGCAGTCTGCCACCAGACACTGCTTAGCAGCTGTCCTCTGGCAAAACTTTCCCCTTACTCTTCCTGCTTTAAAAGTGCTAGGTTTGCTCTCTAGTGGCGTCAGGAACTATGAAATGGTTCCTTTCTAGTTCCCTTAATGGGCAGGCAAAATGTCTAAGCACAGGTAGAACTGTCACCATCCCTTGCACAACTACAAGTATTAGTTTCCATGAGGTTTGTGGGGAGTGGAACTTCTCTTTCAGTGCAGGAGATAGGAATAGGCCCCTGGAGGGCCTCGATCTCCAACTCCCACCAAATCTTCCAACGCAAAGTTAAACACTTAACATCAAACGCTCATTTGATGGACAAAAATTTTATTCGTAATATCAGTTCTATTTCCTTGCACCTGTAACAGACGTTACTTTATATAAACTCAAATTGCTCTTCACATTGTTCCCTAGCACACTGAATGCACACAAAAACATCTAGAACCCAAGCAATGATTTAAGAACTTTTCCTCCCAATTTTTCCACAGCATAGCTCTTGGCTGACTGCACACTCCTAAGTAAGGCTGCCCCCAGATGAGAATTTATTTTCCCCAGGACTTTTCCAATATATTTGTTGCTATAGCATTTCTAAGCAGAATTATACAGCCCTCCATATATTCAAAGCACGGCTCCTGCTAATTTCAGTTGCAGCTGTGAGTTTCAACACTTCTGCAAATGAGACCACAAGGACATCAGTCAGTCAGCCAGAAAATGAGGAACATTCAATCAGTGGCCACCTGTGAAAAATCCAATTTAGGGAACTCCGTGGTAAAGACTAGGTCAGCTTGGAAATTTTCAGACTAAACAGAGCTTCACCAAAAGTGCCAGTTTGTGGACCCCTGCATGTTCTCTTTAAAATATTTCAGACTGGAGGAACTGTTATTGATTTGAAAATGATGTCTGGAGGCAACTCAGGTTATGCTTCTGAAATGGCTGTTGGGTACTAAGCCAGGGAAACTGATATTGGCAGTCTCCAGATTCAAAGGAGCTCATCAAGATGCTCCTCTAGGCCAAGAAACTTTGGAAGGCAAATGCCTGGAGCTCAGTCTGGAAGGGGAACCCATGTACACATTGAGATACAGGACTTCCTGCAGCTATTGGAATAACATTCATCAGGGTTAGAGATAGGCTTTTAAGGACTCAAATCTGCCAAAGATGTTTTGGAATAAATGGTTTTACATGAAAATTGAAACAACCCCAGATTTAAAATGGAAAAAGTAAATCAAAATCTGTCAAAAGTAAACATGGCTTTTCAGCCAGCTCTCGCAGACAGAAATACAATTCTGATTTAAGTAAGACATCTTAATTTCTCCTCCTGCACGTTCTGTCTCACTTACTACTTCCTTCCAATATTTCTGAAAATTAGTCTGGGCCCCAGCTTAAAACACTTTTCATCAATATTTCATTTTCCACAGCGTCTCCTTTCCATTGAATGAAGCTGGGAGGAGGGAGGGGGTGGGAGGTGGGGAGCAGGCACGGTGTGCAGGAAAAAAAAGAGCCAAACAAAAGTGGCAACTGAATGAAGATTATTACTTGGCCATGTGGTTTGTTCCAATTTATGCTCCTGAGTTTCAGGCCATGCAGTACCCAATGGCTGCTAGCAGCTTGTTGTACTTAACTGGAACTTGCCCTGTGCATTACATGAATGTTTGCTCACACTGTTGAAGCACACGCTGTGGGACCCATGTTTCATTTGCAGTCAGGGAATGAACCCCCTTTCTTCCCCAGCAGGACCCTTTCTGACATGTTCCCACCAGTCTTAGTCCTTTGCCTCCCACATCTTCTGGTTTCTTACCATAGAATCAGCCAGGGGAAAGGGATCACGTGGGAGGTCTACACACCAGCCTGCGCAAAGTAGGATCAAACCTGAATTTTAGAAGACCACGTTGCTCAGGGCTTTATCCATTAAAGTATTGGATAACTATCTGTAGGAACAGATATTTCATAGCCCCTCTCAGCAACCTGCTTCAGTGGTTGACTGTCCCTGTGGTGTGACTCGTCACTCAGTTCCTGCTCAGATTTTGGCTAACACAGAGCTCATGCTAAGGCCTGAGCTATGCTGGGGTCAGCACCTTTAGGTTGAAGCGAAGGCAGCACATGGTGGCCAGAAAGGGCTAAAAGTCTTTATGCAGTCACCTGCAGCTTACTGTCTTCTGCAGCCATCATCCTCCCATGTTGCCTGTCTGCCAGTTTCTTCACAATCTGCTCATAGAAATGATGTAGACCGAACTTCCAAACTGGAAGACATCAATATGTCAGCTTACCCAAAAAGTTTTTGAAGTGGATCCAACTGCAGCTGGACTGCTGATGCTTTCATGCTCCTCAGTGTGATACAGGGGACACCTGCACTGTGGCAGAGGAGGAAAGATGAGCGCTCTCTCCATCGTCTAGGTAACTGTTTTGCTTATAGGTGCACAATTTAGGAGTTGTGAGGTGTGAATCAGAGCTTGTGAGTTAGAAACCTCATGACTTAAGTGATGAATTAGTGAATTCACACATTAGTCTGTACAAAGGGGATTGAACCCTTGTTTGTCATGTTTCCTAATGAGCCTGTAAAATGAAGTTTCATTTATAGAGTATGTTGACCTGTAAATTTGAGAGATCCAAATGGACCGTTACACCATAGTAAGAATTATTTTTACTTAAGTCAAATACAAACTTCCCAGTTTGATTTGTGCCTGCTGTCTCTTCTCACACCACCATAGACATCTCAAAGGGTATGCTTCTGTTTTCTTGACAACCTCCTGACTGGTATTGAAAGGCTTCTATCAGGACCCCCCCAAGCCTCTTCTCCAGGTTGGCCAAACCCATTTCCCTCAGTCCCTCCTCATAGGGCATGTGTGTGTGCTTCACCCCAACCACCCCTTTTCATTACACATGGACTCTGTCAAGTTTCTCACTGTCCTTCTTGTATTTGGGGTGCAGTGTGTCAAAACCTGGGTGCAGTATCCCAAATACACTCTGAAAGCTGCCAAGAAAGGGGGAATAATCCTTTCCCTTAATCTACTGGTGACACTCCTATTAATATAGAGCAGTATGCTGTTAGCCTTCACCTCTGTCAGGGCTCACTGCAGACGTGCGTTTAGCTTGCTTTCCCCCAGGAACCTCTGGCCCTTTCCCACACAGCTTCTGTCTTTGCCTAACCTCACTTAGTACCCAAGCTTTTCACAGCCAGTCCATTTCATGCCTTCGCACTTCTCCCCACTTCACAAGCAATCAAATCCTAGTTAGTGTCTCTCCAATTTCTGCAGTCCAGTTCCAAATCTGACTTGTTTCCCCCATCACCCCTAAGCTCTACGTCACCTGCAGACTCCATTAGGTCCTTTTTACATCAAATATTTAGCTTCCCTGTTGCCTGCATTTGCATCAGCTTCCTTCTCACTTTTGCTTGGATTGACCTTGAAAAACAACCTTAGATTTCACTGATGGTAGGAGTCCACGGACTCAGTCAAGCAACAAAATTGCTGGGAACATTTTCCTCTCCTTATTGAAAGTTCCATAGAGATAGACTATTCTTAACAGGAGAAAGCATAAGATACTTTTCAAATGCATACACCTTGTCAAAACATAAATGCACAGGAAAGAAAGAAAAAAAGAAAGAAAACCCTGATTAAAATAAAGCAAAACCCACATTACACACATTTCTTCTTTCAAAGCATAGAGTCTCTAGACCTTTCCAAAGATAAAGCAGCCAAATTATTAAATCAAATCCAAACAACACATTTTCCCTACCCTCATCTTTAGAAAAGTAGAACTTCGGGGGCTGAAGTTATCCAGGACAATTCAAACCCCAGGCATAAACCAAATACACAGAAAATCTCAACTCCAGCAGTGGAAGCTTGGCAAAACTATGGGACAACTGAAATTAAGGTCTTACAATGGCAAATTCTGAGCAATTCGAGAAGTAGTCAGAGGTGGGAGAGCCATGTAATGAGTATACTCTGTGGGTTGGTAGGGTGTGTAACTGCATGTTCTGTAACAGACACATTTTTCATTTTTGAGATACAAATTGCATGTTTCAAAGCAGCTATTTATCTGCCCACCGCACGTTATCAAGAAGGAAAGAATTATACAAACTCAAACTTCCTGCAAAAGAGTACTGGAAAGAAAATGTTCAAGTCCCTCACGTTTGCCACGATGCTCCTCAACACCACACAAAAAAGAACCAGCGTATTCCCACAGCCTGTTGCATTTGCAGAAACCTATCTGAAACTTTAGATGCCCTTGATAAGAATGGGAAATATGGTATGAACCAACTAGATACTACTCATTACCTACCACACTTACCTAAATAATGCCTCTCAAACGTAGAAGATTTCAGTGACTCCCACTAACTGAAGCGCAAGCATGATCATGGTCTGGATGCACTTTGCTTCCTCTTGTATCACCAGTTTGTTAGCAAACAATCAGCAATGAGGTATTACCGCTTTCTTCCTGTTTTGGTCAGAAAAAGCTGATCTGCTAAAACTCAACTTTGTGCAGAAGCAGATTAATTTTAAGACAAGTTTTCTCATAAAGCCAACAGAAAACTAATTCAACAACTACAAAATTGCCAGCTTTGTCAGTAGAAATATCTCAATAGTCTGTCAACTTGCACTCTCCACACACAAGTGTGAGTTCTCATGTTTCACATTTTTTGTGAAGAAACTTGAGGTTGAGTTTCATCCTACTAAAGGAAGGGAACACTTTCAGAATCATTTTGCACCGAAGAGAAAAGATTTCCTCCAAGCCACACCATACCCGAAACACTTTCCAAAGATCTGCACTGTCCACATTCACCAGCAGCAGAGGGAAGAAACATGGCACGGAAAAGGGGCAGTGACGACAAGTGATTTAGCTTCAGAGAATTTTTCTATGTGATATATGTTTAAAATATCACACTGTGTCTGTGTGTATCAAATCTACACCTTCTAAAGTGTCAAGCACCAGAACTGGCTAAGCACAAACAAGGCAACTGAAACCACTGTGGAAACTTCCATACCACAAGTTAAATTTGCAAGTTTAGCCATCAAGTCTCTGGGAAAGCAACAGTAACAGCATTTTTTTCTATAATTAGACAATGCTAAAATCAACCAGGTTCTGATTAGAGATTCTGAGCATCTCTTTAATGTATGTCAATAATAACAGACAACTCACTACATGCTAATAATTATATTACCTACATGCAGCTTACACAACCTTTGGCTAAACTGAGCTCCTGCGGAGGATTTAAAATGCCTTTTTGGCAAACTTAGCACAACAAAGCTAATTAATAATTACAATAATAACAACAATCAGCAGCAGCAGCTGCAGCTTCGCCTTCAGGACACATAAATAAATAAATTTGTATAAGGAGAACTTCCACAGACATTTTGAAATTGTAGTTAAGACTCATAAAAGAACCCAGCGTGGTAATCCGCACATGCTTATTGCTGAAATGTTTTCTTGAAGTCCAGAGATACTGAATTAATTGTTTCATTAGTTTACCATAGACCATAATTCCTAGTTCCAAATCTCTTTTATTTATTGTCTATCACAATGAGAACTCAATCAAATCAGCACAATTTATAAAAATAGACAAGGAGACTGCAATATGCAAAGCATCTTTTCTTTACTAAATGAGCTTGTATGACACAATTTTCAACCCCTAAAAAAATATGTTCAAATTAAGTATGCTTAATTACTGTGGGTTTCATTATTTTATCTATTCCAGTAGCAGTTCAATACTTCATTGAAGATCAGTGGAATAAGTATTCAACTTCAATTTGTACTACAATAGTTCCTGGAAGTCTTGACCATGTTATTACCTTGACCACCACTACACATGGATTCTTGGGGTAAAAAACCCATAAATCTTATCTACTAAACAAACCAGACAGACATAAGGAAAGAACAAAAGATATCTGCTTAGACTTTCTACAGGACTGATTTTTTAAATGTTACTTTTTTTTTTTTGTAAAACAGAACTGAGCAATATATTCAAAACTGCAGAAAAAGCCTATAGTTAACCTAGGGCTTGAACCCAGATTTCTGGGATACAAATGTATTTTCTTGGTTCCAGGTTTATTGGATTTTTTTCTTTTTACTATACTGCCTAGAATGGATCACAGCAAAAAGCAAGAAAGATACGAAACACCAGTATGCAGTAACATTTCCATTGGATAAAGTATTCAAAAGAAGATTAAATTCTATTCCCAAATGCCAAAGGCTTATATACATGTGTGTACATACTTCCATATATAGAGATATATATACGGTGTGTATATATACACAACATCTATATATGACTGCAGATATGAAGCCAGAAATCCAATTCCACCTACTTTATTGAGTCTGATCTCACCGTGTTTCTTTCTATCCTTGCCTTGCTTATATAGAAGTATACACGTATTCTTTGATGACTAGGAAAGCTTTGAAGATTGGAGCATCTTACATGTCCTTTTCCAAGTAAAATTAATTCTAATTAGCAAATACCACAAAATTTTAGTAATTTATACACCTTGTGTTTGCAGGGAAGAAGCAAGCCAATGGCTGCTAGTCTACATACTTCTGAGGAGTTTGTTTTCAGAATCCCATATATTTAGACTTTTTTCTTCCCCAAAATCTTGGTATCAAAGGAAAACCAAAAACCCTTCACCCAGAACCCACCTGATAACTCTGTTTTGTGATGAGGAATCTACTGTTCGATGTTTCTTCCTCATACTTTATACTTCATATATTTTATTGATGAAACAAAGTAAATCTAAGATGTACTTTTTAGTTTTCCTTTTTAATTATGGATAATAACTTGGTAGTCAATGGTTCTGTTTATGCTATGCTTTATGGACAACTCCTTTGATTTGCTTTATGGACAAGATTTTATTTCAAAGCCAAAAGAACATTGTTTTGTAGTTGTTATTTAGAGTCTCCCTTTGTCTAAAATAAATTGGATTTCTGGTAATCACATGATGATTATATCTCAGAACTGTCTGGTGTGTTTCCTGTTTTGGTTCACTTATTAAACGGAAGAAAAGTTCTTAGAAGCTGGTGGTAAGTGTGGAGAGACTGAATTGGCAGCTTTATTACAATTCAATATTTTTCCTGACAAAGGCATAGGAAAAGAAGAAAACTGCATTAAGCATAATAACAGAAATTACGGGCTTCAGAGGAGTCTAACTGCACCAAAAAAAGTACCATCTCCATCCAAGGATATTTTGGCCCTTCTTCGTGGTATTGTAAGTTGAAGTTCATCCCCTTCTTCTAATTTTGCAATGCCTGGGAAAATATTTGGAATATTTTTAAGTTAATACTTGAAATCCGTTATTTTCATAAACAGTATTAAAAGTAATTACACATCATCTTACAAATAGAAGCTTGGCTTGTTACTTGTGAGGAGTGCTTTTTTGTCTTCAGGCACAATCTTACAAATTGCAGCCTGCCCAAAGCTGATACTTATCATCATCTGTGGAGCTGGACCTGCTTTTCACTCTCTACTTAGCAGATCACAGTTCACTGAAGAAAATGTGGCAATAATTTGTAAATTTGTAATAGTGGTGTACCCAGACTCCTCATGTTATGGCGATGTGAAAGGCAAGGTCAGCACTGGGTATTGCTGCTCTTAGACATCTCTGTGCCCACAGTTCTGGAGGAGGTCTCATGAGCTTTACCAGCCAAATGAAGCTACCAGACATCAGCTGATCCGCTTCAACTGCAGAGCGCACAGGGCTGCTTCCTGCCAGCCACACATCAGCTGATGCGGTACCCCAGAGCACCTTGCCTTCAAGTTGCAGTCACTGAGCTGAGGACATGTCTAACACCTGCTGCGACACATGCTCGACAGCATGAGATATTGCAGTGAGATCTGGTTTTCCAGGTGAAAGCAAAAGGGTGGGGATTTGGGAAGCAGGAACCATGAAGTGCTAGGATGGAGTAGAGATCCTAGTTAAGAAATGGGGTGAGTGATACAAGGGTGAAATAAGGGGATAGGTGAAACTGAAGGTGGTTACGATGCCAGAATGTGTGGGAGGGGCAGAAAGTTAAAAGAAAATGTTCAGCCAGCCTCAATTGCCAGGAGGAAGTATCTAACGTATTTTTATTTTGAAAAAAGAATTAGCTTCCTTCTCCATCCCATTTGTTTAACGTCACTACTTGCCAATAGTAAATTCCATCACTCAATGTCACCTACTTCAAAAAAAGATAGTTTTTATTCACACAGATCTTGCTAGAAAATAGCAAAAGAGAAAACCCTCAGATCTATCATTAAGGGGGAAAGGCAGACAGAGAAGAGCTACCAAATGAGGTTTAATAGTCCTTGACAGTAACATTTTAAATGCTACTGCAGGAATATACATGTATATTAAGCATTGATCTTGCTGGCCTTGCACTAAATATTTTAATTGGTCTTTCTGGTGGTGTTTCTAATACGTGCAGTCAGAAAGAGCTCCTTATAGGCATTAACTATTTTTCATCTAAACAAAGAGTAAAACTGCATCAGCCAATATAAGGACTAGAAAAATAAGCTGATAAGAAATATTTTTGGAAATCCCACAGTAAGGTATGCAAAAATTGGGTAGCTAAAATTCATATGTGTTTTAAAGCAGAACATAGCTTCTGAATATTTTATTGGGATAACTAAATGTGGGATTCAACCCCTAAGTTAAACTGAGTTCTTCAGTAAGGACAGTATGTCCTCCTTTTGTCTGCTTCAGGCATCCAACTGAAAGCACCAAAGCATCCAACTACATTATATAGACAATGGAGAGAGGAGAATTGTTCAGATCACCTAAGTTAGAAGCATACCCTCCAACTGCTGACGATTCATATAAAACTGTATATTTTGAAAGTATTCTGTAATTTTGTAATTAACCAGATCCATGACTGCAGGCCTTTTTCTTTACAGCTGCCACAATACTTAATCACCCAACATTACAGATTCTATTTGATACAGGTTTTTTTCAAATGAAAAGGAAAATGTAGATGTTTACCAGCAGTATAGCAAGAATTATTTGGATAAGACTGTGGCATGTTTTGGATGCAACGAAATAACGTCACCAAGCTGAGATCATCACCAAACACGTGGGCCTTCTTCCTCTGTATTAGATGTCCCATAGCAAATGTCGTATCCGTATACAAAACCTGCAGAATGAAGAGGTGCAGACTTCAAACATACTGTATAGAGACATCAAAAGACATTTAAAAAGTCAGACGCTGAAGTGAATTGAGCTTTCTCACCTGGCCATATATGAAAAAATATCCTGTTTCTTTGATCACTATTTTATTTCCTTGTTCTTCCAGAGCTGTTCCACGTTTAAAGCTCAGAAGCCAAGGGACAATGCTTGAATCATCTAAAAGAAACAGTATTTTTGGGGTAATCAGAAAGAAAAGTTACTTTCTTAATTTTCATCTGCCAAAAATTAACAAAGCTGACTTCTAGTCAAGACTTCCCGTCTCACTAGCTCGATTTCCCCACTGAAAAGAGGATATTTGCAAGAGCTGCCCAGATGCAGGAACCTCTTTTTTTTTTTTTTCTATATTTTTTTCCTCTTGATTTTTTTCTTTTTTTCTTTCTTTCTTTTTAAAAATGTATTTAGTGACATAGCTCAGTTACTGATTTGATATTGGACGGAAGAGTTAATACACACAATAGTTAGCTATAAATAATGGAACATATTCTTACCTTTCTGCTGGATATCACTTTTGCTGTCGGCGATCAGTTGCAAGCAGGCCTGCAGCACTGCAAAATGAAAGCATTTTGAAATCAAAGAAATATAAATCAGTAACACAGAGTAAGGTTTTGAAACTAATTTTTTTAAAAAAAAAGAAAGGAGGACATGACAAAAAAACCTTCTCTCTGTCTCACCACTTATTTGAAAACATAATCTACTAATTTTAATGCAGATCTTACACAAATGTGCCAAAGCAAAATTCACACGGCAACATGTATTAGATAACATTCAGAAATGATGCAGCTAAGTAGGAGGGCTCAGCAGCACAAGTAATACTTGCTTGTTTTAATATCTGGTCCTAATGTAATTGAAAAATGTAGCACTATGTCAAATGAGTTAGGAATCATCAGATCAATTAGCCTTGTTAATTTTCTAAGCAAAAGCTAAAAAAACCTTCAACCCTGCCAGCTATGATAGATATCTGTTTTCTAATGATACCACACTATTTAAAGAAGTTAGTCTCCAGTCATAGCTGCTGTGAAATATTAGTCATATATATGGGTTACATGGTACTTTCAAAATAAATCCTTAAAATCCATATATATACATATATTTTAATAGTTTTTGGATACCCACACTGAATCAATGTATACTGAAATGAAAAGGGAAGATAGAGATGACTTATCAAATTAATGCACACATAACAAATACCTTAGTATTTGCCAAAACTGATGTGTTGCTCAAAACTGTAGAGACTGGTGACACGAATAAGAAACTAGGAGTTTGATCAGAGAAGAATATTGTGGCATGTTAAAATATCGGCTCATAAGTGAAACAAAGATCTTGTAAAAAAAATCTGTTAAGCATAAATGTCACAGAACTAAGAGGGAAAAAAAGGATAGTTGCATTTGCTTAGAGCAGATTTTAATGAAAACATCTGGTTCTAGCACTACTTTGAAGGTTGAAAAACAGAGAAGTAACATTTGTTGTGCCTGGCAGAGCCCCCGTGAATTTACTAAGACTCAAGAGAAGAAAATTCTGCTACAGGTTGCCGAATCCCCATTTTTGTTTTCCTCTTTTCAGATAAGAAGGCTGCAAGCCAGACTTGGCTGCTCTTGCTGTATCGGGCACTGTTCTGCTCCATGGGATCCTTTTTTTACACCTGTCAGTGGCACTCGCTTGTGCAACCAAGTGCCCAGCAGCACAAACCCCTTGCTGCACGGCAGGTAGCGAGAGAATGTGAGCAGAAAACAGCCTCTCCCTGTATCTACTTCTCCTTTCCAAGGGGTCGGCCTGAAAACGCCAGAAGAGGGCTGGATGCTCACCAGCATTCAGCAGCGCCAGCTGGCAGTGGACAAAGATTCAAGCGTACGACTGGGAAGGCTCCAATGTCACAATGATCACAGCACCTGCGAGCTGTGCTTCGGTTAACGGGAACACTACCCTGCAAGGTCCTGTCTCCTACACTGGAACGTGTCCTTGATTCCTATCAATACTCATCATAATGTGCCAAAGTCTAGAGATTTCCAAACCAAGAATTTACAGGCATCTGAATTCCCGGCCTTCTGATGAGGAATAGAAAACCCAAACCAACACAAAATCAAAAAAAGTATTACACTTCAGTCATTTTTGTATCACGCTTGTGGGTGACAGAATTTTCTGAAAAAGAAGCTTCCAAATAAAATCAAAATGTGATTTTCCGGAGTTGCACAACAAAGCACATCAGGCTTTTTATTTCACAAGGTATCAAATCACTCTCCTTTGGAGCACAGCGCCTTCGTAGTGAACAGAGCGTGCCGATTCCCTAGTACTTCAGTAAGCTAAATCAAAGCTTTCACTCCAGCTTTTAAAAGAACTCACTAGCGTGGCCACTAGTGGATTTTTCCACTAAACAAACAAGGGAAGATTTGTTACAATTCCCACTTACCAGCTGCTCTCCAGCTGGGTACCAATGAGCAGTGTCCACAAGCAGGGACAGTTACAGCCACTTTAGAAACTCTCGTTAAACCTCTCTGCAAACTTGATTCACACTTTGCAAGTTTGTATTTCTGTTTCCTTGTTTGCAGCATTCAAAAACTAGTCATCACTACTGAGAACCGCTACACAGTAATTAAAATCAGCAAGTTCAGTATAGTCCAAGATCTTTTCCGTCTTTTTAAAACACATACCAACTCTCCTTTATTCTACAGATATTAAATCTACCTATATTCTCTAAAAATATCTTGATGGGTCTTTCTTTAACTTAGTTAGTAGAAATAAGGCTTCACAGAATATAGTAAGCTTGTTTTTCATGGAGAAATATGGATACAACAGTGTCATTCATGACAATAAAGAGAACAAACTAGCACAGTTGCCATTTTACCTAAAGCCACAAAGGACAAATAATATCTAAAAAATGTTTAAGGGATTGAACAACTACATGCTTCAAAAAAATATTCAAAAGCCAAGACTGACACGTTACTATTTTTGGTACATGCTTCAAGCCAAACTACTTCACTTTGACCTCAGTAGAAATACATGCATGCTTGAAATTAAGTAATTTATTGAAACGAATTCAGAGTGAACAACACTACTATTAAGAAGATATGGATATACAGAGTATATTTTCTGGGTAAATTAACAGCATTTTTCAGTAAAATGTTAACACTGTTAAGAAATGTTAACAGTTTTTTTCCAAGGACCCAAATCTTACCTGAAGTACAATATTAAGAATATATGCGTCACAAAATATGGGTTGAAAAGTCACTGTCAGTACTCAAACTGACAAATCAAAAGCTCTACCTGAATGCCCTTCAGTCCAGTGGAAATCAAATCTAAGCATCAGCTTTGTAGACTACAGGATTTTTTAACACTTAATAATGAAAACAACACAGGATTCATAAAATAAGTCTTAAAAATGTGTTTAAAATGTCTAGTCTGTTTCACCACAAGGTCGAGCTGTATGAAACAGTATATCTAGAACAGTAAAGTGTGCCCCATCCTCTTGTGACTTCATATAATAGCTTTGCTTTGATGAGATTTTGGGTTGTTTTTTTTCCTTTTCTGATTTTCACAGCTCTGTATGATGTGGGTGGGGAGAAGAACATTTTGAAGTCTGTCTTCTTCCATTAACAGAACAGCCAATTCTGAAGAAGTTAGTGACTCCAGATGCCTTTAGAAACCACAGCCAGCACATGAAGGGATGTGTTGTACACTAGTTGAGCAATGTAACCACAATTTTTCTTTTCTTTTTTTTTTTTTTTTTTTAAAGCTAGCTCTTGCAGCAGGATAGGAACGCAGCCTTCTGCGTATCTGCATGATTTAAGACTCAATATTGGTAAAATCAACTTTGCCCTCCCATACACATTTTTGTAATATTTAAGTTGCATAATCATTTTAATATTGTGCAATCTAACTTCACAATCCATCCAAACAAAATGACAAGTTTATTATCTGTGAACTTATGTATAAATTTTGAAGTTTTGATATCTGAGGCCCCAGACATTTACCTCAAACTTTGCTGAAATAAAATCAAGCAAAAAACATGAACCTTGAAAAACAGACCTGCTTGTTTAGGTTTCTTCTTTGGCCTAGATCTGTTCCGTGTAGACTTCCCAAACTTAAACACTAGATAATTCATTTTATAAATGATATGCGCGTTCTCAACAATTTGCAGTTCTTCTTCCCTTAACTTCTTCATTTCTCACCACAAGAGATCTTTTACTTCTTGCTTGTGCATTTTTCTAGACTGGTTAATTTTATGTTTTTTAATTACGAACTCTTTATATGGTATTAATCATGGATTAAATCAGTCCCTGTATTAAAATAGCTTGGTCATAGCTATTGATATGACTCAGATCTAACAAATATCTTTGAAGTATTGGTAGCATTATTTTGACCTTAACAGAATTAACCACTAACGTGTTGCAGTCAGAATAATAAGGAAAGAATTAACTATGAATTAAGAATACTTCATGTAGACTTCTATTATACAGTATGAAGCAGAATATTGTTTTTAAAAATTAGAGCCTATTTTGTATGTTCTTAATTGCACAGTGTTCTGCATAATACACAGCACTGACTCATTCAGTAGGTAGAATACTTCATGCAAAATTGCAGGCGTTGTATCAAGTAATTTTCTGTCCTTTCATATAGAAAGGCTTACTTCCTTTTGAGTTAGACTGTTGTCAGCAGAAACAAAAAAGACAAGAAGTAGGCACTGGGTTTTGGGGTTTTTTTTTGTTTTGGTTTTGGGTTTTGGGGTTTTTGTTTTTTTGTTGGTTTTTTTTTTTTTAATTAAGAGAACTCTTGTATTTCCCTTCTTTGAGCAATAAATAAGTATTTTGAGTACTGGGCAAGGGAATTTTAAATGTGGCATTTGTTTAGACTAGTAACAAAAGGTTAGGTTTCTTGATTCAAAGGTCACTAAAGTCAAGTACCATTTGTAAAAGTTCTTGCTATCCTTGTCAAAGAGATGTAAAACAACAACTTAAAACACTTCTGACCAACAAATGCACCAACTTGCCAAAGCAAATGTATCAGTTTGCCAGTAAGGCAATTATACCAAGACGAATGGCAAAATTCTCACAACTCATACACCACGCTTGCATGGCAACAGTTTCTTCCCAGGGACACAACTGATACTGGAGTAGAACCCAGGAACCACCAGTAAAAAATAACTGTGCCAAGTCACATGCCAGGTTAGCCTGCCTCACTGCTTTGTGGAATTACTTAGGCTTTCTCCTCAGTTCCTTCCATACATGCAATCAGACTGGGTCAGATGGATATCCTCAACACACCAAAGTCAGTATAGTCCACAGGTGCTCCAGTCTGATTACAGCAGAATGTCACCTAACTCTGAGTTTACAGAAGACCTGATGCTCACCTCCCTAGCTGGCCATGGGAATCAGAATCCCACAACAGCGATCAAAGCAAGGCACAGAGAGAGCATGTAAATGAAACTTGACGTTCATACATTGAACTGGCTTACGTAACGGAACGTATATCTTGTTCCTGGACTCAAGCACACTTAAAATTTAGAGAGAAACACACAGGCAAACCAATCAACAATTGTGAACAGGTTATAAAATTCAGGAGAGGCTCTTGTTGTGTAGTGTTTTTCCTCTACAGGCAAAATTGATAAAAAGAAAGAGAAATAAGAAAAATTGTCTCTCTTCTTATGTGTCCTGACATGACATTTGCCACAAGTGGTTAAATTATCTATCTGCCTGTATATTAATAATACGTACCTTTCAAAATTACCCATTAACTCCTACTCATTGTATCAAGAACTCTGGTTCTGACTGCTAACTGTGCAGCTTTATTTGGAATTGATGCTTGAAACCCATTTCTTCAACCTACTTGAGCTGGAAATTTTCTCAAGACACAAAATGTACAACTATTGGTGACTAATAGTTTTACTCATGAACACAGGCAAATGCCTTCCCATAAATATATGAAAGAACAATACTGTGTTAAATCCACTTTCATCCAATTGTCATTTTAATTAAAATTCTAATTTTTGGCCACTTCTATGCACACAACATCAAGTAAATAGAGAAAAAATATTAAATGGAAATTCCTTATGTTTAGGACTGGACCTAAAAAGAATCATGGGGCATCCATTTCTGGAATTCAATAATTAAAGTTTAAAAACAAAACAGAACTGAACACAACCTTATTTATAAAAAAAAAATAATGGTTCTATATTTTACTTCTAGTCTCTGATGAAGCACAAGAGAAGCAACTGGGCATCAGTGACATTCTCAAGTATTTGTTTTCTAAGTAATCGGTCCACGTTAAAGTGAAATTATAGGTCAACAATTAATAATGAGACCAGGCTCTACTCTGAGACATTGTTGAAGCACACAGAAATAGGACAAGAACAAGGCACCTCACTCAATACCATAATTTATCTGCTATTGTACCAAAATGAGTGCAGCGCATCCACAGCATGATTTGGAGGCTGTCAGGGTTCTGGTACCCAGAAACTGATGTGAGAAGATCAAAATGTAGGGCCAGTCACTCTGTGTACAGGACCAAGTGACAGACAGGATTCAGCACCATGAACAACACCATATTCTTAGTTCACTCTGCTAAAGCAAAATGTAACATTGACTAGTAGGTTCATGGTCATCAGTGAAATCTGATCTGAGAAAATGTGACATCTTACTGAACTCTGACAGGCTTAATTTGTTGTAATTAGAGCAGGCAGAAAGGTAACCCTGTCTAACAGATGACCTTTTATATAAATGCAAGATATGTAATTTACTTTTTTCCTTTTTTATACACAAAAATATGATTGTCTTGTTAGAAAACACTTTCATAGTGGGTCAACCTAGGTAGCTTTTCCTTTGTAAATGAATGTTCATATACTATGCTTTGCTCACCCTAAAGAATTTTAAAGCCAGCTGTATCTTTAAAATAAAACTTACAGAAATAAGTAGCTTAATTAGAATTTTATGTGAATAAAGGGAAATAGCTATAATCAGAGGTGGCTACCCGATGAGAAGAATCATAAGCCTGCCAGAAGCACAGCTGAGGAGCCTCATCTGCCCCATAGATCCTCAAATAGCAATAAGAATAAACGTGTAAGCTACCATGAAGGGAACCGGATAACTTGCAGAGTACTGATGCTATAACATTCATTTAAAAAAAGACATGCCTCCTTATTTTGGTGATGCTTATGCTTTACATCACTAGCTTTTGTCTGGGAGTTGCTTGGATGGGGAGAGCAGAGAAGCTCTGTAGTTCCTGTGATAGGAAACAGGCTACAAGAAATGCATTTTAAGCAATCTTGTCCTCAACCCTGTTTGCGAAATCACTCTTAGCCAAGATCATGAAGCAAAGACTACTAACAAAATAAATGGGATAAATCCCATTTAAACCTATGGATTTGGGGTGAAGTCCTAAATGAATATTCTCTTTTGAGAATATTCGAGGTAAGCAGAGTGATTATACTCTACAACTTGAATATCATTTAGCTTGCTGAAGCTTAAATGGAATATATTTCACATTAGTTAGTCACTCAAAAGCACATTTTAAGCAAAGTTTGATTTAGTCTTTGCCTGCAAATTACTCCATTTTAACTTCATCTATTAATAATTTAGGATATCAGCTTTCATCAGTTATAACAATCTCAAAGTTATCTGTAAGAGGATTTAGCAGCTCAGGAACATTTTTAGTTTATCAGTGCAACTAGAGTATGTATGCAAATTGTAACAATAAAATTCTGTACTTCATCCTATCAGGCATCACTGTGTTTAGAAAGAGAAAAAGAAAAAAAAAAAAAATTAGGCACTTTATCCTCAAAGGAGACAAATATATCCTATTAATACTCCAACATAGTAATACACATCAGAAGTCTTTTAAGAAGCACAGTCTTCAGTGTTCTCTGCAGCACCTTTTAAAAAGGCCATGATAGAAAATAACTTATTGGATAGGCATGTCTCTATTATTTTTCCAAATTACATTACAAGGTTGTTTTAATGTAGAAATGATGCTAAACCACTGAATTCCTCGTAGTCTGCCTCTTTTGACAGGTACGAGCCAGGCTTTCTCTTTGAAAGCTCCTACTTCCCTGAAGTTAAGGACCTTTCTTTCTACTTCTACTTCTCTCTTTTACAATGAGCATATTTTCCCAGAAAAATGACTTGGCATTTTTAATTATAGCTTTCCCTCCCTACTATTGATCAGAGAGAAACAAGTTAGGCATTACCCTGAGCTGAGACTGTTGGATTTAGAACTGAGCAATTCACAGTCTGAACGATTTAAAGTTGCCTTACTCAAGTCTACTGGATCTCTGTTACAAGAAGCAGATTTGGGATCTAACGATGACAGTTCAACCTGCAGGTAGCATTAACACCTGGTACCTTAAACAGTATGGTAGCGAGTAAGAGCACGCGCCCGTGGTTAACACCGTTCATTCAGCAGTACTTGTGAAAACTGTAACGGGCTCTGGGAGCATGGGTGGGCTGGCAGGAGAAGACACAAGTCAAGCACTGCTGCTTTTCTGAAGACAGTATCCAGCTGCGGCACCCCAACCCGTGCCACAGGATGCTATTTACCTTTTTCTTCCGTGTGGACAACAGACCGTCTCCCCCTGTTTCTGCTCCCGTTCCAGATTTCCTTTTGGAAGCTTTCAGCTGGGCCAGGACCAGGAAGCCTGTTGTCCTGGCGAGGAGAAGCAACAGTCAGTAAGAGCAGCCTGACATTTGCTCATGCCCTGCAAGCCAGCACCCACCCCTGCCGCTTACCTGCCTGCCGCCGGCTGCAGACACTTGCAGGACGGAAGAAGCAGGGGCGCCCACTTTATTTTCATCAGGGGACACGGGTGGCTGCTCTAGCAGAGACCTTGCCCGGACCCTGTAGATCAGCTCACTGCGCAGGGCTTCTAGTTCTGTTTTCAGGGTGACAACATGGTAAAGAGACACTGCTGCAAGACAAGAGGACAGGAGCATTGCAAGCCAAAGGAATGTGACAGAAAAAAGTCCCGTGGTGCCTGAAGCAGCACCAGGGGGGGCAGAGGGAGAGGAGGCGGTATCCTTCTGTTGGATGACGTGCACACAGTCCACGGATTTCATCGCTGTTCTTTCCTCACTAAAGCCAGAGGGAGAGTTCAGCTGTCCCCTTCCGAGGTGCAATCCATGTTACCAGTTGCTCTCTGAAACTAAGGGCATCCAGAATAAGTGAACAAAACGCCCAGATCATTTCCTGTCATATGAAGCAGTTGATAGAATCATTAAACTTAATGTACAGAGTGAGCATCTAAGATTCAGTCTCCGTTTAGTTTTCTTCTTTCTTTGCTGCATTTTGGAAATGAATACTTTCTCACAAGCTGCTTGCTGATTGTACCTTCCTCCTTTCACTTTCAACTATTTATTTATGTGGCAGCTTGCTATTACCATTTCTCACTATATTTAGGCACAGACAGTACCATTGGCAAATTAGAGCCTTATCTAGAAGTGCAGAAACAATGTGAGGTTTCCCGGCAGCATATCATCCAGGGCTACTTAAAGGACATACACAGATGACAATGTGTATGCCTGGGTGTGGGTGGGTGTAGAGATGTACTATGTATATATATTATATCGTATATAGGAATATATATATTAATATCTAAAGTGCCTATATGCGTACAGAGGGGCCAACCTATTCAAACAAAAATTTTTGTGGTTTTCTAAACACAATAGTGAAAATATTCCCAGGCATGAGTAACAAATTACTGATCTCTCAACTGTATGAAGCTGCAGATTCTGCAGCTCAATTTATCATACTACCCTGAAAAAGTATGACTTTTTATTAAACTTTTATAATAAATATAATTTCTCTACAGAATTCAAGGACCTGGATTAATGCAAAAGGGGACACAGAGAAGTGGGGAAATGAAATGGGGGGGATAGGGACGGGGACTAGAAGGGGTGAAAACTAGAAGATGGGAAGGAGTAAGAGAGGGGAAAATAAGAACAGAGAGGGGAAGAGGGCAGAGGGGCATAGAAGGAAAATAACATCTAGATAATTAGAATTAAAAAACCATAATTAAACATGCACTCTTAAGTTTTTCATGTGAATCCTGAGTGTCTGGCTTAAGCTCATCTTTTTAAGTTTTTACTAGTCCTTTCATCTGAAAACCCTGCATTAGGAATTCCTTTCTTCTCTGCAGCAAGGCTACCTAAATATCCCAAGCAAGTTCATGTCCTTTTTGTATTGTCTTCTCACACAAAATTAAAGTTTTACCACTTTGTTAAAAGTTTCAGTGGTCTGGGACAGAAAAATTAATCAAAAAGCATCATGATTCCAGATAAAATCAACAGGTCAACTTCACCACTGGATTCTGATTTTTTGTACCATGTTAAGTAAACTTTGCAAGAGAGAGAACTTTTACAGGTCTGTCTGAATACTGTGTAATGAAACCTGATAGCAACACCTTTCTGAATAGTTCAGATCAAGTTGATTCTGTTGAGAAGAAGGAGCAACAATACAGTAACAACCTCCATAGCCTCTCCCACTTCTACTTCTTAAGACTATGAGAAATTGAGGGTTACTATAAGCATCATCTTCCATTGCAATGCAAGGTAGACTTTCCCTTACTTTGCCACTACTAGCAACCACCCAATATCCTGCACAGACATGTAATTATTTTCCTAAATGCAGAGGGAAAAAATTATACCGTATCTCTTAACATGCCCCTAGAAAGCACATACACACTGCGAGAAATACCATGGAAATCAGCACAGGGTGGAATGGGCAAAATACCATACCGTGTCTGTACCTCTTCTCAAGGCTCAGTTACGGCGTAAACAGGGCTGCATTTTGAAGGAAATATAAGATGAACTAAGGTAGGTTTTTTTGAACAGAATAAGCAACTTTCAGAACTAAGCAGACATGCCTTGAAGTATCACTAGACAATCAGAACACTACCAGCCTAATACTGACTGTGTTCCAAAAATAAAACAATATGACAGTTGGAAAAGAATTGCTATTTAAGAAAGCTAAACCAAGTGAGAGAATGAAAGTTATAACTGGCTACCCAGGAATACTGAGAAACATTTGGCTGAGATCTCTGTGGTCATTAACATATAAGAAAACAACAGACAGGTATATAATTAGCATCACTAAATGCTTCTAGAGAAAATAGGCTGTTCCCAGCCTCCACAACTTCTTTAAATGGGGTCAGTATTCGGGCTGACAAAATTACTGTGGTGACACAGAGGACTTCTGTAAGAAATTTGGCTTTATCTTGCTTATCATTCTTTAAATGAGAAATTCAAAAGAGACATGAGGAAAATCAAAACAGCCCCCATACAGCAAATCGCTAAATTCAACAGGTATTTCTAGCTGAGTATCAAAGAGATTGCTGTTTGCAATCTTGTTCTATAGCTTCTTAAGAATTTAGGTGAATTGAAAGAAAAGATTATCTCAGACAGCTTTTGTGATGACAAAAACATGGTGGAACAATAAATAATGACAGTGAGAGATCAGTCACGAAACCCAACATGAATAGCCTAGAAATTATTACATAAGGGGTTTACATAAAATACAAAAATAATAAAACGAGAGTTGTTCAACTCCTTAATTAATCAAATGAATTTTCAGTAAATTGCAGATACTAATTAAAGTTAAAACCCACAAAACTGACTTAAAAAAAAAAAAAAAAAAAACAACAAACCCAAACCAAAAAATCCCCAATGCTAGCTGCGGAGCCTAGAGCGTGGAGTTGTTGCCTTGATGCTTGCCACTATGTCTCATCATAACATACTGACCTTATGATCCCTTGGGTTGGCAGAGCTGCAAAGTATCCTTTATCTGCTTAAAGCAAAGTCGGGTGAACACACGTGCAGTTTCCTCTGCATTTTAACCTAAGGTATGACTGAAGAGGGCTAAAGGAGTGCTCAGATCAGCTTTCCATTAGCAGATACGGGAGAGCGTTGACTCCAGCTGAACATGAGCTCTCAGAAAGAAGCGTAATATTTGGATATATACACTGGAGCATAATATTAAGCAAAAATAAGAGGCAGCAGTAATCGTGCTTTTATATTGGCAAAACTCTTTACACATCATTATGACTGCCAAAACTGAACGGTGAAAATGGGTTCAGAACAGAAAATGCAGAATAAATGTAACAGGCCTAAAGAACTCATCATGGAAAGGAACGGGTATTCAGTTTGTGGTTAACAGCCTGCTTCTGCTGCCAGCTTCACTGAAAACCCTTTTGCAGAAGTTTGCACCATATTAACTGGTTTTGGCTCAAGACACACACACTATGCTACACATGCATGCAGTGAAACTTTAGGGCAACAAGTGACCACCACCACAAGCCCAGTTCAAAGCAGCGTTTTCCAAACTGTTTCTGGAAAAGAAAATGCCACTGCGTTGAACTGCAGAAACCTAGCCCTGGCCTAGGCTTTCTAATTCTGAAAGTAAAAAGGAATAAACCCTTATAATAAAGGTATTCTGTAAATACGGTCCTTTTTGCATGCACAGTACAGTTGATCCATGCACACTCAGTGCCTCCTTAACCCAAAGATTGAGCTACTCTGAACACTCGGGTTGAATGACTAAGAGACCTCTTTAATTTAGCTGAGGAAAATGACTAAGAAATGCCTTGGCTAGCCTAAGAACTTTACTTAATGCAGTCTTTTACTTTTGGGTAAAAAACTTTTCACTTTTGAGCAAACTTTTAGTTAAAGCTCTAAGAAGAAAAACCCAAACCCATTACCACTGAAGACTTAATGGTGAGAATGTTTCACCAGGGGAAATGGATTCCTGAACAAAATCAAGGCTGGTTAAGCCTTCCAAGATGCTACAGCAAAAACAAACTCTATAATTTCTGCAAACAAGTTTGGTTTTTTTTTCATTTCCGTTATGCAGAGTAGCAGATTAAATTAGCAAGATGGGCCCTGGTAACCTGCAAATTTATAAAACATTATCAGTACATCTGTGGGGAACTAAGGCAGAGATAGTAAGCAATCACACAGGAAATTTATGGCTGAATCAGAAACTGAACTTTTGGCTTCCTGAAATCCAGTACTGTAATTTAACCACAAAAGCATCTTCTTTGAGGGGGAGGAAAATCCCATAATGAAGTTTAACGTACTAAAGAGAAGCAGATAATTTGAATACAAAGACCTGGGTAAAAAGCCAGTTTACTGAAGAGATGTAAAACTTTTTTTTTATTATTTAAAAATAAACGTTCTGTTTTTGAAAGGGAGCTTGTGCAGATGCTGCAGCCCAGCGATCCAGGCAAATGTTAATCACCATACTAAAAGTATGCCTCCAGTGGCAAAGCTCCAACGCCACGTACTTCTGAAGTAGACACATGATGGAACTGGTCTCTGCAGCTATAACAAAAAGAAAGAGGCCACAACAGCTTGCCTTTCTGCACGAGGCAGTGCAGGACAGATAAAGGAGCAAAGAATAAGCAAAGGTTCCATTTTAAACAGAATTTCAAGTCCTTTCTGAAGATGGGCAAAATGGATGGACTATTTTGGAAGAGATCAGAATAAAATCCTGTATGACAGTTTTCTGCTATTACAGATACCCGTATTAAAAGTATTCATAGATAGCCCTCTGAAACAGTACACATTCCCATCAAAGACAATTAGTTCTTTCAGCCATTAATTGCAATCTACACAGTAGCAGAACCCGGTAAGTTCCTATGGACCCAAAAATCACTCTATTTGTGGATACTGTGCTCCTGTGGATGTGTATCTTACATCCTATCACCTTAAATTTTAGGTAGCTGTTGAATACCTTGCAAGGATGTGTTATCCAAAGAGCTAAAGACTTATTTGATATATTACTTTGTTAAAAGGAAAAAAAACCAACAACCCAAAACAAACAAACAAAAAACTATGAGAACTTTCTGAAGCACAAAAGATATTCTTCTCTTTGCCTCCCAATTTCAGAATTGCCTAGGATAACACAAGTGTCTCTGCACATTTCAGATCCACCATGCTAGATTTATTCCTTACCTGAGACTTTATTTCTCTAGAGATCTAGACAATTTAGGTTCAAATCTGGCATGCATACTACACAAAGTAAACATACAGCTGACTTGCAGCCATCATTACGCGGTCATTTACAGTTCTTTCAAAGAGGTAGGCAACAGCACAGGAAGAAAAAGCAGTTACTATAGGTGTCTCCCAAAGTATGCAGCAGAACCAACAAGACATACAAAATAATTTAAAACCCAGAACATACACAAAGAAAACACATGATTTATATGCTACAGCAGCTTAATGCCAGCCCCACCACCCCCACCCCACACCATCCCCATGTTACAGCAATTCCTTCTTACTGCACAGGGGAAAAGCTCTGTCATACAGCTGTAGCTCACTTCTTTTATAGTCTCTCTGGCTTGGCTATCCAGCAACACGGAGTATTGCATTTCTCGACCTCTTCAACACTATGCAACTTGACAGATTTTGCACAGTTGGGCTAAACACGCATTTTTATAGTAGTAAAATAAACAAGGAGCTACAGCCTTTCACAGGGGAGTGGCCACTCTGTTGCTGCTACAGGCTGTGGACCTTCAATAAAATGCACAGGACAGGGTTCCAAGTATTTTCAAATCACAGGTTATTTCTTTGTAGCTCTATCTAACGCTATGCTGTCCCCAGATCCTCAAGGACTGAAACAGAAAGGTTCTCTGCCTGACCTTTCCCTTTGAATTTTTGTAAATAATTAGCCCACACCAGACGTAAGCATAATGCAGAACAGCTGTAGAACTTCCTTTCCTTCTTGCCTTCAAGCAGTAAATTCTGTTCCTTAGTTGCTCATCAAAACTATGGCAACATCTCTCCAAACTTGGTACGTGAACACACATTTTGTTAGCAACCTTGCACTTTTGCATCATGCACCTCATTCCTTAAGATTATTAAGGACATATCTCCAGTTATTATGAGTCAAACCATGTTCTGCAATACATTAAAACCAGGTCTACTCTGCAGCTGCATTGCCTTTCAGAGAAAGAACTGCCGTTTTTTTCATGACACAGGAGAGTTATTCTGTCCCCACCCAAGCTGGAGCATAACAAATTAATCACATTAAGGTTTTCAAAACATTTCCCAAGAATACGCAGTGTGTCTTCCTTATCTACTTCCAGGGACAGAACTCTGTAAAAAGTCTAAAATGACAACCCTGAATAGGGTCCAGCAAACATTTAAAGCTCAGGCATGTTCACTATCTTCAGAGCAAAAGATTTTTGTTTAGCTGACGGTTCAGTATTTTCTCAAAATCTCACCTACCTATACTTTACCTTTTTAACAAACAGCAAATCCCCTGCCTTTGCTTTAGGTTTCATTTCTAGGATTTCAATTTAGATGTGCATATGCCCTTATGAATGTTTACCACAGTTTAAGCAGAAATCCGAGAAATTAAAATACAGAACTTTACTTGTGTCTAACTGATGTGAAGGCCTATACATACCAACTAAGCAAATGAACATGACATCGTGAGGCATTTGAGGACACAGCTTATGTTGCACTTCATAGCCCAGCTGCTTACCAATTTTCAAATCAGAAAAAGCAAATGCAAGACTTGTGTTCTTCAGAATACACTGCACAGGGTCTAGTGACATAATTCACAAGACAACAAACTGCTTTTCATTCAAAAGGGTGATACTCTCTAAGTACCTAAATCTGAGCTGCTCCTTTACTTTCACTGCTTCAAGAAGAAATACTTTTTTTTTTCCCCATTCAAAATTAATAGGTATCTTGAATAAAGTATCAAAAAGTACTGTCTACCTCCCCTAGCCCTCACTGCTAGTAGGTATTAGGTTAAAACTGAACTATAAGCCTTGCAGTAATCCAAGAGAGGACACACATTTTGCAGCTTTAGAAAAAGCAGCAAATCCTTATTTTCCAGGTATTTCACATTAACCATGCAGGAGAGATGATATAAGCTTAGTTTTATGCATCTCTCTGTAAGAAAGTAGAAATTGCTTCAGCTCGAGTATCCCACTGCAGCTACATGAATTAACTATAAACCTGCTAGAATGGCACTATAGCACATAAAACTGACATTTAAAATATTTACCAGCAACAGATGGTAAAACAACTCAGAAATACTTAAAAATATTTCCTCATTGACACAACATTTAGACCATCCCTCAGCCTCCCAGATAACAGAAGTTTTGAAATACAAAACATGTTAGAAAGCGAAGAGTTACTGCCCATCAGTTTTACTTACTAAAACTTTCTGAAGGTGAGAACACCTGACAAGGCTTAGGAACAGATATTTGTAATATAGTATTTCTGTTGTAACAGCTTTCCACAAACACCGCATCTAGCAATGCGGGTGTCTATTCCATGTGCTCTGGTTTTAGCAAGTCAGTGAAAACAACACCTTGAGGTTGATCAGTTACCATGCCCACAAAAATACCCAAGCACACATACTGAGGCCAGGCCACAAACTAAAGCAAGACATCAACAGCATTTTTAATGTATCAATTTATTGCATATGTCAGTACATAAAAATAGAAAAGTGTTTTTTGTAAAATTAATTTTATTGTAAAAAACAGACTAGAATGAGAACGTAAAACTTTGCCACAATTTGCACGTACACAGTAACATTTACACTGCCTACAAAACTTAAGAATACTTTATGACATTTTTGCTTTAACTATGTATTAAAGAAAAGTCAAATAAAAAGCTTGCATCATATATTCAATGACTGTTTCTTAATTCAAAACACAAATGTTATTTAGAACTTCAATACACTATCTCTATTTACACTATCTCTATTTACACTTCTGCAGAGTTTTACTCTAAATTATACAAGCAGGTTGGCATTGTAGATTTTTCTTAATGGGATGCATCAGCCTGATCCCACTACGTGCAAGAGGCACCAATTTTATATTTGGCAGAAGTGCCCCTAGCAAAATCACCTGTCAGTAACAAAATCAAAAACGTACTTATCAAGAATATGAGATACAAATGGAGGTATGTCTGCATCTTTTTGCTAACAGAAGAGACCATACCTTGGACTCTCAATTCAGCCTTGCATTCTTCACTGTGAACATCCAACATGATGCAAATGATTAGCTTAGAGATGCTGATATGCATATTTTCTATTATTAGTTAATCCATCTGCCCTTCAACTGAGATTGTCCGTAGCCTACCAAATGTATTTGTGCTCTAATTTTACCTGAGAAATGGACATGAGGGCAGCTACACCAGTTAACATTTCTTCAGACGAAAGCATAGCTTATCTCTCTCAGTTAAAAAACAAACATCAGGAATGTAAACTTGGGTTAGCAGGAAGCCTCAAGTACTTCCACTAATTAAAACCACACACGTGTGCACACAAGGTCTTATACTGGTTGCTTCCTTACAAGGACTCTACTGCTACAGCTGTTCCAGTTCAACTCCTGACCCCCCCCCATTCTTTTTTAAACTTAAAAGTTTCTCCTATAAAAGAGGCAGTTCCCTTAATGAGGATATTTAAACCAAGAGGCTTTCTTACAAACCAGTGAAAATAACTCAACTTCCTCTTCCCAAACTAGAAATTTTTATATATATATATATGTACGCACACAGGACAAAGACTTGGGAAACATCTATACACACGTGGAGAACTGTTACTGGAAAACATATAATGGTATTAAGTGGAATAAATGCAACAGTATCATAATATACCTTTTGGCAATTTAAAGTTATTACTACGTTGCTTGCAGTTCACTTTTTAGCAGCAGATAACGATGGGTTTCCATGACAGATCACAACATAAAAACAAGTCTTGACTTGCCAGAACAAGTTTCTTCCCCCTTCTTCCTGCCTTAAAAGATAGTCTACACAGCAGTAGAATATTTGCATTAAAAAAAAAATAAATCATTTCCTTCCTATTTTCTTTCAGTGGATTTGACAGCCAATGCAATGAAAGAGCATAGCAACAGACATTCATTCACAAGCATATGTGCCCAACCCATTAAGGGAGAAGTAAAAACGTGCATATGTGGAAAGCGGAAGAAACCACGTTAAGTGTAAAAGATGCATGTATGACAATTGTGTCCTTTCATACCCAATACTTGCAAAATCAGACAAAGTTTCATCTTTATGTCTTGCAGACAATACAGTGAAAAGATATGGCTTGATAATCAAAACTACTGTTTTGATACAGTCCACTGAACAGCTCCAGAATGCTATAATCTCATGCCACACATCTGGCTTTGCAACTGTATGCCCAAATACTACTTAATTTATATGTAAGTGCCACACAATATTGGGAGTATTCTGGGTCGAGTGGTCGGAAGTGTGGGGGGGCGGAAGTCACATCACCTCACAAATGGACATTTTATATATAAAAAAGAAAAATTATTTAACAGCAAGTTACAGTAACTTCTGAAACATTTACTTTTCAGTCTCCAACGAGCAATCTATTCTTTTGGCTTTATTAACTTATTTTTAGAGCAGCAGTATTTGCACATTTATTTTACTTGTCTCCCTCCACCCTAATTCTAAAGGAACATGAAACAGCTGAAACAACCTATGCAAGCAGCTCACATTGTCATTTTAGAATACACCAGGGGAAGGGAATGCTCTCTATTAACTCCCTTCTGCTATATAAACACCACCCTCCCTAGCCAAACTTCAGAAATATACCTTCCCCATCCACCTCCCTTCAAAAAATATTGCCAATGGAAGGCTGAGGAGATAGTTTTGGTTTCACTCATTTAAAACTATGCTGTCTATAACGACTTTAGATTTATAGATCTGAAGAGGTCTATAGCTTTTTCAATCAACTCTTAAAACCTTAGTAGTAGCATGACAAAAGATACTTACCAAAGAAAACAGCGACTTCTGGTATATATACATCTATTTATTCAAAAATAAATATTTTTTTTTAGAAAAAATCACATTTAAGTAAAGATGCATTACCCTATCTATAAATTGCTGACAACTATTACCAATGGGTACACAAGACCTGTAATTCCACATAGTAAATATTAGGAGGCATAACCATTAAGGCACCAGTTCAGGAAAGCAGTTTTATTCAACCAGAGAACTTAAGCACAAGCTTAAAATATAACTGTCCATCAGGAAACAGATTTTAAGTGTGTGCTGAGATGCTTTTCTGAATCAGGACAACATGGCAGAAAAGTTTATTTAAAAATTTCAATCAAAGGACAATTTTACAGATTGTGTGGAAGATTTTTCCACAGTTGGTTCTTCCCATAAAAAAATATTTTGAAGAGGCAAACCATCAGCTGCAGCAAATGATAAATTAAACCTACAGAAGAGATTTAAACAACCACATAATCCAATGCAGACTGAACTAACAGCATACAACTTCGACATGACCACCTAGGAAAGGGACTACTAAAACTGAAAACCAATGAGCCAACCCAACAAAAAAAACACCCCAACATTCAGTTTGAATCAAACTCTCTCAGTTTAAGTACTGCAGATTCTGAAACAGTGATAGTGGCTTTAAAAATCTCAGCAGAGCTGAAGAACCTAATTTCTGCTGATGCTTAGGCTACTTCCATATGGTGCAACAGAACTGCAAAAGACTTTTTGCAAGCAAATGGGTAAGATCTTTAAAATAAATGTTGTGTCTTCCAGACTAACTAAGCTTAGGTCTACTAAATTTAATGCACTGCTCATTTTTATTATCCTTACTGTAACAATTGTATACACCAATCTCTAATTATGTGATCACTGGTAATTACTTGGATTTGTTTCTTTTGGAGATAAAAATAAAAGGGCACAGACATTTAACTACACCAGCCTAAAAAAACATACTAAAATTGAACACAAGTACATACTTTCACCTTGTACAACACTCCTTTATCACACCACCCACTCCACCCTGGGAAATCCCACCTCAAAGGCACAAGCAAACTAATACCAACAAATAGTTTGCCTGTACATTAGTGAGGAGAGCTCGGGGTGGAAAGGAGCTTAGATCACAGTTGCTCTCTTTTTGAAGGTTACTTCTGTTTCCTACGTAGAAGTTGCCTGGGCAAAATCCTGAAGCCGTGATGTTTAGGCACGTACAACTTTCCAGGCACTATTAAAACACAAATAGTAAAATGAAAACAAGGAAAGTGTCTTTTCCTCTTCAGTTGTAGTTTGAAATATATATATATCTGCGCATAACCATAAAAAACAGTAATAACCCAGAATAGTATACCTGCAAGTATACTCTACCATTAATGTTATTTTACATTATTTAGCACATTGAAGACTTCCCACCTTGCATAATATCAAATTTCAAGGAATAGAACACTAATCTCATGCATGGCACACTTTAAATAAACTCTAAGAGAAGCAACAAATCATTGTGCTAACCATGACTGTCCAAAAAGTTCACACATACAGCAGCAAATACTGAAGAGCCTCCCCTTGTTCTAAACTAATACATTCTGTACTACTTTTGTAGCAAGTTCCTTTAATGGCATTCGTTGCACATATCAAACAAATGGAATATATGGACAGAGGTACCAAAAAAGTACGAGAAAGATGGAAAATGGATCATTTACAATGCTGCAAATGTAAAAGTTATCTGGAACCTTTTAATAAAGCATCAGACCTTTTGAAGTTTAATTTCACCCTTTAGGCAAGTACAGACATGACATACATTTAAAAATGGACATTCTTTTACCACTTTTCACAAATCAAGGTACAGTGCAGGAGCTCCCCCACACCCCACTCCAAAGAATATCAATTATATTATTGTTACATTGGATGACGTTTTCGCCATTTCTTCAGGGGAGTGACTCTTTATTACTTCTTTGATGAACTGTTCAAGGGCAGTGAAATAACCCTGGCACTGCCAAGTGTCATTATGAGTTCCATCAGGAAATATCGCCAATCTCTTAGTCCGAGCTGGGGATAATTCATAAAGTTGCTTCATCATAACTGGTGGAATTAACTGGTCAGATAACCCAGAGATGAAAAGAGAAGGCATTCTGCACTGAGAGATTTTTCTGTAGGACAGAAATTTATTTTTGTAGCACCATAAAGGAAGATACCTCATTGGAAAGAAAGAAAACAAAGTGCTGGCCATGTATGGGATGCTAAGAAAGGTGTTCTCCACCACGATGGCAGAAATCCTATGGGAATTTTCAGAAGCTAAGTGAATAGCTACTGCTCCCCCCAAGGAACGGCCAAAAAGAAAAATTTTTGTTTTATCAAGATCAGACCGAGTCATCACATAGTCTAACACAGCCTCAGAATCTAAGTACAAACCTTCTTCACTTGCTTCTCCTTCACTTTTTCCATACCCTCTATAATCGACAAGAATTAAGTTTACTTTCAGGTTTACCAGCATTAACAAAGCATTTGGCAACCTGTGGCCGATGTTGCCTGCATTCCCATGAAAGTAAATGATGGTTGGAGAATATGCTGCATTGTCCCCTGTGTATCTCAGAAGAATAAGATTGAGAAGAACTCCATCTTTGGTTTTGATGAAGATATTTTCATGTGGTATACCAGTAGGCATAGGAACATAAAGGCGTGATGAAGAGGGCTGTTCTGGAAAGTAAAGCAGCACATCCTGGAATTTATATAATATACCCGCTATTGATACAAATATTAATATAAGTAGTATAATGCCTCCATACAAGTGAAAAGTTACTATCAAGGGTAGAAGACAAATGCGGCAGAGACTCCAAGACCAGGAAGCCAAAGCTAGCAGCCATCTTTTAACAAAGGTCCAAAGTATCCATGACTTTTCCATTGTAGAAGTCAGTGATCTTTTACTCCAAGCAAATCCTGAAAAAAAACCCAAACATATATGTATAAATATAGGAGAAAGGAAAAGAAAGTGATTTAAGCATTCATACTTGCAGAATATTAATGGCAAGTCAATACATTAAAGCAAGAACATCAAGCTTGGTGGTAAACTCCCTCTGAATTTTTGGAAACCATTCAACTGTAGAACAAGAAGAGCAGCAATCATAAGGAAAAGGCTTTTGAGCTCTTCAAAATTCCATTTACATTACTTCAGCAGGCAAGGTTCACCAGCAGCACTAGAAAATTCGTTGATTGGGACCATAATAACTTACGCTTTCCTCCAGACTTCGCTACCAACCAACAGAACAACCACACAGAGTGTTATCACCAGTTTGTCAAAGCTTCTCATGTATGTATTTCTAGAATCCAGAGAACACAAACGAAAATAGCCCTGACTTTTAAGTTACTACTGATTAAGACCACGAGGAGCACTCAATAAGCCTATGCTCTTCACTCTGCAACCAGTGAAGGCTCACCATGCATACCAGGTCTGCTGTATTTAGTGGCCATCTTTCAGAATCTTGTTCAACCACGATTACAGAGCATCACAAACAGGTCAGAAGAAAAAGACTCCTCTAGAGTAAGATACCACAGTGCAATTACACTTACGACAGCTGTTTTTCTATATTTGGATTGGTTCTAATTTATAATGATAGTTTTCCACTATCAGATCGGTAATCCATATTAAATCTTCACTGAACAAAAGACTGCACCATCATAGACCACTGAAAACAGTCAGCTAACTACATTATCCTCTGATCAATGAAAAACACAACTGCTGAAAAGTTCAAACATGAACACAGACTCATGACATACATGCAGCATAAGATGAGGAGAGTGATGTTAATGACAATGGATTAAATCTTCTTTCACACTATAAGAAATAGTTATGTATCACAGCACACACAGAAACTCTCATTATTCACTGCTGGGTTCAAGTGTGGTATGGAAATAGGCAGAATCTGTCAAATCTACATTAGAACTACAGCAACCATTCAGTCACCACCAAGCTGAATAACCATACTGCCTGGAAGTGACAACAGAAGCTCACTTGTTTAAGAACACTCTAAATTATATAGCAGATAATAATTACGGTTTAGACATACTCAAAGTTATAACCTCCTAAAATGATGTAGTGCAGTAAGAAGCACCCAAACATTCAGTTAAGGCACAGGACCCACACCAAACCAAGCTCTATGGCCTAATACTACTGGAGAGGGCTGTAACTGCAGCAGTCATCTGGGTAGGATCAAGTGATAGAAGGAGACCTCTGCACTCACAGTCTCTGCACTCCACAAATATGGTAAGCACCTAATATGACCAGGAAAAATTGCCATCTCCAATTATTTTATGTGAAAATTAGATATTAATCAGAAATCTGTTTAACCTTAAAAGTCACATATTAACCAAAGGCAATATGAAAATAAGCTTTTATATAGTGCACCTACTCCAAAATATGTAAAACTAGTGAAATATGAAGTAGTCTAAACAGCAGGTATCCCAGTCATGTTCTCTCATATTATTTATGAGCTCATGTTCTATAAGTAGGCACAAATATTGTCTACATGAAAATTATTTTAATCCATTTCTCTAGTAAAGAAGTCACAGAATTAGGAGACAGATAAAGTAGGTACTTTAATTTGTAAGAGAACTTCCTAATGAAGTTGACAAGCATTTCTGGCATTACATTTCAAGACTGTAAGAACACTGGGTTTTACTGTGTTATTATGGCTCTTGTTATCTATGCTATTCAAAACTTCGCTGAGATTCCGAAAATGCTTTCTTAACAAGACATTCACAAAAGAATAAGAGACCCATCATTAAAAACAATTACTAAATCCCAAAGTAGCAATAAAAATCTTACTTAGGGTGATTAAGTTTTGCAGATGGCTATCCCGAATATGCTAAGGATTACTATTTGAAGGCTGATACTTACAGCTGAACTCATAAGCACTGTTTCATTTATGCACTGCTTTTATTTTCCTTTCAGTAGGATAATATCAAAATGCTATATAATGAGATACTGCTGCTGCATGACTACTTTAATATACATACTGGTACATAAAAACCCTTTGCTACTGGAGTGGCAGGCTCAATGCATCCTACAACTAGAACTCAATGTATGGTAGTTAGCAGAAACGGTAAACTACACAGCCACAAACATTTCATACTAACCTACATATCTGAGTAAAGCTGACTACTCTGCACTAATGAACAACTACATAACTATTAATGTTTTCTTCACAGCTACATGAAACTTCACTAGTTGCGTCCATCTCCAGGCTGGAATCAAGACCATGTCTCTTACTCACGTCTTACTGCAAGATTTGTTAGCTAGAGAACAAACATACAAGTTTCTCCTAGGTTCTTCCCCACCTGCTTCCAATACTAACTGAAAGATCACTAGAAAGAAAAATGATGGTTTCTCAAACAAACACAGAAGCCTAGAAGAAACTCTAAACCAAGTCAATACCAGCTCATCCTCAATAAAGCTACAAACCATGCTTTCTGTGGAGCCCAAAGTAGCAGGCCTTGCAAACATTATCTTGTTTGATGCAAACAATGGAAGCCGATACAAACAGAACCAAATTTCTATGTATAGGTTATGAATAAAAAGGGTAAGCTAATACAGTAATGTTCAGTGAACAATAAAGTGCTCCTCAACACTTTTTAAAGTGTATGAGATTTGAGACAGCTCAACATACTGCAAGACTACACACACACAAATCTCTTACTGGTCTTCATTTCCCATTACTGTTCTGCTGGAACCTTAAAAATCTTTCAAACACTTTACAATATAACATGTGATGATGCAAAACCCCTATGTTGAATTACAAAGAGCATGCATTGCAATGCTCCTGTATCTTTAATTTTTGTAATAGGGTGTGAGAATAATCAGGGAAAGGTGGAAGGACAGGGAAGGAAAGGGAGAACAACATATTTAAGACTTTGATGTCTGAGCTGGTCAACCTGAGAAACAGACTGGACCCACCACCTGGAAAAACTTGTTTTTCTTTCTAGACAAGACTACTTCTGCCCCCAGGACTAGAAGAATCACTTACAGACTTGCTTTGTAACTACTTGATGTTCCAGTTAAGGCAAGAAGTGTGCACCTCTTTACATCTTCTAAAAGACAGCATTTTAATTAATTTCTGTCATATGACTAGTTACTACTTTTTTTTAAATGGCTGACTGTTCAACAGTATTTTCTGTTATATTGCCTTCTACTGTCAGAAGTATCACAGCTCTACAGAGAGGCAGCATGAAACACCCATGTATGAGATGGGGACAACTGGAGCCAAGGGAAGTCGGCAAGCTGGCCAGTGCCAGGCTAGTGGAAATTCTGTTTCAGGCAGGGAAATAAGGCTTCTCTACAAATTTCCTTTTCAAATCTCCTAGATAACACATTAACCCCTTGAAAATCATCCTCGTTTTACTAAAAAATCCTTGTTTTTTTTTAAAGAACTTTATATTGCAGCACTACATTTCAGTCATCATAACTTTGCCAATGACAAGGTTTTCCTATCACAAGAAGTCACAATCCATTTTACAGCATATACAGTAACAGTAATCTATAACCGCGAATTATTTAAACAAAGTTAGAGGGTATGAAAACAAGCGTAAGGGATATTTTGGGGTTTTGGTTTGTTGTTTTTTAACTAGTCATGAAAGCCAATGCCTGTGACAAATACACAGTCATTAAGAGCAGAAGCATATAGTTTTATCTTGTAGATGTTTTCCCAACTAACTCTTCACATTAATGGAAACTCCTACATAAGCTGTTCTTGTTCTTAGCTACTCTTACTACTTAGAAAATGTTTTCTAATACTTAACAGGAAGGGTGACTTAGTAAATGGAATTCTTTACTTCTACTTCAATGCTTATTAACCTTCAAATATGTAACCTACCTTAATTTCTCCAGACTATATAAACTTAGTTCCTCTGTACTCTCCTTACAGATGATATTTTCTTATTCACATATATGATCAGAGTTTTTTCCTCTAGCATCTACCTGCTTCGCATTTCCTCCTGTCCCTCTGATACATGCTGTATTATTAAGGTCAGCCTTTGTGAATGCTGGTGGTTCTTACAAGTGCCTTGTTGTTGATGCTTGTGAACATAAGAAGTAAGTAGAAGACAACGTTGAAATACAAAGTTCTATTGTGGAAACCATTAACACGGAAGAACAACAATGTATCCCAATTCAACACTAAGACCTAACGAAAGTCAGGTTTAGACAGACTGCTGCTGTACCTTTGGCTTAAAGACCAGTTCAGTTTACACAGCCACAGCACTGTACAGCCTCTCAAAACAGAAATTAAAATAGGAAGTGATGAGTTTTACTTTTATGCCACAGAGATATAGATGTATAGATACAGATATGTGTGGATGGATCTACACATCTTGCATCTCCCACTGCTGAATCCACAGTGCAGGAATTATTGCAGAGTTCTATGTTCTACCAGATGAGCGACAAAACTCACAATTAAGTAGCTACTGAAAACATAAATCACTCATAACAATAAAAATTCTAAGGGAAAATGATAAAGTCTTTATGATCAAGACATTTAATAATATTTTGCTGTGACCTAATGCTATTTTTAAATGGTTCACATCACTATCAACTGAAGATCATAAAAACCTCAACTGCATACTTGAAAATTTGTTCCCAACTACTTTAATTTATTTTTAATGGCAGTTGAAATTACTCTTTTACTTGCTACAAATTCTGTCTTATTTTTTTGTCTTTGTCAAAATTTTTAATATTAAAAAGTGCCATTTTAATACACTAATACACTATAAAACATTTACCTTTGGATGCGATGATTTCCCAGGCTTCATCTCTGCCTGAAAGACAATTTCATTTATGAACTTTAAGTAAAACTGCTTTTTAATTACACACATAATTACTGTTTGTCTTCAGTTACCTACAAGAAAATTAAGAAGTGCTAACAGCCAACACCCTTGGAAATTACATCTACTTTACTGATGAAACCGTGCATACCAAGTTCGTGCTCCTCCTACCAAGCTCAGCTTGTTTGAAACATCCGTTAAACTTGAAAACAACATCTTCTAATGAAGTTCAAGAATAATGTCAAAATGTCCCAGACTATATATAAAATACACAGTATAAAACATACATAGCACATAACAAAGTTATGAGATTTACATTGCCTCCTTAAAGTTAACTTTTAGTGTATGAGCAGCCTTGAAAGTTAGTGCCAAGAAGAGCATTCAGGTGTTTCAACAGCTGCTTTCTCATTAGAAGTGCTTTGAAACACACGAGTTAGTTTAAAAACTCGCTGCTGTCCTTTGGATTTCACATCTTCAAACAAACAGAGGTATTTCTTAGGAACACAGAGAAACACGTTTCTTATTAACACAGTTTCTTTCTACTGCACTTCCTTATTTATGGGAAGAAACTCTACTACCTTCAGACACAGACAAGGTTTACAGAAGCTTTACATTTACTCATATTTATTCAGAAGACTTCTGCAAGTATAAATATTGAGTCAACTGTAAAAAAGTAGTTTCAGGGGGGGAACTAATCTGCTTAGTTCCTTCAAGCTTAGGAAAGGCAGGAAAACACACACTTCCTCAGTACTAAAATGTTGCAGAGACTCTCATTAAATAAATAATAATAAAAACCTAAACCAAAACCCAGCAAAGTAGCTACCCCTACCCAAGGAAAAAGCGGGCTAAGAACAACTCAAGGTGTCACACATTTAAGGGCTCTGGCTCAGCTCAGCTGTCCTACTTATTTCAAACAGCAAACTTCCACAGTTTTCTGAATCGAGTGGTACAGATTCGTAATTAAAAGTGTTCTTCTCCCCCTAACTCTTCTTACTACGCTTCGTTTCCCAACAGAACAATTTTAATGAACCGTACAAGTACGTCTTGAATCATGACAGTACCGTGCCAGAAAACCAAAACAACAAACCAAGAACGGTTATCACATCAGAGCCTTAGCTTCCTAGTGAGCGTGGTCTCCTAAGACATACCACTTTCCAAGCACGTTAAAGTTTTACCTAAAAAGAAACATCCTGCTCAACTTTTTCGATATATTCACTTGGGACATTAAGCAACATTAAAGTTATCATCTGTCCCATCTTCTACGAGCATCCTGGTTTGCAGAACTTGTTTCGCACGGCGGCAGAGACAAACGAAAAGGCAGCGCAAGGTCCTGCTGGAAGGTGCAGAAGCTCTGCCGGGGCTTGGCAGCAAGGCACCTGACCGAACTTTTGAGGCGCTGCCAACGCAGCGGTTCCTCGGGAGACGTGCCGGGAGGCCAGCACAGCAGCCGCCGCCGGGACAGCCCCCCACCCGCAGCCTCTCCTGCCCAGGGACGAGCCGCACTTCGGCACGGCGAGACCCCAAACACCGCAGCGAACCCGCGCCTGCCGTCCGCCCCCCGCCCGCCCCCCCCCGCCCCC
>JAVJGJ010000014.1:61131722-61143225 GCA_035590215.1 Microhierax caerulescens | reverse complement strand
GGTTATGGAGCAGATCATACTGAGTGCCATCATGTGGCACGTACAGGACAACCAGGGGATCAGGCCCAGCCAGCATGGGGTTATGAAAGGCAGGTCCTGCTTGACTAACCTGATCCCTTTCTATGACAAGGTGACCCGTGTAGTGGATGAGGGAAAGGCTGTGGATGTTGTTTACCTGGACCTCAGTAAAACCTTTGAGACTATCTCCCACAGCACTCTCCTGGAGGAACTCATGACTTGGATGGGTATACTTTATGATGGGTAAAAATCTGGCTGGATGGCTGGGCCCAAAGAGTGGTGGTGAGTTGGGTAACATGCAGCTGACACCTGGTCACAAGCGGTGTTCCCCAGGGCTGAGTTCCCACAGGGACAGTTCTGTTTAATAACTATTGACAATCTGGATGAGGGGATCACATGATGCACCCTCAGAAAGTTTGCAGATGATACTAAGCTTGGGAAAATGTTGATGCTGGAGGGCAGGAAGGCTCTGCAGAGGAGTCTGGACAGCTTGGATGGGCCGAGGCCAATTGTATGAGGTGCAACAAGGCTCAGTGCTGGGTCCTGCACTTGGGCCACAGCAACCCCACACAGCGCTACGGGCTGGGGCAAGAGTGGCTGGAAAGCTGCCTGGTGGGAAAGGAACATGGGGTTCTGGTCCACAGCTGGATGAACACGAGCCGGTAGTGTGCCCAGGTGGCCAAGAAGACCAACAGCATCCTGGCTTGTATCAGAAACAGTGTGGCCAGCAGGACTAGGCAAGTGATTGTCCCCCTGCACTTGGTGCTGGCAAGACTGCAACTTGAATACTGTGTCCAGTTTTGGGCCCCTCACTTGCAGGAGGGATGTAGAGGTGCTGGAGCGTGTCCAGAGAAGGGCAACAAAGCTGATGAAGGGTCTGGAGCACAAGTCTTAGGACTACCAGCTGAGAGAATTGGGGTTGTTTAGCCTGGATAAGAGGAGATTCAGGGAGACCTTATCACTCTCTACAACTACCTGAAAGGAGGTTGTAGGCAGGCAGGGGTCAGTCTCTTCTCCCAAGTAATTAGCAATAGGACAAGAAGAAATGCTCTCAGGTTGCACCGGGGAGGTTTAGATTGGATATCAGGAACAATTTCTTCACTGAAAGGGTGGTGAAGCATTGGAACAGGCTGCCCAGGGAGGTGGAGGAATTGCCATCCCTGGAGGTGTTTAAAAAATGTGTAGATGTGGTGCTTAGGGACATGGTTTAGTGTGGACTTGGCAGTCCTAAGTTAATGGTTGGACATGATGACCTTAGAGGTCTTTTCCAACCTAAATGATTCTATGATTCCTAAGTAGTTGACATTCAGAAGGCATTGGAATATGATATTGTCAAGGGCTGTTTATTCCTAGGATAATTACTGAACTCTTCTAATTCCACTTGGAATGTGCCTGTCTTATTAAGCAAGCTTCTAGTATATGAATAAGCCGAAACCTAAACATATGAAGAAAAATTAGCCACTGGGCTGGGGAGGGGTAAGGTTGCTTTCTAGAAAGTGGGTGGTTTGTTCACCAATGGGAGAGTAAGAAAGCCTTGACTAGTAGTTAGGTGTTTGCACGTCAGCACAACTTTAATCAGCCGTCTTTTATTTCACATTTCCTCTGCTTGTGCCTGTACACACTGAAAAGAACTAATTGACATTCTTGCAATTTTAAGTGGCTTCAAAAGTTCCTACCCTTGCATCTGCAGAGAGCATTTAAAATACAGTGTCTTGCAAAATGTCATACTAACTGTTTTAATTATCTGAAGACCTGAAAGCTAGTAACACTGAAGGTAACTGCATATACAATAGATTGCAACCTGCTGACTGTGTGTTGGAAGACTTATTATGCTAGCAATTTCACATTTGAAGTATTGTAAGCAGTAACACTGGGGAAGCTCAATTGCGTAGGTGAAAGAAAGCTCCCCTCTCTTTTTGCTAGAACTGAGCTGTAGTATTATGGTAGCTTTGGGTCTCTTTATGTGACTACTTTATTGTAAGTGTAGTAAGTATCAGAACCACATTCCTTCATTTCCTTCTTGCTTTTAGGAAGATAAATTGCCGGAGAAAGAAGAGTCAAGAAGCTGCAGTGAGTCACTACCTATTTTCATGTACACTGTTCTTTATACATGTGAATACTTTAATTAGAAGGCTATAAATAGCTTTTTGCATAAAATACGATGAAAAATTATTTTAATTTAAAGTTATTGAAAACCACCCCCTCTTAGTTAATCAATTTATAGTTTCTTTGTTTTGAAGAACAAGAATGATTCGCATATTTAACATGTCTAGATAAATTATATCATCAATTAATTTTGATATATGGCATACACCAACAATTGTGACTTCCATTTCAGCCACACACTAGTGTACAAGAACGTCATAGATGGTAAGGAGCTCTTGGAGCCTCAGTGCACCCACCTCCTCCTAGGGTATGACTGCCTGTGCTCAAGGCCAACTCTTTGTGGTGTAGCTGTGTTACCTTGCTGAGACAATTGTGAAAACTGCTGTGTGCAAAAAGGTTTGGACAAGCTTTGCTAGGTACCACCTTCAATCAGCTTGGAAGTTGCATTTAAGTTCAGGCCCCTGGTCGTAGTCCTCACCATAGCTCTCTTGCAGCTGTGCTTGGCCACTTACCTAGCTGATCCCAGTCCTCACCAGCTGATGACTTCATGGCTTGACACTGGACCTACTTCATCACTATGGGCTTACGTAGCCATCACTGGCTGACCAAGTTTACCATCACAGGGACCACTTTGCTCATCTTCTTGGGTAGGACTTGTATGGTGGGACTGTGCCATTTGTTGGTGAGGACACTGGCTGATGCCTGCCTTGCTGTCCCCTCAGCGCCCAGCATACTTACCCCTTGTGGAGCAGCCCCCTTACAAATCTTCATACTACAAAGATTTGAATGAAGGAAGGAAACCTTCCTTGCTTCTTTCCTTTATGGAAATCCTCACCCCTCACAGAACCACCTTTCCTTGTTCCCTGATATTTATCTGATATTAAGTTTGGATGTGAATTTCTTTGCAAGACTGAATTAAAAAGTTTTGGAAATGTTATAAATTTTTACCATAGTATATCTGTTTGTTGAAACACTTAAAAACTATGTGGTCCCTGTTGCTCATTTTCCAGTTACTCTTCCCTAAAATAGTACTTCTGTATGTTTTGAAAGAGTCTGCTTGAATGTCTTTGAAAAGCAGAAGGTTCCTTTATTCAGGTGAAAATAAATCAGTCAAAATCTGTCAGCTATGCTAAATGACAGATAAGTAGTATCGTTATGTTTATGACACCTCAATTTAATGATCTGGAGAGAGACTTTAAAAAGCCCTTTAGTTTGCTAGTGGCATTGACACACTATTTTTTATACTATTCCGTATCAAACTTTGTTAAAAAGAAAAAAAACAGCAGTCATTTAATCTTTCCAATCTATATGTAATTTCAGTTTGAATTCTTTTAAAAGAGGGACTTGAAGTAGTACGTTATGAAATTTCTTGCAAAGAAGAAAAAAAAGTTCATCTGAAGGTGACTAGGAAAATGCCTTTTAACATAGTCAGTTTAACCAAGCGTAAAGCATCTCCAGCTGGTAACAGCTGTTGTACTACAAAACAGTAGATGGGCCTATAAAATTTTACTGTACTACTTTTTGCTGTGAGGGGATATGAATGAGGGAACAGTCTATAAGTCTGAATTATTGTACAAACTTACAATGAAGGTGGAGCTTATAGGTATAATTAAAATGGTTCCCCATGTTATTTTCTAGAAGTAAGCAAATTAAAAGGCACCCATATTAAAATTATTTTCTTTTGGATAAAATATATTTAGCATTTTATTGGGATGTTTTCAACAGATGTAGCTTTTCCTTTGTAATTTTTGGGGAAATTATTTTGAAAGAACATATAAGGGAAAATTTCAAGTTCAAACTGCAAGCAGTAATGTTCTTCATTTTTTTCCTACACAGAATGTAAAAAGATGTAGAATATCTAAGCATGTGATTGTATTTGAAAACTGACATAACAAGAATGTTTAGTTGTTATGTTAGTTATGTTAGTGACAAAATTAAATTAATTCTTCTGTTAATGCTGTGGATAGAGGAACTATGTAAAACTATGAAACCAGAGGTCAGTTTTCTCCTGTGTCATGTATCATAAACAAAGTAAAATACAGTTTTCAGGACTGAAGTTGCCAGAAATAAGATACCAAGGAGAAATGAAGAATTGCTACACACAAGATTTGTGTATATCATGTGAGAGGCTGTGTATTCCACGCTCTTGTCCTCAGTCTTTCCCAAAACAGAACAAATTTACATAGCCCAGTTCCATGGAGAGTTGTGCTAGTTAGTTAGAAAAGGTTAATTATGATATTGCTATCCTTTTCTATAAAGTTCAAATTAGCCTTTTGAGATGCATTCAGGTAATAGGGTTTTTTTGATAGAACCACTTGTGGTTCTGATTTTTTTATTTATTTAATTTGCCTAGCATTATGTGGCTTGTTCTAGTATAAGACTAGCTTGATAGACAAGGGGAGAGCACTACATGTTGCTTTTCTCAACTTTAGAAAGGCTTTTGACACTGTCTTCTGTAATATTCTCTTAGATAGCTGATAAAGTATGGGCTAGAGAAATGGACAGGGAGTTGGATGGAAAACTAGTTGAACTGCCAGGCTTGAAGAGTTGTCATCAGTGGCCCAAGTACAGGACAAGAAGCAATGAGCACAAAACAAAATAGGGGAAATTTTGTTTAAAACTAAGAGAACACTTCCTTACTGTGAGGGTGGTCAATCACAGGAGCAGGTTGCCCAGAGAGGTTGTGGAGTATCCATCCTTGACAACACTGAAACCCCAACTAGATACAGTCCTGAGCAACCTGCTCTATCTGACCCTTTCAAGAGCACAGGAGTTGGACTACATGATCTCCAGAGTTGCCATCCAGCCTCAATTGTTCTGTGAATCTGTGAGTCAGGTCTGAACTGAAGTTCCCAGTCTAATTTCTGGTGTCTTGTGAATGGGCAAACTGTCAAATGGTGGCATATTATACACTGCAAACTTAATGTAATTTTTTTTTTCAATTGCGGTACAACTGGTATTAATATACGTAGCACTCTTAGCAGCGTGATTTCATCAGCTACACATTAAGGTGAAAGAAACCCATAGAATTTATGTAATCCTCTGCTGTAAAATCAATAATAAACTAATAAGTCCATAGGTTGAAAAAACCCACCACAAAACCCATCAACAACAAAAACCCAAACAACCCCACCAAAAAAAAACCCCAAAAACCTAAAAAACCCAAAGCACCAACCAAATTGAGTTATACTGAACGTGAACACCAAGGTTGTGCAAAGTCTCATGATCAATGGAAAGAATTTTCCAAGCACTGTGTATAAATGTTTAGATAACAGCCATATCTGGGAGAACAGAAGAGCTTGCTTTCAATTTGAGGTGATATATAGCTGTATCGGTTTTGAAAGTGAAAACAGGTTCCAGTAACTTAACCACTTTTATCTGATTGCCCAGACTTGATGCAGGTGTGCTTAAGTAACAGCTTCTTTCCTGCAGTGGCAGACTTCACAAACATAAATACTACTCCAAACCACAGTTTGAGCCCCTGTGGGCAAGCAGGTATCAAAGGAAGATGTAGAATGCCTCCACGTTCTTGTACATGGCAGTTTCCTCCTACAGCCGATGTGCTACAGCCCGCCCTCCTCAGCAGGCTTTGCTACAGCAGCAACCAGAGGCAACATGTTCTTTCCGATCCGTGTTTTCAGCTTCCACATCATACCCCTGCAGTTAATGAACTAATGGTCTGGTCAAAGGCAGGTGGATAATGTCTTTGTGTCTGTGCATAGATACGTGTATTCAAGTAAAAGAAGCAATAGATATGTAACGTAGCTAGTCTCTGTTTAGGTTTTGTGGTTCCCTTTTTCCTCCCTGTCCCCCCCTGGTTTCTTCCCAGATTTAGCCTCTTTTGACTAGTGTATTATAGATTTTAAATCAGACCTGTGTGCTGCCAAAGCAGAGTGATTTTATTTATCCAGGTTAAAGCTAGTTTGTGTACCCCTGTGTTATGCTGCAGTCTGTCCTATTAACATGCTCATGTATGATTATATCAGCCATAGCTACGTCTTGGATTTTTTTTTTTTAATTAAAATCTCTGACTACTATTGGAGTAATATTAAAAACTATTCGAGGCAAAAATAAATATGAAGATGACAGGTGTCACATTGTTCAGGTCTTTTAACATGGTCATACGAACAAAATAGAAATAAACAGAATAGCCAGTTTTGTTGCTTCCACCTAGCTATAACTAAAACACAGCAGGTGCTGCGAGTAGACTGCCTGACAGAGTGCTGTACCAGCAACCAGGACGGAGCAGTGGGATCACATGCATTAATGACATTAACAATAAATAAAACACAGTTAAGGGAATGAAAAGCATTATTTTACTGCTTCATTTTTTTTCTCTTTGACTTATATAGTATCTCTAGAAGCATTTTTTTCTGTCCTGATGTATCTAAATTCTTATGCTTGATGAAGAGCTTTATAAACATACCAACTGCTGTATACAGATCTTGTACAGATTCCTGGCATACACTCAGTAAATGACATCTGAGCTGTGGTACAGGTAATATTAAATTTAAGACTGAAATATTTTAACTTTTTCGTAGTGACTGAGGGATATAAAGGGACATCTTATGACTAGGAAGAGACTTGGGTCTTAATAAACAATAGGATAAGAAAAATATTCTCCTGTACAGGTTTTGGACAACTTGTCTTCCTGACCTGTATTTTTTGGCAGAAATGGTCAATTCAACCTTTCCAAAACTAATGCTTACGTTTTCTCTCATAATGCATTATTTTTTAATGTAAAATGCATTTGGAATTATATGGTATTCGTCTCTACATGCATGACTGCACTTGCTCTGTGGTAGGTTGTCTTTATTTATGAATTCTGGTTTATGCTAAAAAGAAGTATTCCCAGTGACAGCTCTTTAATCTGTAATGTCAGCCACCAGCTATTTCTCATTGATACAGTAAACGTTCTCATTTCTTAAAAAAGAGTGGTCAGGTACAATCCTTGGCCAGGCCCTTCTAGCTGGTGCTTTGTTACTGGGATAATACTCTTTAATCCAGGCCGAACAGTCAGCTTTGCAGACAACAGCGTGGTAGTGGCAGGCCTGGATCTGTCTAGCCAGGATGAAGTGTTGAGCCTGGGCTGAGCATCTGACATGGAGAGGAGCCTTGGGACCATGGAAGATCCATGCTAAGCCCCGGGTTATATTCAGGAGCAGAGAGGAAACATAGAGAAGTGTCTGGGGTTTGCGGTCCCTGGGCATGGGCAGAACTCTGGTGGGGCATTTGAGCTCATGGGCAGACCACACAATGCTGGCCACACAATTATAGGTAATGTGAAAACAGAATGCGTGCCCAGAGGCCAGGAAAAAAGCCTGTAGCTTCCTCTTTCGCATGCTGGAGAGTGATGAAGAATGCTATGTTTTGTGCAACCAAAGTGATCCGTGTGAATGTCCAGCACAGGCAGTGGCAGGACTTTGTTCAGTAAGCCTTCACCCACAGTTGTATGCCCATTGACTAAATCCCAGAATTCTCATAGGGAATTTTAATATTAATTTGTTTTCTCATAAAGGTTTTAACAATCAGACAATGCACAAATCACAAATTATCTTTCACAGTTATATTAAAAAGCTAACAAGAATTAAAATAAAGATTAAAATCATTTAGCAGCATCCATGCAATAACAGTTCCCCAAAGATCAGCCCAAGCAGTGAAACGCTGTCAGGAACCAGTTAGGCAGGAGGCCAGCATAGATAACTTGGCTCTTTAGTATTCAAGCAAAACAGTCTTTGTATTGATATCCAGCCTAATCTCTTCACTCCCTACCCCTGACCTCTTTTCTCCTCTACTTACTCCTTTTAGGTGGGGTTGCACCCTGCAGAATCCTGTGCTAGGTCTGGTTTTAAATGCTGTTGGAAGTGGGAGACAGGCTGTTTCAATTATTATATTTAGAAGGATGACTTGAAAGTTAGTTAAATGCAAAAAAGGAGTTCACTCACTGACATTAAGCAGCACGTGCTGAAAATGGTGTGAGATAATTTCTGTACACAAGGATAACAGGCTAGATTTGCCTGTATTACATCTGTGAATGTACTGTGAGCAGTTTCAAGACCATCTCAAGGAAGAAATAATTTCTACCAATAAATGTTGACTCATCAGCATTATATATCTAGCTTCAAATGGTGATCAGGCTGCTTAGCAGAACTGCTCAAGTTTGCCAGTCAGCCTCTGGAGAGCTGCAGAGAGAAAACAGGTCCACCTGTTCCCTGTACAAAAATGTTAAGCACTTCCATGGTGTCGTGCTGATTTGGATGTCCAGGCTGTTCAGTGCAGCTGTAAACTCAGTGCTCAGTAAACACTTTCTAAGATAAAGTGGGTGCTCTTCCCAGAACTGCTCCCTAGTAAAACGGTCAACATAAACTCATGCCCCAGGAAGCCAGAAGTAGAAACCTTGCTTTGATCTGTCCCAAAGAAGTTCCTCAAAGTGAAAACTGCTTCTCTTTGGCTCTTTGCATCTTTTGCCCCATGACTTTTATAATCCTGCTTGGGTTCAAGCCTTGGGAGAACAATTAATAAAGCTTTCACCCTTCTTTATATTTCACCTACTTTATTTACAGTCTGTTATTTGAGTGTTCCCCAAGAGTGGGAGGGCCACGCTAGTGTTGTATTGTACTGAACCCAAAACACCCCGCTGCCTGGGTAGCTACTCTGACAAATGGACTGGTATACAAAAGGGGACTCTAGGAACCCCACAAACTGAATGGATCACTGTTAAGGGCAAAAAAAAATATATCTCATTAACCAGAAGTTAACTTCTTTTCTTTTCTTTCTTTTTTTTTTTTCCTTTCTTTTTCTTTTAAAATTTAGATATTTAAGGCAAGAGTGGCACAGAGCTTGGACTCTTTCTAAAGTTGGGTAAATATAAACTATTCATTGAAAAGGACTGGTTAACATCCAGATTTTAGAATGCCTTTTTCACATGGATTCATGGATGAAATACTTGCCAAGGGGACTTTCAGTCCCTGCTCCCAAAGCTGCTTGTTTCACATCATAGAGTCTTTTGTACAAAAGTACAAGTCATGGACCTGAGACAGTAATCCAGATAAATGCCCTAACATCTAGTAAGAGGTCTGGGGCTGATGCAAAGAAGACTATTTCCAGCAAAGGTCTCAGGTGGAAGAGGCAGACTTCACACATCACAGCTCTTCTGCTGAAGGTATGTGTGTTTCCCAACAGTCAGCTCAGAGGTTGTTTGGGACAATAGCTTACCTGTCAGCTTCTGACTGATCAGGAAATGTTAGAAGTTGCAGTGGTCCAGTCTGAAGAGGGGACATATACAGTGCCAGGTGGCAGACAGCAATGAGGTTGGGTCAGGAGGATCCTAAGCCAGGTAAAGTCACAAAGGTTGGCCTCTGCTGCTCTCTGGATCTCAGTTTTTCCTGAGTTGCTTAATTCTACCTCCCCTTCTTTCTTTAGGTTTGTTTTTTCGGTTGTTGTGTTGTTTGGTTTTTTTTCATTTCCATGTTGTAATTTTTTTCCTTCTGAATCCTTGAGCTACTGACAGTCCCAATATCAATAATCCTACCTCCACTGACAATTTTATCTTTCTTACTTTACATAGCTCTACTCTACAGATGTCGTCACAGCACTTCCTCACAATTTAGTAGTTTCCTCAGAAATCTGAGCCAGATTGCCCTACCAGAGCTAAGCCTTGGATTCTTGAAACACAGACAGCAAAAATCCTGCAAGGAGGGAAAAGAAGTTGTAAGGAGGAGATAAAAAGGGGCTACATTCATAAAACATATACGTATTTAATGGGACTTGAAAGGCAACCACTTTTTTTGGAACATATTCAGAGAAAAACTACGTGCATTAAAGGTTGTGTGTAATAAAATCAGTTTTCCAGTGACTTAGTACTTTCCTTCCCTCACTAGGAGAATTTTATGTTAACCATAAAGTGAGAAATCAGAGGCAAGTTGAAGGGAGCTGCAACTTGTTAAGGGTCAGACCTCTTCATAGAGAAAACAGATTATTTACTTGTTCCCTCTGCCTCCCTTCCCGTTTTTAATCAAGCTTTCTGAAAAGAATGAGTATTGAGCAAAGTGTGAATGCCTGTGTCTGTGTCTATTCATATCTAATGACTTCTGAACCAAACAGCCAGTTCTAACCAGATTTCACAAAGGAATAGTGATATCCCTCTCTGCCCATGCCTCTGCCCAAGCTGCAGTGCAGTAGGCGCCTGAGTAGAAGAGAAGGTGTTAATGGCCTCGGTGAGAGAAAGGGTCTGTGAACCCATTCTGGGAAGAAGAAATTATAAAAATATTTTCGATGCTGAAAGAACTCCCTGCAGTTTTCTCATCTTCTCATGAGGTCAGTCCACCCAAGGCTCAGAGATCTGGAAACTTGTTTCTTTGGTTGTGACACTGCCTCCCTGCTCCAGTCTGCTGCTTAGTGCTCATGTGAAGAGGGAGCTATGAATGAATGCCCAGCCACAGGAAAATCTCATACCTCATTAGGCTTGAAAGTACCTAATCAGTAACTCACAAAACTCTTGAAACCGCTCTCATCTGGTTCTGTTGCTTAGAGGACTATGTGTGTTCAGCATTGCCGCGGCGCGTGATGTATCCTGAGGTGCACTACTCTTGCAAATGCTATCATTTTTATTTGCTTTGTTTATGCAGACCTTCAGAACCTAGCACACTCCTGCTGTGTTATGGTCTGCTGTAACCTGGTGCTGTTTGTCTTTTTTATTTAGTAAGAAAGATACTAAAAATGCAAGGCTATCACATCCTTTTTATGAATATTCAGTGAATCCAAATCCCGTGGAACTGAAAGGAGAATACTCATATCAGAAGGCAATTTCTGATATGAAGGCAATGAACAGAAAGTGCCAAAGATGAGAAAAACGGACTGATAGGCTGAGAACTGTTCCAAATATTCTTCCTTTGAGTTCCATAAACCAAATAATTGTCAGGGCTACAGCATAGGAAGGGTGATTTCATCATCAAGAGACATTCCCATCAAAATCATATGATTCAATTATGGTTTGGTTTAGGTGGTATTCCAATGCTTCACTAGAGTTACTGGATATTGTGTTGGATGAAGGGATGATGCACTGTCCAACCCTATCGAACTTTTCGGTTTATGTTTTTGCTGGTGATGCAGTTTCAGAGTGTTCATTTTTCTCAGGACAATGCAGTTTCTTCCTTAGAAACTTCAGGGCTTGGGTTCAGCCCTAGTCTTTGGCATTGCAGTTTTTCCTGAAATGGTCATAATAATATGTCACTGAAAAGCATTTTTTTTAAAAACATTGTTCTTCAGGATCCAGAACTAAGATAAGGGTAGGTATGACAATATCATTCCTTCTTTACCTGGTTCTGTGGGACAGGGCCTGAGGAGCAAGCCTTCAAGCATGGTCTAAATAACAATAGCG
>JAVJGJ010000014.1:61101609-61126936 GCA_035590215.1 Microhierax caerulescens | reverse complement strand
GCATGCCAGTACTTGTCCGTACCATTCCCACCTTTTTGGCCAGTTGCCCCTCGCTTTTGAGAAAGACTATAAAAAGTCTCCCCCAAATGAACCCCCTTGAGATCTCCCCAACGTGTACTGAACACCCTGTGTCGAGTCGACGGATGGCTGAGTGGACTCTGGTGTTGGTAGCTATACCCCCCTTTATCCTCTTTCTATACTTTACTTTCTTTCTCCTTTTTCCCCCTATCACATATTTGTGCTGATGAACACACTATAAAGTGTTTTTGGTTGTCCGAGTCCCTGGTGTATTTCCAACCTTTTGTACTCCGAAATCAAATAAAAGAACCTAATCACGAATCCTATCTTTGGATCGTGACAGGATGACAAGGAGCAAAACTCACCTGGAGTTCCCCAGCAGCTTCTTTGCTTGTAGTCTTTCCTGAATCTTTCCTTACTTCAGTTTAGGAAATTTACTTTAATTTTTACTTTTCACTCAAGGGTGGCTCACGGTGTGACACTAAAAGAATCCTGGCTAAAGAGCGTATGCAAGTCAAGCCAACTGAGATAACCTTTCCTTTCCCCATTCATCATGGGATGGAAGGAGAGAGCTCCAGATTTACTGGTGCAGTGGATCCCAGGCAGCATGTACAGTTTTCTGCAATGTTCAGGATAGGCAAATCCTGAGTGAGGTGTGTTCCAACATCTTTCCAGGGATGATAGCTGCTGGTCCTGCTGCTGCTGGTGGTGGTGCTCATGCAAAAAGTCTCGGGAAGCTCTGCTCTAAGGAGAAAGGCAATGAGCTTTTGAAAGTGCCGCACAAACATATGGCAAAATGTTTTGACATCGTAACAGGTAGAAAAGGGGAGCTTTGGGAGTTACTAAACCATAAGGAAATCAATCAAGTCTAGCAAGATAATGGTTATGAGTGAAAGATTTGAAGTCTATAAATATAGGGGGGGGGGAAAGAAGAAAAATAGAACAGAGATATTAAGAAATAAAAGAGCTTGCATTCAGTTTTGGAGAGGCTGCGCCTGAAATGACACCTGAAATTAGAGTGTTCAGAGGCTGCCTTAAACGTTGACCTGGTCAAAGGGAGAAAAGAGTGAGAGGAGTATTTTTGGTGGGGTTAGTGGGTAAAACAGTGGGAGCAAATGGAGTTGGTAAGGAAAAAGGTAAAGTGACAAAACCAGTGATCGTAAGAACTAAATGTATTAGAAGAAAAAGGAATAATTTGCTACTTTTATTATAGTTTTTATTAAAAACAGCACTTGGAACTAAACACTTTTTTCCTGTCTTTACCATGGGTAGATAGTGAAAAGGCACACAATGGCCTGATGGTAGGTTATAGCGTGGGAAAGCCCTTCCATGTTTTTGACTAAATGCTAGTTGTGCCTTAGTTATACTCGAACTGGTGCAACACCCTAACAGGTTACCTGAATTAGCAGAGAACAGCTGTCCTAGTCCTGCACTGTGGGGTTGCCTAGGTGATGGGATGGGGAGGTAGGAGAGTACCCAGCTCTAGCATTACTGTTAAAATTGGATTCCCCTTGTGGGTGTGCTCACACTGTCCTTGGAAGGGGAGAACCATTTCCCCGCTGCCTTGTCTACATCAGCCTCAGTGAAACGTGTTGCAAGGTCAGCAGCATGGGAGAAAGTAGCTGGGTCCACATTGCACAGACTCGTGTTCCTACCAGTCTTTGGCTGCAGTTACGTCACCAAACATGCCAGCTGTTAGGGAGGAGTTTACTTTGCTGGACTTCACTCTTGGAGGGCTGCTACTGCCATGGGAAGGAGGAGAAGGGAGTCCCAGGAGAACTGCCATTGCCTCCTGCTCTCCTTATGGCTCCAGCAGCTCCTGCTGCACCACAGGCTCTGCTGTCCTACACTGTGGAAACACTAAGAAGGGTGTTCCCTCAGCTCCAGACCACAGAGTGCAATAAGCCTACAGCCAGGTTCAGCTCGGCAAGGGGATGGCTCTGCTCTGCATCACTGCCTGGCAGCCTGTGGCTGGTGTGGAGCTGGGCTCCCTGTGTAGACTGATAAGAGAGAGAACTACATGCTGCGAGAGAGCCGTGTGCTGGAAAGATTGGCAGCAGGGACAAGATAACAGGGATTGTTTCTCAATGAAAAGCAACTTGTGGAAGCTGGAACAGAAACTGGATTTGCTGCAGGCCAATGTGCTTGGCTTTTCTTACCAGCTTCTTTTGTACTTGCACTTTCTAATGTAGTGGTAAGTACTACATGTACACGTGCTTATTTATTGGTACAACATAAACCTCTTTCCGCCTTATTTCTCTTCTCCCCTAGACTTCCTTTCCGCCCCCCACCCCCTCCAAAATCTTGAGCAGATGTAAGAAACCATCTTCCAGATTGTCACATATAGCCTAAGCTACTCACTTGATAGCACTCATATGGATTTACGCCTGCTGAGGATTTGGCAAAAGAGATGTTTACATGTAATTCAGCTTCTTGATTTGAGACAGACAAACATACCAGGAAGAAAACAGACACACACACATCAAAACAGCCATATAGAATGTGTTCCTTGCCCCACAGTATTCTTATTCTTACAAGTCATGAAGAGATATCTTGATTTCCTGAACATCTCTTAGCTTTCCTTTGAGTCAAATGAGCAACAGGGAAGAACAATAAATAATAATTTATATTCTGAATTTTTGATCCCTCATGGCTTGATCTACTAAAAGAATTCTGCTCACCTTGGAGCAATTTTTAATTTCTTAACTGATTTTTCTGTATTTATAAATGGTTAATCTTCATAACTATTATTGAAATAATGTACTATCAATTCCATATCCACAACAGAACTGTTTCCTAAATTTCCATGCATCTTGGAGACAGTCAAGCTCCAGTTATTACAAATCACATATAATTAAGAAGCTTCTGTGGTCAGAAAATATTTAGATGAGTAGATAATTAAATTAGCATCAGAGAGATGTCAACAATCTAGCTGTATTTAAAATTTAAGGCTGGCTGCCTTAGCAGCTTTAAAAGCTCTAAAACTGCAAAGGCAATTTCAGTTGCTTACAGCAGGTGGTAGTATGTGCTATTAAAATAAATTATTTACTTCCAAGCAAGACTGTTGCTTAGTTAATAAGAACATGAGTATGGGCAAGAAAATGACTGCTGTAGATGTGATGAAAGCTTGTAGATTAGAAAATTGAGTACTTATAACTTCTTTATTTTTAAAGCTTCCTGTTTCTCTGCCGTATGACTACAGCACTAACATCTTGGGGGCCAGTTATGGACAAGACAAAGACATGCCTTTTATAAAAGACAGACATGAAGCTCTTTAGAACAAGATGTAAATGGAATTTAGATAGGTAAAAGCAAACTGGTAATTCTGATAATACTCTTTCAGTTGTTGCCTGAGACTGGGGTGAGCTGCATTTCCAGAGTCTGCTACAGAGTCCACTAGAGGCCTGAGAGTGCCGTGCCTCAACCATGCCCAAAGCTCAGGTCTAATCTGAAAATACTGGGTCTAGAGACTCGATGCTCCTACAGCAATATCTCTGAACCACTATGTGTGTACACACGATGCATACAGCCAACAAGATGAGGCTACTTACAAAGGACACTGCAAGGATCTCAAGTAAAAAATGTACCTTCTTGTAGTAGTGTTTGGGGATGGACTCATTGCATGTCTTCTTTTTCACTTTTATATATATATAAGTGAATATATACCATTATATATACCAACTTCAGACAGATTTGGGTCTTTCTCTCCCTGTGCCTTCAGGAGGGAGCCTCCACAGGACCTTGAACTCCTGTCATGGGGACCACATCTGAAAACCAGGGACTGAGTACCTACTTCTATTGTTGGACCTTGTTTTATATGGGTATGAACATGGGTTTCCTACATGTGGTACGAGATGCTGTGATCAACAGCAATGTTCCCTGTGCAGCTACTCTATACCATTGAGTAGGTGAATTCTGAGAGCATCTTCCAGACTGGATTCTAGAGATAAGATGAGAGGCAGTATGATTAAGGAGTAATTAAAATCACAAGATGTCTAGCTTCCAGGTTGCAGTTGATTTAGGGTGAAGCTAGCAGCAGATATTTAGGGTAAGTTTATCCATACAATTATAGTTACCATGGCATTTCAGATGCCTACAGGAGTCATAAAGCTGTAAAGATAGTTGCTGAGCAGCTCACAGACACAGCTGATAACCTGACTTATTTTGTGAATTTTTGTAGGTTATTTTTCAGTCTCTAAAGGCCTTTTGCCCTCATTTACTACGTTAATACAACATGTCTACATGTTGTTCCCCTTGTGATATTAGTTTAGCTCAGAATGGTCTTTAACTGAGCTATCTTCTTAGAGTCTGTACAGTCATTTGCAAAGACACAAAACCAGCAGTAAATTTAAGGAAGTAATTTTTCTTCTCACAGAAATATCTAATTAAGATTTTGATAGTTCTCAAAATAATTTTTTGGCTATCAATTCTGCTCAAACATGGCAAAGGTAGGACCCATAGGACCTTTGACTAAGTTTGTGTTAAGGTAGCAAATGATAAGAATTGCAGGGGCACCTGAGAGCAAAGGTTCTTTATAAGCCATCTCTATCCTTATGTGCCATTGGTTTTGTACAACAGAAAAGTTTTTCCTCAGATAATGTGCTTCAATTGCTAAGCACAGAAGCATTTTGGTTGTCTTCCACCTTGGAGGCTCTTTTTTAAACCCAAATGAATCCAAACCAAACTTCTGCAAATTGCGATCCCCAGAAGAGCAAGGTTTCCCTTCCCTGAACAGCATCTTAAGAATTTCAGTGTCAGCTGTGGATGAAGCTGGGCTGTTACTCTGACATCCTCTCATTTCATACTGACCTACGATAACCCCATCATTGCCATGCTCCCTTGAGCAAAAGGTAACATTTCTATCAAGCTGTGTTGTGGTACCTTGATTGAAAATACCCACGAGGAATTTAGCTGAAACACTCCTGGCTTGTACACAACATGAAATTTCCATCCTTGAGCACAGTCAAATAAAAGAAACTATAATCAACCGTGAATTGTATGTGGGTCATTTATCCAGTTGCTGATTAATCACTCCATTAATTGTTGCAAAGACAGTGAGCTAACTCAGCGCAGAGCCAATTTCTGTGAGCTAGGCTTCTAAACTCAAATGCACTGCCATAGAAATTTGGCTATGTGTGTCCAGAAGTAGTCACTTTTGCAAAGTTTGGATCTTAAGTCAGTAAATGTGCCATTCAGGAGCTCCTGAACTGCTGCACGCAAACCCAACCCAGACCTCCCCACACTCATTCCCATTACTAGCAGCTCTGGGCAGGGACACAGAGCCACCAGAGTGGTGCTGCATAAAACCAGTGCAGGCCCAGCACGGTTGGGGCAGAGGGATGGTGTGTAAGGTCACAGGTATCTGAGAGAAAGTTTGCACAAACGATTCCCAGCAGTCTTGGTAAAAGGATTTTCCATTTCTGGTGCAGAAAGAGGAAAATGGATGGAGCCAACACAGACGCTGTGCTGTATCTGAACTAGTAAACCTGTGTGAAACCAGAAGCCTGATGCAAGGAAGCCACTGTGAGAGTAATTTTGGCTCCAGCCAGTGATTCAGTGACTATTGCCAACTGAGGCTACGCAGAGTTATTTGGAAGCCTCTGCACAGTGTTGCCTAGCACCCTTGTGATCTGGGGTGGTTTACCTGCTTGCTTACCCATCTGTCCCAGTCCACTCCATTACCCTGGATGGAAGAGAGCTAGTGGTTCTCAGATGCATCATCTATTTGTCCAAATCAAATGTGAATTTTACCTACAGCGGTATGATAACAAGTCACCTAAAGAGCTGGGAAGACTGCAAACTGAAACTGAGAAAACCGATGCAAAAACATTACTAAAAGTAAACAGTAAATCTTATACTTCAGTTATGTCCCAGTTTTTGAAGCTTTAGTATCAGGATGGATGACTTTCTGAAAGATGTGTCTGGGTCTAGCTGAAGGTACAGGCCTGAAGGAAATGGTAGAAGCCTAAGGACAAACTAGATGATTATATTTGTTCTTTTCAGTTTAAAAAGCCAACATGGTGATGCCGGCAATAGAGATAAAGCATGGGGTAGGTTCTGCGAGTCAGATCTATCAATTTACAGGACTGATGAATCTCAGGTTTAAGGTATAAACTTCTGATTTTTGTGTCTAGCTTCCACAAAGCTATTTATTATGAAGAAATGATTGTAAGGAAAGTGAAAGGCTTTCCAAGTTCTCCCTTCCCAGCTGAAACACTCTGGTATGACAAAGGCAGGTAGGTGGCAGTGACTAATACCCTGCTGGATAATTACATCTGCCATAGGCTTATCTCTCAGCACCAAGTGCCTCAAAATGAAAAGCAGGGAGTATAAGACTATCGCTAGAGATACTGAATTAAGCAGAAAAGAGGGGGGAAAAAAAGCCTGTAGAGAGTCAAAGAAGCTGTGGGAGTTCAGATGGGTAATGACGATTGTAATGCTGACAGAGACAGCAGCTTCAATGTGGAAGCTGTCTGAGGGAAAATGTTCAAGACCAGAATGTGCCCATATTTTGGGCCCCTAAAACAGATGTGGCAATGTACAAAAGCAAGGCTTTTTGCCATAACAGGCTAAGTCAAGGTGTGATGCCCAGGCTTTCAAAGAAAGGGGAGAGAGAGAGGTGCTTTCAGAAGTCTGAGCAAGGTACTTGTTCTTAGCTGTGTAAAGAGCCAAGGATTTCTGTAAAAGGATTTGGTATTTCTTATACAGAAGTCTTGTCCCTGATTCAGAACCTCACAGTGTTTCCCTATTTCATAAAGCTGAGCCTTTGTCTAAATGTCGACAAAAAAAGAGAGGAAATCTCCTTTTTGGCACAATTCATACAGCTGCAGCATGTGAATATGCAAGTGAGTAATTTGAGATACAAATTCTCCATAGCTCGACACCTTCTGAAGTACCTGCTGACATCTTTTTTTAAGGTGTTTGAACCACAAAGCTACGCAGTATTCCAGGAGGAGGGTCACTGTGCATCTCTCCTGTTGAAGGAAGACCATTTTGCTGTGCTGAATGCAGAATTTAGGGCCTGCTTTTGTAACCATGGCTATTCTCTCAAAATAGATACCCACTTTCAAAAGGGCATTCCCCACAGTAGGTATCAAGTGGGTGAAGATATAGCACTGTAGCCCAAGAAAAACATGCTGGGGGTGGGACTGATCTCCAAAAGTTTTAGCACATTTTGTGATCTTTAGTCCTCTAACCATCAATAACAAATGCATCTTATAAGAAATGCAATAGCAGTTTCTTCTCCTCATCTTGAAAAAATAAAATAAAAAAAAAAGGAAGGGTATGCCAAATTCACTACCAAAGTCCCAAATGCTGGTTCTTATCAGTCCTTTCTACCCCTTGTACTTGAGGGTACACATTACACGCACTAGAGTATTTGCATGTTCGAGGTACTTTACATATTAATTTTCATTCATGCACAGGACTGGTTACAAGTTTCTCACTTCTAATGAAAATTAGTATGCATCCCCAGATAGCACTGCTGAAGGTTTTTTACCAGCTATGCATGCTCCCGGTGTGGAGGTTTACTCTCTTTCATAGGGGCTACTTGAGCTGGAGGTCAAGATCTCCCATTACCACAATTACCTTTGTCCTACTTTCAACTAATTTTCTGGGGATTGCAGTACCTTATCAGCTTGCCTCCCCTTGCAGCCAGAACTTTCTCACTTTGAGGCTTCTTTCTGCATAAGTTAGATAACGGTGTCCTTTTTCCCATCTGTTCTTTGTTTCCCAAGGCTGACTCCCTTGATTAGAAGTCCTTTCGTTCATCAGTTTGGACAACTTGAGAGGGTGGGTCATTTGATATAAACTTCGTGCACATATTTGTTTAACATATAGTTAAACACTAAATCAAAATTCGATTAATTGAGGCAGTTAGGCAACAATGGCAGTGGTGATAGCACAGGGGTCTTGCAGGCTTCTCTCCTGTACCAGAGTGGCATACACATATGATCCCTGAGGAAATGGTGTTTGTGCATGCTTACCTCTAAACCCTGTCCAAAACCCTGAAGATTCATTACTGAGTGGAACAGTGCTATCTGTTCATGCAATTCACATACAGAAAGAGCAATGATGCTGTTTACCTCCCTTTGAAAGGTTGTGGGCAGTTTACAAAAGTCAAAAGGCGAGACATGGAACTGAAAAGAATAATATAAGGAATGACCACAGCAGCTGTAAAGAAAGCTGAGCTTATCTCAACACAAAGGGGATAGAGAGTAGCCTTCATTTTGGATAAATGTCTGTGTCCTGTGAGCGGATCAACTGGTTGTGTAAATCACCTTCCCTGAGTTAATCAAAAAGTGTGAATGCCTTCCTGAGCCAGCCAGACCAGCAGTGTCTGCACTTTGACTCAAACACATATTTAATTCATGCTTGCATTTATTACTTTTCTTTAAGGTTCATATTGAAATTCTCAAAAGTTTTCATTTGTTTTTCAGCTGTCAGCCTCATTTTTTTCTGCCTTCTCCCCAGTTTGCTACCAAAGTTTCTTATACGCATGCTGTAGTGTGGGAGGTAGATTAGACACTATCTAGTAAGTTCATGCTTTTGCCAAGAAATAAACAGGATATATTGATCACAATTTAACTGGGAATAGTTATACATATACTGAAATGTCTGCAGTTATTATTCTGTCAGCATTGTCCTACTGCAGTCACAGAACTATCCATCACATAAAATTCAACGCAAGAAGTCAGTTTGAATCGGCCAATCTCTCAATCATTTCCAATCAAGTGAAGAATATTCACAACATCATTTCAAAAGTCTTGCTACCATTCCTGCCCTGGCAGAAATAATAATTCATCTTTCACCTTTGGGTGCAATGACAATTGTGAAAAATAATTGTTTATAGAATATCAAGGATGCTTGAAAGACTGATCTGGTTCTAAGTCTGTATGACAGTGAAGGAGACTGAGCTGTTGTCCTTGTACTAAGTCTTAACATTTATGTAAGATTAGTCGGTAGTATTCAAAACAAGTAAAGATATCAATTTTATTTTAACTTGTACGGATATATGCTGGTTTACTAGTTTAGATTCAGAGGTAGCTAACCAAGCATATCAGTTTATCATCATTTAAAGGACTACCGTGTCTTAGCGGGTATCTTATTTGCAAGAATAATAGTTAATAATTTTCAACAAATTCTGAAGAATAAGAACCAGGAACACACAGAGTTTTTACAATTTTCTGACCTTGTTTCCTTTCCTTTAAAGCAAATGTTGTTTGTCAGCTTAATAAACTGCTTTCAAGATGAACATGCCCTTCAGGTGAACACTGAAGATAAAAGAAATGTCTCTTTCCAGTTGGAAACTGGACATGATATATATGACAAAATGGCTTACATATCCAGTTTTTATAACAGATAATGTTTTAGTATTATTAATACTTGTATCTATGTAAATATAAGTAAAAATATTAAGAACAGTTATTATTAAATCAAATCTACCTTCAACCTAGATTAGTATTATGTAATTATTAATAGTCATTAGAATTTGCTTTAATTGTGTAAAAATTAATAAGCTGTATTAAAGCAAATAAATGTATCCTTTAAAAATACTAATTTAGAAATTAGAATTAAAAGTAGATAGTTTCTTAGTTTTGTAATATTATATATTTTAAATAATGATAAACTTTCACTGTGTAGGTTCAGCCCTGTAAAATTATTTTCTAGCCCTTTACTCCCTTATACCAGAAATGTTTAAACAGCCTCATGAAGAAATGTTTAAAGGTGTGAAAACTGCTGCAGAGGAATAAATATGGCTTATGTCTATATTTTCCTTATGTTTATGTTTCAGTATTCTTTATAGCATAGCATGTTCAGGGCATGTTTTAAAGTAGTGTTCATAGACTTAAAAATACTCTTCCAGGACAAAGGTAACGAGTGGGAATTTTGAATATTCTAGAGGTGCTAATTCAGATTCAGTAACTCATGGCCCTGGTGTCCACAGTGTGAAACAGGCAAATCGTAGCAGCTGGGGCTGGCAGTTGAAGTTCTGGCACTTAAGAAAGTCAGTAGCCCTTGATCCCAAGGTCTCACATATTCTCAGTCCATCAGCAACCTTTTCCAGAGAGGGAAAGATGATGCCAATAAGATGGTGGGTAGCACATCTGATGCCTCTCAGCCCGTTTTGGCTCTAGTTTAGAGCTAAATGAGAAGGAAACTTCTCATTTTAGAAGGAAGAAATGCAGTTTTTTACACAACATGCAGCAAACTGCTGACCTCTCTGCTAGTCACTGGTGCTTTCCTCCTTCAAGTGACCACAAACTTTTCCAGAAGACTTGCTGTCCCAGTAACCTCTTTAGCCACTTGGTTACATTTATAAAGGATTGACTATCCAACGTTGGAACAAACAGGTAGAACACAATACTGGTCTGTCATGAAACTTCAAGTACACAGACCTTGTGCTCTTGTGTGCAGGTAGAAAAAGAATTTAATCTGGAGTCGTCAAACCTGGCTGTAGTAGTCTCACAGCAGCTAGAAAGTGTTCACAAACAACAGTGTGTTGATAAAAGTTGCCTAACAAATATGATAAAGCATTCACTTTTCCAAAAATTATTATTAACTGTAAGACACTTTTCAAACAAAATCCCCACAGTAATAAGAATAAAATTATTTTGTTTGGCTTCACTTTATTTGGACTCACTTGTTACATTCTCTTTTCCCTTTCAATCTACCCTTAAAGCTAATTTCAATATATATTTTTTTTAATTTATATCTTGAAAAGGTCTAGTTTTGCTTTGTGGTTGGTTTTTTTTTTTTTTATGCTGTCTCTTAAGTTCTGTAGAAGATGAAATTTCAGAAGGACACTAGCACGTTTTTGTTTATTCCCTTAATTCAATGGAATTGATTTGAACCCATCTTCATCTGCATTGGGTTATTCTACCTAAGAGAAACATGAATGTCTTAAATATACTACATTGAGTAGTTTTCTTCTATGCTTATTTCTAGGTGGTTTAATTAGTTTAGTGACTGTACCTACATGAGTTAAGACAAGAAGTCTAAATTTGTGCCACGTTGTTTCTAAGAATTGAGAAGGTGGATTCACTTTCCTCTTGGGTTCCAAAATGACCTCAGTGCCCTCACAACATTTTTTCTCTCACCTACTTGTCTGCAGTTGCTGAGTTTTACTGCTGCAGGAGGGTAGCCAGGCACCTTTTTTCCCTTTATCCTTTTGCTTTAGTACAAAAGTTGTCAGAAGTGGACTCTCCTTTCTGGGTTTAGAGTTCTTCAGGAAATTTTTTAAATCCTGCTTACTCCTACTGATTTACCACTTCAACATTTGTGATGCTTTCTAGAACTTTTACAGTTCCTTGTAGCTGTTCTGAAATCTTACTGTTGAAGACATTCCTTCTTCGTTAGGAGTCCACTACCATGAGCAAAAACCTTGGCAAGGAGGAGTGGAAGGGGAGAGACCTCACCTCAGAAGAGCATTCAACCTAGACTCCTTTCACTTTTTAAGGTGAGATTGTACCTCTTTCTGGTAGCCAAATGCTGAACGCTGAGTAGTTTTTCAGTTCAACAACCAAGATCAAGATAAGGACCATAAATTCTAAATGGTAATTAGAGGAAAATACATTATTTTCACATTTTGAATAGGAAATGCAGACAATAAATAACATTTGCCTGGATGGTTACATTCTGATTTTACAAAATATCATGACAGTGCACAAAGCTGATCATGGCTGAAAGTTCTGGCAAACTGTAATTCACTTTCTGTTGCAGCACAATCAAACTAGTAGACTGCAACCAGGCTCTAGCATTGGTCAGATTCTACTGTCTGTGCTGTATCTCCATCCTCCAGAGATAAGACCACACTTCTTGTCCTCCATCTGACCCCCATCCCCCACAATCCTCAGGGATATTTAACCACTTAGTGGGAACGAGCTACACCTGCACATTGTCCGTGTCAATCAGCCCACTGCCTCTGAGGCAAGGCCACAGCTGCATGTTATCAATGCTCATCAACCCACCGCCTTCAGTCCTCTACAACTTTCTATATTGACTTTGGTCTGAAGAGCTCTGTTCAGATGGATCTTGTCAGAAGTTTTGTTTCTAAAGCGTTTTTATGTCAGAAAATTAATATTTCTCAAAAACAAAACATATTTTGCTGGAATGTTTTATTTTTCACAAGAAAAAAAATCAAATTCGGAGGCAGAAATATGGTTACTAACCTGGAACTTAAAGATTTCATGGTCATGGAACACTTGTCAGGGTTGGATAAACAGTCCCGTCTCTTTTTTTTCCAAATTATTTGGCTTATTGGGCCAATGGCTGTTTCTAGTTCACAATTCACCTTTTTTGTCTCCTTTATATCATAGGAACATCTTGAAATCTAGGATTTTTGCCCTTGCAGAATGGCAAAGATTTTTTGAAAGATGCACCAAAATATATCACAGGCTAGGAAAGCCATTTTCTGCTTTATTCCTTTCTCTGACAGCCAGCAGTTGGGGTTCCCCTTGGCATACATAGCACTTTCTATTTAAAGCCTGGGTTCTAGGAAAAGTTACACAGGTATAAATCAAAAATGTATTTGCTGATAAGGTCTTTATTCAAATTAATTGGCTTTTAAAGAGGTACACAGGGTCTCTGATGGTCCTTCTCTTCATGATCCAAAGATCATGTCTCGGTTCACACGCACAGAGGAGGCTGCAGATTTGTTACTTAGCTTAGCTGTGTGACATATTGCCAACAGATTTGGACCATACACTTCTCATAGAAGGGTTAGAAAGTACTTTATTTTATTCTTGCAAGAAGTCAGTCCCTTGCTTTTGAGAAAAAGATGTTCTTGTTATAGAGGGCAGCGTGAAAGGCAGCATTTTTGGACACTTTTGGCTATATCAAATCCTATGAGGGGTTATAAGTAGAAAATTTATGTGCATTAATAGATACAGCTCTCAAAGGTGCCCTTCCACCTTCTGCCAGAAAGAGAAAATTAGTAGTTATTCACATGCCACCGTTTAGTAGAGGAAAAAGCTTTGATCAACAGGCAGAACCTCTGAGGATCTGTGTTTGCAAGAGATTACTTAGGAACCATGCTAAATCAGTTCATTTCCTGCATGCCAAATGCCCATACGCTTTCATAATTTTTTCTGACAGCTAGCACTTCCCTCTTCTGGGGAGCGTACTTCGGGCCCTCTGGCTGAATGCAGAAAGTGATGACGGAGTGGCACAGTATGGATGCAGGTCTCTGCCTGACATTTGCTGGCATAGTACAGCTGAGGAGTGGCCCACAGGTGACGCAGCCTCACACCAGCCTGGCAGCTCTGCTCAGGGGTAAGGGAGGCGAACCTTTGTGAGGAGCACAGCCATAGATACTGCCTTGCTTTTCTGTCGAGGTTTGATGTGAATGCATGCCACATGTTGTCTTTCACCTATTATTTCTCCGAGGCTGAGTGCTACTGCTAACAATAAAATTTCACAGGCTTACTATAGAAGAATATTAATGAAAATTTTCTAAATCTTTGCACATACGCATGCAAGGCAGCAGCTGCTTTTGGTTCTCTGAGAGAGATTTCAGACATTTACTTACTGTCAAGCTTTATGCATATACGTGCATGTGAAAGGTCAGAGATGGTCGTTCTATCATTTGGGATGAAAACAGCTGAATTGAAATGTCACAGTAGTTGTACCTAGCAATTTAAAAGCTTTGGAGTGTTTCAAGCCTGTGGATTCTCCTGCCAAGCAAATAAAAATCAACTCTCTGACTGTACAAATTTACATGATTACAGATAATATATTTTACATCATGCTTGCGGAGTTTCTGAGCACCAGTAGAGCACAGGCAGCTTTTGGAGTTGATTGGAGATGAGAAGCTTGCTGTGCAGCCCTGGAGCAGGGAAGCAGGCTGTTCATAGCAGACCGTGAAAGGCATCAGTCAGCCTGATATGTGGCTGATAGATGTTAACCTTTTCAGACCTCTAAGACATTACAAAGGAACTCTGCAGAAGAAATTGGGGGTTGTCATGGCATAATACAAGAGCATGAAGAAAATTAATTTTAAATAATTAATTGGCAAAAAGACAGTGTCTCTGTAAAAAGGGCTATACTGAAAAGAAATCGTAATCCCTTTGTCAAATGTTTGTATCTGGTTCTTTCAGCACTTTCCTTGTTGAGAGTGAGCCCTGCGTAAACAGAGTGCAGGAACTTGCTGACTCAGCAGAAGGGGGATTGCTGGAGCGCTTATAGGTCCCTCAGGAAGCACTTTACTGAAGAATGCAGTGACTGGTTCAAATGGGGATGGGGAGGGTGGAGGTGGACACCTCATCAGAGGAAATGGGAAAGTGCCTGTTAAAAAAATATAAATCCAAATGTATAAACACTCCACAAGATGAAGTGTGTTGTAATTTTGTGATTGTGTAAGGAAAACAAAATAGAAAAGGTAAAAACAAGCTACTTAGATGCCATCCTTTCACCTGAGATCCATCCTGAGAAGAAAAGAAATCGAGGTTAATTTATTTAGTATCTGAAGGACAAACCATAATGAAATTCATCTCCATCCAGAACTGCAGACTGTATTCCTGACTGTTGGTATAGTAGTTAAGCATTTTTCTTGAACAGTTGTCTGGAAGAGGTAATAGCAATAAGGGTCTGTATAAGTTCTGTAGAAATTGTTTTGAAACCTATCTAATTTAATAAAAAAGTAGGATAATACCTATACGATTTTAAATGAATCTACAGATTTACAAAGCAAAAAATCTTATCCATCTAATTTAATATAGTTATAACATATGGTATTATTGTCTAATTAGATTCTAGAAATTCTAGAAATATTTTTTTTAAAGTTTATATATTTTGTTTCTCCATTGAAGGCAGATATTTTTTGATCAGGAAACTCAACTATTATTCAAAAACAGGCTGTTGTCCTGTTGTCCACCTCCCTACTCTTGGCATACATTCTGCTTAACAAGTATAAAATTAGGCTGCATCTTGTATATCATCCACTAAGTGGGTGATTCATGACATCAGTGAATTTCAGCATATGTTGTTTAATGACCTGTAGCTGTCCCCATTTTCAGCATAACCATCTTTTACATTACTATCTGAAAACAGTACCTAGTTGAGCATAAGCACAAGATACCCATAAAAACTCAAAAGAAGGGATGGTCAGACTCTCACAGATCTAATATTCCTTTCCTTAACCATTCCTCTGTCTTACTTGTTTGTATAATTATTTAGGACAAGAACTAGTTCTTCCTCTTCCCTTGCACAATGAAGCTCTGACTTCAGCTGAAGACACTGCGGTGCTCATTTTGTTGTTTGTAGTAAATAAAAAATGCTTTTGGAAGATGGTTTCTATTCACTATGACTGCTTTCAGAAGCAGAGAGTATAATCTCCCGGCACATAGATTAAAGGTCCTGCAAAGACAACAGATACCAAGCAATTCACCCTCTCCGAGCAACCCTCGCAGGCAGGAAAGGCTGTTTTAGAGCTCTCAGCCATTGCCAAAGTCCCAGCAGCCTGGCTGCAGCTTTTATTGTTAGCACTCATCAGAGCTCAGACAAGATGGGTAGGATTTTGAAGTTGCTAATTTCAAGAGGGAATGAAGGGAATAAACGTATAGATAATTTGAATGAATAAGACTGAATAAAGGCAGCTGGCTGAGGAAAGTTGGGCATAAAAATGTGAAGAGTTTCATATGGTATTTGGCCTTTGATAATAGTCAGGAATAGTAGTCAGGAAATAATAAATAAAAAAGCCTTGCTGGTAAGGTCCACTTAGAAACCAGATGCACCCTGGGGGAAGGATTTGGAAAATCTAAGAAAAGCTCCTTCTGCCTGAAGAACTCTGGCTGCAGCATTTGTGTTCCTGTGGCTGCAGATAACACCAGATGGGGAAAAACAAGAATAAAAGCTTTCGTGGGATAGCCCGCTAATTACAGTCTGGTTTATGGACAGTGGGGGATGGGGTGTGACATGGCTCATGTGTGCCAACCAGCCTGGTTCTGGCGTGTTTGGTACTGCTGATGGCACAAGTATTCATGTTACAGCTAATGCCTCTACAGATGAGGGAAAGGCGGTAAAGCAAAGCACATTGGTATTTAGGCCATTATTGTTATGTATCTGTTATACCACTTTCCCCCACCAAAAAATCCCTCAAAAGACACCCCTCCTACCTGCCCCAGCAAACCCCAAATCAACGTCGAGAGAGAAAACCGCAAGCCACTTTATTTGAGCATTTGTGAGTTGGAAACATAGAAGCAGAAAGGTAAATGGTGCTCTGGGGCAGCTGACCCCACTCTACCAGAGAAATGAGAAGTTTAGACACTCTTGGGTTGAAAAGGAGCCATGTATGTACAAACTGTAAGACTAGATGTCTGTGCTCAAGTGTAAAGAAAAGAAGGATAAGGGAAGAACTACCCTTTAGATTTGGTAAGGAAAACTAAGAGGATGCTTGGTGCTGGGACCCCTGCTTTGAGAAGAGGTGGTTTAGCCTTAGGATATTAAAATAGGATATTAGTCCTATTAAACTCCAGAAAGAAAGAAGACACGGGGTTGCTGACGGGCCTGGGGGAACTGAACCAGCGGGTGCTTCTTTCTTCTCTCCTCCCCTTTGAATGTACTGTGACAGACGGCATTTAGAATTGATTGGTGTATCTTATAGGATCTGTGCCAATTTAAATTATCTTGCAGATTTATTGTATAAAACACTGAGGTGAACTTTGTGACTCGGTGAATCAACTCACTGAGAGAAAGAAAGAAAGAAAGAAAGAAAGAAAGAAGAAAACCCACTTTGAAAGAATCCCCAGATCTGACAGCAGAGAGTCTGAATGAGGGGGGGCAGGGAAAGACTCATCTGAAAGCAAGTGCACTACAGCTTGTGGACGAGTTGTTCAGCATTGCCAGTTTACAGCCGTACAAGGTGGCTGCATCAAAAGTCCTTCAGATTGTTATCAAAGACAAGTGGTATATTTAAACAGCTATTCTTGCGCAGAATGAAGAGGGTAGTATACAGTGTACAAAGTATACAAAGCTGTTTCTTTGCCGTCAAAATTTGCTGTAGCCTGAAATGAACTGGCTTAAATAAGCCACTTATGAGGAAGAGGATTGGGGAGCATTGCCATCATCTATTTGTATTAATTTTTATGGGATGAATATTTTGCATAACATTCTGCACTTCTGTTTAGCTAGAAGTCAGTTTGCTTCGTGTTCAAACAGGTGCTGTAGCTTTGCTCTTGCTCCTGGCTTATCGGGAAGAGTAGCCCACTCACCCAGGAGGCCATAACACCATTTTAAAGGTCAGGGAGAAGGAATCAGGATGAAGCCTTATTGGAGCTGGTAATTAGAAGCACTGACAGCAGCACAAAGCTGCTTTACTCCGTTGGCTTCTAAACTCCGCCAAGGACTACACTTGAGAGAATAAAATGTAAGTGCTTGTCAGGGATGTCAGTGAAGTTGCCCCATTCCTGCAGAGGTCTCGCAATGCAGAGCCAGAGCCATCCCAGCAAGGCTCCTGGCACCATCCCAGCCCTGCCGCTGGCATCCCTCCCCTGCCGTCAGTGCTGCAAGGCAGGTCACCGCCTCCTCTCCTCCTGTTCTTGGCTGCCAGCAGCAAAGGGACAATATTGCTCGGCCTGGCGCCAGTTGCCTGGTGTGACGGCGTTGGATCAGCTCCTCACCTGACATAAGCCAGGCAGAAGGAAAGTAGACAATGTTCTGAAAGGTGAGAAGAAGCAAGGAGAAGGTGACAGCAGCCTGGCGAAGTGTCCAGGAAGGGAGGGAGGCGGGGTAGGTAGGTACATTTAGGAGGGTCACCTTGAGGCAAAGCACCCACTTCTCACCGCACGGTGAGAAGCCGTTATTTGTCCTTTGTGAGGACTGTACTTGGCCCAGAGAAAGGAAGAGAGAGGTTGGTCTTAAAAATATGTAATTTTGTGGTGATTAAACATTGTATAAAATAAATATTAACACTTTAGATTCCACCTTCACAGGAAAACAAGGTATATGATTTTATCAGCACTCTGCTGCAATATCTATGTGGCAAACGTATCCCTAAAGCCACAGAGATGATCCTGAACTGCACTTTCTACTCAACGCTTTCATCTTTTATGATCTTCTTGACAGACAGACTGCCAGTTGTCGGAGTGTCTGTCAACTGTGAAAGCGAGCAGCATATGCTGAAACAAGCTGGGAAGGGCAGGGTAAGAGAGATGACTTCTCTGTTTATATAACAGGAGCTCGGCAGAGTGACTACAGCCACCCTCGGGAGGAGCAGATGCATCTGAAGGTATGAAAACCAGGCAGTCTGAAGTATGCAGGGGAATTCATTTAATTCATGAAGTAAATCGTCCTAATTCATCTCTAGAACTGAACAGTGCTCTGTTTTCTTTCTGATGATTCACTGTTATGTGCATTGTTGTTTACTGCTAATGATTACTTAGCTTATCACTCTGTCAGGTCTCTACCTGTGCAGGTCATATTATCAATGCTTAATGGACATTCCTGCTCAGAAGGGGGATTTACCCTTTAATATTTGCAGCCTGGTATGTTAGAAAGCAAGGTGAAGCTTCTCGGCGTTGCTGAAGAGACCTGTACGTCTAATGAGCCAGCTTGTGCACTTTGGAACAGGAAATATCAAGGTTTGAAATGCTCTGTCTGAGCCCTCGAAGCCTTTCTCTGTGGTCATTCCTGCGCACCCCTCTTCAGCCCGCTGGGCTCTTCAACAGACGCTTTATCCAAGTTGCCTTCTTTAAAGTGGAGAAGATCAAAATAATTAAGACCTGTGCCCTGCTCTCCCCCTCGACCACCTTTGGCAAACAGGTTATTTTGCAATATTTGGGTGCTGCCTTCTATTCCAGGATTAATTTAGGCCACATCCAGACTGACGCATGGCCTTGTACCATTCAGCACGCAGGTTCCCGATACCCTCACCTTGCAGTCACTCACTGGGGTTTTTTTGCCCGTGGACTGACAACATTCAGATCTGCCTCTGAAGAATGGAAAGATGTAGGAGTGGCCCCAGCTGTGATATAAGTGCAAAGATCACGTGGAGCCAACTTGAGACACCATCTGCAATCCATGTAGAGCATTACAGGTTGCTGCTGCTGAGGACATTAGCATCCTGACCTACTGAGTAAATGCATGCCAGGTGTTTCCACTTGTGCATTCAGGTTAGAAGAATAAGTCATGCAACACTTGAAATATAGTACCAAAGTGGTCTATTGGGTAGTGTGCACATTTTGGTGGCCAAGTTATCACGGAGACTTTGCAACACTGATATGAAGCAATGCCTGCTCAGGGTAGCAAAGCTCTCCAAAGAGAAGGGAAATCTTGCTTCCCTCCCTGCCTGGTCTAGAAGTTCAGTAATTGTTGTAATTTCTTAATACCTGACAAGATATAACTAGGGAAGGGTTACAGATCTAATGGCATCAAAAGACAATTTACAACTATACGCTTGAGGAAGCTTACCAAGGCATACTTAGCAGGAAATTTTCAAATCTACCACATTTGGGAATTTATCATTAGACAGCAGGGTCAAATTTTAATAAGTGAAATGAGTTAATGCATGTACAGTGCTTTGAAGATACAAAATGTTATTTAAATTATGGGAAGTCAAATTAAGGTAATGTATACAGGCTGAGCAGTGGAGAGAAAAAATATTTTAATGTAATGATACAGTGGCTTCACGTGCAATAAAATACTATGTACTCCTCATCAGTGGAGAGTCTTCTATCACCTTTCAGGTGGGAATCTTCTCATTTTGCATTTGCCTTGGACTGAAAAGCAAAGCATCAGCTTTTTTTTTTTTTTTCAGACGTGATCATTTCTACTCCATTTTATCAAAAGAAAAACAGCTTCTTCTGCCTTATCTTTTGTAATGGATATTTCTCTAAGGGAACTTTGGCATAATGATCTGACATTATGAAAAGTCAGCTGGGCTTCAGGGTGATTATTACCTTAGTTTTAACACTGATTTCTGCAGCTTTTTTTCATTAGTCAGTTCAGGGAAACTCATATTTGTGTATTAAATGGTGCTTGGAATAAAACAGCGAATGTGCCATTAAAGACAACCGACAAATCTTAAGAACAAGTTGATAAAAAATACTAGTTTTTAAAATCAAAGATGTTAACAAATGTTTGCATTTTTAGTTGGATTATCATTTTTTAAGAAGTTGGACAATACAATGAACTGGTGAAAAATCTGGAGAATGTCATTAGATTTTTTCATATTTGCACAAATGAATTAAGCAGTCATCTTATGCAATACATTTTCCTTTTGTAAAAGAAAATGTATTTTACTGATATGAAACAGATTGATTCATAAAGCTTCTTTTCCAGTATTTATAATGCAAATTTTTAGTTATCATGGTTGACCTGGTGTAGAGCTCTTGATAATCCTTCTCGAAATGAGAGGCTGAACTATAGGACTTCCAGAGCTCCTCTCCAGTCAACATTTCTATGATTTTAAGATACTCAGTCTTTGACTTAAAAATACAAATAAATACAAACCTATGCCAGATATCATGCAAGGCATCTGCACAGATATAGCCTGAGAATGCTCCTTAGTGCTACAGATGAAGTTTTCTATTTATTGATCTTGCTAAAAGTAGTAATTCATTAATGCCCTCAAAGATAGTGAAAGATTTGTGCTCTGCTTCATGGAAACAGCATATATGTATATTTTGGTGCATTACTTGGCCTTTAAAAAAAATATACTTTTGAGTTCTCAAACACTTTCCTATGGAGAGGGACACGAGCTCCACTAAAGGAAACAGACACCTGACAATCAATTGCTTATAACTCAATTACCTTTCTTTGACCCTTTAGTGTCTCTAGATTTTGAAGCCAAAGGAAATTCTAGGTGCTTGGCACTCTCTAAGGAGAAAGAGTGCATTGCATGCAAGCCATAATGAAGAAAATGCAATGAAAGGCTCATGGGTCAAGAAAAGGACAGGGAGGTCATTCACCAGTTACCCTCAGGGGCAAAACAGACTCTACTTGGGGGAAAAATTAATTAAATTTATTACCAATTAAATCAGAGTAGGATAATGAGAAATAAGAGCAAATCTTAAAAGCACTTCCCCCCCACCCTTCCCCCTTCCCAGGCTCAACTTCACGCGTGATTTCTCTCCCTCCTCCCCTCGAGTGGCGCAAGGGAATAGTAGGTGCTACTGTACCGTAACTTGCACTATGTAACGTACAGAAGCTGAGATCCTGGAGGGCGATCGAATCCTGCACAAGGCTTGCAGAGCACAGAGAGAGTCTGGCGGTGGGAAATGCTCACTTCTTGATGCCATCCAGAGCTTTGGTGCCTACTTGAGGTTGTAGGAAGATGACTCTTTTCTCTTTGGCTCCATCCTTTAAATCATCCTCATTGCTGCTCAACAGAGCAGCAATCACCTCTTGCTTTTTAAGGCATTAGCACTGGGAAGCCTGTGGTTGCCACTGTTTAGTAGTAGCCCAACAGGTAAATCGCTCATCCAGCAGGCTGCTCATTTTCTGCCTTTGAAATCCTCTTTTCCTATAGCTTTACCATGCTCCCAGGCTAAAAGGAAAGAGATGCAGAGTACTTTCTACACATCTGGTTGAAGCTATTCCACTTGACAGTAACAATGGGACACAGACAAGCAGTCAGTATGAACCTATGGACTAACATCCAGTGCAGCCACCTCTCACCCAGAGGGAGAGGAGAGAAGCTCTGGAAGCTCTAGCCATCAAGAATTACACTGTACTTTACATTGAAACACGTATTAAATACAATGTGTCAATAGTTCTTTGCTCATGCTGAAGATGCTGGGGCCAGAAAAGGGCTTGTTACATGATTTGAAAGATATTGGCAAAGCTGTCAAGGGAAGCCCCTGTAATGACTCTCTGCAGTACATCTGCTTCTGCTGTGCATGAAAGCCGCAGCCATGACTTTTTTCTTACACGAGCACCACAGCCATTCTTTTCAATATAGAGATATTGATCCTACCTCTGGGAATGGTGGGGCAAGCACATTAAGGGAGCTGCATTGCTTGGAAAAACTGATAACTTGTCTCTTGGGCTCATGCTGTAAAATGGAGTGAAGTAAAGCCTACTGTAGGATGCTAAAGAGGAGCTTACCAGCAAAAAGGTGACAGAAGCAGCGATATTTCCTGTCTGGTTTTTCATATTAAAAGGCAGAAAACCTGAATTCTAACAGAATGTGACAGATGTGAGTGTAGTGTATACTGCAACATCTGAACACTAAAATTCACTGAATACTAAAAAATGTCAAGCTGATCTTTCAGCAAGTGACAATGCCTTATCTTTTCTAAAATGCTTCAGTTACTGCATGTGTTGTCCACCCTGTGCTTTGCATTGTTTATAGGTCTGGTGGTGGGTGGCGTGAAAAATTAGTGTGTCCCTAAATCCTCTGTCCAGCTCCTTTCTTATGTAGGTGATGTCAGGTAGTTGTTTTGGTTATTGAATTAATTGCATGTTCTGGCTGAAAAAACAAACAAACAAAACAAACAAACAAAAAAACAACCCACAAAACCAAACAAAAAGAAAGGGCAAGTTAGAAAAAAAAAGTGGCTAGACATTCAGTTTGCAGATGCAAGGAAAATCCATTATTGCATATATCATGCAGGTTAGCAAGGTGTGGAGCAGAATACCAGAGTTAGAATTCAGCTAAGAATTGTCTTCCGCTATGAGGATGGCTTTAACAGTGTGTGCTAGCAGCTCCACTGCTTAAATGCAGAAGACCCAAATCCTCATGTGTGGTGACCTGAAGGAATCCTTTCGGAAAGGAGATGATGAACAGGAAAGCTCTGGCTGAGATGGCAGGAGAGAAAGTTCATTATCACCCAGCGCTACAAATAACCTGGTCCTCATGGAGCAAACCCGTTTAGCAAAGAACAAAAGTAGATGAGTAGGACATAAGCAGGAAGACTCAAATTAGTCAAGTCTGAGCCTCAGTGAGATTACTTCTTACAGTTCCCTTCATAACTGGCTGTTCACTCAACCCCTTCCCAATTAGAACATGAAGATTAAATATTATACTATAAATGTGACAGTGAATAAAAAAATGCTTGGAAATAATATGTCAGAGCCTCTGAAGTCCCCAAAAACTGAGTGAGATGGAGACCTGCACACTGCTTTTGCAAGACAGCACCCAAACTGGCTGCAACCTTACAGGAAGAAAACAAATTCTATCCATTGCAGCCTCAGACGCTGATCCATAATACAGGCTTAGAAAGCTCTTCTCCATTACACCTGGAAAATCAGCTTGAAACGTGTTCAACGCAGAGTCAGTAGCTTTAATTCTGCATTTTATTAGCAGTGGTGAAGACAGCCCTGCCCACCCTTCAAGGGCAGTTAGGATAGGGAACCTGCTGCATCAGGCTAGGTCATGCCAGGTGGTATTCTAATTTGGTAGATTTAATTTGGAGCCCTGGTTTATGACAAAGACCTGGTTCAAATTTATTCTGCCCCCCAACCCTTCCCTGGGTGAATCTATTATGCAGATCACACCTAAAAAATATACAAAATGAAATTGCTCTGAAATGCAGAGATCTTCTTTTTAAAAACTGGTTTTAGATTAGTTAGTAATGCTGGTAAGTATCTCTGTTAAGGACTTGAATAAATGATTCATGTAATTAACAGTGTATTCAAATACACATACCAGCTTCTACAGAACGAACAAAGAGAGGGAAAATGGTTATATACTAATATAATTAATTAGCCAAGCAATGTTAATTAGGTAACTACATAATTAGATTTGGGATGATGAGGTTTCATTTGCTGTATTCGTTAATATTTGCTTCCTTCAGACCCAAGTCTGTGTGAAGTAGATGATCTCAGATTACTTGCTATGTTTTTTAGGGAACCCAATAAGAAATGTCAGATTTTCCAGTGTAACAGAAGAGAGTATTCTCTGAGATACTTATGTAAATACTATAATAAAATTTTCCTTGACCTATGGACTTTTTCTAGAAATGTTCCCTTAGAGGACTGCAGGGTATTTTAAAGAACATAAGAGTGCTTGAATAATTAATTATATGTTTGATATAAAAGCAAGAGTATGACTGCTTTCAATATTGAATATATAGTAATGTAAGGTTTTGTCAATTCTGAAATTTTCAGAGCATGAACAGTAATAGTCAAATGGAGCTGGTGATTACTCCTTAACTGTTACAATATGCCCCTGTTCACATGAAATTAGTTTTATTAGATAACTGCATAAAGGTGTTCAGAAATGTCAACAAGCTAGTGATTCAGACTGTTGAAATTAGTTTGCTTTATTAAGCTGATAACCTTTGTTTTTCTTATTTTCATTTTATCCCTATCTTCATACTTCATCAGTTCCTTTTCTCTTTTCTTTTGCGTTCACCATCTTTCTTTAGTGCCTAAACCTAACTGTAGAGAATAAAAGATACATTCAAAGGTGATGGTAGTACGGCTGTAACGATCTTTAAAAGATGAAGGAAAGACAGTGAGGAATGCAACAAGTAGTTCACTTAGCTCCTCATGAGGACAGACAGCATCTTTTCCCAGCTCTCATTTTGTCACCTATTCATCTCTACCTATATTAAGCTTTTTCATGCTGTTGTCATTTCCTGGACAGCTGGCAGCAACCATTTTCCTGGCATGCCTGATATTTCTCAGTTGAGTTTTACTCTAAAATCAACATATTTCTACTCTTTGCAGAGCTTTACTTCTGCTGTATTCTTCTTGCTCCTGTCAAAGATCCAGGAACTGTGTTACTGTTTCATGATTCAGGGAAAAAATGACTCTATTTTAGCATTCTTCCTCAAAAGTAATTTTACTTTTCAAATGACCCATCCTTTCTAGGACTCAGAAAAGTAGAAACTTCCCGTGTTTGATGAGCATTTAAGTGAAACCCTCTGAATGAACCCAGGGTGCTTACTGTTGATGTAACAGGAGCATCCAGGAAGGGGAGCAGGGAGGAGTCGCTTCCATTTGTCCGTGGTCACTTCTTTCATGGGTGCTCCCTACTTGAGCAAAGGACAGCTGGCAGAAGGAGGAAACCTGGATGTGTTGCCAGTATTTACAGTGCATGTCCTGGAGGTTTGATGACCCAGTAGGGAGAGTCAAGGGCTTTGGTCTTCTCTTACCATTCAGTGAAGTGTTTTAGCTAATTATACACACGGTTCTCACTTGCCTTAGGTAATATAGAATATATTGAAACCAATGCAGGTGGTTTCTCAAGGTTTTTTCTTAAAATAGACGCAGAACAACATTCTCAAAAAGTAGAAAAGCAAATGAATGATCCATAATATGAAAAAAAAAATCATCAAGTTTTGACAATAAGTGGTTTCTCAGTTTGTAGTTTGGCTGATGACAATCTGACTGATGAAAAATGGAAGGATGAAGCAGGATAACTCTT